>OX632365.1:16437730-16604544 GCA_951751655.1 Ophion costatus | reverse complement strand
TTGCAAAAATATTCTTGGAAAATTTCAAGTTCAAAATTGAGAGAATTACGGATGTTCATAGATAGGTACGTTTCACGCACCGGCGAACTTTCAAAGCGTTTGTCTCAAAATGACTTTTACAAAATCAGTCACCACGATATCTCGAAAACCACAGCACCGATCAACTTCAAATTTTACCATTTTTTTTACAAACCAAAAAAGCAGGGCTTGAACGAAAAAATTTTTTGTTTTTCGATGCATAGTTTTATTTTTACCAACGATAATAGCGCATTCTTTCCCCCGAAAATCGATACCTTGCACTTTGGACTTTGCACTTTGTTTTTCGCCAACTAGATAAACTAATGGTGTTTGAGTTTGTTTATTTCGCATGATTTCTTTGCGAGCAGCAATGATCACCGCGAAGAACGTTTTTCAAACAGCGGTCCACATAAACGATTGTGTCTAGCACATTTATAAATATATTTCGACATTGTAAAAGATACTCAAAACCATACTCTTATGAAATAAAAAATCGTAAACCCACACACATTTTTGGAGAAAAATAATCACGAAAATTACATTTTTTTCCGGCCACGAGCTAACCCGTTAAGAAGCGGAAGTCGTGCCGAAAAATCATGGAAGGCGTGATTTATCTCTCGATTGAGTTTCCCGCCGTCTCATATTTCCGGAACACGAAGCAACACGCATTTCATTAACAATAAACGAATATTTCTGAAGTATCTTATCTGTCAGGCCGTGTCTGAAAAAAGAAGATTACCAGGTCGATCACCGTTCAAATGCTTTTCGAGAGAGGAAAAAAGTAGTAAATTTCCATACATAAGGCGGATATTCAACCGAACAGATATGACCAATAAACTCCTACGTGTCTGTATCCATACATATATATATATATATACATATATAAGGGCGGTTTAAAAAAATTATTTTTTTTCGCGGTACTCAATGGAAAATATTACTACGTTATGAAAAAGTAATTCATCCAAAAGTTGAGAGGTCTAAACATTTTTTTAGGTACCGCTTAAACGACTTAATTTTTTCTCGATTTTTCGCCAATTTTTTTCTTCGTTTGTTTTCTCACTCCAAAACAATATATTACTCCAAAAAAAACATGCATACTTGTTAGACGTTCAGTGATACAAGCACCGTGTTCTTGTTCATCAAGAGGTTGATACAATTTACACAACCGAATTACACATATTGATTCTTAATCTGCAAATACAAATTGTATATGGCAACAAAAATATTTAAATAAAAATTATGTATTGTTACAGAAAAAATTAAATCAAGACTTACATTTGATCGCGCACTAACATTTTCTGCATCGACATAAAAAAAAATTAACACTCCGATAATCAGGGAAAAAACACGAAAAAGGCGTTTGAGCACTAACTTAAAAATTGTTTAGAACCCTCAAATTTTGCAAAACTTTCTTTTTCTTACCATACTTCAATTTTCCAGTGACAAAAAAATTCAAATAATTGCGAAGCATTCGATCATTGGATAATTTCTAAATAATGTTCGAATAATGTAACTCGTTTCATTTTTTATTTCACGAAGGTACCATATAGCTCTACACAATGTATAATATTATTCTAATATACAATTTTGCGATTATTCAAAGTGATTGAAAGTATTGGAAAAATCTGAGGTGCCCGAAAACTTTTGGCCGGTAGTGTACATATTCGATATATTCAGAATATACAACATATGTATTAATATAAATATGAATATAAATATATATATGCGTAGAATGATAGAAAAAGGCGACAATCCCCCCCCCCCAACGATTGCACTCTGCCGGCGTTTCGCGCGCGCGGAAGCAATCAAAGGCGCGATCGATGGCTGATTCATCCGAATCTTGCAGCTGATTGGTCAATTAGACGGGAAACACGTATAGCAGGAGCATACTTGGCGAAGGGTGCCGCAATTGGGAGGAGGTTCAGAGGGGGTCTCGTGGAAACGAGGAGGAGAAAAGGGTTCGCGAAGGGATTGGCATAAGAGAGAGGACAGAGAAGGGCAGAGAGGATATTTTAATTATCGTCGCTCCACACTCGAGTCGCGCGTCTCTTCACCCTACGGTCTTACGTGTCCACGTTCTATGTCTGTATCCGCGTATGCGCTTGAAAATTCATACCAACATACACACGTTGCACGTGTGTACAAATAATTGTACGTGTGGGTTCTCCGGATGATATTAATTGCTTCGTAAGTTTCGATCGAACCTCAACTCGGTGACTCACCAGGGAGCCATTAATTCAAATTGATATTCGTCAAAGTGCATATCCCATACTATTGGGAGTGAACGGCGGGGGGTTGGGGGGGAGAAGAAGAAGAAAGATGACCGCTCGAAGATTCGCGCTACTGAAATAACGAGGCTCGATATTTTATTTCGAGCCTCGTTATTTATTTCGATTTTAATTCAACGATCTCGTATTGCAATTATTGATTTTCTTTTTTTTTCGAATCCGAAAAAATTGTCGAATCTTTCGTGCGTATAAAAAAAAATGAAACGTTAGGGTACTCGTCTCTTTAGAGTCACACATACAGTCACTTCCGGTACAAGTCACACGATCGGCCGCTGATTATTTAACAGGAAATTTGCGCCTCCACCGACGCGGTCGCCCGTCCGATACTCTTTCCACTCTCCACGGAACGTAAATTCTCATCGTCGTTCGAGGGCCGCGATTTTTTTTAATTTTTTTTTTCCAAAGTTCGAAATTATCAGGCAGAACGATGTGTAATTCACGTTTCTCGGTATGAGAATCTCGATGATGACAGTTCCATTTATTGTCGACTGGACAATGAAGTATAAATGCGTGTACACGTGTGTGGCGAATAGTTGCGGGAGGAGAAGAAAATATACAGTGACTCTGAAATAGTCATGTGTGCGGTGGCCATAACTCGAGCGACTCATCTGTTCCATATATCATACATACAATTGCAACCCTCTGTGTGTACATGTGTATACGAAAGCTACGTCGCGTAAGGCGCTTGGATAGATGCGTGTGTGACACTCGTTTCTCGAACTCCATCCTTCTTATTCTCTTACTCCTCGTCTTCCTTGTGAGAAAACGTACAAAGGAATGATCGCGTGCGGTGGGCGGTGACGGGAGTCGTCTCGACACGCGACAGAAGAATTTTAACGATAATAACGAGAGAGAGAGAGAGAGAGAGGGAGAGAGAGAGAGAGAGAGAGAGAGAGAGAGAGAGAGAGAGAGAGAGAGAGAGAGAGAGAGGAGAGCACCAGATCTCTCGAACCTTCGTCTGTAATTCTCTCGACAATCGCTAGATCGCATAGCCATTCGCCTTATTTCGGGTTTTCGTGCCTGGAGAACGTGGAGAACGTCCCCGAACGCAGGAGAACCGCAGAAAGCAATAATTGAGAGCGATTCCGAGCACGTTGTACGTCGTGACTTATCGACGACCGTTCTTCTCTTTTCCCACCAAACAGGGAACAAACTTCTCAATTCTCTTTTACGTTGCGGTACGTTTTTCGTTTTTCGCACCTCAAGTTCTCCGATCGAATGTTACTTTTATGATTGATCGTCGTGTTTTGTCGTTGTCGTCGACACCCTCCCAGCCCGTTGAGACCCGATAGTTTAAGTGACGAAGAAAACGATCTAAGAACACACCACCAATCGTGCCCTCACCCGTAGAGTATGTTTCAGGCAAGGAGCAGGGTATGCCAGCATTTGGACGTGCTCCACAGGACGGTGGCACGACGGACATGAGCGACGAGAGGCTCGCCCATATACTCTCGGAATCGGGACATCTGCAGATGAGCAGAAGCGAGCACGAGACGTCAAACGACGCCGACAGCAAGAGTCCCAGCAGACTCGGCTGCCCGAGCCCCTTCGGCAAGGACCGGATGGACAGCCAGAACAGAAGACTGAAGAAATACGAGAACGACGACATTCCCCAGGAAAAAGTTCTGCGAATATATCAAGAAGAGTTGGCCAAAATGATGGGCAGGAGAGTCGACGATATACGGGGCCCCCGTGACTTTCCACCGAGGTAAGACAATCTTGTTACCATTCTGGCCATTTTTCATCACTACGTAACGATCCTCCGTGCGCCCTTTGGAGTCCCGACGAATCGGTCGTTTTTGCGGGGGCTTGACGGGCGTGCGAGAAGGGGCTTTTTCTTATGCATTTTTTCGCACGATCTTGACGGGTGAAATTGAAGAAGCCAACTTTGGGTATCTTGGGGCACGGGGATAAACGACATTTTGGCAAAAATTTCATTCTTACGCGTTCACAGTGTAAATACGTGAACGATGGGAGACTTCAATGCGAGTGCAGGTAAACGGGATATACATTTAGACGGGAAACGATTAAGCAGTTTCGGGAGATTTTTTACCTACGAAATAACGATTCTACATTTATCGAACTGTGGGGATACTTTGATAGTATATTTGAGTATACGAAACTATTTTTGTTTAATTTGTTTATCATCAAAATGGCGGAGCTGTGGCAGAGTGTTGCAGCAAGGTTGCAAAATTTGCAAGAAAATGCAAAAAAAAATCAGTTGGAACATGTATAGTTTCTTTTTGACTGTAATCAAAATGAAGTCAGGTTCGACGATTAGGTACAGCACGTAAAACACACAAGACATTGTATCTGTAATTAAATTGAAGAAAATGCAAATTTGTGAGAATCGAACGGGTTGGCAAAAAATCAACCGTAAAATTTATGTAAAATTGAGATTAAAAGAGTAGTTTCGTTTTTCTAATCTTTCAAAAACAATTCTCGCTGAGTAGAAGGTAACTCATTGCATAAGTAATCTGTTACAAAGTACTCAAATTATGAATAACAATAGTAATTGTAATCTTGAGTTGTTAGTTTAAGGGCAGATAGGAGCCGAGAAAAAAGGTCATTTTTGTGCATTTTTTCAAGGAAAACTATTTGACATTTCGGATTGGGGCTTTAATCCGAGGCCGAGGCACAGCGTTGACGGGCTGTAACGTTCGAAGTTTTTCGAATTTCGCTTAAGGGGGGAAATCACAGTAGCACACAAAAAAATAGGCATATTTTCGGGAATTAATTTTGGCTGAATAAAAGTATCAATCGAAAATCTGTAAAGTAGGTTTTATAGCAATACTAAAAAAGTACAAAATGTAATTTTTTCAATAAAAAATATTTTAAAATGGCGGCTGCGCAGCATATGCCCCAAGGCGCCTATTTTTGAAAGCGTGTCGATGGCCGAAGACGTAGACTCCTTAATTTTTGACCTGGAAGAAAAAACCAAAATTTTTTAGTTTCCATATAACAACAGCTAGCGAGCTACGTAGGATTTTTTCGATATATTGATTTTTCGCAAAATGGTGCATGTTTGAAAATAAAGTTAAATTTTTAACAAAAAAAAACGCCATAAAATCGTCGATAAAAAAAAACTAAGGCATATAAAATAAAAAATCCTACGTAGCTCCGTGGAGAAAGATGTTTGGAAGCTAGTGTCAAAATTTCAAGTCGATCGGTAAAGATTTGCTCGAGTTATGTCTTCGGCGAGCTCAGAAAAAGTGGTTTCGAGAAAAACGCGTTTAAAGTTTTAAGTACTGAGAAACCATATGAAAATTTCATATACCTCTAATCGGCAATGCCTGCACCGCACAGTCGATTTTCGTACGCAGTATCCTTTTTCGTCCGTTTTCTAACACGACTCGACGATGTGTCACTCATAATGACAATGATTTACAAATATCACTGTTTTTTATCACTATTTATGTTATATATGTATGCACGAAAGTGAAGCGGCGTGAAAAAGCGTTGTATTCAACGCAAGAAATTTGGGCACTCGGACACTTTTGCCGTATTCCATCATTTGGTATATAATTTTTAAGACCCTAAAGCACCTTTTAAGCGAAATTTTTTTTTTTTTCGAAAAATTGAAAATTTTACTGTGATTTCTCCCCTTAAATACTTTGGCAAAATATTCTACATACATAGTTCTATGGTTTATTGAGAAAAAGAAGAAATCGATTTTTTCGTTTCATCGTTTCAACGTTTAATTCGTTTTTCATCCTCAAACGCGCCTCGCTGTCATCATCTTCGAGCATTATCGCTTCGGCGATTCGCAAAATCTCCACACACCTCGCCTCGTAACGACCGTTATTCTCTTATTTTTCTCGGCTCTATTTACCTTTCTAACAGACTCGACAATTACGGAGAAAGAGCGTAACCGAATCAAATTGTGAGATACGCGTGTACAAGGTTTCGTTTAATCGCCGAACTAACGAAGCCCATGACTCACGATTTCACCGCGAGTCCCGTATGACGGACGTGTTCTCGTTTCTCTGCCTTTCTGCGAGACCGCGGAGCTTTCGGGCCCCTCTTTGTGCCCCTCTATTCGTCAAAAGGTAGAACTGGAGTCTCCCCGCGCCGCGACAAAAGAGGATGACAAACGTGGCTCGAAATTTCCCAACTTTTGACGCTCGATGAGCATTTGATATATTTTTCCGTCCGGAATTTCTCAGCGTTGCGTCACGCTTGCGAAGAAGCGTGTTTCTCGTCATCCGAAATTGGCAGTCGTACACGGAGAAAAATACGGCCTCAAATTCTAACACCGGTTGCCAGAATTCTAATATCGAGTGCTAGAAAAGTATAGCAGTTTACTGCCAGTTTCGAAATTCTAAGACTCGTTCTTATAGAAGTGCAAAAATGATTCTCACACCGCATAGTAAAGATGATGCTATATTTTCATATGGATTTAACTATACGTATAGCGAAAAATATTACGAAGTTATTAGTAAAATGTGACTCCTCATACTGTACTTTTCGTAGGAAAACAAATTGTTCCAATCACGTGGGCTAAATATTTTTAGAATACTACCAAAAATCACAACATAAACGGTATTATTAGTATCGGTTCACGTGCCATATCGTAGGTTAAAATTTAAATTTCCTCATCATTACTATACCATAATTGCAATTTTTATCTTCCATTCGACAGACGGAGAAAACAGGGGCCTCGAAGTTTATAATTAATACTATGCTTCTAAAAAAAAATATTAAATATCAAAAAGTATCGAATGGAATATAAAAATTGTAATTACGGTATAGTAATAATGAATAAATTTAAATTTTAACCTACGATATGGCACGTAAACTGACACAAATAATACATTTTATTCGGCATATTGTGATTTTTCGTCCTATTCAAAAATATTTTGCCCAAGCGATTGGAACAATTAGTTGCCAGTAGTCTACAAAAAGTACGGTATAAAGGGTCACATTTTACTAATACATCTTCGTAATATTTTGATTCTTCTGAATATTATAATTCTGGCATCCAGTGTTAGAATTCGAGGCCGTATTTTTCTCCGTGTACTTTTTGACGTTTGATGATATTTTTTTTGCAAGCACAGTATCGATTCTAAACTTCGAGGCGCCCGTTTTCTGCGTGTAGAATAATCCAACAGCTGTTAATAAAGATTCGTCCGCGTCTCCGTGATGCGGCCGATCGGCGGCCGTATTGAAATTTCTTGAGGACAGCAGTTAAAACGTCGATTGATGGTAGCGCGATGTTTCCCCACTTTTTCAGCGGTGGCCAGGGTCTCCAAAGTATCGAGCGCACGCAGGAGGACATAAGAATGGCACTGGACGCTTATCACCGTGAATTGCAAAAGTTGAACGTGGCGCCCGGTCAGAATGCCGCGTTGGCGGCAGCGTTGCCAGGTCTGCCGAACATACCGGGCCTCCTGGCCCTCCAGCAGCACGCACTCCAGCAGCACCACATGGCGACGGCGGCGAACGGTGGTGTCGTCCAGGATCTCAGTTTGGGCAAAATCGATCCGCGCAGCGGCAAGATTATGAACGGCGTTACGGACGACGACAAGGACAAGATGGAGGAGGCTATGAGACACGCGGGCAGCGCATTCTCGTTGGTCAGACCGAAGCAAGAGCCGAGCGGGCCCCAATCGACACCCGGTGGATCGAGCGCGAGTTCGCCGCTCGGTAACTCGATATTGCCACCCGCGATGACGCCGAACGAAGAATTTCCGGGCGCCGCGGCGGCTAGTCCGCTCCAGAGAATGGCCTCGATAACTAACAGCCTGATAAGCCAACCCTCGACGCCCACGCATCACTCGACGAGCCAGCGACCCCTAAAAGCCGTCTTGCCACCGATAACCCAGCAACAATTCGACATGTACAACAACCTCAATACCGAGGATATCGTCAAGAGGGTCAGTAAAGTAACTAAACCATCATTCGACTCTACCAAACTCCTCCGACTTCCGCCGCAGATTGCTGAACGACCTTCGCCGATCGCTTTCAGGTGAAGGAACAGCTCTCGCAGTACTCGATCTCCCAGCGTCTGTTCGGCGAGTCCGTGCTCGGTCTCTCCCAGGGCTCCGTCTCGGATCTCCTCGCGAGACCGAAACCCTGGCACATGCTCACCCAAAAGGGCCGCGAACCCTTCATAAGGATGAAGATGTTCCTCGAGGATGACAACGCCGTGCACAAATTAGTCGCCAGCCAGTACAAAATAGCACCGGAGAAGCTCATGAGGACCGGCGGCTACGGCGGCCTGCCTCGTAAGTTTAACTCAGGTTAATATAGATGTTTTTTTACTACCTTTATTACTCGGCACGCGGGAGAAACGATCGAGCGGCTACGTCTATCCAGAGGCCCGAGGAAAAAAAAATTGACGAATCGCGATTTGTTTGGTCGGGAAAACGGTCGGTAAGAAAGAAACGCATTTTTTTTCAACGATAGGGTGTAGAAGTATGAAACCGGAATTTCCCTACAGATGGCGGTAGCCATCGGGATAGGGACCGTAAGATCGCTTCTGCAGCGCCATCGTCTCGTCCCTCTAACAGCTGACGAGCATTTTCAACACACGACAACCCGAGTTTCCTACACCGTTATATTTTTCCATAACCTCCAACGTGTCGAGTTCTGTGCCTACGAACTACGATTTGCGGACAGCATTGGTTTTCTGTTATCGTTTGAAAAGATTTGTAGAAAAGTGCTGCGGAATCGCATCGAATGCTCGTCGAAGCTTACGGTGAACGTGCACTTGGTAAAAACGCAGCGTTACGGGTGGTTCGAAAGATTCAAAAGTCGTGATTTTTACGTGAGAAACGAAGAGCGTGGGACAGCAGGGAAAAACGTTCGCAGACAACGAACTGCAAGCCTTGTTGGATGAACATGATACTCAAGGCCAACGAGAAAACTCGCGGATCAATCGAATGTGACGCGGAAAGCCGTCTCCGTTCGTTTGAAAGCCATGGGAAAGATTCGGAAGGTGGGAAAATGGGTTTTGAAAAAAAAATTTACAAAAAAATTCCGGTTTCATACTTCCGCACCTGGTATATCGCGAGCCTTGAAAAATGTCACCTAGAAATACAGACGAACAACAGAAACGTGGCCCCGCCGGAAGGTGAATGTAAAAATCAAACGGGTTATTCGAGTTAACGATGAAAATACGACACGTCGACGATCGTCCCTTTTTCTCAACATCGCGTGGCGACGAAGCTCGAACGTACAAAATCCACGAAAAGTCGTCATTTTTGTGGAACTATTGAAAAACGAAGATCCATTTGCACAAAGTGTTATCGTCAACGACCTTTCAAAGAGCAACGACGAACGTTTCGTAAATGCAATTTTTTCACCCACCTCGGTTAGATGTAGCCCGTTGGACCGACGTGAACGTGGTGCCGAAGACTCTCGATTGGTTGACAGGCCAAAGTGCCTTTTGGCGTTTGTTGCGGACAATTTGCCCGATTGCTTTCGCGAACTTTCCCGAAGAAAGAACCCGAGTCGAAATTTAGGCCCTCCTTTGAATGCTCGAGAACCTGTTTCCTTTGTAACGCACAGACTGTCGCCCTCCTTTGACTCCCCTTGAACCTATATGGAGAAATTTGCACCGTTGGCGACCCTCCTTTAGCCCTACTGAACCTTCTATTCAACCTCCTGAGCCTCCTTTAGGCCTATGGGCTCGGCTTGCGTGAACCTACACAACCTCGTTTTGGCCTAAAGTCCTATCTGTACCCTACAGAACCTCCTTTGAATCCAAAGCAGAAGGAAAATGAAAGATTGGATCCAAAGGAGGTTCTGTAGGGTCAAGCTATATCTGAAAAATAAATTATATGTGTGAATTAAAAATATGATGTTCGATTATTTATTATAAGATTGATTTATTAATTCGAAACATATACATACATTGTCACAACTATAAATTATTTCGTGTAACTGAAAATATTTTTTAATTATAATTATCCCTTCTTTGGAATATCGGTGAACTGCGGATGGGAGAGAAGGGCGGGGAGCGGAGGGCAGCATAATGAAGTAGGCTTAAAGGAGGGTTAGTAGGGTCAGAAGAGGTTTAAAGGAGGGCTAGGAGGCTCTGCGAGCCACCGCCGAAAGGAGTCAAAGGAGAGTTAGTAGGGCGAAAGGAGGTTTAAAAGAGGGTCTGTAGGTTTGCGTAAGCATTAAATCAGGCTCACTAGGGTTTAAAGGAGGTTCAGATGAATCTACTAAACCTCCTTTGAGTGAAAAAGTCCAATTTCTGCCACTTTTGGAGGTTCATTAGGTTCTGATATACATGTTTTTGAGATTTCCATTTGAACCTCTTGAACCTCCATTGAATGACAAATTGGGATCGAAAGGAGGTTTAAAGGAGGGTCTAAATTTCGACTCGGGAAGCTTTTAGAATGCGAGTCCACCAGAGCAGATGGAACCGAAGATGTTAGCGAGCCTTCCAGTAGGATTGTATCGCAGCTCCGGTTATGCAGTAATTAACCAACTAACCCTTTTGTATCTCCTCTCGGCCCATCTTTGGTGTACTCGCAGGCCCATCGCAATCCATCAAAATAAGCTCCGCTTCGAGCCAAGAGAGTCTTCGGCCCGCAGTTGCTCTTGATGGTCGCGCGCCTTCTTGAACGCGTTCGTTTGAAATTTTGTGTTCGCAGCATGCGGAACACCGATGAAGCCAATGCCACCTACGAAGTTGGTGCAGGAGCAGCTGCAGAACGCCGCGAAGGCGCAAGCGGCGGCACAAGCGGCGGCTCAGGCAGCGGCGGTTGCGCAGCATCAGCAGGAGAGTCAGTTGCAGTTGGGTCCGCCACAGCCGAGTCCGCAGCACCCCTCGCACGGCCAGCAGCCGAGCCCGTTGATGCTGACGCCACCGGGGCCTCATCATCCCCTCGGCCAACTGAGCATACAGGATTTGCAGAAGAAGCAACAGCAGGCACAGCAGGCTCAGCAGCAACAACAGGCACAGCAGCAGCACCAGCAGCAGCACCAGCAGCAGCAACAGCACCAGATGGGCCTACACTCGCCGCATCATCAGATGGCCCCGTCGCCGTTGCGAAACCTCCATCAGCACATCTCACCGAGCGTCTACGAGATGGCCGCGCTCACGCAGGACTTGGACACCCAAACGATCACGACGAAGATCAAGGAGGCACTTTTGGCGAACAACATAGGCCAGAAGATATTCGGCGAGGCGGTGCTCGGCTTGTCCCAAGGCTCGGTTAGCGAATTGCTCAGCAAGCCGAAACCCTGGCACATGCTGAGCATCAAGGGAAGAGAGCCCTTCATAAGGATGCAAATGTGGTTGGTCGATCCGCACAACGTCGATCGGCTGCAAGCCTTGAAGAACGAGAGACGGGAGGCGAACAAGAGACGACGAAGCAGCGCTCCGGGCCACGACAACAGCTCGGACACCTCGAGCAACGACACGGCCGAGTTCTATCACGCCTCGTCGCCCGGCCCCGGACCACCGTCCGCCAAGAAGCAACGCGTTCTCTTCTCCGAGGAGCAAAAGGAAGCCCTGAGGTTAGCTTTCGCGCTCGATCCTTATCCCAATGTGGCGACGATCGAATTTCTCGCCGGCGAGCTGGCCCTCTCGTCGCGAACCATCACCAATTGGTTCCACAATCATCGCATGAGGCTGAAGCAGCAAACGCCACACGGGCAACCGGAGCAACAGTCGCCCCGCGAGCCCGGCCAACCCTTCGATCCTGTACAATTCAGGCTACTGCTCAATCAACGTTTGCTCGAGATACACAAGGAACGTTTGGGTATCGGCAACGTACCGATTCCCTACGGGCCCTACTTCAATCCCAACATCGCGAGCCTCGTGAGCAACGCCCTCAAGGAGCAATGCTCCGGCCTCGATCTATCGATGGGCACCCTCAAGAGGGAGCCCAATCAGGAATTCGAGGACGACGACGGGGACGACGGGATGAGCAACCTCGGTAGCGAGGACTCTGAGGGCTCCGGGGGCAGTATGAAACGCGGCGGTGACACGACGGATCTCGGCCAACAACCGTCCCAACCAACGACCGCCCGATCGAACAGGAGAAAACCCGCGGCTCCTCAGTGGGTCAATCCCGAATGGCAGGAACCACCGAGAACCGGCGACGAGGTTATTATCAACGGCGTTTGCGTTATGCAAACCGACGACTACGGGGTCAAGCGGGAAAACGAGGAGACCGTACGTGTCGAGCCGACACCCGTGCAGGATCGCTACGACGAGGACGCCACGAGCGACGCTTCCTCCGTCGTTTCAACCAATAACCCGCAGGAACGCGAGAGCCCGTTGCCCAGCCTCAAGTCCCCCCCTCGGAACACACCGTCCACCTCGCCGAGACCTCCGTCGTCCTCGCAACAGCAGCAAACCCAACAACTCACCACCGACGAGGATATACCCACCAAGGACATCGTTAAAAACGAACCCGAGGAAACGTGGGACTATTGAACTCTTCGCCGATACCTACGGAACGTAGAGAGGGCTGCGTCAACCAAACGGGAATCGTAGCTTTCGAGAGAACCGAAAGAAATGACGCGAGTTCGCGGGTGTTGTTTCGTTTCGCTTTTTTTCGCGCCCCCCCCCCCCTTCCGCCCCCTTCCCGTGCACGGACGAACGGATCGTTTGCCAGGCGGGGACGAAAAAAACGAAACCAGTGCGACAGACGGAATTTAGCATAGGATAGAACTGTTTTTTTTTAGGAAAATAGGCCAGCGATAGGATTCGTTGTGGGGGAGGGGATGGGAGAGAACGAGTCCTGCCTATCGATTAGGGGCATTATAATCCGAGATACCAACGAGCGCGGTATCGAGAAAAATAAGAGACAGCGACAGGAAGTGTGAACCCGAGTACTTTTGGTCACGGAACTTTCGGCGTTTGGTCTCGACGCGGGGCGAAAAAGGAGAGGGGCATACAGCAGGGGGGGGGGGTTGAAACGGTTATAGCGACAACGAGGATGAACCGGTCGGAGCAAAATCAAAAAGACTTTGATGGACAAGAAGAGAGGCGAAGGAAAAAGAAGAGAGAGAGAGAGAAAAAAAAACAAACGAATCAGTGAGCGACGAACAAAATAAATAAAGAATATATATGCACACAGTGTCATTGTGCGTAATGTGAATCGAAGTAAATTTTAAGAACCCCCGAAGATGTGATTTTTCCTCTCGTTCAAACTCCGGAAGATACACCGCGAGCCCGCAACCTACCCCCTCTCGCAAAAGAACGAAAATCTTATCCCTGTAAATTTGTCCTCGCGTCATTACGCGGATAATCGCGGGAAACTCGACCTGATATTTCACCACCAAGGTATTTACGGTGAATTCACTGATGTACGGAGAATTCGTTGAACAGGACTAGATCCGAGTTCGCTATAGTGCAATCTTTCCTTCCCCCCTCCCCCTGCCTCGCATATCCCGTAAGTCCTGCCCCGCTCCCACCAACCCTGATACGTTGTTGGAATTTAAACATTATTAATTTTTTAATGAAATTACGATCAATGAGAACAGTGCGTGCGCGTGTGTGCGAGATTAGCGAGAAAGAGAGAGAGAGAGAGAGAGAGAGAGAGAGAGAGAGAGAACTCTCGCGAGAAGAGTGAGAAATATAAATCCACGAATCATGTTATCGTTTTATCACCCCCCCCCCCTTCATACGGCCACATAGTCGCTAAGCTGTTGATGTTAAATATTTCTCACTCGAATCTAACGTACTCCAAAATCTAATATGTTCGTTTTATTTTTATTTTTTTAAACACACACACACACGAACACACTCCCGCACATATACATACAGAACTCGCACACACACACACACACACACATGCACATGTATATATTTTAACACGGTCCAAACACGTTTGACTTTTTTAACTCCCGTATCGCTTGTCCGTCAGCCTTTTCTCCTTGAAAATCGTCGACGTTATGACTGCGTCGAAGAACGAGGATGAGGACGAGCAGAAAAGCAAGAATAAGAGAAAGAAGAAGGAGAAAGAACAAAAAGATCACTTAAGACCGTTACCAATGTTGTCATTGTACTATTGATGCGTATTTTATTATTATTATTATTATTGCTATTGCTATTATTATTATTATCGTCATTATTATGATTATGGCTATTATTATTATCATTATCATTATACACTATTAATTTTTATCGATTATTGAAATCAGTTATCGAGTGACCATCGTACAGGCGCGATTTATTGTGCGTGCCCGTGCGACAGCGAGCTCGAAATGACGTAGCCAAAAAAAAACAAGGCGGGGAAGAAAAAAACGCGTAGCAGTGATCTGTTCGACGGAATATCATTCGCACGTTTATTTCTTTCTTTCCTTTTCTTTTCTTTCTTTTTCTCTATTTCTTCGGCGGAGGCATTAGCCGTGGTACGATTACGTTTTTAATTGCCGCATAATAACGCGGTTAAAGTATTCGATTACCGTTTATCATTAACGTGTATTTTATTATCATTATTATTGCGATTATAATTATTATTTCTATTATCATTATTATTACGATGACTACTATTAATTAATTTTTATCGCGAAAACAAAATGGCTTGTGAAGCCAATGTGATAGAGCTTACGTGCGACGAGAGAAAGAGACAAAGATGGGATTGCCAATTCCACTAATAGTACGTGTGTGCGTTCTGCGTGTGTGCGCGTGCGCGCGCGCGAGTGTGCGTGGGTGTGTTTGCGAAAGCGTTGAGAGTTTCGCTTTGCGTAAATTTGATTGAAACGCGATACGATCACTCTCCGCGTGTTCGCGTTTTCTCTGTAAATAAATTGTACAAAAAAGAACGATGAAAGGAAGATGGTGGTGGTGAAGAAGGGGAAAAAGCTGGATGAAAGAAGAGAAGAAAAATCTCAGACATACATGCACGTACACGAATACACTCAATTGTATATTGTATTTACTTATCACACTTAATTCTCCTGGGCGTAACGCACATATATATATATATATGTATGTATATATATATATGTACGTATGCATAATATATATGTATATATATTTATATATATGCATACGCGAAGTGATGCAAGCAAAAGAAGAAACGAAAGAGCTGACGGAAAATGAACGATTGAGACAACATACATCGAAAAAGGCATTGAAGAAGACATTTACCTTATATACGTACCAGAGATACAGACTTAGGCCTATCGGACAGAGAAGACAAAAGAAAAAGGAGAGGAAAAGAAACGAGACGAACGATGAGCAAAAATAATCATTTGACAATGTTATACATACATACATGTACGTGTGTATGTATGTATGTGTTTATGTATGTGTGTGTATGTGAAGCCAAGCGAGGATCGTCCGTATAACAAGCGATCGGGATATCGGAAAGTTTACGTCACGTTTTCGTTTTTTGTTTTGTTTGTCTTCGTTTTTTGCTTGCGCGCGAGACAGTTTGCTCGAAATTTCCAGTACGACGAGAGATCTCGCGGGTGTGAATGTGTACAAAAGCAGGAGGTGAAGAAGTAAAAAAACGGATTATATTGAATGAAAAATGCGTGTGTATGGGGTCGAAAGAAAAAAAAAAAAGACAAGGGTTTATCCTCGATATTGCAAATCAAACTAGTATTTATCCGACTAAGCCGCGGTTAATCTCCGATTAAATTCTAGTCCGCAATTTTAATAAACGAAAATAAAGATAAAAGATATTTAAATGAGAGAGAGAGACAGAGAGCGAGAGAGCGAAAGAGGGGAAAAAAGTGAGATGTGAAAAACGAGCTGGTTTCTTCGTTCCAGCGAGGTGAATAATTGAAGAAAAGAAGAGGAAGTAATAAACGGTGAAGAACGAGATTGAAAAAGGGCATTGCGAATGGAAAGACCAGTGACGTTTCTTCAATCATTCAATGAGTTCTTCCTTTTGATAATTCGTTGGTTCGCTTCTTTCCCTCGTCATTCGCGCGCGATACGTGTCAATGTGAATAAACAAATACCCGATGTCTCGTAAAAGCGTATACGGATTTTGCAACATCGTATGCGCGTACACGATTGTGGCGAACGGCAAAAATTAATACCGATCGCTTCCACGATTTGAAGGAGAGATTTGTAAAAAAAAAAAAAAAAAAAACAAGGAGAGAGTGTTCGATCGTCGTTTTTTCGTTGCTTTCTCATCTCATCTGTGTCACGTCAATTGCGAAATATTCAAATTTAAGCCGCTTTGTCCTAATATCGAATAACACAAATTGGCTCGTTCGGTTAAACCGACGTATATTCTTCCATTTTTCGCTCGTGAAGGTTGAGAAAAAAATTAACGCTGTCACTCGGCGTACAAACGAGGTAACGTTGCGTAACGTCTAAATTCTCCCCCTCGAGCTCGTATGAAACGAGAGGAAAAAAAAAAGTCGGAAAACCATCGGCGCTGTCCGATCAACGTTCGCAAGCGTGTACATTTACGAAGCACATACTTTTTAGTATATATATATTTTTTTTTTCGTCATCCAAATCCGACGCATTCGGTGGAGGAAAATAATCGATCAATATTTCGAGGGGATTCGTGATAATTAAATTTCATTGGGGAATAAGGCAACGAACGCGTCGAGAGGTCGAATCTTACGCTCGGCATGTGCGGTCAAAAAGTATTGTTCAAATGATTCTGTTTGTATTTTTTTGCGGTTGCTCCCTCTTTCTCTCTCTTTTTTCTTGGTCTCCTTTTTTTTGTTTTATAATCACTTCTCGATTTTACATTCACCGAATCAGCGTAACTATAGGGTCGTGTAGATATTAAATATAGGATCACTTATAGGATGATACGATAGCTTTAATTATTTAAACGGTATCGCTTGTAATCAAGAGTCGACGTAAGATTGTACGAGCAAACGTGCGTGAACGACAAAGAGAAAGAGAGAGAAAAAACGATAATGCGTTGAAGTATGAGAGTAAAGAGAGCAAAAATGTAATATAATGATGAAGTTCGTAATGTTTTACGGATAAATGTTGAATCCGTTATCGATGAAAGAGGGGAAAAAGAAGAAGAAAAAACACACACCGCAGTAAGGAGGAAAAAAATCATATCGTAAACTTAATAACGAATATTTTACAAAATAAAATGTAGATAGACATTCAGAAAATTATCGAAGCCCCTCTCCAACGCCCGCCCTTGACCCTGCTGCGAAAGCGAGGAAGTAAAATGCACGAGGAAAAAATGAAAAAACATATATATATATATATATATATATATATATATATATATATATATATATATATATATATATATATTCTTCCTGCAAAAGTATCCAGCCCACGTATGTTCCCATACATATGATAAACAATTGCGATGCGTGACAAGAAAAGAAATATCTATATATGTATATATACACATATATACATACATATATATATATATATATATATATATATATATATATAGCGCACGATATATACGATCAAAAGAGAAAAAACTCTGTCATCCAGTAGTGAAAATGATGTTTAAAAAAAGAAGAAGAAGAAGAAAAAAAAGGATAACCTAAAGTACTGGTTTATTAATGCGTATCTTTTTCTTTTTCGAACTGTATTATAGCATATAAAGAGTATCCTGTACATTGCATAACACACGAGCACTATTGTTTTAAATTGTACCTTTATGATTATTATACGAAGATAAAAAGAAAAATAAATAAGGTATACAAAATATGAAAACCATGCGAGTCATTGTTCGTCCCCTGCCTGCGTCTTTTTTCTTTTTCAGTCGTACGGAAATAAAAATGCGGTCGCATCATTTGGTCGTACTTTTGTGAGATACGTGTCGTAAGTGAGACAATGGAAATCGAGAATGCAGAAGAGAAGATTCCAACGACGACGAGCAATATTCATTAAATTGGACGAGGGATAAGGTCGGAATATGATGAGATAATTCGAATGCTTCGTGCTTATAGATCGTGTTCGTGTCAGGCGCTATATCTACCGAGCCGGATCCCCTATCGAGGGTAGATGAATCCCAATGTAAAGTTCGTATTCTGGTCTGATCAATCGAGAATCACTTATCCGAAGTGTAACGAGAGCGAAACTATTGCTTCGGGTGTGCAATTGATGTGTGTACTTTTTACCTCGTACCGACTGCCGATAAGAGAACTGCATGAACGGCAGTCGGTTAGCTTTGGGATTCTGTCTTACCTCACGATACACGGAGAGCGGTCTGCCAGCGACGAGCGAGGTAAAAGGGATTCCATCGTTTTCGACTCCGTGCACTTCGATATCTTTCCACCAGGTGTCGCATGAACGACCTCCTACGGAATGAGAAAAACGGCCGGGGTCCGATCTTCTCGCAATTATCTAACTCCGTGGCTTGCAGTAAATACTCCAAAAGCAGGTTATGTTCGCTCTCTCGAGCTGAACGCCGAGAACTCTTTGAGTTATCCGGCATAGGAATAAAAAATATCTCGAGATTTGCCATAAATTGCGAAGATTATGGCGGCTGGCGGTAAATTCGGGCGCGAATTCGCGCTGACAATGCTGAAGTCGTTGCCGCGCGTGTCAATCGGTAACTTGAGACCCGATCCCGGCACTTTCAAAAAGGTAATTATTCGTATGCGTACGCATAATTCGCGTTCTTGCAATAAAAATATGTACGCATGAATATTATTTTCGTGAAATTCACCTTCTTTTCTTCCGACGCGTTCTTTTTCCTTGTGCCGTTTGAAATGTTGACCCCCTTGACGAGTCTGTGCTTCGATGCTCCCACAGGATAGGAGAGGAAGAGGACAACACGGCGGAGACAAACACGGCGCAGGAAACAAAGGCTCCGGTCAGCGACAGAACTACATGAGACCCGGCTATGAAACCGGAAACAATCCTTTCTATCAGAGATTCGGCTATGAACCATACTACAAAGGATTCCAGTGAGTAAACGGAAGATTTTTGGTATAGATATGTACCATACCGTGTGAGACCACAACTATTTTAAGTCGAAATATTTTCTAGCCTATTCGTCTTAGGAGAAAACTTTATCTACAAAAGGTTGCGTTCAAAGGGGATCATAATTTCAAAGTCACCTCCAAATTTTAAATGGGACCACTACTTTTCTTCGGAATTTCATCCAGAGACCAAAAATAAATTCACACGGAAAATTTCAAGATGAAAGATTAAGATTCAGTACAAAAAATCGATAAAAAAGAAATTTCGATGTTTGCGACCTAGAATCAATTTTAATAACCGTGCAAACACCTATTTTTCTGGAAAGTGCTTGAGGCGGGATATCCATTTAGAGGGGAAGTAATTAAACAACTTTGAGGCATTTTTCAAACTGAGGAATAAACAAATAAAAGATAAAGGAATAAACGAATAAACTACAATTCTTCAACTTTAGGTATACTTTAATAGTATATTTTAGTATACAGAACAATTATTTTAAATTCATTTATCATCAAAATGGCGGAGCTCAGGCAGAGTGTTACAGCAAGTTTGCTGTGGGAGTTGCAAATCAGTGTCAGTCTAGCTCCCTGTGGACTTTGATTTGCAAAAAAATTCAAACATTTGTTCAGCTGGAACATGCAGTTCCTATTCAACGGTAATTAGAATGAACAAAATGCAAATTTATGAGAATGGCACACAAATTAAAAAAAAAGGAACCTATCACGCAACATATCAGTAAAATTAGGATTAAAAAAGTACTTTATTTTTCTAATTTGTCGAATACAATTCTCATCATGTAGAAGGTATATTATCAACATTTCTACAAAGTTTCAACTCAATCGGCTCAATAGGTATTATGTAACCCTGTACGCCAATTACGATAATGCAGTTTTGAGAAAAACGCGTTTGAAGTTTACACCTGCTCCGAATCCGAGCAATGAGGCACAGCTTTGACAGGTTATAACAGTTGAAGTTTTTCGAATTTCGTTTTGAAACTTTGAGAAAATATTCTATCTATACTATCGTTTAAAGAGAGAAAAAAAGAAATAGTTTTTTCGATCATTGTAAATGTATATCCCGCCTTAAAGTGATCGCCACCGGTTTTAAGGCGCGCTTAGGGTCAGATTAACATTAAGTTATCTTAACGATTGCTTGCTTGCTCTCGATATTCAGTTCCGAACAATATAGATAAAACTGTACGAGTTACCTGGATTTTGCTAACTATAGAACTATTGAAACCTTAATTAGAGCCTACTCTTTAATGCAGACCAATGTGCGTAATAAGACAGTACAATCGATGCGAATCTGATTGCAAGCGTGCATTGAAAGTCATGGACGTCACTCTGAGGATCTTTGATAGAAGTAAGTGTTTGCACACTTTTTTTTAGTGTACTAAACACTTTAGCCATTGAAACGTTTTTTTTATGGCTAAAAACATTGAAATTTATTTTTATCGATTTTTTTATACTAAATCTTGATGAACGTATTTCTAGCTGCTTGATGAAATTTTGGGAAAAAATAGTGTTATCATTTTAGAAAACTGAGGTGACCATGAAAATTTCGAAGCACCTCCACTTGGACAAACCTCGTAGACACCACTCGATGATCCCCTTTGAACTATGCAACTTTCGCATGAAAAGTTTTCGCCTAAGTCTGATAAATTAGGAAATATTTCTCCTGCCAATGGTTGTTGCCTCACCCGGTATGAGAGGTCTTTGGCAAACCCATTGTCAATTACTCTTCATACCAATCCGTTTCATTCAGGGAATGAAGTACTCGATACACAAGAAATGAATCATCCGATACGCCATCATATTTTTTATCCTTTTTAGTTTACGGAGACAATATCCACCTTTATCCCTGCAACGACTACAACTGTTGGTCGACACGAATAGGATCGATACGACCAGACCTATCGATCTCACCTCACTTATGAATACCGGCATTTATACCATTATACCAGACAGGAAACACGCAGGTGTTCATCTCACCGATGAAGTAAGCGATGAAAGTATTCTTGTAAGGAAGTTCATTCTGACACAAAAAGCTCCGAGTAGTAACGAGATACTAGAAAGGTACAAATCTTCATCGATTGTGCTTTCGCCGTTACAATGGGCCTTGGGTGTCTTCTGCATCACTGTAATTCCACAATGATTTCCCTCAAATGATAATCATGCTGTTACGCCATAACCGGGGAACTCAGGGAATTTCTTTCCTCCTGCAATAATCAGAGAAAAGTCAGGGAATTTTCCCAGCAGTGGCTTTTTACAAGAGTTACGAAAAATAAAACCCACTTGGCAAAAAAAACTGAAAATTAGAAAAATAAATATTTTTATATATTTTTAATATTTATATTCTTCATTATTTTTTTTCATTTGTCAGTGCCAAACATTGAATTTTCAAAAACTCAAAACTATTTTACTCCAAAGCTCTATACATTTGCATTCGATTTGTCGATACACACAAGTTATCATTGTATTATTTAGCACAGTTATAATTGTATATGAGTGTATATATTTTCTTTTTTATTTATTGCCACCAAAATACAAAATTCCGTTTGTAATAAAGAACAGGTTTTGTTTTTTTTTTCTTTCACTTTAGTGTTTATTTTATTTTTACAATTTTAGTTTTTTCAATCTAATTTTATGTTAATATTTAACATTTTCATATATTTGATCTTAAAAAAAATAATGTTATTTATTTGACCCCAATCTCCCTGGAATATTTGGAAAACCTGGAAATGTCGGAATTTCTAAGTCAATAATGCGTAACGACCATGATAATACTTGGATTGCTTTCGAATTGGATAGTTTGTCTAACTGTTGCGAAATATAAACCGGAAGTAGGATTCTCCAAGGAACTGGGAATAGCGAAGCGTCAAGTGTGGGCTAAAGGGGGAAGGGAGGGATCGCAAAGTTCCGCAAAGCCATACGAAGAGAGATAAAAAGTAAAATATCCTCCAGGGTGCCGAGGTATTCCAGGCGAAGATAAATATCGAGGTCCAATGGGCGAGCGAGCCGGTGATCGCCGCGATCGAGAAAAACGGTGGAGTCATCACAACGGCTTACTACGACTTGCACAGCTTGCACTGTATCATAGACACGGAGAAATTTTTCGAAAAAGGCAAGTCTTCTCGAACTCGCTCACATCTTCCTTTGCGTTATTCATGTGCACGATCTCTACCGTCGATACAAAAATATGAAAAATTACAAAGGAAAGCGAACGAAACTTTCCTACAAAATTTATCTCAATATATTTATTCACTTTATCATAAAAACAAACGTAAAAAAATAACTCGCAATGAAAAAAAAAACAATCTTCATTACTTCGGATTATCCGCATTTTTTCACCGAGATGTGTTTGCCTTTGATACATTTATTTAGACACTATAGCATGTACGGTGAGGTAGGGTATTGAGACAAACTAAAGTGCTCCTTGACTAAACAAGCGTGTACAGAGACTCCGAAAATAACGGGGAGCGTTACAAAACTTTCTTCCTTTTCTGCCAAGCCTTATTCCTCGCCGTTTTACGGATCCCAGTTCTTCGTTCAATGATTTTCTTCCATATCAACAGGTATTGCGATTCCTCGTCGAATGTTACCGCCGATGGACTGTTTGGAGTATTACTCGAGAGCCGAGACGCGAGGCTATCTGGCCGATCCGGAGAAGGTCTCCCACGAACGATTGGTTCTCGCGCAAAAGTACGGTTACACGTTGCCGAAGATCGAGGACGATCCCGATTACGAGATGTTGACGTTCCGCAAGGATCCGCGTCAGATATTTTACGGTCTCGCGCCTGGCTGGGTAGTGAGCCTTCGTGACAAAGCGATACTCAAGCCGAAAGCCGACTATCTCAAACAGTTTTACGCGACTTAATCTCGCTCAACCGCGTATTATGTACAGCGTAACGAAAAATACAAAATGCCGGTCGGAATTAACATCCGTCGCTTTACTCGAGGTCTCCCGCGATTCGTGCGCAATTCAGGAAGGCAACGCGATCAGGAACTTTCGGATCGTATGGCCGCGTCGAGTTTTTTCATTCGCTCCGTTCGTTCTCGTAGCCACGCCGTGTGATACAAAAATACATTTATCTACTTGAGGGCCAAATCGTACCAGAGTTTGTCCCTCTTGACGACGTTGATTATCATCTCTTGGCTGACCGTCCAGAGCCTCGTGCTCATCGATGTGTCCTGCGATACAATCGATGGGTCGCAACGGTAACAATTGTTGAAGTATATCCCCGTGGCTCCTTGCAATTCGGGCGCCGCGGCGCAAAACACCGGCGTACTCGCTGCCTGTTGCTTTGACCCAAAAAACAAACCCAATTTATTCGAGTCCTCCGAACCCGAGTACGAAAAACAAAAATTCGGATATTTGAAATCGCTCGATGACGGCGCGTAAGCTTACCAAGGATTTCGTGAAGGGCCGCACGAGGGAGAAAAGAAACCGGTACATCCAGGAATATCGGGAAATATCTGAGGACACCATATTGCCCGGATGACAACTGAAAACGCTCACCAATGGCCAACGCCTTGACAATTCCTGGGCGAACAATACGTTGCACAGTTTCGAATCGTTGTAGGCACCCATCGACCAGTATCTGTGCGCCGGTGGCGAAAGAGTCAGCGGATGCATGTCCTCCGGACATTGGAGCGATGAAAATCTGAAATTTTCTTCAACTTAGAACCTTCTTTTTGTCGCCTGAATTTAATAATAGGTCTGTTTTTTTTTTTACTTTCTTCCGGGATGCAAAATTCGAGAGGAAATCACCTGTGAGATTCGCTAGCAACTACGACGATTCTAGAGTTCCGGCAACATCGCAACGGATTCTCGAGCAACAGCGTGAGATAATAATGCGACAAGTGATTCACTTGGAACGTCGTCTCGTAGCCGTCCTCCGTCAGGGAATAGGGCAAAGCGAATACTCCAGCGTTTAAAATAAGAATGTTGAGCGTCCTGAAAGTTTATGATGTTTACGTACTCGTCGGCAGCCTAAATCCGAGCGGTGTCTGCTCAAATCTGGCAGGCGAAATAATACGACGTCAAGTCATTGCCATTGTAAAATAAAAACACAAAAGATACATGCGAGCTCTACGTTCACTGCATTTAGCCGGATGAACGTTTATGCTGAACTGATATATACAAATATGAGCTAATATACGTAAAACAAATGTGAACACTCTACTCGCAGTTCGCCGTCCAGGAAAAGTCATGAAAAAAATTGTAAAATATGTTTTCTTTCAAACTCCTATCTCTTTAGATCTTTACAGTCTCTACGAAAAGAAATTTTTGTCGACACGCTAAATAGAGTTGGCCGCGCGTTTATGAGTTAAAAAATTAGAAAAGAATAAGAAAAAACAATGGAGCTTCATATTATTTCTTTAAAGGCAGTATGCTGGTCTACAATTTTGAAAAAATCGATCTTTTGCATTTTCTTAAAATATAGACTCGTAAGAATGTGTGCGCAAAAGGAGACTTCGAAATTTCCAATATTTACGTCAACGCGACCAGAAGGATCGACTAGTCGGAGCTACGAACTTCAGAAGATTCTAAGGAAGCTAGAGCCGACTTTACGGGGCAGGAATGACCGATAAATGTAACGTAGGTATAACGCGCCATTATACCACTTAGATAGTCGCGGTTGTCTGAAATGGTACTTAAAACTTTAAACGCGATTTTCTCGAAACTACCCTCTTCAACCAGGTTGACATAAAATCTCAAGTTCTATTCAACCGATCGACTTCAAATTTGGTATATACCTTCAATATAGATTCGTCCATCGTGCCTACCCCGGACATTGCAAAATTATTATTGTCACTATATAAAACAAAGATTTAAACTTTGAAAAAAAATTAACTTCATTTCATACAGTTGCTATTAAATTATTATTCTCTCGTACTTGCCATAAGGACATTCTTATAGATCAAGAAGGTTGGTTTTATTTCTGTTTCAGATGAATGGGAGCTTTGGAATCATGTCAACCGCCTTGGCCCCTTTCCACGGCCAAATTTAGAAGTTCATGACGTTTTCAATTTATTTTCAAATTCTTGGAACGTCAATAAAAAAGACTAACAAAATGGCTGGTGAAAAATATATATTTTTTCTTCTCAAGTCAGATATTCAAACCGTTTGTCCACCGCCGCCGTCACCGACATCGAAGGTAGAAGGACAAGTAAGGGGATAATAATATTCAAAGATGTTATTAGTCATATCTTCAAATTAAAAAAAATAAAAATATTTAAAAAATTATACAAAATGGTGACGCTGGAGCCATTCTCGCGAGGCATGTTGAATCTGAGACGCTCTACGGCACACAGTATAACTGACGCAGATTTGAATTTGGAAAAAGATTTTTAAATTCTTTTCATTTAAATGAGTGTAGCTAGAGAAATCAAAAATGGATTTTCGTGTAATTGGCAAGCATTCAAATTTCGCCAGGAAAAAAGGACAATCATTTGTTAATAACTAATGTTATAATTAGCTCATGGAAAATCCCGTACGTATTTCTCTTCGGAATGTTATTTTAAAGATGTGCTCAAAATTTGGCACGAAAAGAATGAAAATCGTTGGAGTTATGCTGCGTGCCGTTTAAAAAAATTGTGTTCCAAGAAAAACGTTCGACGCCTCGCACACGGACCAGCCGCTTCCACCGCAGACCTACACGGGCCTGCGTACCTTTTTTTTACGAGTAGCAAACTTTTTTCCCCCTTATTTCAGATGATTCAAAGCATTTCCTGAACCAATTTTTAAAAAATTAATTTTTTGAAAATTCTACAGTGGTGTTACCCCTTAAGACACTGCCACTCCTTTCGATAATTCCTCATGTAGATCTTCACTGAACCAACCATACCTGTACTTTTGTTTGAATTTTTCGGCGGCTTCTCTGACGCTGTGCAGAGAGGAGAGATCCAATTGCAGCGTGTCGCACAAAGCATTGTCTCTTTCGTTCTGTATCCTCTGCACGGCGTCCTGAGCCTTCTTTATGTCCCTGCATGCCAATATCACTTTACATCCGTGGAAAGCCAGAGACCTTGCAGTTTCGAAACCTTGATAATAGTCGATAATAAACGATAATTCATAAGAATATCCAACAGATAATAAACGTTTGGCAACATAACTGCTACTATCGCTCACGATAATAATAATAATATTCAAACGTAGGATTATTCAGCGACTGTACTCAACATGCTCAGAAGACAATATCTAATGTATGTTCTACCTATACCAGTATTGGCCCCTGTTACAAGAGCCAATTTTTTTCGCAAATCTCTGCCATGGAGAACGGCCAAAGCCGTACTACTGCCGTCGAAACGTTGCCTCACCGGCTGCGAGGATTCCCTGTACTCGGTGGCGAACGCCAGCCGAGGATCGGTGTAGGTCGTCGTCCGATGCATGTGGTCCACGAATATCACCTTTCCATCTTCCGCAACACACTTCTCCCAGCCGGATGGCAATTCTGCAGTGGTGGAATGTTCTTGTTTACAAGATTGTTTTCCATGTAACTTTGCGAACCATTCTCCCCTTGCGTAATGACAAATCCATACCATAATTATAGATGTTGATCATCAGCTATTAATTAGATAGAGTATATGTAGAAAATTCGAAAAATCAAATCGTTCCCGCGGGAAAGAAAAAATGCTATCGAACGCTAGGGAAACCAATTACCGTTAACCACTAGAGAGAAAATTGCTATCAGGCTTTATCCATTTTCGATCGAGCTTATGGAATTAACATTAAAAAATGTGTATGCATGGAAATAATAAAAACGGTAATCCTCGTCTGGACGCTCGAGAAATTGGACGACTGTTGAATTCTCTATTGTATTGATGTATGGTATTTTATCAAGTTATGCTTCATGTAAAGGACATTTTCAATTATGTTGAAGTTTGCATCGTTGGACGGCACCGAAAGTAGCCTGATCCTTTTTTTGGCAAATTGGGGCTCCGAAAATCACTCAAACGTTTTTCAGAATCCTTGTCAGAAATTGAGAGCCTAAATTTGCAGGACAAAATTTTGGATGGAAAAAATGATGAAATTAAAACTCGAATGGAATTTTCGTTGCGTTCGAATGATGCGAATTTCAACATCGTCATTGTCGCCATAAATCGTAAATAAAAATACTCGGAAATTTGATACCTCCTTCGACGATTTTTTTGCGGCCGGTCCGAGGATGCGTCCACTGAGAGCCTTTGGTATAGTGGCTTAAAAAATTACACAATATACGATGAAGGTGAATTCGTGAATAAACTTAGAAAAAGCGGCCGAGGTTCTGCAGCTCGAAAAACTGACAAAATAATTGTTTAGGTGAGGCTAAAGTGCCTCCCGTGCGGTTGAGCGACGGCAATCACGAGATGTATATAAATGATATGTCGATATGCTTAGACGTAAACAGCGGGCTGTACTTACTTCACGTAATAAACATTACCATCGAGGGTCGTCCGTTCCTCCCAGCCGGGCGGTAATTCATCCTCGCTGTCAGAATCATTCAAAACGTTCACCATCTTTGAGTTATCTTTAAATAATTTTTTATCTGCGAAATAGCGGCGGCCCGCGGCTGCAATCCACGTTGCATCTTAGCGTTCCGCCCAACGTAAACACACACGCACACACCGTGGCTGCATCGACGTTGGCGGGAAGTGGTTCGATTTGAACTGCAAACGGGACTATACGCACGGTGAAGTTGATCGGACTGTACAATATCTATTTATTCTTGAATTCATCATACGAATGTTGACGATTAGTCGCCGAACGAAAACATTGTGCTGACAACTGTTCTTTGTAATGGTAGATAGAAACTATTGGCGTACAGTTGTGGCGGAAATTTTGTATCCATTGTGTAATCGCTGACGTGCAGATAAATTTGTGTAGCGGCTGTTACGCCTACTTGTCCCGTGGATAAGTGGAGAAATCTACTTTATCGAGCGAGTGACGTCATCGTTTTGCTGAAATTGACGACTTAGGCCCGGCCAGCCTCCTGGCACTGCTGGGTCTACCGCAGCCCCCTGGCGCTGCTGGGACTACCGTGTCTCGTTATTGTCGCCACGTAAACTAACCCACCATGCGGCGCTAGTAGTCACCAGCATGACCCCCACTCCAGTCGCGCAGCGTCTGCATAATTTGCATTCGACGCGTCTGGAAAATTCATTGTTTAGAATAGAATTTAAAAGTATATGTGTATATAGGAAGGGATGCAATATTTACACTTGTTGCAATATTATGTATTTAAAAATATTTATTGAACAAAATAAACAGATAACATTAATATTTTTTAAATAATGGATTAGTCACGTTGTACAATACTTTGCGATTTTTTTCTTGTCGAGATTGCTTTTTTTTGTTCTGCGTTGAGACGTGCAGAATATTGCTGCATCCGTATCAATACGTAATATTGTATTATGTGTAAAAGAACACTATCGGCGTGTTCTATACACGGAAAAGAGAGCTTTTCATAGTTATACACGTCGTCCAATATAGACTCAAAAACACGTTTTGAATTTCGATGAGCCACAAATCGCTCTTCTAATGTGATAAAATAATTACGATTTTACCACACTACGATTTTTTTTATTCGAGAACAACGACAGATCGAGAAAAAATGACGAAAAAAATTACGAAATAATACGGCGAGGTGCTTTGCGGAGAGGAGGTCATGCGGGTGACTACTAGCGCCGCATGGTGGGTTAGTTACGTGGCGACAATACGGGGACACGTTACTGTTATGAGACTTTATCCCAGTGTCAGTATCCCAGTATCCCTGGGCCCGGCTCCACACTCTCGATTAACCGAATTAACCGGAGTTTAGCCAGCCAAGCGTGGTTGTGATTCGTCCAGTCGCCCTTAAACTTCGGTTAACTCGGTTAACCGCGCGTTGTGGAACCGGGCCTTACATGTGCAAACCCGTAAGCGGCTGTCGTCCGGCGATGCTGCCAACCTCCGCGCATGCAGCGCGCTCTAGCGCCGAAAAGTTTTTCAGCGATTAAATAAAAATGGAGCTCTAACAAACGATGAAAATTAACTAACAATCACTAGCGATCATCTAACAATCTAATAGAATTATAAGAATCAACGTTTTGCTGAAATTGACGAGTTACATGTGCACAGCCTCAAGTGGCCGTTGCGGTGATGCTGACAACCTCACGTCGCTTGCAGCGCGCTCTAGGGCCAAAAGTTTTTCATTAATTTAATAATAATTCAGCTCGAACAAACGATATAAAGTGACTAACATTCACTAACAAACGACTAACAAACGACTAACAATCGATTGGCCACGAAGAAAAGTTCGAAATCACTAGAAAACCATTTTTTGCGGCTAACTTTGGCATAAATTTGTTTTCCGTTTTATTCAATAAATAAAGTCTAACAAACGCTGGGTTTTGTCTAACAAACGACAAACAATCGATTGGCGTACAAAATAATTCGATATTTCCATACTCGGCGGCTAAGTTTATGGAGCTGTTTATTGAGCTATAACAGACCTCACCAAAGTTAGCCCCCCGCTTTGGCTAATCGAACTTTTTTTTTACGAATCGTTTGGTGGTCGTTTGGTAGCGTTTGGTAGTCCCTTTAAATCGTTTGGTAGTTCTCCGTTTTTCGAAAAATCGATAATCAAAAATTAGGCAGTAAGTTGGCCCCCCTACTTTGACTAATCGAACTTTTTTCTTTACGAATCGTTTGGTAGTCGTTTGGTAGCATTTGGTAGTCCATTCGAATCGTTTGGTAGTTTCCCGTTCTTTCGGAAAATCCAAAAGAAAATTCCGATCCATGAGATAGGACGATAGGTGGCGGAAAACGATGTAGAGATTCAGTCTGTGTGGCTTTCTACTCCTGTAGTTGTTTGTCCGCGGCTTGTCCAGGTCTGAAATGTCGGTAAGGTAGGAAGAGGCAGGAAAAGAATTGTGCGTTTCGTCTCGGGTACAGTGACAGACTCATCAGTAGGGCTGTGTCACTGCACCCTGCCCTAGACGCGCTGGGTGTTAGGATCTAGGGGAAAGACGGTTGTATATATTGTAACGCATGCCCCTGCGACCGCTTGTGAGAAACGCTGGAACGATGTGTAGCCGCGTAGCGGTGAGATGGTGGAACTAGCAGGACCGCCACATCGTTGTCAGCCCTGCCACACGGTCGCAGGGCTGTGTCCCTGCGACCGCTCACAAGCGGTCGCAGGGACACAGCCCTACTGATGAGTCTGCCACTGTACCCGAGACGAAACGCACAATCTTTTCCTGCCTCTTCCTACCTTACCGACTTTACAGACTGGACAAGCCGCGGACAAACAACTACAGGAGTAGAGAGCCACACAGACCGAATCTCTTTTTTTTTTTTTTTTTTTTTTTATTGATAAAGTGAGAAGACCTTAGGATTATTATCCCATCTGGTCAGTGGTTACTTCAGTACAAAAGTAGAGGGGTACAACAATAGACTTTTACAGGTTTCAACAGTATGTCACTTATCGTTACTTATCACAGCCCGTTTCATGCTACTCCAAGAGAGCGGATGCTCGCATAATACCTAACCTTATCCCATGTCGGGCTTTAAGGAATAGAGGCTGCGGTAGGTTAACCTTGCAGCCTATATGGAGATTTTGTACCCTCGTGTTGTTACCTTTATGTTCCTATTATAGGTCAAGTTAAAGTTCTTATATCCTAGAGATCACGTTTATCACTCGAAGTTACTTTCTTTATGGATACAGCCGGTTGTAAACCGGCTGTCAGGAAGAAAACAAAAGCGAACAAAACTAAACACTACATTCACCCTTGATTTGGGGGTATCTATTATTGTTGCTGCTTCTAAATAGCAATATCACTGGCTAATATGAATTTCTCTATGCTTTGTAGAGCGTAAGGCTCCATAGTGTGCAGGAAGAATTCCACGCTGTACGGGAGATGACCGTATTTTCGATTCAGGCTTTTAAGTAGATTCCCTCTTTCCTTTTTGTATCGGGAACATTGCCAGAAGATGTGATTTGGGGTTTCGTCGGACTCGCCACACAGACACCCCGCTGATGGAACTATATTAAAGCGCTTAAGACTGGAACTCAAAGACGTGTGATTGCTTCGCAGACGATTGATGCTGACTATGCCTTTTCTGCTTAATTCAGCTTTATGGTACCATGGTTGTCGACTGCGTTTGTAATAATTATTGAAGTAGTTAGTGCCTTTTTCTTTACTATTGTCCAAGCACCACTGATGGAACTTATTCTCGAGTTTTGATTTCCATAGGATTGTGAAGTCTGAGATTGGAAGTCCATGTTGAGTATCCCGTCCCGTTCTCGGAGCGGCCTTAGCCGCAGCGTCTGCTAGCTCATTTCCCGCTATACCTACGTGAGCCGGAATCCAGACAAGTCTGACGTCCTTATCTTTGTCATTAAGCTTTCTTAATTGGTCTTTCAATTGTAAAGTAAGGTAGGACTTCTTGGGCAAATCGGAAGTGGAGGAGACAGCACTTAGCACACTTTGCGAGTCGGAAAAGACGACAAATTTCGATGCCTTCAGACTAGTGAATATTTCCGTAAATCTTTCATGTGGTATCTTAGATTGTAGGATATTTCTGCCTTCCTCAAAGGAAATGTTCGGTCGAAACATGATGGTTTCGTAGCTGTACTCGTAGCATAATGGCCTCGCCACGCTCGTCTCTAGAAGGTGTCCTATTCCGTCCAGATCCCGAAAGCTTTCGGTTAGTGGGCTATTCCCATCATAACTTAGAACTGTCGGATGATCCTCGTTCTGTGTGATTTCCTCTAGGATGTTCAGGAGTCTATGCTTAGGGTTGTTGGCGCGTAATCTAGTTAAGAAAGTATTACCCAAGTGTTCGAACCGTAGCCGGAGGGGAGGGACTTTTGATTCTGCTAAAATGATATTGGTTGGAGTGGAGGCTCTATATCCTAATGCCAGGCGTAATGCTTTGTATTGTATCCTTTCCAGCCGCGTCATGTCTTGCTTAGTTAGTTTGTGAAAGAGAAATCCGCCGTACTCTATTCTCGAGCGAATTAGGGATTTATACAGTCTGGTCAGTAAGGTGGGGTCTGCTCCCCACCACGTATGTCTCAAGCAGCTTATGATTTTAAGCGGGTTCTGACAACTTGACGCAATTTTTTTAACCTGGGCCCCCCAAGCGAGGGTTGATTGGAGTTGCATCCCTAGAAACCGAATGACCTCGCTCTCGCGGATAATGGTGCCATAGTGGGTGAAGTTATGGGTTCTTTGTCTGTCTGATCTCTTTTTGTCGAAAATTATGAACTTGGTCTTTTCGGGCGCTAAAGTCAACCCCAATCGATTTAACTGATTGTCGAGGTTCTCGAGAGATGTCTGGATACTATTAGTGGAGTCTACAATGGGTTGAACAGTAGAGTAGATCGCGATATCATCTGCATATTGGATGACTCTGCAACTAGGATCTAGCGCATCTTCTAGTTTTGCCACGTATATTGCGTAAAGTATTGGGCTAAGGACGCTTCCTTGAGGAAGTCCCCTATGGGACCAGCTTATCTCGTCGATGACGTCGTATTTAAACGACAGTGACCTACATGAAGTTAAATTGAAGATAAAAGATAACACTTTACTTGAAAATCCAAGTCCCTTAAGTTTGTCTATTAGGACATCTGCAAGGACATTATCGTAGGCCGAGTGAATATCCAAAAAAACGGCTGGTACGGATCCATTCGATTGAAATGCTTTCAAAATATCCGCCGTTAGTAGGGATAAATTGTCCATAGTTGACTTAGATCTTCGAAATCCGAATTGCGATTTGGGCAACTTCTCGTACTACTCCATCCACCAACCTATTCTGTAATTGATCATTTTTTCCATCACTTTAAGGAGACACGAAGCTAGAGAAATCGGTCTGAGTTTTGACCCGTCGCCTTTTGGAATGAAAAAGACGTTGTATCTACGCCACTCTTCCGGAAACGACTGGGTAGCAAATATCGCATTGTATATGTCTAAGAGGAGGTTTTTTGCTTCTTTAGGTAACAACGAGATGATTTTGTAGTCAATCCGATCCACGCCAGGGCTTGATTTTAAGTTCACGCTAGAAATGGCTAGCTCCAGCTCCGTCTCTGTAAAAGGCAAGTTCAAGAATTCGTCCTGAGTGGCGTTATCAAACGAAGGAATTGGAACTTCCGCCCAAGGTGGGCACAACTTTTTGATCATATCGTACACATTTTTCAGTCGTTCTTCGTTATATTCATTTGCATTATCTTTATAATTAAATCTGTTTTTGAAACCTTTAATCTTCCTCCATAGGTAAGTAGGGTTTGTGTTTTTGGTTAAGCCCTCACAAAATTGTACAAAGTTTTCTTTCTTAATCTTTTGGAGACCATATTTTGCTCTAGCTTCAGCTCACTTAAAGGCTAAGAAATTTACACGTGTTGGGCAATGTTTGAAACTTAAGAAGGAAGCTTTCCTGACTCGTATCAACTTATCGCACTCATTATTCCACCACGGGCATGGAGGTCGGGACGCAAGATAGCCCTGGCTAGTGGGTTTTGTCGGGATGTTTGAGCCGGGCGTGCATTCGTTTACACAATCCTCTACCAACGCGACAAAGGATGAGTATTTTGACTGAATATCACACTGACCGGAGGACCCGTCAAGGGTGCCTTCTATTCTGGTTTTTAATAGCTTCGAGAATTCGTTCCAATCGGTCTTTTGTGTATGTATCCTCTTTGGTGCTCTATGTTTACCGGTCGGTATTGTGAAACACTCCAACCCAATGAAAATAGGAAAGTGGTCGCTGCCCCATGAGCTTTCGCCGACCGACCATCGATATGACAGCAGTGATCTATCGTCAACAAAGGTTATGTCAATCGCGGATTGCGAATTATAGGCACCGCTATGGAACGTGAACTGTCCCTCGTTCAGAATCGCCACGTCAAGCGATTCAATACTGTTGATTATGTCTTTTCCGACTGCGCAGTCGTGAAGGTCTCCCCATGAAGAGTGGTGGGCGTTGAAATCCCCCCCAATTAAAAATCTATTCCTAAATTGCGAGAAAAAGTCCGACCATTCCCGCACATTAATATCCGGGCCGTTTGGCGGTCTATAACACGAAACAATCGTGAGTTTCCCGTCTTTGAGATCCAGTTCCAAGGCACATACCTCCATTTTTTTATTGCAGTCTTTAAGGTTGCGAATTACTCTATACTTCAGGGTACCTGCAATGGCGATCGCGACTCCTCCCCCTCTCTGATTGAGCCGGTCATTTCGTACAACGTCAAATCCCCGCAGGTAGAACGAATCCTTCTCTTTGAGCCAAGTTTCTGATAACAGTAGAATATCAAAATAACGAGAGTTGTGTTGAAGTTCGGGAATCTTTTGTTTGATACTTTTAGCGTTCCATTGAACGATCCTGAGCTTCCGTAACGAATTATTTTGTGTCGTGTTGAATGTGAAGACCAATGGTTTTTCTTATTCTTTCCAACAGAAGTACGGCGTTCTTGTCGGCCAAAAGTATCCGAAAGATGTCCCAAAGACCCTCCAAGACCTCCCCGGGTGGATTTTCCGCTTGTGCGGAGAGTTCCTTGATGAAATGGTCTTGATGCCAGTCGAAGTTTTGTGACTGCTGTCCGTGATGCGTTGGTCGAGCGTAGCTTCCAGCTTTCCCTCTTGTGCCAGACGGGTAACGCTCTTCCCCTGCGTACGATCCGTGGGTCTTTACAGGCTGTGGTTCCGGTCGGCTTGGTAGTGGCGGGAAGTTCTCCAATGTTCGCGGTGGTGCTCTATATTGCGGTTGCTGCATGGGGTTCTCGTATGTTCTTCTCGCAATGAGGTACGGTAAATTATCGTGAGCCATAATGCGGTTGATTTCCCTTTCTTTGGAAAGCATTGGGCACTTATTGTCGAGCGTTCGGTGGTCGCCTCCGCAATTGATGCAGCGCGGTGCTGCCTCGCACCTTTGCCCTTCTTCTAGATGGTGAATACTTCCGCAGTGTAGGCATCGTGCGGGTTTTCGGCAGTACTTTTTCGGGTGGCGAAACCCACCACACCCATAGCAGACAGTGACGGTTTCGATGTAGGGAACCACGTTTACCCTGGTCCTCCAAATATATAGAGTTTCGGGCAAGGTTTTACCCCTAAGCTCCAGACAGACTGCGTCCCCATCGACCCATTTTGTTCGTCCTTCGACCAAAGTTCTTCTCGGGAGGCGGCGGGCGTTTAAAATCTCTATTTCTTTGTTTTCTGCTGAGATGACATCTTTGAGTTCTTCGATAGAGATGTCCTCTGGGACGCCCCAAATTTTACCCTTGCGCGATCGTGCGTAACTCGGGATAAAGGTTTTCAGCTCGACTTCAGTGAGGTACTGGTTCGATATGGATCTGTTCGCCTCATCGCGTGCGCTGAATGAGAGTATCCATTCGTTCTTGCCGTAATTCTCAAGAGACTCATATTTGATGTTAGATCTGTAAAGCTTTTGAGAGATCTTTAAGATGGGAAGCGATTTTGCGGTCTGATCTTTGGATATGGCCTTGACATGTACTAGGTACGGGGCCTTGTCTTTCCTGTCATAAAGGATAACGTCATTGTCGTTGTGGGTCAAGGGCGTCTTTTCGGTCGAGCAACGCGGGACGGTGTTTGATGTCGTCGCATTTGCTACTATCGCCGATGCGTTGTCGAGACTGTCGGCAGTTTGTTTCGTTTTTGTTTTTTTACTATTAGCGCTTCCGTGTTTTCCCATGGTACCAACCTGGATGTAAACTGAGTTTTCCGCGTACTCGTCTCTGTCTTCCTCGGTATGGGCCTCGTCGGAAATTCTTCTTTTTCTGCTGTCCATCTTCTGGTTACATTCTTGGTTCATTAAAGCATTCTCCCCTCGGAGACTGCTTACGGATGCGGCAAAATCATCGAATGCTTGTTCGTTCGTGTCGGCCCTCTCCTCGCTACTGAGCGAGGTTATGTCTGGTCGTGTATCGCCGACGTCCCGAGTTCCCGGTGACTATTTCACCGAAGCAACTACTATTGGCCTTGACGTTGCCTCTGTTAGTAGTCTGTAAGTCTCTCCTTGGAACCTTTCCGACCGTTTATGCGGTTTTGCTGGTTGACAAATATTGAGCCGGCGAGAGTTATTCTCTTGCTATCGTCTCTCGTATCTGTCTCCACCGACCAGACCGAATCTCTACAACGACTCGATAACCAGCGCCATCTATAGCTGACGGGCTCAACTCTGGCTATACCTATATGTTATCGCGCTCTCCGTTTTGTGCGGATATTCGTCGATCTTGGACGATAGAAACACATCGCTAATTTTCTTTATCGCGCTCCTACTGTATCTATAGCTGACGGGCTCGACTCTGGCTATACCTATATGTTATCGCGCTCTCCGCTTTGTGCGGATATTCGTCGAGCCAGGGCGAACGAAACCGTTGCTGCTTTTATTCGCCGCGCTTCTAGTATATCTATAGCTGACGGGCTCGACTATGGCTATACCTATATATGTATCGTGCTCTCCGCTTTGTGCGGAACTTTGTCGACCTTGGACGATAGAAACACACTGCAATTTTCTTTACCGCGGTCCTACTATATCTATAGCTGACGGGCTCGACTCTGGCTATACCTATATATTTTATCGCCCGCTCCGCTTTGGGGTCGTCCATTAATCACATGAGGGTTTTTAAGCCACTTTTAACTCCCCCTCCCCCATGGTGATATGTGGTGAGGTTCTAGGGTACCCCCACACCCCGCACCTCCGTGAAGTTGGCCCCCCGATATGATAATAAATAATTCTAATTAATGTTAATCGTTTGAGAATCGTTTGAGAGAGTTTGAGAGAAAAGAAAAATCGTTTGAGAGCTTATAGTTTTTCCAAGAAAAACAATTTTAATTTTCGCGTGAAGTTAGCCCCCAGATTTTTTTTTTTTTTTTTTTAATCCGTAAAAAACGACATTTCACATTTTTTTTTATCGCTTGAGAATCATTTGAGAGGGTTTGAGAGTTCAAAAAAATTACTCTAGAGTTCATATTTTATGAAATATAAGAATTTTTCCAAAAACGCGACCAACCGCACGGCCGTATCACGCATGGGGCGCACCCTGCTCATCATTCGCAAGCGGGGAATATGAAAACTTGCCTAAAGTGCGTAAAATGTAGTACAAATAATAGAGAACTGTTAGAGAGGGTTTGAGAGTTCGATAAAATCGTTTGAGAGTTCATATTTTATGAAATATAAAAATTCTTCCAAAAACGCAACCAACCGCAGGGCCGTGTCACGCATGGGGCGCACCCCGCTCATCATTCGCAAGAAGAGAATATGAAAACTTGCCTAAAATGTTTAAAATGCCTCGCCTCGCCACCTTCCAAACAATTCGATTTTTGACAGTTCGGTATCAGGTACTCTAACCTCGTACATTCGGTCGAAATAAATTACATGCAATGTGTGGTAGTGTGTGATAGAGTGGAGTTTGTTTTTTGGTCGCGTTTTGGTGCATTTATTTTGCTGAGAAGAGCAAAACGAGCCCGGTGGTCGAGGACGACGCGTCAGGACGCCGGCACACCACCGACGAAAAATCCCGACAAAGAAAGAATCGACGAGAGAACCGTTGCGGCCGATTACAAGACGAAGAAGATCGGGGAAAGTAGCGACAGCGAGAAGCCGAAGAAGAACGGCGAGGAGAAAACACCGGAATTCAAGGTATGTGCATGCTATCATTTTTCTGAGTAATTCAACAAAAATTAATCCCTATTGCATTCCAACGATGCAAGCGATATTCTTCCTAATTTTTATATAAATATTTTTTCAACACGAAACTCCCCGAAATCAACCCAAACTTGAGCACTTCAACGAAAATCAATTTTCATTGCATTCCAACGATGCAAGTAATGTTTATCTTTATTTTTTATTTATACTCAATAGCAAATTCACCCAAACAAATCCAAACTTGAACAATTCAACAAAAATTAATTTGTATTTCGAAAACTCATTTTTTTTTCTTCTAATAACAAATACTCAAAAGTGAAAAATTTGTCTCGCATCGTGCATTACAGGCAGTGCAGGCACAAGGACAAGGGCCAGCAAACTCTGAATAAAGTTCCGCGCCTCATCGTCGGTCGGGTTTGCTTTTCCGAGATACGTTGCGCCTACGAGGTGACGAACGCGATGAAAAATTGGGAGGCTATAGTCGGGGCGTTGACATATAAAAACTCATACTTTGGAAACCTGGGTTCATAACCAGACGAAGGTAATGGTTTTTTCCTCTGCCTTTCAGGATCCTCACACACAATAACGCCAAAGTCGTTCCGCCCGGACTTGAGCAAGCTACACGTTTGAACACCGCAAATCTCGACTATGAACGAAAAACCCGCAGCGAGCTGGGACCTCGGGCATTGCATTCGTTGTTGGAAGAATTCACCGCTCGATTCGTACATATAAATATATCCACGAACCAATACGAGGACCTATCGACTTCGAGCCTCGATAACAGCTTAAAAAAAAGAGCCGTCGAACCAACGCTTTTTTTGCCCGATCACTATTAAGAATGTGACACGCATACATTCCCGCTTAAAAGTTTGAAGCGATCGGAATTTCGGTATTTGGCGATTCGACAAAAATATGATACAAATTCAGAGGTGTTCAATATTATGGGAACATTTAGGCCGTATTATAATTATGCCGAGAAAAATATTTCAAAAATTGGACAAGCAATACATTAGCAAAGAAAATTTCATTGTGTACAATTGAATACTCAAGCATTTTCGACTATTTTGGTCTTTTTCAATTTCTCTGATTGAGTTTTTCTAACGATTCTATTTACGAAATTATTCGTTTACTTCGAAGCTCTTTAAGGTGATTTACGTCCTTAAGGTTCTTAAGGACCTTAACGTTCTTGAAGTCCTTAATTGTTACGGTTCATGAGATCCTTAAGGTCCTCAATTCTTACGCTTCCCAAGACCGGGTCTTTCTACAAAAAATCACGGCTCGTTCATTTGTCAGAACTTGACGTCCTTAAGGTCCTTGAGGTTCTTGAGCCACTTAAGTTCCTTGGTTCCCACGGGTTTTAAGGTCTTTAAGGTTTTTAAGGTTCTCAATTCCTAAAGATCTTAAGGTCCTCGATTTTTACGGTCCTTAATTCGTACGGTTCTAAAGTTCTCAATTCCCAAGGTTCTTAAGACCAGGTCTTTCTACAAAAAAAATACGTTTTATCCATTTGTCAAGCTTGAGGTTCTCGAGGTCCTTCAGTTCCTTGAGGTCTTTGAGGCCCTTAATTCTTAAGGTCGGAGCCTTCGGACAAAAAAATCCCGTTTCATTCATTTTTTAGAACTTTGAAACTAAAAATCCAAAAAGCGAGAAAATTCTCCAAAGATTCTCAAATAACGAGAACAATCATCGAACATTTCCAGAGCGAAGAAGGAAAAATCCTTAATAATTTCTCCGACGAATATTCGTCAAAAATATTTGTTAATCATTTTTCAGCATTATTTTTCGAAATCAATGTTCATAAGGAGTTCAATGTATCTGAATTTGTTCATACTTTATTCCAAATCGCTGGGTACTCGAATTCCGTAGCAGATGGCTGGGAAGGTACGCGCGGTACCTTGACGTTAACGTACTAGATAATACGCGAAGTCAATTCAGTAGACGAATTTTCATCGTTGCAGTCACAAAAGATTCGAGGCACGAGTTTTTTGCCCTTCTTTTCCTTGACTGCTAACGAATTAACTCAATCAAACGAAGGAGAAACGAAAAGCAAATCGATGTGTCGCAATTCGGTTTATTCTCATGCAGCAAAATTTCTCCTTTGATCGTGATGAACTTAGGTACGAATTTTTTCACGTGTTCCTTTTTTTTGCAAGTGCCTCGGTTTGAAAAAAACGATTTCGCGACGTATAAAGCAATGGAGGACCGTGAGGCGAAGGGAGTTCATTCTCGGCCCGATCTCAATCCATTTTACGTTCGGAATTCTCGGTTTTTCGTTGTTGCTCGCACGATTGAAAAAAAAGCCACCCATCTATCGTGCAACGCCAAAAACTGCCACGGGGATTTTAACGATGAATTTTCAAAAGCTAATGAATTTGATTGAAATTTATTATACACACCAAAAAGTTAAAGGAATTTGTCAAGACTTACTCTCAACGCAAAACATTGGTGTGCATTTTTTCCATTTTTAGGATAAAGGAGGAATAGAATATCACAACGTTTTACAATGTTTCAAAAACAAATTTTGAAAATATCGTTTTTTCCGAGACATTCGGTACACGATTTTTCGAGGAAAAAATATATATTAATTGCAAAAACATTTTTGGGTACTTCCCAAAAATCTTTGGTACCTATGTAGTGTTTTTTTTTATCTACTTTGAGAAACGCTCTGTTACTTTGCTCCAGGTTCAAAAATTGGAAAAATTCTACCTCAATGGCTTTGGACTGTGCGCCGCCAATTTGTGTTGAAAGAAACCTTTAAAATTTGTTTACACTCATTTTCGTTTAAAATTTGATGAATCGATTGGACACTTTCAACAAAGTTCGGTGATTGTTGAAAAAGAAAACTTCAAAGTCACCTTATCAGTTTTTGGCCTAACCAAATGATGTTAACCCCCAAAAAGTTTCGAGGAGAAACAAGTAGTTGAGAATCGGGTAAAATCGCGATGAATTCAGTACGAAAAGACTTCCCTCGTTCGGGACGTGACGTATACCCGTTGTAGATTATTCGTTAATTGTATAGTGATCTACTACGGTGCTCTTGTAAATGCCTCAAACTTTCCAAATAAAAACAAAGAGAGACAGTAATACTCGAATTTGTTCACTTATTAACGAACGATCTTTTCGTTTGAGTTCACATTCGTATCACACGTGCAACTCGATTCGTCTCCATATCCTAAGAGAAGAACAAATGTTAGCCGCCCGAAGCTCCCGAATATTCCCATTCTTGTTATATTCCGTTAAAAATAATTCTATTATGGTTACATAAACGAAATCGCTCTCGAGACACGTTATCTCACGGTGAGTTATTTCTGTCTGTGCACGTGTCGCTTTTTTTGGAAAAGAACGAAAATAATAAAAATAAAAACGCAATTGTTTGCGTTTGAGGGAAGAGTCCTCGAACTTTTGCAACATTCGTACGTGCATAAAAAAAGAAGAAAACATGTAATTTGAAGAGTATGTGGCTTCCGGATGGAGGCCGTGTTGAGAATCAGCGTTGTGCCGACGTTTCGCAAACGTTACAGTCTGCATCATCAGGGCTGAGAGCTCCGATACTGAAGCTCCCGTGTCTCAGGCATTCCTTATATACTTGCAGTCATCGTTCCAGATCACTGCACCAGCCAATCAGATGTTTTTTTAATTGACCGGCCGATCAATTAAAACATCTGATTGGCTGGTGCAGTGATCTGGAACGATGACTGCAAGTATATAAGGAATGCCTGAGACACGGGAGCTTCAGTATCGGAGCTCTCAGCCCTGATGATGCAGACTGTAACGTTTGCGAAACGTCGGCACAACGCTGATTCTCAACACGGCCTCCATCCGGAAGCCACATACTCTTCAAATTACATAAAGAGCCGTGAAAGCCTTAAAACTAAAATAAAACGCCTACACGGAGAGGCTATTTTGGGTTCTGTTAACACCTTTTCCAAACTCAGGAAAACTCTGCACATCCAGCTGTGCTCGTTAACATTCCTAAAAAGGTGCCGCGACCATCAAGTGGTACCGAAATGTTTTCAATTAAAAAACCCCTTTCCATCAAAACAAGCCAAGACTATCCTCCACCAGGCCTCGCTGAAACTGGTAAAGGAGAGAATATCTGTCACCAAAAAGCTTTTAGACCAAAATTCCCAAAAACTCCTTAAACTTCACCTACGCCTATCTGACTGTTTGGAACCACAGCTGTGGGAAGATCTTGACCGGGTCACACACGAACAAGCCCTCCACTGTGCAGACCTGAGGTCCAGGAATCAAATAGAGAAATTCAGGAAACTATGCCCACAGACGAAACAACCCATCCTAACCCATACAGTAAAAAACCTAAGCAACCACCCACTCTCCGCAGCTGAAACATCAGTCCTCGCAAAAGGGCACAATTTCGCCATCACACCGACAGGCATTCCAACCAGAGAAATCATCAGCCAGGTGGAAACTGCCATCTACCGTCTCCCACCTTATACTAGCAACGATATCAGGCAACGGATAACCAATATTCTACACAAAGCAAAGCCCCCTCAGCAGAACATCACAAAGGAAGAACACCTTGCTCTTCAAAATTTGAAGAAAAACAAGGACATCTTAGTACTACCAGCTGATAAAGGGAATGCTACTGTTATCATGGACAAAACGGACTACTGCAGGAAAATGATGAACCTGCTCGAGGACACCAACACGTACAAGAAACTATCACGTGACCCAACATCAAGCGTAGAAAAGAAAACAACGACACTTCTAAAGAAGGCTGGTCTGTCGGAGAACCTTATCAAAATCCTTACACCCAAGGAATCCCTACCACCCAGGCTTTACGGTCTGCCAAAGATACACAAAAACAACATCCCACTAAGGCCCATCGTTAGCAACATAGGCAGCCCTACATATCATTTGGCACGTTTTCTCTGCAAACCCTTGCAGGAACTCGTAGGCCTCAACAACTCCCATATCCAAAACTCTCGGGAATTTGTGAATAAGATCCAGTCCATCAAGGTACAACCAGAAGACATTCTAGTAAGTTTCGATGTTGTATCGTTGTTCACAAACGTCCCAACCCATGAAACCCTAGAAATAGTCAGAAAATCCCAAAAAGTTGCTCCTAACCTACTAGCCCTCATAGAACATTGCCTAAACTCTACATATTTCCAATTCCAATCCCAGTTTTATGAACAAACTTCAGGCGCAGCCATGGGTTCCCCGATTTCCCCTATCATCGCCAACATCTTTATGGAGAATTTCGAGAACAGAATTCTGCAAGAAGCACCTCTCAAACCCTCAACCTGGTTCCGATACGTCGATGACACCTTCGTCATTTGGAGTCACGGCAAAGAAAACCTCAATCATTTCTTAACCTTCCTCAACTCCCAGCACCCCAATATACAATTCACCATGGAGATAGAACAGGACAATCAAATTCCTTTTCTGGATGTACTGGTTCAACGGAAAAACGATGGCACTTTGGGCCACAAAGTTTACCGGAAACCAACGCACACGGATAGATATCTCCACGCTACGTCCCATCACCACCCCTCCCAAAAACAATCGGTCATAAGCTCTCTGGTCTACAGAGCTCTAGCGATCTCCGAACCGAACTCTCTCGAGGATGAACTAGAACACCTACGCAAGCTTTAGGAGATAATGGCTACAAGCCAGGCAACATCGAAAGAACGATCAAACAACTAAGAAGAAAAATAGCCGATCCGAAAACGGTAACAGAACCTGAAGGGGAGAATGAAGGACAAATAATAGCAACAACTTCCCTTCCATACCTTCAGGGCATAACCGATCGCATAGGCAGGGTCCTTGGGAAACATAACGTGCGAGTCATCTTCAAACCTCAGAAGAAGCTAGCACAAGTGGTTCCGAGTGCAAAAGACCAAAGACCACCATTAAGTGCACCAGGAGTGTACAAGATACCCTGCTCATGCGGTAAAGTGTACATAGGAGAAACCGGGAGGAAGATCAGTACACGGATCAAAGAACATCAACGGTGTATCAAATATGGCCACATTGGACAATCAGCCCTGGCCGAGCATTGGATGGAAACTGGTCATGCCATCCAGTTCGATAAAGCCCAAAGTCTGGCCCCATCAAACAGCTATTTTTCTAGGAAACACCGAGAAGGCTTGGAAATCCGAAAACATCCGGACAATCTAAACAGAGATGGTGGATATCACGTCAATCCCATTTGGCACACCGTCCTCCCGGTTTTTTAATTGACCGGCCGATCAATTAAAACATCTGATTGGCTGGTGCAGTGATCTGGAACGATGACTGCAAGTATATAAGGAATGCCTGAGACACGGGAGCTTCAGTATCGGAGCTCTCAGCCCTGATGATGCAGACTGTAACGTTTGCGAAACGTCGGCACAACGCTGATTCTCAACACGGCCTCCATCCGGAAGCCACATACTCTTCAAATTACATAAAGAGCCGTGAAAGCCTTAAAACTAAAAGAAAACATGTAGTCGCCAAGTATCCGTAGGACACCTCAACAATCGATATCAATGGAATCAATCCTGTCGTTGTATCCTCGTGGTAAGAGAGCGGCGAACTGATCGAAACAAAAATGTAAAATACAAAAAAAAACCTGGCCAACTTGTGTGACAATCGGGGCATCCGGGGTTTTCGATATAAATACGATTGATCCGATTGGCGGTAAAATGGTCAAAGATAGATATGATTCAACACCGACTGGCACGATTCAATTGTAAATTTGCAACGTCTCTGAATTGTATTTACTTTAAGAGAAAAAAAACAACTACAAATATTTTGTGTTACATTTTTATAACACCGTTAAAAAAATATATGCAGATTGACGAAGAAACCAGGGAACAAGAGAAAAATAAGCGGTCGGCCTCCACTACTGTCGAAAACATATCCTTTATTTTCTTTCCGTAAAGTATCGATGATTAGGTCACAATTGCGTTTCATATTTCCACCTCCATATATTTACCATCCAGTGATACAAATTATATTTTTTTTCAACATTCTATCGTATTTGATCCGTCGGACGTTGAACTTTATTCATTTATTCGGGAGCCGGGCACTGAATGAGCGTTTCAATTTTTGATTTTCTCATCCTGTTACTCGTTGCAATCAATTCCATTATCTTCAATTAGTTCCTTGCAACTCTGATACTAGTTACTATACAGAATAAAAGTGATTATTTCTTCTTTAAGGGGATGAGCGGTGACCATTATTGAAAAATTGAGTACACTCTTGTTTTCGCGCAATATTAATTCATAAAAATCTCGTTGCTTGTATTTGTAATCGCTCATTGAGGCAATCGGTTGCTTGTCTGTTACAGTTTTCCCGTTGCGATAATTGGTTGCTGAGATATCGATAATCAAAGACAAAATTATATTTTTTCATTAAAAGTCGGATATCCCAGCAAAAAAATTGACGCAAGGATAAAAAACGAAGTTAAAGCTGAATAAACAAGGTAACTAACCGATACATTGAGTTAACTGAAACACAATTTCATAGTCCGTGGACCCCTGAAAAAAAAACAAATTTGGAATTATTTTCTCCCATTATTTATTATGATTGCTTCTTATGATCGCCCTCATACTTAACGGCTAAAACTAAAGAAATGAACACAAAGATTTTACTCTTAGTTCTACGATTAAATTTACGATAGTTCTACTGCATTTCACGGAGAGGGTATGGGGTTGAAGTTTGTATTGTTGGAACAGAATAAAAATTAATATTTTGGCAACCATTGCTTACAAAAATACTGCAACCATTTTTCAAGATATCTATTCATTTAGCAATCTATAATAGAAATAATGTAACAAATATTTTCGATAACAATAAAAAATATGGAAAATATAATATAAGCAAGACCTTTCGTTGCGTTCCAACGATGCAAACTTCAACAGCATGGAGAGAGTTGACTGAAAACCAGTAGTGCTATAGCGACTCGTGCACCGCCATTTTCTATTCTTTTAACAAATAAACTGTTTTACATACTTTAATATATACCTAATAAAGCGTAAAAGTTCTTGTAAGTATGTATTTTATTGCTTTCTTTTAAAAAAATTTCAAAGACAACGGTCGAAAATGGGCATTGTCAGTGGTGTCCTTTCGTTACACTCTGGGTCAGTTTGACCTGGACGAATTTAAAATAGAATGCTAGCGTCCCTAAAATTGAATGTTTTCAACAATTTTTGTCAACAACTCAAATTTGGACTTTCCGAGTTACTAAGGAAATTTATTTCCAAGGACGGTAAGAGGTCACCATCTTTCCATCCTTTGAAATAAATTTAAGCAAATACCTCGAGCATTATTTAGATACACCTTGCCCACTGCTCGCCTCACAAAGGTATACAGACAGTGCTGATGCATCAGACGACGGAGATACAGCCTGAACAGTGTCTTATTCTCCTCGAAGAGTTTCATCGGCAATATTTTGTCCATCGTCCTCCAGTATTGGGCAACAGAGAAGGAAGTCTGTTGGGCTGGTTACGACGTTGCTCGAGCCATAGAAAACATATTTTCCCATGGTCTTTCGCAAGGCACAGCCCCCGATGACATTTTCCTTGCTTTATGCCTGTACTCGCTTACACGCTCTGATCAATGACATGATCAATCGTGCTAGTCTATGATGACATGATGACAATGACATGATCAATCGTGCTGGTCAGCACGGACATGATCAATCGTGCTGGTCAGCACGGACATGATCAATCGTGCTGGTCAATTCGAGCTAGTCGTTTTTCGATGGGCTGTAAAAACCAAAGATTATGATGCCGTGATTCGTCATTGGCAATGAACGACTGCCTGGCCTACATCACCGCGAGCGGCGCGAATTAGAAGTCTTGTTAGGCGTAATACTTGCAAGCTTGAATAGTAGTATGTTAACGACGGCGTAATCCATTATGATAGTTGCCGCATCCAAGTACACCACAATGAGCTCTGACCAGGCTATGTGATCGGGTAAAGCGGCCTGGGTATCACCAGCCCACTCCGAGCCCATGATGAACGGAGTTTTCGGTGGAAAATTGATGATACCCTGACGTCTCATAGCAGCCTGGAAGTTGAGGCCACATGCTTTGACCCGAATAAACACTTCACCCTCTGCGAGTTGAGGCTCAGGTTTTCTCAGCACCTTTAGACCCTTGATATCCCCAAAGCCGTTGAGTATGATAACATGCACGTACCTTGACTTCCGGTGTTTTTTCCTCGCCGTTCTCCTTCGGCTTCTCGCTGTCGCTATTTTCCCCGATCTTCTTCGCCTTGTAATCGGCCGCAACGATTTACTCGTCGATTCTTTCTTTGTCTGGCTTCGTTGTCGGCATTTTTCGTCGGTGGTGTGCCGGCGTCCTGACGCGTCGTCCTCGACCACCGGGCTCGTTTTGTTCTTCTCAGCAAAATAAATGCACCAAAACGCGACGAAAAAACAAACTCCACTCTATCACACACTACCACACATTGCATGTAATTATATTTCGCGCCTCGTTCTCGAGATTACAGTGTAGTTACCCCCGTGTACGCTAGATGTCACAACGTTCAGAGTCTCAAAAGTGCAAGGCCTCCCTAGGAGGGACGCTCGTCCTCCCGCTTCATATTCTTTCGTTGTGCGCTAGAGACAACATCGGAAGTAGAGTTCAGAAAGAAAAAAGGAAGGTGAAAAGAGTGATAAAAAAGTGAACAGGTGATAATGCCGAAGAGAAAGCAGGAGGCAGTTGAGGAAATGAGCAAGCGGTTGAAAGCATTACAAGAATCGTTAGAGGAATTGCAGAGAACAGGAGACGAGCCGAGCGAGGAGATGTCGTCAGACGAGGGCGACGAGCAAGATGGCCGACAAATCGATCTAGACGGTAAGATTTATGTGGACAAAATAGAAGGCCACAATGTAGCACGATGAGTTTGCACGAGAGGCAAAACATATCGTAGCTCAATCCTGATGAGCTTATATGGAAGATAAGACAAATCAGAGATTTCGCTGATGAGTAGGCACGGGAGGCCTAACAGATCAGACGATGGGCAGCACGAGATGCAAGATGGCGGATCTCTGTACAAAGCGACAGAGAGAGACAGCCAAATATATATATATATACATATATACATGTATACCATGACATAGAAAGAGAAAGAAACGCACGAAGCGCTCCAAGGTTTGTAACTTCGATTGTGACTTGCCCAATTTAGATTTGATAGACGCAGAGGAAAAAGAAAATATCAGTCCAGAGGACGCTGACGCAAGTGAGAAAGCGACAGACCACAAATACGAGGAGGAGAACCTCGAGGTGTCAATCCTCGAGGTACTAGGAGAGGACCCGTCGGTTTCAAGGGCGTTGGATTTCGACCTACACGCGTCGCTGGCCAATAGGTGGAAGCACTTCGTGGTCAATGGGATCCCAGGGGAGGAGAAGGACAAACTTCTCGAAAAATTTGCGAGAAAGGAGGGTTTCGAAGCACCAGAGCTCAACCCAGAAATACTAGCGGTTTTGAGCGAGTCAGGACAAAAAAGAGACGGTTGTTTCGCCGAAACGCAGAGGCTGGCCGGATCAGCCCTAATGTCCTTGGGAGCGACAATTTCACTGCTCTTAGACGAGCAGGAGAGTATTGATAAATTGTCTTTCTTGGAAAATTTAAACGATGCGGCCAAATTGGTAACGGAAATTCATTTTAGACAAAATGAGGCCAGGAAAGCATTCATTCTGCCAGGAGTGAGCAAGCAAGTGAAGGAGTTGCTGACCAAAACCAAATCGGATACACTCCTATTCGGAACGGGCTTGAGTGAAAAAATCAAGGAATTTAAGGCCTTGGAAAGAATCGGACCGAAGAATGCCTATATCCAGAGAGGAGTTACTCGTATTCAGGGAAATTTAAACTCCAGAGGCCCGCAGGGAAGAAGACCGTTCCAGAATTATGCGGGCAATTCTCAGTCAGGCAGTCAGGGCCGACCAAGGTTGTCTTTCAGAGGCAGACAACCGTTCAACCCTCGGGGACACAACACGAGATCCAGACCGAGGAAAGGGAAATAGAGAAGAACGTAGGTAGAGTAGGGGGTAGATTAAGATCTTTTAGAGAAAACTGGAGATCTATTACAAAAGATAAGTTTATTTTGAATTGCATCGATGGATACCAAATTCCTTTCAAATATCGAGTGTACCAAAACAAAGAACCGCGAGTATCTATACCACACAATCAAGCAAAAAATTACCAACAAGCAATAGATATTTTATTGGAGAAGGGGGCAATTGAAAAGTGCAATGAGAGCAAAGACCAGTTCATCTCAAAATATTTTTTAATCCCAAAGTCAGACGGTACTCACAGGTTCATTTTGAACTTAAAGAAGTTAAATACGTTTGTCGAAACAAAACATTTTAAGATGGAAGATATACGAACGGCCGCAAGATTAATATTCCCGGAAAGCTTCATGGCAAAGATCGATCTACAAGACGCATATTATTTAATTCCAATCAGTAATGACTGTAGAAAATATCTCAGATTTGCATTCATGGGTCAGTACTATCAGTTTACTTGTTTACCATTCGGCCTGGCAACAGCACCACGTGATTTTACAAAAATCTTAAGACCCGTGGTTCGGTTTTTGAGAGCTAGGGGCTACACCTCGGTAATTTACCTGGACGATTTATTATGTGTAGAAGACAGCCGGCAAGAATGCGAAAAGAATGTATACGAATCACGGAAACTGTTAGAGTACTTGGGTTTTCTAATCAATGAAAGAAAGAGCGACTTAATACCAAAAACGAGGTGTCGTTTTTTGGGTTTCATTATCGATTCAAGAAAATTTTCGTTAGAATTACCGCAGGAAAGGAGAAATAAACTGCTTACCCTGGTCAGGAAATACAAAAAGAAGAAAGAATGTAGCGTGAGGGAATTTGCAGAATTAATAGGGAATCTTGTTGCGGCCTGTTTAGCCATAGAGTACGGTTGGCTCTATACGAAAAATATGGAAAGAGAAAAGATCAAGTGCCTGTTATCAAACAATGCAAATTATAATGCAAAGATGACAATCCCAACGTGGATTATACCCGATCTATCTTGGTGGGAAAGGCACATCGAACAGGGGTTTAATCGAATAAAGACGGGAAAATTTGAAATGACAATTTTTACAGACGCTTCAGACTTAGGCTGGGGAGCAGTTAGTGGAAGCGAGAAGATGTGCGGTGTCTGGTCAGAAGCACAGCTGAAATGGCATATAAATTTCAAAGAGCTTGTGGCAGTTAAGCTAGCTCTGCAGGGACTGGCTAACGAACGCACAAATTGCCAGATACTTCTTCGTATAGATAATACGACAGCGATCGCATACGTCAATAAGATGGGAGGCACAAGATTCCCCAAATATAATTCGCTCGCAAGAAAGATCTGGCAATGGGCAGAGAAAAGAAATATTTTTCTTTTAGCGTCATACATTCCGTCATCAAAAAACATAGAGGCAGATCTACTGTCAAGAATTAAAAATGCGGATACAGAATGGGAATTAGCAACTCAGGCTTTCGAGAAGATTATACGTTCCTTAGGGACACCGGAGATAGACCTTTTCGCGTCGAGCGCTAATACAAAATGTAAGAAGTTCTGTTCCTGGTTTCCAGAGATCGCCGCTACGACAGTAGATGCGTTTACGATGAGCTGGTCTGACCTCCATTTCTATGCTTTTCCACCCTTCTCCCTAATTTTGCGGGTTCTCACAAAGATAAAGAGAGACAGGGCGGAAGGAATTGTAGTAGTACCTGATTGGCCCAATCAACCCTGGTACCCGATGCTTATGAATTTGACCGTGGGAAGGCCCCTAAGGTTTGGGCCTGATGATAATTTGTTATTATCTCCGTACAGAAGAGCGAGGCATCCGAGGGCGCGAGACTTGATCCTACTGGCGGCCAGGGTCTCCGCGCGGCGTTCTTAAAAAGACAAGTTCCCTCAGAAGCAATCGAGATCATTTTGTCTTCAATAACTTCGTCAACTGCTAAACAGTACAAGGCAGCGTTGAAGAAATGGGAAAGTTTTTGTCGAGACAGAGGGATAGATTTTCAAGAACCACAAATACCGACATTACTAAGTTTTTTAACGTTCCATTTCGAGAGGGGAGCTTCCTATACCACCATTAACTGTTTACGATCTGCAGTTTCTCTGATCTCGCGAGAAAAGATTGGTGAAGACCAAATAATAAGAAGATTTCTACGAGGAGTATTTAAGTTAAGGCCCTGTTTACCAAAATATTCATCAACCTGGGATGTAGCACCAGTGTTGGAGTATCTGTCAGCGTTGCATCCCGCGGGAAACTTGTCGATAGAAGAGCTAACAAAGAAAACTGTGATGTTATTAGCATTAAGTACAGCCAGTCGGGCCCAGACACTAGCAAATATAGATATAAGAAACATTAAGAAATCTCAAAACGGGCTAGAGATATTAATTACTAAACTACTGAAGACGTCCGGTCCGGGAAGACGACAGCCAGTGCTAAAGATACCAAAATTTAACCAGAGAATAGATATATGCGTAGCCACGTATGTGGAGAAATATTTAGAGAAGACAGCAGCCTACAGAGGGCAGGAGAACAATCTTTTCCTGGCGGTTAAAAAACCGCACAAGAAAGTCGGAGCCCAGACGATCAGTAGGTGGATTAAGGATGTGATGAAAAGCAGTGGCATAGATACTTCAATTTTTGCGGCTCATTCCACACGACATGCTGCGACTTCAGCGGCATTTGAAAAGGGAGTCTGCCTAGACACAATAAGAAAGACGGCAGGATGGTCCGAGAGATCGAGGATGTTTGCGAAAGTTTATCACCAACCGATCGAAAACAGAGAAGCGGTGTTTGCGAGCAACGTGCTCATCTCCGAATAGTCACGTAGACTGAAGAGTAGATATAGAAACGCGGATGCAAAAGTAATGTTTTTAAGTTTTTCCGTTTTATTTCGTTTCAAAAAAAAAAAAAAAAAAAAAAAAAAAAGTATAATGAGAACAAATGAAGAAAAGAAAGTATAAATAAATAATACTTACTGTTGGGATAAGACGGATTGTCGTTGACTCTAAACAACTACACTGTAATCTCGAGAACGAGGCGCGAAATATAATTAACCGATCGAACGAGCCCGCGAAGCGGGCGAAGTTCGATCGCAATCATATGAGTCGCCTCGTTCGAAGAGATTACAGCCCACCCAAGGAAGCACAGTAACCCAACCCGAATCTAAACGACAATCCTGCAGTACTCTGAAAAATATGAAGCGGGAGGACGAGCGTCCCTCCTAGGGAGGCCTTGCACTTTTGAGACTCTGAACGTTGTGACATCTAGCGTACACGGGGGTAACTACACTGTAATCTCTTCGAACGAGGCGACTCATATAATTGCGATCGAACGAGCCCGCTTCGCGGGCTCGTTCGATCGGTTAATTTATTTCGACCGAATGTACGAGGTTAGAGTGCCTGGTACCGATCTGTCAAAAATCGAATTGTTTTGGAAGGTGGCGAGGCGAGGCATTTTAAACACTTTAGGCAAGTTTTCATATTCTCTTCTTGCGAATGATGTGCAGGGTGCGCCCCATGCGTCACACGACACTGCGGTTGGTTGCGTTTTTGGAAAATTCTTATATTTCATAAAATATAAACTCTCAAACGATTTTATCGAACTGTCAAACCCTCTTTAACGATTCTCTATTATTTGTGCTACATTTTAGGCACTTTAGGCAAGTTTTCATATTCTCTGCTTGCGAATGCTGAGCTGGGTGCGCCTCATGCGTGACACGGCCCTGCGGTTGGTCGCGTTTTTGGAAAAATTCTTATATTTCATAAAATATGAACTCTGGAGTAATTTTTTTGAACTCTCAAACCCTCTCAAATGATTCTCAAGCGATTAAAAAAAAATTGTGAAAGCTCGTTTTCGATTCTCAACCGATTAACATTAATTAGAATTATTTGTTATCATATCGGGGTGCCAACTTCACGGAGGTCTCGTAATCTTCTGTCGCCGTGATGCTGCGAACCTCCGCGACGTGCAGCGCGCTCTTGGGCCGAAAAGATTTTCAACGATTAAATAAAAATGGAACCCTAACAAACGATGAAAATTCACTAACAATCACTAACATTCGACTAACAATCAAATAGAATTATAAGAATCAACGTTTTGCTGAAATTGACGAGTTACATGTGCAGAGCCTCAAGTGACCGTTGCGGTGATGCTGACAACTTCACGTCGCTTGCAGCGCACTCTAGGGCCGAAAAGTTTTTCATTAATATAATAATAATTCAGCTCTAACAAACGATATAAAGTGACCAACATTCACTAACAAACGACTAACAATTGATTGGTCACGAAGAAAAGTTCGAAATCACTAGAAAACCATTTTCTGCGGCTAACTTTGGCACAAATTTGTTTTCCGTTTTATTCAATAAATAAAGTCGAACAAACGCTGGGTTTTGTCTATCAAACACTAACAAACGACTAACAATCGATTGGCGTAAAAAATAATTCGATATTTCCATACTCGGCGTCTAAGTTTATCGAGCTGTTTATTGAGCTATAACAGCGGTAGTTCGTGGCACAACGACGCCACTACGCGGACATCGCCGAGTACTAAAAAGTTCGGGCATCGCACGTTGGCCAGCCTCGCACGCGAAGCGTCCCGCGTCTCCCTTCAGACTCGAGTCCGTTCTTAACCTCCTCAACGAATTCAGACGTGTATCTGTTCCGGCCGGTGGTACATCGATTTCGTACAACAATTGTTATCCCATTTTGGGATAATAAAACGCATTTTTTGAGATAAAGGACAACCGCTGAAACGTCAAGATGGTAAGAATTCGAACGATAATCATTCGCTCGCCCATTCCCGTAGCAGCGCTAGTCATGGACAGAAGCCCGCGCTCTCGTTATTTATAACCTCAAAAATGCCTCAATACTTGGCGCGTTCTCGCGGTAGCTTGTCTTTTATTTGTTATCGCGGTGGTAAAACTTATTTCCGTTTGGGTTGTTTCAGACGATCGGCAAGAACAACAAGATGCTGCAGCACATCAACTACAGGGTTAGAATTATTCTGCAGGACAGTCGAACCTTCATCGGCACTTTTAAAGCATTCGACAAGCACATGAATCTTATACTTGGCGACTGTGAGGAGTTTCGCAAAATCAAGCCTAAGAACACGAAACAACCGGAGCGTGAAGTCAAGAGAGTACTAGGTTTTGTTCTCCTGAGGGGCGAGAATATAGTATCCCTGACAGTCGAAGGGCCGCCACCACCCGAAGAGGGACTTCCAAGAGTGCCGATACCCGGAGCAGCTCCAGGACCGGGAATGGGACGTGCGGCTGGGCGTGGAATGCCTGCCAATGTTGCAGGCGTCCCGGCAGGACTGCAGGGTCCTGTACGAGGTGTCGGAGGACCTTCCCAACAAATAATGACGCCAGGCGGGCGAGGACAAGTTTCCGCCCCGCCGCAGATGCATCCTGGAGGTCCTCCACGCATGCCGGTCGGTGGCCCACCACCTGGCATGATGGGACCACCTCCTGGAATGATGGGTAAAGACATCTTCGCTTTGCTTGCTTCTTCACGATTGACGTATCAAAATTCACCAGCCACCTTGTACGTGGGAGTCCGCGCGGGAAATATAAGCTCCATTATCCTGCGATTTCCCTTATTTCATTTTTATTGGAGTTTTCCATTGTCGTAGTTTCGTATGAATTCACTTGGAGGGTACTATTTAAATTTCACGATTTGTCAGAATTGAAACATCGATTTACAGACATTCAAGTCACACGTTCTTTCTCGTTTTTCAATTGCTAGCTGTTGCGCGTTTCAGAAAAGTCAACGTGCAAATGGAGAAAATTAGGGAAGAGTCCATTGTTTGTTGCGTATAAATTCAAAGCATACCTTCTGATTCATATATATATATATATATATACATGTAGAAATTTCTTACCGCACTAAAAGTTAGATAGCGGACTCAAAAATTAAGATAATCGCATTCCTCAAGCGACCTTTGTAAGAGTACAAATTTACCTTCATTTTACTACTGCAGAAATGTTTTCGCCATTTTCTTTGGGCCCAGTACGCCCAAAGGTTGTTTTTTTGCAATCTCATTATTTTCACAAAATTCCAGCTATTGTCGAAAATAGGCAGACATTTTTCTGACAGCAGTCACATACGTAAAAATAATATCGAGATAAAAAATGTATTTTACAGCTATAAAAGGTTTAAAAGTATATTCGAATGTTCAGCTCGTTCAGTTTTTCAAGTGTAGACGCGAAGAGCGGATTTTCGGTGTTAATCGAAGAGAGGAAAGAAAATAATGCAGTGCGACCGACTTAGGTTGGAGCTTAAACTTGAAATGTCTTTTCATACCAAAGAATATTATTTGAACGAATGAGGAGTCAAATTTCTTCGTCGATGCTCCCTCACATACATACACATATAAAAGGGTTGAAGGATAGATTCGATGACTGAGAAAACATGTATTATTCGTTCGGCTTTTGACGCAGGTATGCCACCGGGAATGCCTCCGATGGGACGTGGAGGACCACCGATGGGACCACCGGGAATGCGAGGACCACCACCTGGTATGATGAGAGGAGGCCCACCCCCGCGTCCCTATTAATACCAAGCTTTCATACCAACCAATAAATCTATTACAATTGTCTAATCTAAGAACCAATAAATTTTCATTTTCTGCGCCGATATCTTCACATTTTTTTATTCCACCATTTTACGCTTGGCAATACCGTTTTTCGTTAATCCTTTTTTTCTTCATATCTGTCTCAAACTTATCGGCATTCACTTGTATTTTTCGCAAACGAAAAATATTGACAATGGAGTTCTCGTCGTTCGTCACTCGTAGCACACGAATATCACTTGGTACAAGAGTGCAAGCGCGTACAATGGCCGGAGCCTACACCTGCTCGAAGAGCATGCATTCCTTACCGTTCAAAAGTTAAAAAAAAGGAAAAAAGATCATAGTACGGCAAAGATTCTTGGCACAAATGAATTTACAATATTTACGGCGATTTCTTTTTGTTTTCCGCGCACAAGCGGTACAAGTACGCGACTGTGAGCGGCGCGTGTACGAGAAATTACCTTTCTTTTTGCCTTCCGTCGAAGTGAGCCTTGAACAACGCACGATCGAATAGTCGCGAGCTAAAGACGAAGGAACGAAAAGAGACGTGATGTGTACAAATTAGAATACGCTAAGTTTGTGGTAAACTCGAAAAATATTCTCAAACTTATCAGACCTCGTATAAAATGTACGGCCACCGATATACATATATGCGTGTGCGTGTCTGTGTGTGTGTGTGTGTGTGAGTACAGCAATAATATCCTTGATCGGTACGGAATCGTTCGCGGATGATTTGGGAGGCGAAAAATAAACCGAGAAGGGGCAACGATTCTCAAATCTCGATGAGCAACTGTTACGAGTCGCTGAGCTGATCGACCCGTTCGACGATTTCGCAAAATGGACTGTCTTCGAGGGTATGATCGCTCGTTTTGATGAGGATCTGTCGATCCTCCTCCTCGTCGTCGTCGTCGTCGTTGACGTATCGAAGACTCTCGAGATTGATGTCCGGCGAATCGAGAGCGGTGGTAAAAAAGTCTATACCCGTTGTCTCAATCGACTCCTCAATCCGATCCTCAATGACGATACCATCTGCGCGAAAGAACAATGATTCCTCCAGGCCCGAACCAAGTCTGAAAGAAACCCCTATAGCCGAACGACACTTTGACTCTCGACTCACCCGCTGATTCGTAATTGTACAATCCAGTTTGGGGATCGAGCACGTTGTGGGTCTCGATACCGTCCGCTTCAATTGTCTCGAGCATTTCACGATTGTCGTTGACGTCCGAAGAATCGACGTTCCCCACGATCGAGTACAAACTCGAGCAGCCCTCGTTCAGAGTTTCGAGATTCTCGCTCAATTCGACGGTCAGACCGTTGAGGGCGATTGTCTCGGAATTTTTCGTCACGTGGGATTTTGCGGTAACGTAAGCGTGATTGTTCGATTCCTGAAGGTTGTTCGAATTTTTTAGGCCCGTCGTGCCCGCCGCCTCGTGATTCGAGCCTCGCGAGGCCTCGAGAAATTGGGAGAGCACCGTGTTCTCGTCCAGGACGTCTTGTCGGAGATCGAGCATTATCATGTTGCCAGTCTGTCGAGCAAACGTTTTTTGTTTTCTTAGCCGGCGTCCAATGACGCTTTTCTAAATTCCTTATTTCTCTGCTTCCAATCTCACCTTCGCCCCTAATTTCATAGATTCCGCCTGACTCAGGGTCAACGTGGTCAGTGTCTGTTCTCCGTTGCTGGAAGATCCGCCCCGATGTGGCAACAGAGCCGCCACAGACGCGTTGCTCTTCTGACTCCCGAGACACAGACTCTTTCCGCCCATAATAACCTTGCCCAATACCTCCTGGGAACGAGATAACGGATTTTTGTTTCTTTTCTTTGTCTTTCTGTTTTTTTTTTGCTCTTGTTTCGGCCGACGGAACGAATCGTAATTTGCAATTTTCTCACGAGACCGTCTACCTCGTTACCTTTCCACCGTGAGACAGCGTAACTCCCCTGGACGAGCCTTTCTTAACTACTATCACGTTCGCCTTGTTCGCCATTCGTGCGTTAGGATGAGCATTTAATTTCAATGTTTTATTAGAATTCAACGCGATACCCTGGAAAATAGAGGCACTCGTTAATACGAAGGATCCACTTCGATCGTAAGTGAGAAAAAGGCAATATCGTTGCCGCGCGTTATTGAAGTGTTGCGCATGGCGCGTACCGTTTGTGCATCGGAGTGATGATTGAGCTTGCCAATTGGCATTTTTTTGTACGTTAACGTTGCGGATGGCGTTACTGATGGCGGACCCGGACCGCAAGATGCCGTGCTTCCCGAATTCACACTCATCATGCAATTCGTGCTACCTAATGAGCAAAGGTAAATAAAAAAGAAAAGAAGCAATTGTCACAATCGAAATCGGCGATTCGGTTGATAATTACTCGTGATGATTGGCTTCGTCGTAACGCAAAACTTAGTGGCTATTAATCTCTTCGTACAGGGTGTACCAGATGTGGTGCTGTCGGGCCTCGATATTTTCGTTTCATCCGGCGTCGCCGCCTCGACGAGGCCCTCCTCCGTCACGCGTGATCCTCTCTCCTCGTACTGGAAACTCTTGGCGAGGCCACATTGAGCTTCTATCAACGTTTGTGGTCCGTTGATATCACTGCCAATATTTTGTCTATCGGTCGCTTCCAAAATGAGCGTATTCGCGGTTGAATCGTCTTCCTCGCAAATTCGATTAATCGAGGGTTCTACAATAAATTTGTGATGATTGGAAACTTTCGTGGACGAAGCTTCGGGAGTATTAACATTATTGGGGCTCGTCGTGTCGACCGTCGAGCTTGGCGTCACTATCGACACTTGTACAACGTTCGTCATTTCGTTCTCCCCGACTCGACGAGGAGACGCGACTCTATGGTCTACCTGAGATATCGAATTCACCTCGGTATGCCGAGCTTTCGTCTCGGTAGATTGAGCTTTTCTACACTTGTCGTTGTCGGAAGACTGGGAAAAAAAGGCAACAATCAGTTGACACGACCGCTCGGAAGTACGAGAAAAGTTAACGCTCTGTCGCAATTACCCCAGGCGTCGACCTCTTTCTCTTTCTGCCTCTAGTTTTCGTCTCCCTGGGTGTAGCCGCAATCTTGGTCGTCGGTAGCTTGTCCCTTTCGCAATCTTCCGAGGACGCCGGTTCACTTTTAACTAAGGAAAAAAGGTCGCGTTAATGTTTATAGCTATTTGTCAACCTCGAAGGTGGAAAATTCAGAGTACCTATTAGATCTTCCACTCTGGCAGACGCGGCTAGTTTCTTTTCGTTCGCCGCTGCTATAACCAGAGAGAGACTATTAGCCAGTCCTGTGAATGCCGTGTGCGCTTTCAGCCTCGGCAGCAGAGGGATTGTCCTGCGACCCTCTATCGCCCAGTCTGTACAAGTGTTTGGACCGTTCAATCTGCGCAGAAACGAAAAAGCAAGAATACACCCAGTCTCCGTATTGTCGAAATTTCAGGGCCATCCTTAATTCCCTACGAGGTGCTTGCTCGGAAGCGTCAATCGGCGAAGCTGCAGGGTGCACGTGGAAAAGTGTGCGACTTTTCGAAATTTGACTCAACTGATAAGGTTTCGGTCGAGTGATGTAAAACGAATTAAGATATAGAGCAACGCCCTGATAATGATAAACACGTGATTCCTCATATCGTATTGATTTCTCTTTTATCTTTAATGTATAAAATCGACCAATGCTAGCGGCTGTGCGATCTGAGAAATAAAGCCACCGGAGCTTCACTGATTTTTTACCACTCCGAGGATGTTTCTCGGGCGCTGGAAACGGAAAAGTTGTGAGGTCGGGATACAAGTAAAAGGGGCATTCGCGTAAAAGCCTGCAAGAGCATACAGAGAAACGTTGAAAACGAATAAATAAAACGATGAGATGAGCAAAGCAAAAATTATCGTTCTACGTTTTCCTTACTGCTCAGCTATGATTGATAATTTTTCATCGTTGACGGCCCTGCGGATTTCAGCCCTGTGCCTGTCGTTGGATATACGTAGAAATTTGGCGAGTTCCCCAAGCAACTTTCGTTTCTCCTCTGTCAAGGGACCCTGAGCTCTGAGCACCGACACCATATTCCCGTAAGCGTCGAGCTCTGAAAGAAACAAAACACGAGAATGCATTTTGCGTGAAATTCGAGCGTCCTCGCGACGTCTTTCTCGAGGCAGAGTGGAATTTTCCGGGGGGGGGAAAAAACGGCAGCGAGGATCGTAAAACGAATACGGAAAATTGGCATCAACGCTCGGTGTACGTAGTTTTTTCGCAACATTCGTCTACGCTTCAAACATTCACGAAGAACTCTATGAAATGATCAATAAAAGAAAACAAAAAAGTTGTGGCGTACGAAATTTTAAATTTCGTTGGCATAACCTTACCGAGACACCTCAAACACTTTCTGCACTCATCCCGCGACATGTCCGATATCGAGGGCCACATTTTAAATATTATTACTTTGTTTTTCTTCACCACACAAATTCACGCAGGTCTATCCGTACCGCGAGATAATCGAGGGTACTTTTGTACACTTCAATCGTCTCCATCGCCTTGCAGGGCACTGTTGACAGGCGAGAAGACGAATAGTAAAAAAAGTGATGTTCCAAAGTTGACAATGAAGTTGTCAGGTTTAGGGTTCCCCGTGAAGGGATTCCTGAATTTTGCCAATGTTTGTCGCACCGTATTGTTTTATTTGTTCACGCGTGTGGATCATCCGACACCTCCGCGCGCGATTGTACGCGCTCTTTGGCGGCAAATTGGATTTCTGCTTTGTGCCGCGCGTTCCCCCGAGTCACAAACACTTTCGATCTCGCTACCTTGATTTTTTTTAATACGCGAAGGTTCATCGGGGCATTCGCCCTTGAGCTAATGGATGAATTCGGGCTCGGTTGTTCGCGATTGGAAAGTGATAATTTACCTTTGAAAGCGATTTAGTATGGCAGTTCGTGTCGGACAAGAGGATAATATTGTTTCTTGGCAAAAAACTTGTACATTACGAAGTAAATTTGGAAATAAATAAATAAAATATAGTGATAACATTTTTTGATTGCAAAATAAAACGAAGCCACTAGCTATTTAATTAAACAGAATGACGATTTATCGTTCTGATCGGGTGCCCGAGTCACAAAGGCGACGATAATACGTGTCGAATCGGCAAAATAACATTTATAATACAAATTGCGACAGTAATCAAACATGTATTAATAGTTTATCAAATAGACCAGCGCAACAATGTAAAAGTATTTTTCCTCGTGTTGCTTTTATTCAAATAAACAGAAAGAGGATACCTAACCTCAAATACACGCATTTCTGTACGGCGTCCCAACATTCGACTCAAATCAACGCAAGAAAAATGATAAATTCCTGATGAATTCTGTCAATTCGACATTCAAAATTCTTTATAAATATTTCGTAATTCATCGTGTTATCATCAGATAGGGTAGTTCGTTTATTTTCTTCGTTTGGTAGTCGTTTATCCGTTTGACTCTGGTGGTACGAGCCGGACTGCCGCAAATTCAAAATAAACACATCGTAACGGGCGACCGCGGGAAAATTTCTCTCTTGTGATAAACAAAACACAAAACAAACAGTCAATGCATCGTTCCCGTTACTTCAAAAATGTCCAGCGATGAGACTTTGCGGGAATGTTTCCATACCCTCAAATCGATAAGTGAGTGAACATTTTTAATTCGAAAACTTCGATTTTCCAACCTAACCTCTCGTCTCCCGACCTTAACCTCAACAAAGTCCAATCTCACATTCAACAGCGATAAAAAATACACTTGTAAACAATAATGACTAAATAACACGAAAAAGATTAAGTAAATCAAGTCCAGTCTGTTGATTCGTAAACTTTGCATTGCGCAGGTAAGGGAAAAATAGCTCGTTTCGACGCCACACTGGAAATACTGCAAGCGGCAGCCGAACAGAGGGGTCTCGACACCGAAGAGCTAAAATTTCTGATCCAATACATCGTAAAAACGGATTTGCGTAAGCGCCTTTTTTCTCAATCGAGTCAAAGTTCCTTACGATGAAGAATAAACGGACGTTTCGTTGCAGGCGCTACGTACCTTGTACCGATAATCAAATGTTTGATACCGAAGCGTCGTATGGACGGCGTCTTGGTGGAAACTGTGATAGTTCACTGGCTGGCAACTTTCAACAGTCTGCCGGTCACTGTATGTATAACTATAATACAATGGCTCATAGGTCTGTGGGAGTATCAACTGGTCGACAGGCAAATCATAAACGTTTATTACGACGGTTACTTCTACAATATGCTGAAGAGGGACAGGCTGGTAAGTCGGGGAAAGAAAATGCATTGGTAGCGAAACGAAGATGGAACGAGAGGCATTCTCCTTTTTTGTCTTTCAGGAACCTCATCTCGCTAGGCTAATTTATCTGCTGACCAAGCCGGAGGATGTAACTCGAAGGCAAGTCAACAGGCTGCTCCAACTGCAAATGAGATACGCCAAACCGCACAAGCCCATAAATGCCTTGCTGTCGTAAGTCTTACGAAATGGGTCCCGTTCTAGAAGAAACTTCGCGAATATCGAGAATTCATGAGCAAAATGTGTCAGTCTGTTCAAGTCGTACAAGCCGGAACTCGTGCCAGAGAAAATACCGTCGATGAATATCGAGAGCGTCTGGAAAGCCATTCCGGAAGTACTTCGATTGAGGTTCGAGGATGCTCGAGATCGTTGCAGTATCCATGAGCATCGGTCGCACAAACACTTCGACTGGAGCGTCGTTAGGGTAAGAACGATGATATTTTCTCCTAAGTACGAAGTAACAACGAGCTCTCTTTGGTTGGAATTTACAGTCGAGTCGCAAAACAACAGCGGAGCCTCTCCTACCTTCAGTTAGATACTTCCACATTGGATCATCCATCTACAAGGACAAGGACTCCAAGTCTATCTTCGATCTTGCCAAGTGAGTCTGGTCTAGAGACAGACACATTGAGCGGCTTGCGGAGTTGAATTGTCCTTAAGTATTTTGTGGGGGTATAAGAAAAGCTCTTCTGGATAATCGGTAAATTACAGTGGCGCTAAATAAAAATAAGGAACAATCAATTATACCCAAGGTCAAGCTGGAATAAAAATATTCGCACAAATTTAGTAGATTTAGACATTTTGGTTGAAAAGTCGCGACAACGGAAATATTTTTGCGTCACATTTCTCTAAGTTTTATCACTCATATTTGCTTTAAACATTCGGTGACCCCCTGTCTTTATTTGCCTTTACGGAATCTTTAGATTTTTTATACGCGCGAGCAGTTTATATCGGGCATCTAGAGTTATTTAGTGTATAAATTATTAGATAGAAATGTGGTCAGCGTGTCACCTCTATACAGCGCCGTATGAATGAGACGATTTTTAGAGTGGTATTTTTTCGTTAAAAGCGCGGTAACTGGGCCAGAAATTTTACAAGTATACTAGAATGTATTTTTACTTGATTATAGATGAATACCATTTAATTTTTGAATATTCGGGTTCGTGAAAGAAATAGGTTAAGAGCAGATGGGAGTGCAATCCGGGTGAAAATTGGCTGAAGCTTTAAATTCTCGATTATATGATGTACGGTAAAATTAGTCTCGACAATTCTTGAACGTTTCGTGGATCGATGCCGAAATTTGCTCACAGGCTCGGAACGTACGGAATAATAATGCATCCAATTTATATCTCTCTGCTAACAATCGTGTACAATTCTCATATATTCTTTTTTTAAAGACGAAACAAACTGTATACTAATATTTGCATCATTTCCATACGCAGCTTCGACGACGTAGGCAAGTTCCACTTCAGCGTTGAGATGCCGTGCAACGCGACGTCGCTGCTCGCAAACGCGGCGGGTTATCATTTTCTCACGTTTGCCGATTTCGAGTACCAAAGCAGATTCTCGTACAATTTGTACAATACATTGCGCCGAGGTATTCCCCATACACGAAAGTTTTGTTGAGGACAAAAGCTTGTCTCCGCAAACGAGTGTTATTTTTTTAATTTCTCGTAAAAACGCATATAGAAAAATATCTATATAGATATATTTTCATGGGGTATTCCACGCCAAATCGATTACTTTTAGACTCGACCCCTCCTTTTGATATAGCTGAAATTTAAATATTTTGTTTCCTTCTCAAAACGCTTTTGTGATTTTTTTCAATTTTTTTTTTACATAACGGATATAGTAAACTTCGAAAAAACTCGACTTTTCTTTTCAGATGCTCACACTGTGAAAAATTGACCAAATACGATTTTATCCTTTTCAATTTTATGTTTTGAAGTGTACTTTAGTAAAAAAGAAACATTAATATATTCAATCATCTTTGATATAATTTTTTAGTTTTTTTAAGAAAAAAATGTAAATATTCGGAATCGGGGCTCCTGCTAGAATCAGGCTAATTTTCTTCAAGAGTTAAAACAAACCCAAACAACTCCAAACAATCCCAAACAAAAATTAGCCTGATACTAGCAGGAGACCCCCCTTCCAAACATTTACCGAAAAAAAACTTTTAAAGAAGAAAAACGTGATTTTCGATTTTTTTGTAAAAAAAATATAATAAATATGCGTGTTTGCCTCAAGACCCGTGACAAGACTTTTCTTTCCAAATTTTCAAAAAAAAATTGTGTTTTAATTTGTTCAAAATTTAGCTCTAATTAATTCTAATTCTTCTAATTTAATTCTAGCGAGCAAATTCAAATACTTGAGAAATTTGTGAGCAAAGCATTAATCTAAATGAAATAGTACACCGCATTTTTTTAACCATAGAATTTATGAATTGTCATTGCATCATAAGAAACAACTAAATTTAAAAAAAAACGAGTATGACAAATTGTCAATTTAGAAAAAAATAGATACATCTTACTACGATATATATATATATATATATAAGGCCCATATGTTGGTTCGCAGCGTTTTTACTGGAACGCGGCAAATTCTCCAGCGATCAGATGGAACAATTGCTCGATATGACGATAGAATTTTCCCGCTACATGCAGGAGGGCATACCCGTGGTGAATGCCTTCCTTTACGACTATTTCGTCACGATGAGCGACGATTATCGCTCGAAATTTCTCCAATTATCGGAATGGTGCACGTCGATACCCGTAGCTGGTAAGTATCTCTAGCGCCCTTCCATCGCTGCCATCTTCCTCGAGTTTACATTGCTCAGTAATAATTTCCTACAGATTTGGAGAGTTTCATCTTTGGATGGATCCGCGATATATTCGTGTTATCTTCGTTGGAGGAGAAATGCGAGATAATTGGAAGTTTGCGAAAACTCGCAGTGAATCTGGTGAGTCCGATAATTTTACCAACAGAGCAAAACACGAAAAAAGAAGGAGAGATTCAACAATATTACATTATCGCAACGCAGTTCGTCAAACATGGATTTGGGAACGAGCCGAAAAAGTCTTCGGCGTTCCTTGGTCAAGTACCGGCGAGCGACCTGATCGACATAATTCCGGTGCTGGCAGTTTTAGCGGAAGATCTCGTCAGCACGGGCCTGATCGTTCACGACCACAACACCTTGTTCATGCACGCAGCGTTGGACTTTTACGAGGAGATGTGCAGACTGGAACGTCGGAGCACCGTGGCGTCGTGGACGATCGCACCGCCCGCGGTAATTTACGGTGGCTTGATCAGCAAAAGTTGCGCCATTCTTTCTCGAGTCTGTTCGCTCTTGCTCAGGTTCGTTAACGCCGCGCTAATATTTCCTCCCTCTCGTGAACACCAAACTCAAGAATCCAATGAAATTCAAGTACCTCGCTGAAAATGTTTAGCAAGAAAATATAGCAAAAATCAAAGGAACTGATGGGTTTTTTTTAGATATCGCGACATGTATCTGCGCATGACGGAACTCGACATGAGAATCAATTACGACAAACAGCCCGGATTTCTCAACACGTACGGCTCGGACTTTGCGCGAGTACTGTGGAACAACGATATCTTCAGCAGCCGAGACGAGGGTATGTTCCTCAAGGACGTGCCCCTCAAGTACCTACAGTGTCTACCGGGCACCGAGAAATACAAGGACGCTCTCTTCAATATCGACAAACATCCGGCCGTATTGCCTTACAAGTATTTCTTGAGTCAGAGCGGTTTGGACATAAGGACCCAAGAGGCTAGTCTTCCTATTCGCAATCTCTTTCTCCCGCAACACTTCGAAATAATAATTCTTCCTCTCGTCACACAGGACACGCTGGAAGTTGCGAAAAGTTATTTTCCCGCCGTGAGTCAACTGATCCAGCAGATCGACAATCTTTGACCCGTAAAAATTGCCACGAATATTTGTGCGATGTAAATTAATGTTGTTTTTTTTTCGTTTTTTTTTCCGTAATCGTTACATTCAGTATTGTACAGGCCTTAATGAAATTCGTCAAACGCCTTCCGGAGAGTAGCAAATGCATTTCTCGTACGCAACGATCCCCGGTTTGAATGTTCGGATAATAAAAAGAGAAGTTATTTTTACGCAACGCAACGGGCACGATTTCTTCTCGGGTGCCTCGACCAACGCTCTCCGGGAGTCACGCAGTATCTTAGAATTTAACTTTTATTTCCTTCAATTTACATACAAATGATTTTTTGTTTGTTTTCATCTCTCATTCACATCTCACAGCAGTCTTGTATACACATAACGGAGATCATTATCGGCCAGTGGTCCTTAGAGGGGCGTACGATGGGGAGACGAAGGTTATCGGTGGTTAAAAGAGGCGCGAATCCTCTCTAGCACGTAAGTTGCCCTCGCGCGCGCTAACGACAAATTACTCGTGCGAAAACAGTCGTCGACGTGCCACTGACTTTTTTGTTCTGTTTTTGTTTTCTCTCTTCTTTTCCCCTTCTTGGCGATAACTTTTAATGCATCCCCGTGAAATTCAACGGGTCAACAAAATTGCTTCTCATTATGTAATTTGTTTAGTTTCGTTTTTTCTTGTTTTTGCTCGCTTCCGACGCATCGTTTCTTCCCCACGTTTCGTATATTCGTAAATGATACATTACGTGCTATATTACGATACACACACGCACACAAACACACACGCTTTAGATGCAGTACGTATGATCATCTCTTAAGGGGGTATTTGTCCTTTCCGTTTTTCATCTCAATCGTTCACCGCCGTCACCCGCGTCTTACACGTGACAATATTCGCACATACATACGGCCGTCGAAATTGTATCAACGCGGAATCAAAACTTCGCTTCCTTGCCCGCCCCGTATCGCAAATTTCCAATTGCGTTCTTTTTTGTTCGAAAGGTAATTCCGAGAGCTTCGCAATGAGATTAACAATTGAGCTAAATCAATCGCACGAAAGATATGGGGTAAATTTTGAGTAATAATAACATCGATAATACTTTTGTGTGCCCAACGAAGAGAAAGACAACCGTCTTTCTCTCGAAAAATGAGCCAACTTTTTGTCCTCCTCGGCGTCAAATTCTTTCGTTTTTTTCTTTCTAGTATACTCGCGTCATTCGGCGCATTTCCGGCTGTCCCGGATTAGAATTTTTGCTAAATCCTTTCGAGAGCGCAGCGCTCGACGTTCCTCACAACTTTACTACACTTAATACAAAGAGGTAGAGGCAATTAAAAAAAAAATACAAAAAAAATCATTCGTAACAAAAATATTGCGGGAGTAATAGAACGATGACTTATAAAAATACAAGCTCGTATGTCGTAACTTTTTCAGCATTGTCGTCAAAGTTACTGTACCTAATTTTATGTTAAGGAGGGCCGAGTGGTTTCGCTGATGATCGTTGAAAGATACGGATTTCTTTTTGAGACGTAGATTGATCCAATTTACAACCAAAGGAAAAATCATAATTGTCAAACGTCCATCGGTGAAACTCTCGAGCGTTTTTTTGAGTAAAAATTTCGTGGCGAAGCTCTCGAATACCAGTGTCAGCGAAATGATCGATTGGCAGATGTACGCAGAATACGTCGCCGCGAAATGGACAAATGTACGTTGGGGAAGAGACACGGGAGCTCGCGGATACAATGACGACTTTGAAATAGCGGAGTTGCGTCATACACCGTGTTACTGTGCCAAAGGGAGATCTCTGCGGGTGCGTTGTCACATTCAATTGTAATATGGTAGGCTCGAGTCATTTTCCAAGGGGACACGCGACTTTTCTCACAATTGGTCGACGATACTTTCGAGAACTACGAGGGGCGGCTGAAATCGTTCGACTCGCGGAATATAAATAAGTATATTTTCTTATTGTTATTTAAATATAATTCTTTCCGCATGAGAAATTCCGCGATTCGACAAAAGCCTCCGACTTGAGTGGTCCGTGACACGACAAAAGGATCTCGACGAGTATTGTTCTCGAAAATCGAAACGCTCTCTCTCTCTTTCCCCCTTTTCAATGGTCTACTCAGCTTAAATATTCGCTCTTCCATAAATACCAATAACGACGCAACTGCCGGTATTCCACTTCGTTAGTTTACCTACTATGTTTTTCTTTGTTATTGCTTATCGGTTAACATTATCTAATCCTCCTAGGTTTTTTCTTTCGCCTCGCTGACGATACGCATATCGACACGTTTAGCTCCCTCTCCTCTCCTCGCTCTCCCGCTCTCTATATATCTGCTTTGATAATTATTCTGCGCGTGAAACCGGTGGTTTTTCGAAGAGCGACAGATTTCATATACTTTTTTTTCTTCTCCAATATTTAGAGCCGTCAGAAAAAGCGTAGCAAGGCCGATTTTCGAAACACACACACACACACACATATATATATATATATATATATTGATTTGTGTGCTCGGGGGCTTTTAAGCCATGCGTGTGTGCCGTACGCAAGATTTACAACGGTTTTTTCCGTTCGCGATTACGAATCGATGCAACAAGGAACAAAGAAAGAACGAAGCGAAGGAAGTGAAAAGGAAAGAAATCGATGGAAAAGAAGAGCAACTTGCCCCGGTACAAAATTGCGAGATGCTTCAAGAGTCTAGTCGACTTTGTCGTTTGACTCGATCATCGAGTCGCAAGGCAGTGACATTAGCGTATGAACATAAAAAAAACTGTGTGGGCCACACACAAACACGTGCACGCAATCGAACCGAAAAAAAAAGAAACGAGATTTCCTGAGCAGTTAGCGAGAATATCGATGCTCAATTGTTTTCGTTTGTTTGCAAAATGAACGAGACATAGATGGCTCCCCCGTGGTGAAAAAAAGTGTTGCTGCTCGATCATGGCACGACAGATAGGATAGTCTTTCTTTTGCTCCATGGAGGGGAGAGCTCCGAATGTTATCTTAAGAATATCCAATTTCCTTCCGGTTGTTACAGATTGCTAGTATCACGTGCAAAGTCGGGATGAAATTCGATCCTCGATTACGTTAAGCCTCGTATTACACGATTCTAGGAACGAGACAACTTTGCTACACCAAAACTCATTTCCGGATCGTGATCATGGACCACGAAACGAAAACGGGCACATCTGCATCCTGATGGAAAATAAATTAACGAATTAGACAGGATATGCATACCGTGCAAGATCATTTGCGAACAACGAACTTCTCAGTGTTGAACGTTTTGAAGGAAAAGTGCAACGAGCAGCTGATCGAGAAATAACGCACTAGCAGTTGTTTCTCTTTTCGTTCTATCTTTGTCTTTTTAGCGATGGTGTAGATTTTCGGTGATGAATCATTTCCCGACCCGTTTACTAAGGGATCCTCGTAATTTCGAGGGCGTAGTCGTTACGAAAATTATATCCTTAGGACACGCTTTCACGATAATTATATTCCTAAGAGCTACGATCTACCCTCTAACACGCTATCGTTGGTAAATGCTCGAGCGTTACGTGCCACCCTTTATAAATATGTGTGTACTTGCGACTTGAACTTGTAGGATAAGAGTCTGGGGGGGGGGGGGTTCTCGTTTCTCTACTCAAAGCTCTTCCATTCAATTATGCATATCGCAGCGACGGCGAAGCAACGAGAATGTTAAACGCTATCATATCCATTCCAAGTGATACCGACAAAGATAGAGATAGAGAAAGAAAGAGAGAGAGTGAGAGAGAGAGAGAGAGAGAGAGAGAGAGAGAGAGAGAGAGAGAGAGAGAGAGAGAGAGAGAGACGATTAATACGAACAAGAAAAATAAAATAAAAACAGAAAAAAGAACGAAAACTATCCTTATTGTCTAGAAATGAACAAAATTATTCAGCTCAAAGGCAAAAGCTTTCGCCAACCTAAGCTCCTCCTTCAATTTTGAACATCCATCTTTGGCACAGTAAGTTAAGTCATAAAAAATAATTAAAAAAAGAGTGGGAAAAAATACATTAAAAAATAACAAAGAGATTAACGAAGAGCAGGAGAGAAAAGAACGTGCGCGTCGCGGTATGGGCGAATTTTCATGAAGGATCGACCCTTGTCATGCTGGCGATATTTGAATTGGGGCTAGAAAAGAAAAAAATTGAATACCTCGAGTGTCCAAGTCGATCTTTTCCCCCCCGGACAAATATTTTTGCGTCTTTTTTTTCAGGTTCGTCTAATCTATACACTGTTGTCCATAATAGACGATAATAGGGCGGTGCTCGAAAGGGGTGGGTATTGCTAGCGCGAACCGTACGTAGGACGAGAAAACTTTTATGTCGCCGCGTCCATGATATTTTCATTCGGTTAAACAGCTTATGAATTTTTACGATTATTAAAGATTACATTGGTGTCGTTTGCGGCGTTGCGTTCGTTATCGTTCTCCGGCACCCGACACACTCGCACTTACACCACGATTGACATCATCATTATCATCATCATCACCATCATCATCATCATCATCATCGTCATCAGCATCATCATCATCATCGTCATTATCATCATCATCATCATCATCATCGTTACTATCTTCATCATTGTACGCTGTGCGCAGCGCGCATGCGCCGAAATAATAGCAACAATAATATTAATAATAACAAAGAGAAGAAAGAGCAGCGATGTAAAGAGCGAATCAAAGTGACGACTGCACATTTAGCGATAGTCACACGGAGCAATAAGAGTTGTTTTTTTTTTTACCTCACACTCACTTCACTCGCCCCGAGCACTTTTCGTCATCTTTCGTTCTTCCTCTTCCTCTTCTTCGTCTTCTTCTCCCGTTTTTTGTGTCGTACACGTTGATACGAAAGCAATACATGAGCGCACGCGCGTTCGTGCTTGCCAAACGAAAACGTTGCTTGTTTTTGTTTAACTTCCGGGAAGGAACGCGAGCCCGCGCTCGCGGGCAATAAAGAACACTTGGCTAGAGCACACGACCGTTGAGAGGAGCGCGAGGACGCGCGTCGAGACGTAATCGAGACGATTAAGGGAGTCAGTCCCAACTGGCGTCGCTCTCGACCAACATCTCCTCTTCCTCCTCTTCGGCCTCGGACATCAACGGATCCTCCAATATCATCGGATCCGGATCGTTTAGGAACTCTTGTCGACTGCGCTTCGCCGCTTTTCTTCGCCTCGCGATTATCGCGAGCTCCTCCTCCGGAGTACGCTTCTTGCGAAACTCGTAGACTAGCGGGAATATCTGCTCGATCGCCGCACCCACGTTTGCCACACTCGGCGCTACAAACACACACACACACACACACACATTTTACGTATATTCAACCGCCCAACTTCCAGGTGACGAGCTCTTTCGACACCGCTGCACTCCGGTGATGCAATTTTTTTTATTGCGCTTCGTAGGGCTTTAGAGTGGAGGTCGTAAGGAGGCAAAGGGACGGGGAAAGACGGCAAGTTTCTTTGAAGAGTTTAACGTATGGGTGAGTTGACCCTGTTCGAGGGTTGCATTATGAAACTAGTGAACGAATTATGGTGATGAATGAATTTATGCTACCGACGGAAAATGTGAGGACATTTTGTAAATTTTCCATCGGCAAGAAAAGTTACACATCTCGGCCAGAAAAACGCAAAGGAATGTAGGCACAATTTGGAACATGAAAAAACAAACTCCTTTATACTTCTTATTATCCTACCACTTTTTAACTCAGTAGCAATAAACATCACTTGAGTGTCCGCCTCCGTTTTTGTTGAAACTCATATATGCGATAAAGCATTGAAAACTATTAGACACGTATTTTTTTTTATCGGCGGTAAAACGTTTTCAACGGGGGAAACCACCCCTCAAAGAACGGCGTGTCGTGGGTCGGTTTTGCAGTTTCACTCACAAGCAGTCCACTGATCCGGACAAAACAAAAACCAAAATTCTTTCAAGGCGATGAAAAATCCACTATAGAATAATCGAAGAAATAAAATAAAATTGAAGGGTGAAGCGCCTTTGAGGGGTCGTTTCCCCCCTTAGAAACGTTTTTCCGCAGATAAAAAAAAAATACGCGTCTAATAGTTTTGTGAGTTTCAACCAAATCGGAGGCGGACACTTGAGTGATGTTCCTTGTAGGTGACCTTGGGCATGATTGTTTCTTTTACGATTCACCGGCTCTCATACATTCACGCTTCCTTTTCAGAGAATGGAAATAGAGCTTTTCTTTATATAGGAATTCGAAAGAAAATGTACTACCAATTTATTTGTACGGCCATTTGGCTTTTTTTAAAAGCATGGGAATCGTCGTAACTGCACTGCAACGCGCGAGCTACGAGATAAAATATCTAGCACGAAAGAAAGTACGACGGAGGAGCAGTTCGCCAGATTTGAGTTCGGAAAGAATTCTTCCTGGAAATATTGTTTTTGCGGCGGCCGCTGGTATATCGCGGAAAGTGTAACGATATTTTCGCAATAATGCACACGTGGGTTCGATAGAACCCGGGAGATGCGAATAAAAAAATAAAATAGAAACTTGCGGATTGCTTCCCCATTGTTTCATGTCGCACACTTATTTTAACTTGTGAGCGCGAAAGAAAATATGGCCTCGAAATAAAGCTTCCTCTGAGAGAAAGCAAAAATATGAAGGAAGATAGAATATTTAAATGTACCTGTGATCGTGACACTGCCGGTTGAGAATATCTTCAGCGAGGCTCCGAGCTCCGGAATTTTGTACGTCACACCTGGATGCAGCTCTGGCTCGTAGCTAATTGGTACACGAAATTTCGATGATATTCGAACCGAGAGCAAACGTGCGAGTACCGCAATTCCTATTATCATTATTTATTTTTGTTTTGAAACACGAAAAATAAACTCACTCGGCGTGTTCTCTGTATCGCATTGAGAATGGAGTTATTTTGATGGCCCAGGGCATGAGACAAGTGCCCATTACGTTGACGACCCGAAAATTTCTGAAGCGTACTTTGAAGCCGAGCTTCTGCAGAGCCCTCGCGGTTCTTCGTGCGGCTATGTGAGACTCGGCCTCGGTCTCGGCACCGGTCACCGTCACCTTACCCGACGACCAGATCGTCGCGGTTGTGTATGGTCTGCGAAACTTCATCGTGATCATCTGCAACGAGAACACATTGAGTCTCGCCCAAGGAACTTCACAAATCGTAGAAAACATTTCATCCGCGTGTTTCTTTTACTCCTACCCCGTTTTCACGTCGATACTCGACGTTCGAGCCGTTGAGCGCGATCTCCCGGAGATTCAGATGGCATCGTACGCTAAAATTGCACACGACGTTCCTTATCAGTATATCAATTTCTGGCGGGGCTTCCGCCTCCGCTTCCTCCGTCTCGGTCGAACATTTGTAAAGTTTTTCGTCTTTCTCTGTTTCTGTACATAACGCCGACTTGTCCAGACTATCCACATTCTCAACGTGATTCAACGTTCCATTCGTTAGAGGTTTCATGCCATTCTTTTGAATAACAGTTGCCATAATACTATGCACCTGCAAGAAACGAACGACATTACTGTAGTGCAAGATTCGCCAGACCGCATTGCAGTGTCCGACAAACCCGCCACATTTTTCCACGCCACTCGTGGTATTTTGGCATCTTGGATTATGTCTGGGGACTTATGGCTTTGCCGGCTGACGAAGGAGAAAGTAAATAATTGAGAAGCTAATGTAGGTTCGCACCGTTAAGGCCGGGTGCAAAATAAATCTTTAAGCATGTACAGGAAATTCGATCATCAGTGGCATTATACGAGAACAAGCCTTGAATTTTTAGTCAAGAGCATTGAAAAAATTATTGTGCCACTTGTATTAGTTAGATTCAACTTTATTAGGGACAAACCCTTTAGGGTATTCCAATTCTTGCGACTGTCATGATTTTTCACCCGCTCAACTGATTACGTTTTCGTACAGTTTAGTAAGAATTTCCAGCCACTATTATGTAGCGAACGATCGCCACATTTTCCACAAACTGTCTTTTGTACATGAATTATACACACAAAAAATCTAAAACATCTTCTATCATTGTTTTTCTCATATCTGAAAAGTCAACGTTCTGACAGTACGCTTGGAAGAGCACCGCAAATTATGAGGTTGAAATTTGTATCATTGGAATGCACCAAAAATAAATATTTCTGAATTCCTCTAATTTATTCTGGCAGAGTATGCTGACAAAAATCCTTCAACCATCTCTGAAGATATTCATTTAGTGATCTACAATATAAATCTACAAAAAAGAAATCCCTTATAATAACAAAAATATAGCAAAAATACAATGAGAAAAAGAACTTTCGTTGCTTCCCAACTATGCAAACTTCAATATCAGTGCAAACTGAGCGTTTTAATTCCTCAACGAATCGTTCCCAGATGTACATCCTTAGGACAAAGAAAAAATGATAATTTTTATCACCACGGTAGAATTTCTGCAGGGCTCCTGTACATTCTTACTCTTCTTGTAACGATATCAGTAAAAATAGTCCATACTCGAGGGAGCTCCGCACAAGTTTGTTCTCATCGGTTCCCACACTTGACAGTCAGCCGGCACAGCCTTAAGCCCATCCTTTGGCGACACGCCATGATAAGCCAAACAAAAAATATCTTACTTTCAGGCATTAGAAGACTGGCTATCGTTTTTTACGTCTACAGTCCTCTCGCTAATATGTTCTTTGGTTTGTTTGGCTATGTGTTGCAATTATTTTTCCATAATGCAGCGAAGTAAATTATGCCCTAATTCTCGAGGGCACTCGTCATTCTCGCGACTCCGCGCGTGTGCAACAGGATTCCAGGATGGTTAGTCGCGTTCGTCGTTGCTGCAAACATTTTTGGCGAATCGATATCACAAATTTAAGAGCGAAGGGATAAAAGGACTTTTGACCGTTAATTCGACGGGACGGAAGAACAAAATATTTTTCAATACATGCTGAGAATAGGGATAACTGTTTCCAGGGTCCGGCTGGCTCAAGGGCTGTAATCTTTCAAGCGTTTCTAATTTTTCTTCGTCTGAAGGCACATGCATCCGAACGTTTCTGTTTATTTTGCAGAAGCAACTGTGATAAAAAGAGTAAACAGCACAGCGAGCTAATGAATGCAAATTGAGAGTCGAAAAATCCTGGAAGGACTCTCCTGCTCTCGACTGAAACGATGACGTAAATCGGTGTAATTTATTTAAAAAGAAGCTATATCGCACTTTCTCGGGCGGCAGACGATTCGTCAAGGTTTTCCAAAATTCGTTCAATTTGTACGAAAGTTGACGAGGCCACGGGCTCCTCTCGCGATCCTCGGAGGCAGCGAAAAATTCTGTCTCCCTCGTTTCTCAAGGAAATCGTGACGAACCGTGGGGAGAAGCTTGATAAAGAGAGCACGCAAGAGAAAGAGGGACAGAGAGGGGGGAGAGCGATGCTAGAAACACGCGAGAGAATTCGCAACGAAAACTCGGTAATCTCGTGGCTGATAAATGACGCGAGGTGGAAAACGACAGAGTGGTAAGCGGCGATGACAGCGTTCGGAGATTTACGAATCGCCGCTATATCGCCAGTGTACGGCAGGAAGTGGCTCTCGGGAGGATCACACAGGGAGCGGAAAAAAAATCACCTGAGAGACTTGTCAGCACGAGGACTCGCGAATTCATTGATTTTTACTCACCTCACGTGAAACGCACTCTCGATCGAAAACTTTTATTACATCGGGGACAGTTTCTTTGTTGACAATTATCGAATGAACGGGGAGCTTGCTCAACAACTATTGCCATTGTTTTCGGCCATGTTCACTAGACTGGCGACCGACTGGCGAGCATCACGGAACGTGCTGCTCGGATCACAGGCGTCAAGATTCGCCACTCCGTGACTGAAAAACTTTGGCCGCAAGGGCGCGCGCTGTGGCGACTTGGTGCAGTCCCCACAGCGCACCCGACTCTGGCGACCTCTCGCAGTCGCCACATCGAAACGTCGCGCCTCCCGATGGCATTTCGAATCGCGTCTAATAATTTACACGCTACGGAATAGCTGGCAGAACGTTAAGGGGCTACATCTACCGAGAGGCTCGTAAAACATGGCCAAATTCCGCATTATTTTTCTGGGAAACGGTTGGTGAAAAACAAAGGCTTTTTTCACGGTTGGTGAAAAAGAAACGCATTTTTTTATCACGTTTGGTGAAGACGAAACGCATTTTCTTTCGCGGTTGGTGAAAGAGAAACACATTTTTTTCAACACAAATATATATTGAGAGCCTTGAAAAACGATCACCCAAACAAAACATGGCCGCCGGCAAATGATGAAATTTCGCTACGTTCAGGAGTGGACACTCTCCGCTTAGACGGTCCATCTGAAATCTAAAAACCAAACGGGTTATTCAAATTAATAATCGATATGAGTCGCTGACGATGGTCGATTTATAACAACATTTTTTTTACCAACGAGGCGACGAATTAAATCTCGAGAATACAAAACCTATGAAAACAGGCGTCATTTTTACGTAACTATGAAACATGAAAACTATGAAAACATGAAGTAACATGACTTTAACAGTATATTTTAGTATACAAATTTTTTTTTTTTAATTAATTTATCATTAAAATGGCGGAGCTGTGGCAGAGTGTTATAGCAAGGTCGCTGCGGGAGTTGCGAATCGGCGTGCATTCTAGCTTCCCGTAGACTGATTTGCAAAAAATCTAAACTTTGTTCAGTTAGGACATGTAAAGTTTCTGTTTGCCAGTAATTGAAATGAAGAAAATGCAAATTTGAGTGAATGGCACGCATTTACAAAAAAAAATTAACATTTTACGCAATATTTCTGTAAAATTTGGATTAAAAAAGTATTTTTGTTTGATTTATTTCAGAAACTATTCTCATCAAGTAGAAAGTAGCAATGATATCAATATTTCTATCAAGTTTCAACTCAATCTGCTCAATAGTTTTTGAGTAATCCTGCACGCCGATTTCGAAAATGCAGTTTTGAGAAAAACGCGTTCGAAATGTACGCCCGCTCCGAATCCGAGCGATGAGATGCAGCATTACCGGGCTGTGACGTTTGAAGCTTCTCGAATTTAGCTTTGAAACTTTAGGAAAATGTTCTACATATATAGTTCTATTGTTTAAAAAAGAAAAAAAGAAATTGATTTTTTTATCGTTGTAAATGTATATCCAACCTTAAGGTAAGAGTCTCGTTACAGTCGTTATTAGATAAATTCTTAATTTTAAAATATATATGAGTTTATGTGATAAACTTTTATATAGTGAAAATATTTGATACCTTACCGAAGATTCCAACAAGTAATGTTAGGTTGAAAATGGAAAAATTAAGGTGGGATTGTCTTTTTTTCGCAAAATTTACCGCTTTTTGGGAATTTTTTTGTGAAGAAAGTATACAACGGAAAACTTGTGAAACTTGGCATATAGTTTTATTGATCTTTTTACTACATACAAAAAAATTTTTAAACAATTTCATCAAAAAATCCGCCTCCCACCCCCCTCGACGCGCGATGGTCCTTTTTTGATGGTGTGCACGATTACAGCCTTCACGTTCATCCTGCAACAAAAACCCAAAAAGCATTTTACTTTAGACACATATAGCTATCGTTCGATGAAGGGGAAAAAAAAATTGACGATTTGGTGACGTTTTGAACTTGAAGTATCGATTTTTCGAAAAAAATTGATCGATTTTTTGTTATAAATAAAAACTATTAAATGTATTGCTTTTTTGCTTCATCAAACGATAAAAGGATGTCAGCTGAGCATTCTGTCCAAATTTGAAGGCAATCGGTTGAATAGTTTTTGAGAAATCGTGCACACCATCAAAAAAGGACCATCGCGCGTCGAGGGGGGTGGGAGGCGGATTTTTTGATGAAATTGTTTAAAAATTTTTTTGTATGTAGTAAACAGATCAATAAAACTATATGCCAAGTTTCACAAGTTTTCCGTTGTATACTTTCTTCACAAAAAAATTCCCAAAAAGCGGTAAATTTTGCGAAAAAAAAAGACAATCCCCCCTTAACCCGCCATTTTATGGGCAACCCGTCCCGTCAACATTGTAATTACCGAATTCATCCCCCTATCGATTTGATAGCATTGATATTAAAGTTGCTACTTATAAATTAGAATCTGAAGATTCCAACGTGATTATGCAAATATAGGTTTACCGAATTATTCGAAGACAACTTTTAAGACGGAATGACACCCGACGCGAAACTTCGATGCGGCCCCGGCTTCCGACCGGTAGGGCAGAACTCAATCGAGCTTCTGCGCCCCACCGGCGGATGTCACCGCGCGCGTTCGTCGCCGACGCGCGCGGAGACATTGCGTCTCGCCTTCCACGGGCCTCGACACGCTCCGCAACGCATGTGTCATGCGTGTCGGTGCGCGTCTACACCACGGTGTGGAGAGACGTTATTGGCGCTGCCACGGGCCTCGATGCGCGTCGTCTGCAGACCACGAGGCGAGCGCCGCGCGCAGAATTCTCGTGAACTGAGCAGGTCGAAGTTCGGGCGACATTTGCTCGCAATTATCAACAATTACACGACAAATCTAGATTACCACTTTTCTCCTAAGATATGCAACGAAGTGCAGTGATTGAGAGCTCAAATTGTTCGTTTTTTATGTGGCTACCCGGTCTAGCTTTTCTCTAAGTCGTGACATTAGCCAAACATCTGATTTTTCATCTTTTCGGTCTCGAGTTCCGCATGATAAGCCAATCTACGTTTTTTTTCTCAAATTCAAAAAATTTGAGGGCCTGGAAGCTGTTCGTCTATCTATTTGACGTCGTTTGGCAAAGTTTCGACGGGATCTGAAGAGCCGTTTCAGAGATTTTTGGGTATCTATAATTCTGTTCTACCATACCGACCGCGATGAGGTGTCATTCCGTCTTAAGATAATCTCGATGAAAACTTTATTAAATAGCAGAAGACCGACCGCCGCGAAGTAGTTGGGTACACTTGGCAACATCGCACGTGAGCGTGTTCCCGGTATACCTTTACGGAGCTTACGGCAATATATATATTACCGAGAACGCCCGAAGTAGATTATATGTTTATCTTGCTCTGAGCAAGTATGCACATCTTTTTTTCCGTTTAATTATTATTCTGCAGATATTAATTTTGTTTATTATGTGAATGCAGCAAATATAGCACTCTCAATGTACCGGTAACCGGCGAGTACAGAGAGGTTAGGGATGCTATTTGGTGGCGACGAATATACATATATACAATATTAAAAAATGCGGCGCTGCTAGATCAACGTCGTACCAGGAAACTAGCATATATATAGCTGTTTACAGCTGATCGTAACCGAATCAAATCAGCAATTCTAAATTATTTCTAATCATAAATTACCGAATATAATTCAGGTTGAGTTTGTATGCGTGAAGTTCTCATCGCTCAGAGATTTTTGCGATACAGAAAGCTTTTCATACATTTTGTTTTATTTCAACGATTAACAAACCGTCATTTGACTACCACGTAGCGAGACTCTTTTGTTTCCTGTGTCAATGTCGAGTTTTGAGCCGAATAAATGTCATTGGCGGGAACTTTTGATTTACTTCATTAATTTGAAGAAATCTGCAGCTGTTGCGCAACGATTGCTTGTTGGAGCATATGGTGAGTCTGCTCGTGAGAGAGTTGAGTTGAGAAGTGTCGTGAGTGGTTTCAAAAGTTCAAGAACAGTGAGTTCGACGTCGAAGACAAAGAACGTAGCGGAACGCCGAAAGTGTACGAAGACGCGGAATTGGAAGCATTATTGGAGGGAGATTCGTGCCAAACGCAAGAAGAACTGGCCCTTACATTAGGAGTGACTCAACAAGCAATTTCACTTTGAATAAAACATTAAGTATTGTTCTTTCACAATAAATGCCGAATTTTCTATTAAACTAACGGCGAAGTCTTATTTGTACTTCTAATATATTCAATATTGAACGACCAAGATTTGATGAAAAATTACGAATTTTGGCTGGCGGATGAAGAGCATTGCTGCCAACCTCAATGTCCGCGAAGATGCCGTATTTCGGCAACACTTATTATTAATGAATGGTAATACCTTTACCTTTTCAAGTTGGTAGTAACATAAAAGTCGTCAAGTTGGTAGTAACATAAAAGTCGTTCTTATTTACGTTATAAAAAGATTAAAATGCATGGTTTGTCCTTCAATTATATATTTATGAAAAATTCGCATCGACAAAATAAATATATACCTCGTATCCATTTTTTTTTGGTTCATTGAATAAAAAGTCATAAACCGTCGTTTGACTCAACTGGACCGGTCCAGTCCCCTCAAGAAAAAATAAGAAGAACCATGAAAATCCGCTTTTCCGTGTCACAAAGACTATACAGACTAACGGAAACCTTCGCAATCACATGGGCCATAAGGTCGAGAGACCAAAACAGGTCCGTCGACTGATGCGCGTCCTGATGTTCTTGTTATGATGTGCTGCAGAAACGAAGTCAACCCTCAGTTCAAATCGGAAACGGGCATTTCAGAACTCAGAGTTCAGAATGCATTGCGAAGCATTATGTCTTCGTTGGTAAAGGGTCGTTAGCCCTTCGGCTGCACACTTCCGCCACGAACCTCCGATTGCATGTCGGGTCAATCGGACTCCCGACGTTTTTCCGATCATTGTATTTCGGTAAATAGGCTTTTTTTTGCAGCAACGTTTCTGTAGTCAACGATCCTTATTTTACGGCCGAAAATTTATTTAAAAAAAAAAACAAAAATTAAGTGCCCAAATATTCAATCAAAGTGGGAGATGCGTGAAAAAATACGTACTTGCGTACGGAAAAGATCATGGGGTCAAAACGACCCATTGTGCAGTCGAAGGGTCAATTCATCGGCATTGATTTCCGCATCGGAGAAATTGGTCGAAAGGCGCATACGAGTAAATATGCACTCGACAATAATTTAAATATAAAAACAAACAATATCAACAATAAGAATAATATTAATCCAACTAAAAAAATGCAGAATAAATAATAAATGAGGGATCATCACGGTGTAATGGGTCGAAAAATAGCGTATTTTCGCGATTTTTATGTCAAATCGAAGCGCTCACGGAGAACAGAAAATAAATTTGTCAACGTTGATATTTTTTTTACATTTTTTTACATTTTTGCTAACGGTTGAAAAAAAGCCTTCGAAAAAAAGAAGTCCTCACGGTGTAAACGTTTGTGGCCGTAAATTATCTGAAACAAAATTTGTAAAAAGATTATTAATCAGTATGAAATCCGCTATCTTGCCCTGGAGGTTTTTTTAAAACCAAAATTGACCAAATGGCGGTCGTTTAAAAAATGTATCTAATTTAGCCTGTTTTTTTGAGTTTTTCGTTAAAAACATGAAGATTTTAAAAAAGCTTCCATATCATGATAAGGAATGTCGTGAAGAATATTGCGTCGAAATTTGAGACGGATATCTTGAAAACTCATTCTTTGAGGCTTAAGGCTGTAGCAACCGGAATAATTCGAATTTCGCCTAAAAAATTGACAAGCATGTTTAGCCGTAGCATGTTTATAACCGTTAAAACTATCCGATAATGCAACAGAAAAAAACGATTTTACGAAAATTTTACACTGTGGTGAAGCCACACCGGAAGTGAGTTTGAGTTCTGCACCCCGAGTGACATCTAGCCTCACCGATAACGTAACCTACGTAAAACAAGGCGTCGCAGCGATCGAGTCAAATCAGCATCGACCCTCCACCCACAATTTAGCCACTATACCCTTCCGCAAGTGTATCCAAAAATCTCAAATATAATTAATTCCAATAATCTTCAGAAGCCGCACACGCTTTTCGTGCGAGCTAATTGTAAGATCCGCGATCCAGCGCGCCCCGCGTGCCCGACCCTCAGTAAAACCGGCCTCATTAAAGTTCCCGGTGCAATAGCCAAACATCCCTAAATACCTCACACCAGCGATATTAGACCTCGGTGCAACGAGGGCAAAACTATCACGAGTTTGCGCTTGCCGGATATCGTAACCTCGATTATTGTATTGTCATTGTCAGTTATTTTTCTTTTTAATCTTCTTTTCTCGAAAAAGTTTGGAAACAGTCCGTGGTGTGGAACCCGCGAGAGTACCGCCTGAAATTTTGATGATTCGTGATCCGTGGATACTATGTATACAAACACACACGCACACACGCACGCGCGCGCGCGTGTTGTATGTGTGCAGTAGGTGCGTTTTGTTATTCTGTGCAGAGGACACGCACACACCGCCAAAAGGTCGGATCTATCCGCTAACGGTAATTCCCGGTAGTTCCCTGGAGTGAGCGAGTCAACACGTGCGCGCGAGAGGGAAAGAGAGAGAGAGAGGGAGAGAGGGAGAGAGAGAGAGAGAGCGAGAGAGGGAGAGGGAGAGAGAGGGATACAGAAAATACAAAAGAAAGACACAAAAAGAAGAGAGGGAGAAAGAGAAAAGACTCGTTCCTCAAGTCCTCTCCTCATACCACGTCCGACACCGCTTGGCTTGGACGTCCTTCTTTCTCTTTCTCTCTCTCTCTCTCTCTCTCTCTCTCTCTCTCTCTCTCTCTCTCTCTCTGTGTCGCGGGTCTACCTCTTTGCTCCCTTGATCGGTAGTGTTTGTTAGTGTACGATCGGCCGTCCATCGGATCGGACATGCAAAATACAAATTTAGTGTCGCGCTGGAAATTTGTGCAAAGATAACCTTGCGCCCGCGCGAGTCCTCGAGATAAGTGCGACGGGCGCGCGCGCACGCCGCGATCTATATATATAATTGCCTACCCGGGCGCGCTTTGGTACTGACGTACTGCGTTCGCGATTTTTCTGCGCCACGGTGTTATAATCAGTTTTGTCACGCAGGATACCTATCGTTTATTTACACGTACATTACATAACGCGGTTTTACATACATGCCGATATATATATATATATATATATATATATATATATATATAGATGTAGACATATATAGACATAGGCGTGAAACAAAAAGATCGGTTGCGTCCAAAGGTGCGGCGTCGAAGGATTTCGTCCAGCGGGTGAGTCATCGACGAAAATATACTACCGATCTCCCGTGTACGTCATCCTCCCTACCGCGACTTCGATCCTCGATCCAGATCTTTTTAGTCGGCGCGCCGGGTACGCGTTCCCGCTTTGTCGCTACCGGCAGCGGCAAGAATGCATGTGAGGATTTTGAGTAGTTCGCCTCATTTGGGCGAGTCACGAAAAATCCTCGTAAAAAAATCAAAACAACGAAGTCCGTCGCGATTACGCGCCGATTTCGCGGAACACACGAAATCGCGACGGATGTCGTTTTTTTTTTCAAGCTATAGGGTCTTTGTGGCGATGCGGTGTTCGTCACATCCCAAAAGGCGAAGAACGCCTACGCCCGCGCGCGATCGTCACCCATGTACATATACAGCAGCGGAGGGACAACCTTGGTAGAACCGAAGAATCGAGGAATACGCACATAGATGAAATTAGAAAAAACAACTCACGCTATTTACCTTGTAGCTATGACAGATCGATTGATACCCCCCCTCGCCCCACCACCTGTTGATTCATCAAAAGCGATGACACGAGCGCTCGGACGATGAGAAAAAAATACAGTCCGATTTGCATGAGGATACCCATGTACGAGCGAGTGGATCAGGCTGGATTGCTCGATAATCCGAGCCTACCGCAACGTGAAAGAAGTATCGTATCGAGACCGGTAGGGGCGCGAGAGAGAGAGAGCGTGAGGGGTGAGGAAGAGAGAGGGGGGGAGAGAGAGAGAAAATGTATCAGGTCTAGTGACACGGGAGGGCACTCTCTTCGCAGCGTATTCGTTACGCTGTAACATTAGCTAGGATCATACTTTCAAAATAAAGCTACAATATATTACGATGTCGAAGTTTGCGTCGTTGGAATGCAACGAAACAAAAAACATGTTTTTTCATATTTTTACTTATTTTTTATGTTTGATTTATTTATTATTTTATATTTGTTTTATTTATTTATCTATCTATTAAAAAAGAATCTCTTATTATATTGTATTTCCAGTGCACAGCGCCTTGTGCTTTTTACATAAACACCTCGTTTCTCGTCAATCATTGTCACATCGTCGTTACATCGTCATACACCTTTACCTCTATTTATATCTATATTAAGGCCTTAGGCCACAGTAACGGGTATAAAATCATGTGCGAATTTAACAATTTTTTTTCGTACGCAAAAGTAATTCACTCATAAAATTAATTACACATCTATTTAGCATGAATATCAAGCTGGTAGAAAAAAAATATATATATATATTTTTCGATGTACAAAATGGCCGACTACTAATATTTTAATACTAAAAAATTCTCGTCTCAATACTAAAAAATTAGGAACATAGCCTTTAAATTTGAAGTAAACCGAGTGAAAATTGTTGAAGTTATTTGTCACGCCAATTGGAAAAAAGCTGTTTCGAGAAGTTTCAAGTAGTCGGCCATTTTGTACATCGAAAAAAAATTCTAACGTCTTGATATTCATACTAAATAGATGTGTAATTAATTTTATGAGCAAATCAATTTTCATGCAAAAAAAATTGTTAAATTCGCGCATGGTTTTATACGAGTTACTGTGGCCTAAGGCGTTAACACAAGTTTCCCTATTTCTTGAATCTCCGCTTTCCCTATAATTCCTCACGCTACCCTCCCCTCTGGCTCTTCTCCCTCTTTTTAAGCGTGGTGAATATTCTTGAATACACATAAACTTCTCTTCTAATTTCCCTTTAAAACCCTTCGACTGCACCCTTCCGCTACCCGCCTCTGACCGCATATGGGGTCAATCCGACCCCAGACGTTTTTCAAATCGTTGTATTTCGGTAAATATGCATTTTTTTCGTAGAGACGTTTTTTGTAGTCGATGATCCTTATTTTATGACCCAAAATTCATTTTTCAAGAAAACGACAAACTAAGTGCCCGAAGTTCGAAGTGGGAGATGCGTTGAAAAATACATGCACCAAAAAGATCATAATTTTTTGTTTTCAAAATTTTTAAAAGTTCTTCGAGGTTTTTAAAGAGGAAGGTTTGCAGATACGAAAAAAGTCAGTGTCGACCGTCTTTCCAAAAAGTATAATATATTTATTCGGAGGTTTGAATATGAGCATTTTTGGGATAGTGCAAAATGGAAAAAAATCGACGATGGAAGCCGAGTGTGTACACCTATTGAGTAGGAGTGGGGGAACATTCGAGCGCCACACTGCGGCCGAATAGATAACCTCGCTTTGCGATACAGGCAGTTGAAAACAAAAAAATGGGGTCAAAATGACCCAGTGCGCAGTCGAAGGATTAATGTTTCCACTATCCATTCTCGCCGCTCGCTTCCCCTACTCTCTCTCTCTCTCTCTCTCTCCTATCCATGCCCTCATTTCCTCCAATTTAATTTTCTTTATATTTGATTTATTCATTCTTTCGTTTGCTTAAAAATAATTGTTTGATTTATTGATTTTATATTTAATTTTTTTTATATTCGACTGTTTTTCGTAGCCTTGGAGTGGGAGAAAATAGGGCCATTAAAAAAAAAAGATTTTTATTGCGCTCCAACGATGCAAACTGCAAGATCATTATGTATCAATATTATGCGGTTACAATATTCAGGACCGTCGGACGTTTCACCGATAAGTATTGAAGAAAATGGGTTTTTTTTTATTAGACGTAGATCCGTGCGGTAAAAGTTCACCGTCGACATTTTTTAAGTCGCGCTATATTGTTTTCGAGAAGGATATTTTACCGACAGTTCAACTCAGTTTTTTCACGGAGAATCGCGAATGAAGGAGATAATTCAGCGAGAAATATTAACTGCGGTTTCACGATTTTTCATGAGAAGCGGGGCTGAATTATCTCGTAATGTTAAATTGTTTATTATACTGTCGAGGCTAAATTATCTACAGGTTTTAAATCGTCCACCATTTTGTCGAGGCTAAATAATCTAGAGATTTTCAATTGCCCATAACAATGTAAAGGCAAAATGATATACAGTTTTTAAATTTTCCACGAGAAACTCAGCTAAATTGTCTACAGAATTTAAATGTTCTACGAGAAACTCGGCTAAGTTGTCTCGTGTCCCTCTTGCTCTCTCGTCAGCGCCACTCTTGCTATCTCGCGCGCACCCACATCTCAGGCATCGAAGTTTGCATCGATGCACTGCAGCGAAAATAAATTATCTTCGTACCGCCGATTTCTTTAGCCAAATTTAGATTAGGAAAATTACTGAACCACTTTTGAGGATGTTCATTCGAACACTGTAACCAAAGTATGCAAAAAAAGATTTTACATAATAATAAAAATGACGAAATTAAGTGAATTAAGAAAACGAAGAAATTAATGAAATTTTAAAAAATTAGAAAATGAACCTAATCAAATGAAAAAATTAAGGAAATGAATGAATTAATAAAAAGAAAAAATTAATAAAATCAATAAATTAATAAAATGAAAAAATTTAGAAAATGAAGAACCTAATCAAATGAACAAAGTAAGAAAATTTAAGAAATCAAGCAAATGAAGAATTTTCGTTGCATTCCAACGATGCAAGCTTCATGAAAAAATTTAAAAAAGTAATAAATTAATAAAATGAAAGTAATTTGGAAAATAAAGAACCTAATCAAAGGAAAAAATTAAGAAAATCAAGCAATCAAGAAAATTGGGGAATTCAGAAAATTAAGACACGAAGAAGATTAAGAAAGTTAAAAGATTAAGAAAATTAAGAAATAAAGAAATTAAGAAAATTAAGAAAATTACGAAATCAAGAAAATTGAGAAATTAAGACATCAAGAAAATGAAGAATTTTTGTTGCATTCCAACGATGCAAGCTTCAGCACCATATACCGTAAAATGAGGTTACTCTAAACAGGTTTTAGAAGTTTTTGTAGGTCACTTTTTTTAACATCCTAAATTCCATTTTTTTGCTCCAATAGAACAATGTGTCCGTTGGCTATCAAGTGCATAAGTCAAGCCCCCCCCCCACAATTTTATATTAAGAAAAAGTGTCAAAGTAACCTCGAGTTTGGGGTTTCTTTAACAAGGCATTGAAATGCATCTTATGCCAAAGAGTAAGGGTTATTTTGACATTATGTTGATAAAAAAAATGTGATATTGTATGCTTTATACATGGAATCAAATGAAAAACAACCGATTTTTTACAATCAAATTGTCATCTTGATTTAGGAAACATTTTACATAAAACCATCGAGTACCTAGTGTACTATTAACGGCATGTAATCAAATCAAAATCAACTTGAGCAACATTATAATAAACTTGAGCAACAAACTTGAGCAACAATATAGAAATAAGGTTAAAAAAGATTTAGTCCCTGTCCTCGCACACCGCACTTCTGGCACTCTGTTAAAGTAGCCCTGAAAACTGTCAAAGTTACCCTTAATGTCAATTTATCCCCGTTTTACGGTACCTCCATCGCGTCAAGCGTGGTGCAGAAACCCTCAGGAATATTATCTTCCGCGATTCGCTTCGGCGGAAGAAGAATAATTCGAATTAGTCGCGACTCCGGGATTGAATTTCGAGCTTTTTCCGCCATGGCGCCTGTGTCGATTTCGCTCCGAACCTCCGCTCGTTCGCACCGGACGGAAATGTTTTTCCATTCGTTGTAGAGAAATCTACCATCTGCAGCTGTGGTTTTTTTTCTATCCGCGGGTATATTCGTGAGAAGAATAGCGCGTTTGTTTTTGCGCCGGAGGCGCGCATTCCTCGTATATCTCCAACGCTATTTGGCACACGCGCGAAGGCCTTTCACGTACCTATGCTCGCGCGTATGCGCCCCATAACAGTTTGCCCACACACGTAGCGGCGTGCAAAAGCAGAGACAAGTACCAACGCCGAATCGCGGACAAAAATAGAATGATGCGAAATAGCGCCTCGTCTCGGCGTAACTTGGCGATAATCGTGGGTACAATTCATTTGTAGGATGAGGAGAGCGTGAAGCAAAGATTGCGGTTTTTCCCATCGACGTAATGTCCAGCGTGCCGGACGCGTACCTAGGAAGGTTACGCGAGATAGCGACGAGGAAAAGAGACGGGGTAAACAGAGGAAGAAACAACAAGTCAGGAAAAAAGAGGGAGAGGGGGAAGAAAAAACATGATCGAAGTCACGTTCCGGTTGCGTTTACTTCGCTACGTACATGCGCATTCATACACTCAGGTGCATAAAAGAGAAGATAAAAAAAACAATGAAGAGAAACGCAGGAGCCGCAGGACGCGCTCGTAACTGTGATGTTCCTCGATAACAAATGATCCTCGCGCTGTAATTGCGGACAGGCCATAATTGACGAATGCTCAACGCACACGTACAATGCTCGGGACATTATTTTTCCGTAATTACGACGAGATGCTCACTTCGAATAAGCATTCGTCGCGCTCGGTCGTGTGTCCCACGAGCCCGAATAATTCGTATTTTTGTTTTTGATACGCCTCGCGTCTGCGAATGCTTATCGCGACGTCGGAATTATCACTGAAAGTCACAATTAGCATATCAAATGTGTCATTATCGAGTGAAAAGTAATTATAATCCGTTGGCGTAATCGGTTTGTACATTTGCTTCTCGACGAGCGACGATTATTTTGTACATCGTTCTACAAATTAACGAGGCACGTATGTTGAGTAATACGGAGAAAAGTAGGAAGAAGCGGGAGAGGGTCGGTACGATTTGAACTGTGATTTGAATATTTAAGGGGGGAGTTAACTATACGCGAGGTAAAAATGGCTGATTTTCATGATTTTTTATTAAAGGCAAGATCTCTTTACCTTTTTTGAGACTTAGGGTATGTTTTACTACATTTTGTAGTAAAAATTACCTTTTTTTATTTTCAAAAACATTTAGGGTCATGTTTTAGAAAACGAGGTGAGAAAGATTCATACCAAATTTCATCTGAATCAGTTGATTAGTTTTTTAGCTATACGTCACGCCAGTTTTGACATGCGGTTGGAAGACCTCTGCCATTTAAAAAAATTAATAACAAAAAATACGGATACAGTTCCATAAGAACATATCTCCGATGAATTTGGAATTTTGTGTACCCATGCATATTTACTCGCTGATCACGAGTATGATGGTGAAAATACCCGAAAATTTCATTTTCAAGGCCAAATCATAAAAACTGATTTTTCAAAAGTGTTTCTATTCTATTGTCATAAATGTTCATCTTAGAGAAAAATGTTGCCTACAAAAGTTGTACCCTACAAAAAGATTGATCTTTTATGGTCTATGCAAGTTTTGTGTAAGACCAATCTGTTTCGAAAAAAATGGGATAATGCTCCGCAAAGTACGTTTTCCTAACCTCCATTAGTTTCGATATTATTTACTTACGCACTTCACCGCGGGAACTTTGCAGTTTGATCTTTATCCATACGCATACCTAAACAACAAATAACACAGAACAAACAAAGCCAAACAACACACAACACAAAAACAAATTCAAACACACAACACAAGGAACAAAACCAAACAAACCCAAACAACCCACAACACAAAAACAAACTCGAACAACACACAACACAAACAAACCCAAACAACACACAACACATCAAACAAACTCAAACAACACACAGCACAACAAACAAACTTAAACTAACAAACCCAAACAAACCCAAACAACAAACAAACTTGAATAAACAAACCCACACAACACACAACACAACAAACAAACTTAAACAAACAAATCCCAACAGTACACGATACAACAAACAAACCCAAACACACAACACAACAAACTTAAACAAACAAACCCAAACGCAACACAAAAAACATGCTCAAACAATCCCCAAACAACACACAACACAACAAACAAACCCAAACAACAAACAACCCCAAAAAAACTTCAACCTTCCCGCGGTAAAGTGCGTAAGTAGATAATATCGAAACTAATATAGTTCAGCAAAATGTACTTGCGGAGCATTATTCCATTTTTTTTTAAACAGAATGGTTTTAGACAACAACAACAACATAAAATAGCAATTTTTTTATAGACTACAATTGTTGTGGGAAACATTTCTCTCAAAGATCTACATTTATTAAAATAAAGTAGAAAAACTTTTAAAAACTCAGTTTTCGGGCGTTTTGACCGTGAAAATCGAATTTGCGGGTATTTTGACTATTGTATTCGTAATCAGCGGATCAAAATACATGGTGAAACGAAATTCAAAATTAATCGGAGGTATCTCCTTTTCGGAACGAGACCCAAAAATACCATGTAACAGCCAAAAGTAGTAATAAATCCAGGGTTCGTAAGAATCCAATATATATATTATAAATATCGGAAAAATTCGATATACATTATAAATATAAAAAATATCCGATGTTTTGATATATATCCGATTAAAAAAAAATATTTTCGATATATTTGATATTTATGAAAAAAAATTTGTGCCGTTTTTTAGAGCTGCTTTTTTTTATAACGTATTGCGAATTTTAAAAACTATGTATGTTAAATGGAACTCCATTTTTCATTTTAATATTTATTTATTTACTTATTTTTTTTGCGACAATCAGTCTTACAGATTTTAAAATTCAAGTTTTACGAATTAAAAAATAATCTGTAAGTTTCTGTTTTCACCTAACAAATGAACAGTTAAAATAAACGTTCCTTTCAAACTTCTCATATTTATAAGCCCCGATATCTTTAAAATTGATAATGAAATAAGTCTTTTAAAAAAATAGCAGAAACAACAGCGAATCACAGATATGGAGATACGAATCTGATACTGATTGTGTAGTCAGATGAGAAATCAAATACTTTTCAACTTCAATCTACAACGGGCCAACTGTCATTGGAATCCCACTCTGTTGTAAATGTAGTCATAACATTTACAACATCGTTGTTAACGATGTAACGACTTTACGTTACGCACACGCACAGATCAGAGCCTAGCCAACCAAGTCTCAATTAAACATCATATTATCATAATTCATAGCGCAACCAACATCTTTACTTGTCTAAAACCGTTGTCATTCCACAAATGGAAACATTGAGAACAATGGGGGAAGCGCGGCTGTTCGAAAGAGTTCCAAAATATTCTTAGAAATTCCGATACTTACAAAAAATATTGGGAGCCTTTTTAAACCTACTGATAACAAATACCAAGGACAAGTACGTAGGTAGCTCGTCATAGTTTAGTATTTTGAAGTCGCGTCAGCACAGTGCCATGTATAGTTGCATGACGACAAAGTTATTTTGATAAAAAAGTGCGCATTTTTGTTCTATTTTAGGATAAATATCAATGATATATATCCAACGTAAATATCAATGGATATATCGTGATATGTATCACGCAACCCCTGAATAAAACATACCCTAAGTCTTAAAAATAGTGCAAACTTCTTTTTTTTTTTTTAAATCATGAAAATCATTAAATTGAGTCCTCGTCCGAAGGTATCTTCCCTCTTAAGTTTCACTAGCAGTTCTATCGTCATCATAAGTTTACCTTCAACCCGTTATTTCCGACCATCTGTCGAACCTTCCTCTTCAACTTGAGTTGCCTCAAGCGACGACCGATTTTTCGAAGTTTTGAAACCAAACCCCTTAAGAAATGATAATTCCTCGTTGATTACTCTATTTACTGACGACTAATTTTTATCGTAGAATTAGCCATTTACAAATGATTATTAACTGATAATAATCATTATAGTTTTAATGTCTTAAGAATATTATTATTTTTGATCAATTTAACAATAATATTATTGATTAATTATAGTAGGGTATTGTTAATTAACAATACATATGTATGTACATAGAAGCAGATACGTTGACTCACTGACTTACTTTGCTCGTCCGGTACACATGCCCCGGTCCCTTGTCAGAGTCTCCCATCGAAATAGAGTCTACACAATCGACTCTTATCTTCTCAACGCTTTCTTTTCTCATCTTACTCGTGACATTCCCACGTGCTTCTTTTACCTTCGGAATGACGGAAGAACGCAGTAACAATAGTAGCCTACTCACATCGACCATTTCTATCAACGTGATACGGTTGAAAAAAAAACGTATATATATTTTTTGTAGGAGAGCAGGGCTGAAAAGAAGCAAACATGGGCCGGTCGACGCAGCTGGTCGCGCTGTTGTGCAGCGTTCTCGCCACGGTCGCCGCTGAACCGTACGTACACAAACACTGTACACATCGTATACAAACGTATACAAACGTGTACAAACGTATGCAAACACTGTACACATCCATATATAAATATGAATGTACATGTACAAATAATCGCCCGTAATGAAATAAATACGCGCGTACACACATGACACACGAAAATGCTAGCTTACACAAGTCCATTATTTAAATTGTATCGGCGATTAATTATCGCGACCTCGATCTCCTATTTTTTTTATTATCATTTTTTTTTTCAACTATGGAAATCGTGATGTTTATGACCGACGCTGTTTTTTGCAGTTATTACACGGTCATCGCACCGAAAGTCGTACGTCCCAATTCCGAGTACCACGTAGCCGTTTGTACTACCGGTATATCCACGCCGGTCGACATCTCCGTGGAATTGCACGCCGAGCTGGATAACGGGGAGGCGTTTGAGGTGTCACAGGAAAACCCCGTCGAGCCTTACGTCACTAGGATCTTCAAATTGGAGGTTTCCATCATATGTTACATTTTATTGCTATTTTGCATTCGTGTGTTATATTTCATTATTTTATTATTATTTAACTATGATATGTGATAGTTTATTATAATGCTGAAGTTTGCATCGTTGGGATGCAACGAAAATACTCGATTTTCTTGATTTATTTTTATTATGCACGATCTATTTATTGTAGGTTATCGATTTTGAATAAGAACCCTCCGAAAATGTTTCAGTAATTTTCACAGTCGGGGAGCTTACGATATCTCTGGCGCCTCAATTTGACCATTGGATAATGAAATATGGCCGAAAAAAATACGAAAAACAAGAATAACGTTTTTCGTTTTGGATTTACAGCGCTTCTTTACAGTATTTCTTGTGTGGGTGTTTGTTTATGCTTGTTTGGGTTAATTATCCTTTCGTTTCTTGTTGTGTTTTTTTAAAGTTACGTTTCTGTTCTTGTTTTTTTTCTCGCCATAGCGCATTCGAATAATTCGTAAAATGTCCTGTATCTTTTGAAGGAAGCCACATTCGCGATTTTTTTTCTTAAAAATGTGTTTCTTTTGGGCCAAATATGAATAATCCACGTCCAACTTAAGGATGTTGTGTCCAAAATTGAAAATGGTGATGAAATTTTGCAAATTTGATAGTCCCTTATGTAAAAGATTTGAAAGGTTGTGTAAAAATTTCACGATGATTAGGAAGCTGGCTACTGAGAAATTAGAATTCACAAATTACACGCAGCCTTATGGAAACTGAAGTAACTTTGCAATTCTATTAGTAAATAGCAAACTTTGCTATTTGTTTTCAAGAAAAAGAAGAAATATTTATGAATGATCGTTTTTTTATTTCAAATATGTCAAAAACAAAAGTGCTCTTATGGTGCAAGAAACGACGTCGTCCGTGAACGAAAATGACGATTTAAATTTCCCGCTACTTTCGGTCTATGCAACGTTGCCGCTATATTTTCAGATGTTTTTCCTCGAGTGTGATTTTTCTTGTATTTTTGGCATCATTTTTTATAACAAAAAAAAATAATTGCAAAGTTCCTTCACTTTCCATAAGGCTGTGTGCAATTTGTGGATTCTAATTTCTCACTAGCCAGCTTCCCAATCGTCGTGAAATTTTTAAACAATCTTTCAAATCGTTTACATAACGACCTATCACATTTTCAAAATTTTATCACCAGTTCCAATTTTGGACACAACATCCTTAAGGCGCCAGAGATATCGTAATCGTGCCTCACAGTCTAATCGCGCAAAAAAAACGAACCAAAGAGAATATATATACACCCCCCCCCCTTCCAGAAAAAAATCTTCCTCCAATATACAAATGCATACAAGAACCTCGAAATAGTCAGATCGACATACAGTCGAAGTAGTATTCAGAGTAAAAACTACATAGATGCTACTGTACCATTACTTAAGATAATTACAAAACTTTCGGTCACTGGCTAATTGCCGAATAATAGAATATTCTAGTTCATTTAATTGATTATTTTACGAAGATATTATACAGCTTCGTATAATTAATTGTATTATTCTGATATAATTTTGTAATCATCTGAAGTGTCCGGAAGCTTTTGTTCGATAGTGTACATACACATGTATAATTTGTTCACGTGTGTAAGTATAAATGTGCGTATACGCTACATTCGTTTGCGTCTATCCACCAGGTCGGGGACGCATCTCCGGGTCGTTACAGGTTGACCGCGACCGGTCACACGGGTCTGCAATTCCGGAACACCACCGACGTCCAGTACGTGCACAAGAGTTACTCGGTTTTTATACAGACCGATCGAGCGGTGTACAAGCCCGGCAGCAAGGTCTTGTTCCGTTGCATAGTCCTCGACTCGAGGCTGAGACCCGTCCTGACTCGACAACTCGACGTCTACATCACGGTAAGGCGTTCATCGCAGCTTCGCGAAACGCTGACCAAACATGCAGTTTTGCTTGAGGATAGGACGGAGAAAAATTGTACAAAAAAATTGCGCGTTTGGCCAGGACGGAGGCGGAAACAGAATCAAGCGGTGGACGAGGCCACCGATAAGCCGTGGAATTTTCAGCGGCGAGCTCGATCTCTCCGAGTCGCCTGTGCTCGGCGATTGGAAGATCGTCGCGAATGTCGTCGATCAGACCTTCGAGAAAGAGTTTCAAGTCGCGGAGTACGTCCTGCCGAAATTCGAGGTCTCCATCAACGCGCCCAAACACGCGACCTTCAAGGACGGCAAGATCGTTGCGACCGTCGAAGCGAAGTTTGTAGATTTACGCCACGGAGAAGATTTTTCGTCGCGAGTTTCACCGATTAATGTTGAGAGGGTTTGATTTTTTTTTTGGGCGTAAAACGTTCGATAGAAATGGAATATTTTTCGATATTTTGCGTCGAAACGTTCGACCTGCCGTAAGGGAACGAAGATAGATTACGTCATTTGAAAATGGGCGAGGACTGGTCGTTGGATGACGGTAACGATAATTGGATCAGGATAGGAAGGGTAGGACGATTTCGGGGGGAGGGGATTGGGAAAAATTAGCAAAAATATATGGACGGCTCCTAAGGGGCTTCATTTACCTAGAGGCCCGAAATAAATGGCCGAATTAAGAATTTTTCTTGGTCGGTGAAAAAGAAACACTTTCTTAAAGCATAAAGATACATATATAGACTGGGCACGAAAATAAACGGATATAAAAATCCGAAATTTTTCGCTGATTTTCAAAAGGATGTCACGGTGTGAAAAATGGTCGTAGAGCAAAAACAAAAAAGCAAATTAAAGCTTCAAGTCTCTCGTTTTGGGATCGCGAGGTCAAAGATTTTCATCGGTGACCATTTTGGAGTGATCGTAAAAAACCCAGCAAAAAGTTTTTCCAAATGTTTTCTCATCTTTCGAAAGGTGCACGGGCGTCTATGAATTTTTTTTTTGGTAATATCATTAAAAAACTTCTTTAGCTTGATTCTCTACCTTCAATTTGGGCGGTCGGAGAGCTCTAAGCAATGGTTGTACGCCGAGTTATCGGTCTTCAAAGCAAAAAAGACACTTTCGAGTTTGATCATCAATTACTCGGGTACTAATGGTCGCACAGAAAATGAAGGGAGGGTTCTGAATGTTTCAGAGTGTTGTCTTTGAGTTGCTTTTGTGGTCTTTTCATGAATAGTTTTTTTCGATTCGAAAAATTTGATTAAAAAGCAAAGTAAAAAAAATGACTTACAATTTTTTGTTTAACTTCGGATAACTGTGCAAAGAATGAACAGACGAAGGATAATCTTCGTTTTTCTTTTCTCTCAAAGTATCCCAAACAATCCCACAAAAGTTCAATGCGCCGCGATTGTTTCTTCCTTGTGCTCCGAATGATTGAAATTGCAAGTTTTGCGGAAAAGCCAATTAAAGGATACATTTTTCTTTTTTCGTGCATTTTTTCAAGATGACATTCGTTTTTGGTCAGTGTCTTTATTGCTTGCAATTTTTTTTAACAACGTGTCGATTAATTGAAACTCGAGCATAGGAAATTTATTTTAAAAAGTCGTCATTTTTACGTAGTTATTGAAAAAATTAAATTTACTCCTGTAAATTTAAAAACAATCCATCCTTTTTTTTTTTGAGAAAAACGCGTTTAATTTTTCGCCCACGAGCCTCGAGTTCTGTACTGTTATTTCTTCGTACGACCCTAGGTACACCTACGGCAAGCCGGTCAAGGGAGAAGCTACGATATCGGCCTACGTGGATATTTTTTCCGGAGTACTGCAACCGATATTCCAAGCACCGGTGAGGAAGGTCGTGCCGATCGATGGCAAAGTTACGGTCGAATTCGACATTGAAACGGATCTGAGGTACGAAAAGGAGCTTTCCGCGCTTTGCGCGTTCGTTTCGGGAAAGTTAATTGAAGATTTCCCAGATTGAGCGGCGAATACGAGAGACCGGTGCAACTGGACGTGGCGGTTGAGGAAGCGCTCACCGGTCGTCGGCAGAACGTCTCGACGCAGATTACCCTCCACAAGCATCCGTACACCATGGATCTCATCAAGACGTCCGAGTATTACAAGCCCGGTCTCAAGTACACGGCTTTCATCAAATTGACGAATCACGACGGATCACCCGTACGCGACACCAAGAATCCCGTCACCGTCTCGTACGGCTACACCTTCAGTCAGGCCACTTACACGAACGTCACGCGTACGCTCGACTCTAACGGCATGATACAGCTGGATTTTTATCCGCCCGTTTCCACCGACGATTTGGCACTTCCTCTCACCATCGAGGTAACGCGATGAAAATTATTGCGGTTAACATAATGAACGATTCAGTCCACCAAGGGGGAGATTAGGCGAAAGTTGCTGATTTTTGGGATTTTTTTTTTACAAGGAACTATTTCTTCACTATTTTTTAGACCTAGGGTATATTTTGTTACCACTTTTGGTAATTGTTTGGATAAGTGACTTTTCTGGAAAAAAAACGAGCTTAAAATGATTCGTTGCTATTTTCTTATTTTTTGGGTTATAAATGATGATATTCCGTCGCGGGTAGCTTAAATTTTTCATCGACAAATTTTTTACGCGAAAACAAACGGTGAAAATAATTTCGAATCTTTCAGACACACAAACAAACCTAATATAGACGTTGAAATGTTTAAATGTCCGATTTTATCGCGTGTTTCCGCGAACTTTGAATCTCCATAACTTCTTATGGGGGGAGGGGGTGAATTTCAGCTTACCCCGATTGAATATCATCACTTATAACCCAATAAATGAGAAAATAGCAACAAAAATAATCGTAGCCTCGTTTTCGAAAAAGTCACTTGTCCAAAGAATTACCCCACGTTTTGCTGTTACATGGTACTTTTTTTTTTTACTAATCTTTGAACATGGCGGAGGTATGGTACGGTCTTCTAAACGCGTTGCGACAGATGTTTTCAGACGACGTGACACGTAGCGTCGGCGGGATTAAAAGATGCAAAAAGACCAACGAAGGTTTTTGACCTGATTTGATTCGAAGATTTTTGACCTGATTTGATTTTGACTGAAAAAAGACCAACGAAGATTTTTCTTCAATTAACACTCATACGCAGAGTATGAACCAAGATAAAGTGTGAAATGTTGAAAATCGATGAGATGGTGCCGAAAAATGATACTTTGAACAGGTTTTGGAAGTTTTTTTTGTAGGTAACTTTTTTTTAACATCCTAAATTCGAACTTTTCGCTCCAATAGAACAATGTAAAATAAATAAAATTAAGACATTGATCAAACGAAAAATTAAGAAACTAAAGTAATGAAGAAATTGATAAAATGAAAGAAATTTAGAAAATAAAGAACCTAATCGAATGAAAAAATTAGGAAAATTAATCAATTAAAAAAACGTTAAGAAAATTACGGAATTAAGAGAGTTAAGAAAATTAAGAATTTTCGTTACATTCTAACAATGCAAATTTCAGCACCATATTCCGTAGAATGGAGTTATTTTGAACAGGTTTTGGAAGTTTTGTGTAGGTAACTTTTTTTTAACATCGGAAATTCCAACTTTTGTTGCCCCAATAGAACAATGTGTCCTTTGGCTATCAAATGTATACGAATATCAAGTCCCCCCGCCTACAATTTTATATACAAAAAAGTATCAAAGTAACCTCCAGTGTGTATTTTCTCTGACAATGCATTTAAACGCAACTTATACAAAATATCAAAGGTTACTTTGACATCATTCTGATAAAAAAATTAATATTTTATGCATTATACATGGAATGAAATAAAAAACAAAGATTTTGCACAATCATTTTACATAAAATATCAAGTACCTAGGGTACTATTATTTATATAAGTATTAAATTAACTTATTATGTATATATAAGCACTTAATCAGTCTTATAATTATCATTGAGAGCAAAATCAACTTTAGCAACGTTATAATAAGCTTGAACAACAAATTTGAGCAACGATAGAAAAAAAAACGTTAAAAAGCACACACACACATAGGAACCGTATTTCGGCGCTCTGTTAAAGTAGCCCCAAAAACTGTCAAAGTTTCCCATAATTTCAATTTAACCCCGTTTCGCGATACGCTTTGAAACAAAAAGATTCTCGAGAAAAATTGCTACATTTTGCAATAAAAAATCACATGTTCTTTTTTTTTTCAAAAATACTTAGGGTTATGTTTTAGACAGTGAGGTTAAAAAAATTTATACGAAATTTCATCAGAATCGGTTGATTGGTCTTTTAGCTATACGTCACGCCAGTTTTGAAAGTGCAGTTTAGAAGACCGTGTCGTACCGCGGCCATTTTTAAGATTATTAAAAAAAAATACCATGTAACAGCTAAAAGTAGCAATAAAACATACTCTAGACTTCTGTGAGAGAAAATCATCCTTTTTTCCTCGCCTGAAGGTATCTCCCCCTTAATGAACTGTAAAAAGAATACTCGTTTCAAATTCAAAGGCGCGGAGCTTGGAGTAGCGAAGTGACGAGCGTGGGCTAAGATTGAAAGGGCTGTCGGGTGGTAGAATGCCCGAAGGGGCGTTGAAAACTGGAAATGTAAATAAACATACTAATTTAAATTTGAACGATCAATAATTTTGTCTTCGCAGGCTAAATACGAGTCTTTCCACGAGTGGTTCCCGTCCACGAATCAGGCAATGTCGCCCAGCCATACCTTCATTCAAGCCACACTGAAGACGGAAAAGCCCTTGGTGAATCACGACGTCGAGATCGAAATAAATTCCACTGCGCCATTGAAGTATCTGAGTTACGAGGTACTCGGCCGCGGCGACATACTGAACTCGGGTTCGTTCGAGGTTGGCGGGAGACACACTGCGTCCTTCAGATTTTTGGCCACTTACGTAATGGCCCCGACCGCCCACGTACTCGTTTATTACATCCGCGACGACGGCGAGATCGTCGCGGACGCACTGGACGTTGATCTCCAAGGGACACTCCAAAATTTCGTCGACATCAAAGTATCTCCGGGTGAAGTTCGCCCGGGCGATTCGGTGGATCTCACTATCACCTCCAAACCGAACTCTTACATCGGCCTTTTGGGCGTCGACCAAAGATCCCTGCTGCTCAAGTCTGGAAATGACATTTCCCACGTGAGTCGACGCTCAAACGAACGAGACACTTGAGAGGAAGACGCACACGCCTGTCGTGTGTCTCTCTCGCTCTCGACTATCCGCCATCTAATCTGACGCACTTATCGCTCGAATGTTGCGTGGGTACTTAAAGGGCACCCTTTCATCGAAACGGCCGTAAAACATCGGCTTTTATGGATGTTTTTTTCTCGGAATCTAAGCACATATCGAAAAAAATATTTTACAAAACAAGCTTTTGTTTGATGTACTCGAAATGATTTTTTTTACCAAGGCACGATTTACGTGTGAGTATAAAGAGAAGCCTGGGGCGCTCGACTTTTCAAATTTTTAATCAATTTGATCTATTCAGTTTCATGAAGCGTATTTAAGGCATTAGACCACAGTAACGGGTATAAAATCATGTGCGAATTTAACTTTTTTTTTCGTATGAAAAAGTGATTCACTCATACCATTAATTACACATTTATTTAGTATGAATTTAGAGCTGTTGGAAAATGTTTTTTTTTTCGATGTAGAAAATGGCCGACTTATTTGCTTTTGTTATATTTTTTCTTAGGCGCGCCGCGGCGTGACGTTTGGCATTCACAATTTTTGACCTAGAACAAAAAACAAAAATTCTCGTCAATCGACATTAGAATATCTAGAGTAGTACGTACGGAATTTAAAAAATATTGTTTTATTCAAAAGTTGTAGGTATTTAACTTGAGAAATGAATTTTCAGTGAAAAATTTCGTTATAACTGCTTATAAACTGCTCATAAAATGAAAAGTTTTCGATTAATCAGAAATTCCGTACGTACTTCCCTGCGAAATGCAATTAGGATTATAGCTTTTTAATTTGACGTAAATCGGGTGAAAATGGTTGAAGTTATTTGTCACGCTAAGTGGAAAACAGCTGTTTCGAGAAGTTTCGAGTAGTTGGCCATTTTGTACATCGAAAAAAAAATATATTTTCTAACAGCTTGATATTCATACTAAATAGATGTGTAATTAATTTGATGAGTGAATCACTTTTTCATACGAAAAAAAAATTGTTAAATTCGCACATGATTTTATACCCGCCGTTACTGTGGCCTAAGGCACAATAGGAATTAGAGAAATTATTATCACACGTTTATACTCAGTTTCAGGATTTTTATTTACCAAAGCTAAGGTCGTTATGCAGTAAATTAAATACAGTCGATATGTTAACGGATTTATGCAAATTAAACAGTATGTCTAAATTTTGAGCGTTTAAATTTTGAGCGTTTAAATTCATTTATAGTTGCATATAGTTGACTTGGCAAAAAAGAATTATTTTCTACCTTTCAGTACATTGAATAATAGCGTGTTTTTTTTAATATTTTTTTTTACATATAAGTTATTTTCTACTTTTTAGTCTCAATTGATTTGACTAGTTGATACTAGTAGTTTACTAGTTTACGAGTTTGTACGTTAGGAACATGGAATGGTTGTGAAAAATTACAAAGCCTAATTGGGATTGAAATTACGACTAATTGCTGCATGTAAACTTTTCACATACAGACACAGTCGGCTACGAATTTGTTTGTATGCATGAGTGAGCTTTTATATGGATGATTAGATATTGCTGATTTTAGGTGAAAGGTTGAAAATTTTATGGATATTTAAAAAAAATTTGTATCATGCATTGTCACCTTTTAGATGCATGTTTGCAAAATTTCCGAGCTCTGAGTAGTCACGTTAAATAAAAGCTTGTCAAAAAAACTTTCAGGCTCTATTTCCACATACGTCAGCTAGACAAAATTATGCTTAAAGAATTATTGAGTCACGTGCCTGTAAAATGTTAATAATTTGGAATTACGAGTATATATTTTGGACACAAGATTTTTGAGATGCAGAGTCGATATTTTACTGGGAGGGGCTACCCTCAAGTTTTATTTCCATCGAGGAATCGATTATCCTAAACGTTTGTGAAAGTCGCGGCCGACTGCGAACATTTCCCGGTGATTTGGAGGCGTGGAAATTCCTCAAGAATTATTACCATTTGCAGGATCAAGTCATGAAAGAACTGAGATCGTACGACATGTCCGAGGAGTCGCCCTACGACGAACCTTTTTCCCGACGTCCCTTCTGGCGACCTGGTTCGGCTACGGCGCAAGACGTTTTTCAGGTACGTCCTCAAGCTTCCGCACGACCTCTTACGTTAACTCAAATACAATTTTCGTATCCTTTACTGGAGTTTTCAAAAAGAGCTAATATCATTTTTCTTCTAAATTGTCATTTGTCTTAAAATCCGCAATCATTAGATATATTTAAAATCGAGTTCGAACAATTTGGAGAACGTTCGAAGTCTCCTCTTCTGTTTGGGCACGCCTAAGAATAGTCGGAAAACTGAATTTTTTGGCTTAAAGGGAAAGATAACTTCAAACGAGGAAAGAAATGCTGATTTTCATGATTTTTTTTTAAAGAAAAGATTTCTTCACCATTTGGGAGACTCAGGGTATATTTTATTACCAATTTTTGCTGTTATGTGGTATTTTTTCTTTATTCATCTTTAAAAATGGCGGTTCCTCGATCTACCCTTAAAAAATAATGAAATTCGGCAAATTTTTTCCTCGCCTAAACGTATCTCCCGCCTTAATTGTATATTTAGGTGGGGAAGAAACGTACCAAGACAGTAACAATGTGATTTCGTTCAACAGAAAAGCGGCGCGATCGTAATGACTAATGGTTACGTTCACGAGAACTTCCCGCTTCGTAAGTACACGCTTCGTCAATATGATCGAGTATTATTCGTTTAACGATCGACTAACACCATTATCTAACCGCAACACGCCTCACCGCGAATGACCAGCCGCAGTTGTACAATCTCGTACGATCCGTTGCACACATGCCACGTTTCTACGGAAAAAAAGAACAAAGTATCTCACATATTTCGCAGTTCGCTAAAAATTACTCGATAGCTATGTCTCTACCGCTATTCCTACTCAGCGCTGTCATTGGTTCTACTACTTTGTCGTACGTGAATTGAAGCGAATTGGGACACTCGATAAGTACAGGTGCATTCCCCACAGAATTTCTAATCGAGCCAATTTCTACAAATATTAATTACGTCCATTTTTCAGTTGTGCATTTTGCTGATAAAAAAATCCTCAAGGGATCATCACAGTGTTGCGGGTCGAAAATTAGCTGTTTCGGGATTTTTTTTTGGTGGTTAATATACGCTAGTCAGTCTCATTTTTTAAATGTCATATCCAAGCACTCTTGTTATAAAGGTTTTTTTTTAAATCAAAATTGACGAAATGGCGGCGGCTTGAGAAAAAGTATCGAATTTAGCATATTTTTTCGACAGTTTCTCGTTAAAAGGAATATGAAGGTTTAAAAAAGCAGCCATAGCAAGATAAAGAATGGCGTGAAGAATGTCGCGTCAAAATTTGAGACGGCTAGCTTGACAACTCTTCCTTTGAGAGTGTACAGCGCCTAAATTTTGCCTAAAAAATTGAACAGCACGTTTATAACCGTCTATACTATCGGAGAATGCAAAGGAAAATCATTTTTTCCAAAATTTTACACTGCGATGATGCCTTAATGAGCGCCCAGGGATTTTATCGAAGAATGTTGAAGAATACTGACTCTTTTAGGCATACGTTAAACGAAAATTCAATCTTCAAAGTGTCCGCTTCATCGTTTTTGAGAGAGAGAAAAAAAACAAGAAGCCTAAGCAGTTCAACGCTGTTTCTTGTAGAGATCAGTCAATTTTGTTGGAATTTTTTTGCCAAAGAGTGCAAGCGAAAATGTCAGCAAGAATTTAAGCTAAATTGCACGAACTCTAATCTTTTTTTCCCGAGAACGCTGTTGTGAAAGTTATCGCAATTTTTTTGGACGCATTTATGATAAAAAAGATCAAGGTCCTTGAACATTCATCGGTGCGATTCGTGAGCCTCTTTCAATTGAAGGAGAAAAAAAACTAAATCGTCACAAAATTGTCAAGGGCTATTGAAAGTTGTCAGGCTGTCGAAAATTTTTATCGAATGACTGGAGGATTCCAAGTGGTTTGGAATATTTCATGTGTCTCGTTTGTCTCGGCCTCGAGGTACGAAATAATTCGTAATAATTAACGAGGTTCAATATCCATACGTATTGTGCGTAGTATACTACAGAGCTAGCTTCGACGGAGCGATGTTTGCATCCGCTGCTGGGAGCGCAGGCACGGCCGAATTACCAACAGAGAAGCTCAAAGTCCGCAAGAAATTCCCCGAAACATGGCTTTGGCAAACGCTAGATGCTGGGTAATGCCGATCAATTGATTAATGCAAAAACTATTCACGTATATACACAGGGAGTGGTACAAATTTGATCTTTATTTTTCTTCTTTTCCTCACCGTCCAATTATCTTGCTTAAAGAAGAAGAAAAATTGTCGTCGAAGCTGCGAGCGGTTGAAAAATATTTAGAGGTCGCTCAAACCTTCGAAAAATTCAAATTTTCATTTAAAAATCGATTTTTTGCTTCGTCCAATTATCACACATGAATTTTACGCTTTATAATTTTTAAATTAACCTCGCGAAAGCTCTAGCCGGCCGATGAATATTAGCAGTGGCTCGAGGTTTTTGAAATTCACAATTTCCGCCAAAAAACACATCTCGCATGCACTATAATTCCTTGTAGCATAAAAACAAAACAAACATCGGAGTGTTACATTTTCTGAATAATTTATTATAATAATTTGCACCAAACACCAGTTAGACGATATGTGTTATTATTTATGATTATATATTATTGTATTATGGCGTCGCTCGTCACAGAGTACAGCTACGATCGGTCCGCAGTTTGACTAACGAGACCAACTGTGGAACGCATCACGATGCGCGAAAAACAGCTGCCATTTCAGTTTTACGAATAACACGACTATAATTTTGTTTACGGACAAGAACTTTAGAGAATTATTTTATGAGAACAAAGATTATCATTCTTGGGGTGAAAGAGCGAGGTAAATTCGAAAAATCTGTTTCTAAAGGAAAAAGGATTGATTGTTTTGAAAATTGTACAGTGTCAAATTTATGAGTGAGAAAAGTAAACAAAAATTGGCGAAAATTGGAATTTCGAAGGTCTTGAGCGACCACTAAATATTCATCGGCCGGCTAGAGCTTTCGGGAGGTTAATTTAAAAATGGTAAAGCGTAACATTCATGGTTGAGAAGTGGCCGAAACAAAAAATCGATTTTTTAATCAAAATTTTAAATTCCAGAGACTTGAGCGATCTCTGAATATTTTTTGACCGCCTGCAGCTTTCGCGACAATTTTTTTTTTCCATTTCAAGAAGATCATCGAATAGTGAGAAAAAGGAAAACAAATAGAGCTAAAATTTGTGCCACCCTAATATACATACGTACATATACATACATAAATGCACACATATATATATATATATATATATATATATATATATATATATATATATATATATATATATATATATATATATGCATATGTGTGTATACGTAAGAGCAAGTACATCGACGAACTTTTTTCCTTCTCGCCCCCACGTATCTATGGAATCTTTTTCTGGTGACTCGATTCAAGCTGTTGCTCCTCATTTGCTGGCTGCACTCTTCGTAAACTTTGTCCATTGATCATCTGCTGTGGAAATATACTCCAATGACAATACGAGGTGAAAGGTTCCAAAGGGAAACGGAGTAATTTTCAATGTGTTTTTTTTCCCTTTCTTTCCAACGTGTTTTACTGGGATATTGTGGATGACCAAATGATAAAAATCGTAGTTACAAATATTGGATAATATTGGACTGGCAATTACTAACTATAATCCCGCCATTGATCACCACTCATTGTCTTTGCTGTTAACTCACTTTGTAGCTGCCTGTAATTGCGATAACAGCAACGATGCCGTAGATTATAAAAATATGAGGATGTATCGGAGGTACTGCGAAAAATAAATTTCTATACGACTTGTAGATGTGAAGTAAAAATTCAAAAACAGTCAATTTTATTGATTTTTCCACGGTTTTCCGAAGAAAAAGAACATTTTTGAAAATACAGTCGGTTGGCATTCGACAAATCTACGAAATTGAATAAATGAGACAGTGAAGTTTTCCAAATGAAAATTGGATTATAACGAATAGAAATGATACATAAGAGATAAATAGTTAGAAGAAGAAAAAAAACCTGTCATAGATGTGGAGTATAAATTTGAATGAGTGATTGAGAGGCACCTAGACGTTTTTAGTACGCCGTCAAAGAAATCGTCGATTGGCCGAATATGCTTTCCCTTCCAAGCCTCCTATACATCCGGAACAGTAGGTCGGGAGGAATATTGGATTACAAAGCAAACAAACAAAAAAGTGCGTGTACATTTTGGAGAATTCGGATTACAGGAAACAGGCCAGGATATCTGGAGGGTAGAGTCGGGGGCTCGTCACGTGGATCGTCCACGTTGAGGCCGGACATTGGTCCACCGGTAACTCACAGGCTTGCGACAAGACCTCCATTGGCAGGTCCTTACGCATTCTCACGCATCCCAACTCCCGTATGGAATAAGCCCCGTGTTTTCCCAATGCATGACATCTCAAACACCTGGCTTTTCACAAATTTCTCCTCAGGGTATTTATTCCGCATCTTTCAACGATGTTTTTTTCTTCCTCTTTCTCGTTTACTCTCTCTGTGTCTCTATCTCTCGCTCTTTCTCGTCATTCAACTTTACACTTCTCGATCTATGCGTTTGCGACTCACGTTTGTGTCTGCACAGTTTCACTTTCCCTTTCTTCTTCTTCTTCTCTCGGGCACATCTGCGTTTTTATATCGAGGAGATTGCGCGCGAAGATCTGCTCTTGCATCTTAATAATAACAGTGTCGTGACTTCGCAGGTATAAGGGAGAAGCGATGATGCGTCGTAACGTGCCGGACAGCATAACGTCCTGGGTGCTCAGCGCGTTTTCCGTCGACTCGACGTACGGCCTCGGTCTCATCGAGGCGCCTAGAAAAGTTTGTACACATTTGGGGAATATCGTTGCCTATAACCAACGGAATTATTCTTCATAGTGTCCTTCATAAGCCCTAGGGATTTTTTTGCGACTCTATTCCTTTAAGGGAAGGGTAGGGGTTTCAGCGTGAAAAAAAACACTTTTTTGCGATTTTTTTTCATCTATATGGATAGAGTAAATTTATTGAAACCTTTTGTGCATTGTTAAGTGTCATTTCAAGAACATTCCCTGAAATTTGTACGCGAAAATATCCACAAACATGCCGGTGACAAAGCTTTTCCAATAACGCCTTTGGAAAAACACGATTTCCGGGGTTCACTGTATCTCAGCTAGAAATTATCTGAAATCAAGTACCATTGAAATTTAGTCAAAGTATCGTCGAAACCTCCCCCCGACGGTCTTTGATAATTTTTTTTTTCATTTCTAAATTTTTGGTGGTCATGTGAAGTGAAAAGTGCTATTTTTCATGAAAAATTCCGCCATTTTGGGGGTGGAAAACCCCCTCAATGTAAAAAACAATCTCAAACTAACCGTTGGGCGGAGGTATTTTATATGTAGAAAGTGTGTACCAAGTTTGAAATAAATCGGTCATGTAGTTTTCAAATGGCAGTGAACACGGATTTCGAGAAAGTGGTCTCGAGAAAAAGGCGTTTGAAGTGTTAGCCACAGTTTGAAATGCGAGCTACAGTGTTAGAGGAACGGGACTAAATGGTCAATAACTTCGAGAATTTTGCTCTGACTGACTTGAAATTTTGGGATTATATTCTTGAAATGTTTAACTATAAGAAAAGACAAAAAAATCGATTTTTCAAAAGTGCGAAACCCTACCCTCCCCTTAAGGGGCTAGAACTAGGGGCTAGAACTAGAGGCACGAACAAATTCTCCAATTTTCGATTTCTTTTTCTGGGACACGTTTGGTGAAAAAGAAATGCATTTTTTAACACAAAGGTACATATTTCGAGAGCCTTTGAAAATAAACCACCAAAATATACAGAAAAACAAGAAAAACATGGCCGACGGCAGATGAAAGTTTTTCGCGACGTTTGCCGGTGGCCACTGCAGCTCAAACGATCCATCTGAAATCTAAAACCCAAACGGATTATCCGAGTTAATAATAAATACGAGTCGTTGACGATCGGCGATCTGTAAAAGCATTCTTTTTAACAACGTGGCGGAGCCGGGTTGAAATTCCGAACTTTCAATGATCGGAACGCTCAATGTTCCGAAATAATTTTACACGAAAGACCAAAAGTCCGAAAATCTAAACGCCGTCAAAATAATTCGGCTATGGAAGTTTTGAAAGTTTCATAATTGTTCAATAAATCGACGAATAATTGTTTCAAGAATTTTTTTTTATTACGAAGTGATTTTACGTCAATTGTGAAATTTGTCCAGACAATGTTACACGTTCTACATTATTTACGGTCAACTGTGTAGACTTTCGCTGGCACGATCTTACGCAACTTGCAATTTCGGAACATTAAACCTAGGAATTTCGAACCGTCGGAGCATTCAAAGATCGGAGTTTCAACCCCACCCCAATATCAAGATCATGCCAGCGAAAGTCTATACAGTTGACTGTAAATAATGTAGAACGTATAACATTGTCTAGACACATTTCAAAATTGACGTAAAATGAATTCTTAATAGAAAAAAATTCTTAAAATAATTTGTCGATTTGTTGAAAATTGTGAAACTTTTAAAACTTCCATAGCCGACTTATATTGAAAGTGTTCAGATTTTCGGAGTTTTGGTATTTCGTGTAAAATTCTTTCGGAGTTTTAAGCGTTCTGATCCTTTAAAGTTCGGAATTTCAACCCGGCCCCGTCTTGAATTTCGGGATATTCAAATTCGAAATTTTAAACCGTCGAAGCGTTCAAACTTCGGCATTTTAGCCCGGCCCCAACGTGGCGACGAATTGAAACTCGAGCATACAAAATCTATGGAAAAAGTCGTGATTGTTACGTACCTCAAAAAATGAAGATTGATTTAAAAAAAGTGAGATCGTCAACGACCTTTAAATGTTTCCCATCCCATCCCAGCATCCCCTGTAATTTTGGAAACAATTCATCTAGTGGTTCTCGAGATATCGTGTCCACCGACTTTGAAAATAGTGTTTCGCGACTCGTGCCTCCACTACCTTAAACTGGGATTACTTTGGACAGATTTGGGAAGTTTCTTGTAGGTAACTTTTTCAACATCCTGAATTCCAACTTCTTTTTCTCCGATAGAACGATGCGTCCTTTGGCTATCGAATGTATAAGAAAGTCAAGCCCCATCGAACCCACACATTTTTATATATATATTCTTTTTAAAGTGTCAAACTAACCTCGAGCGTACTTTTCCTTAGAGAAGGCATTTAAATGCAACTTATGTCAAAGATTAAGGGTTACTTTGGCATCATTTTGATAAAAAATAATAATATTTTATGCATTATACATTAATTTAAGTGAAAAACAACGATTTTTTACAATCAAATTGTCAGCTTTATGAAGAAAACATTTAACACAAAAACGTCAAGTACCTAGGGTACGATTATAGACACTTAATCGGTCTTATAATTATCATTGAGATCAAAATCAACGCGAGCAACATTATAATAAACTTGAAAAACAAGTCTAAACCCACTTTAATGCGAACACATTCAAGCCGTATTTAGCGCTCTGTCAAAGTAGCCTCAAAACCTGTCAAAGTTACCCTTAATGTCAATTTAAACCCATTTTACGGTACATCTGACGTCTACTACCATTCGTCATATCGTAATTCGACAAACAATTCTTTTTTCCCAACGTCGCAGCTCAAAGTCTTCAAGCCTTTCTTCATATCCTTGGATCTTCCCTACTCGGTTATACGCGGCGAGATAGTCGCCGTGCCGATCGTCGTCTTCAATTACATGGATCAGGACGTGATGGCCGAGGTCATTCTCGAACACTCCGGCCAGTTTGAATTCGCCGATCTGTCGAATCACATCGACGATGAAAAACCGAGTATGCTCTATGAACACAAAAAAAAACACACCGTCGATGATATGCCATTCGTTTCTCAAAAATATCTATATATTTCCATTCTTTTTTCGTTCAACAATGGAAATTCATTTCAGCGCTTGAATTGTTCCGCAAGAAGAAGATACAAGTTTCGGGCAATAACGGTGCCAGTGTCAGTTTCATGATAACACCGAGGGAATTGGGATATATCAGTGTCAAGGCGACCGCGACGAGCAAACTTGCCGGTGATAGCGTCGAGCATAAATTACTCGTGAAGGTATTGGGGCAAATTATTATTATGGTTATTATTAGTGTCGTTAACACCACGTTTATTATGTATATAATATATAATATATAATATAATATAATATAATATAATTAAGAGTAACAATAGTCACACATGACGAAAAATAATACAACTTCCGGTGATATCGTCAGGCATGAATCACTTGTGCTTTCTATTATGTTCTTCATATAACAAATTATTATTATTAATGTTGTAATCATTATTACTGGGGCTACCAATGCTATTGTGGGAGTTACTATTAACAGTATTGTTACTATTATTACTAATAATAATAATAATAAAAATAATAATATAATGGGGTAACAAGGAGGCAATAAAATGGACAGGTACTAATTCTTTCGTCCTCATCCAGGCCGAGGGTGAGACTCAATATCGCAACAAAGCGTTATTCCTCGATCTGAGAAGCACGCAAAAAATTGCGACCAACATAAGCGTCGACATACCGAAGAATACGGTGACCGGCTCGGAACACGTGGAAATATCAGCGGTTGGAGACATACTAGGACCGAGTATACCGAATCTTGCGAATTTGATTAAAATGCCATTCGGATGCGGCGAGCAAAACATGCTGAACATGGTGCCTAACATCGTGATATTAAATTATCTGAAGAACACCAATCAACTGACTCAGGCGGTACAGAGCAAAGCTCTCAAGTATCTGGAGGTCGGTTACCAGCAGGAATTGACGTATCGTCACACGGACGGATCTTTCAGCGCTTTTGGGATGTCCGATGCGAGCGGTAGTACTTGGTAAATTTTGCGCTATATATCTACAACGATATTTGTGTCTACATGTGTGCAGACACTTGTATTTCGATGTCATTCCGATGATTTTACAAAAGGTTGACGGGATTCGTGGCGAAATCGTTCAAACAAGCCGCCGAACACATCACCGTGGAGAACAGAATAATTGACGAGGCTCTGCTCTGGCTCTCGACCAATCAGGCGCCGAACGGAAGTTTTCCGGAAGTCGGAAAAGTCAGCCATCGCGATATGCAGGGTGGCGCGGCGAACGGTCTCGCCCTCACGGCTTATACCTTGACCGCCTTTCTCGAAAATTCCGTAAGACTCTCCATTAGTTTTTTGTATTATTGGCGAGGTGACCATTTCAAAGATTCGGTTCTTTTAAGGAGGTTAGCACGTTGGAAACAATCCAAGATTAAATTTTAAATACTATGTGTTATAGTGTAGGTTATACTGAGTCTACGATTTTTATTTTTTTCAACCCCCTGTGCAACCCCCTCCCCCTCCCCAATGTGTTACTATTTCGCGTCCATCGTTAATGTTTTTTGTTTCTCTTCGGAATTGCTTGTACAGGATACCAGCGAGAAATACAGAAACACAATAAACAAAGGCGTCGACTACATCGTGAGACACATTCAGGATATCGACGATCTCTACGCCCTGAGCCTGTGCACGTACGTTCTGAATCTCGCGAGGCATCCTTACGAGGACGCGGCGTTCACCGATCTCGAGAGGAGAGCAACAACGAGCGACGAGCTGAAATGGTGGAGCAAGCGGGTGGCCGAGGGTGACAAAAATCCATGGCTCGCGCTGCCAAGATCGGTCGACGTTGAGATGACCTCGTACGCGATGCTGACCTATCTGAGAAGAAATCTCGTGTCCGACGCGATACCCGTGATGAAGTGGCTGGTTCGGCAGAGAAACACCGAGGGCGGCTTCTCCTCGACCCAGGACACGGTCGTGGGCATTTACGCGCTATCGAAACTCGGCGAAAAGCTCCTCTCGCGTAACAACAACATAGCCATTACTTTCGTTTACGAGGGTGGCGGACAGAGCCAAATGAATATTAATTCTGCAAACGCTATGATACTTCAGAAACACGTGGTGCGTCTTACACGGCTTTTAACATCCTCTTGAGGGCTGACACCAACGTATCGGGACGAAAAAGGACTTGAGCGTTGCGAAGTTGACTAAGAATGACCAATGACCTTCGTTCGATAATATTTCTTTCCCTTTCTGGGTATATTTGGGTATTTTATAGAACCCTCTTAATTTAAAAACCATCAACGTCAAAGCCTTAAAGTTTGCGTTCCGAAGTCGTGTTGTTTCTCTTTATAGAAAATACGTTCGATGTTCCGAAAACGTGTACGATCGTGGGAGTATTTACTAATCGTGCATTCGCGCTGTTCGATTCGCAGCTGCCCAGAAAAACAAGGCTCGTCAACATAACAGCAACGGGAACGGGCTTCGCGCTCATTCAAGTCTCATCCCGTTACAATCTGAACGTGACCGGTGCCTGGCCACTGTTCACACTCGATCCCCAAGTCGACAAAAATTCCAACGCCAATCATCTTCAACTGTCGATCTGCTCGGGTTTCGTAGCCACCAAAGAGGCAAACGAGAGCAACATGGCGGTAATGGAGGTCAGTTTGCCATCGGGATTTACAGTCGACATGGATTCCCTGCCGAGTCTCGAGATCTCGCAGAACGTCAAGCGCGTCGAGACGAAAAATGGCGACACCATGGTCGTCCTGTACTTCGACAAGGTGCATTGACACTTCTACAATGTGCCTTTCATATCGCTGAGATGGGGAAGACATTGCTTATGGGTAATTTGTACTTCGCAGATGATCAGGCAAGAGTATTGTCCCACGGTCTCCGCCTTCAGAACTCACATGGTCGCTAAGCAAAAACCCGTTCCGGTTTCTATCTACGACTACTATGACTCGTGTAAGTTACACCCTGTGATGCATTTGTTCTATTTCCTATCCATTGACGACAGTATTTCGATATTGCTTATTCTATTTCTTTTTTTTGACCCCATACGCGAAAGTATTGCCCACAGCCACTTGTTTTCTGCTCCGCTAAAAAGATCGCTAGGGTCGATTAAATCCATCATTAGGGGATGCCACGGAGATATTTATTCGAAAAATGGAATATCCTGTTGTTTTGAGAACTAATTCCATCGAATCGATTACTTCTCGGAATAATAAAATATTTCAGTGTTTCGTCTTAATTTTTCGTTGGTCACCTTTGGATGAATAATTTCTATGATATCATTTGAATGAAGACGGACAGAAATCGGAAATATCAAACACCCATGAAAATTTCACAGCGAGGCGAGCCAGAGTATTCTACGAGCCGAGAATTACGGAACCCTGCGACATATGCGACGACGATGAATGCAAGGAGACGTGCGAGGGCCAATCGAGCAAGTTGAATACAACGATATCTTCGGCCACCAGAGCAACGATATGTACATACTTCATTGTTGGATACTGGTTCATTGTTAATACTGTTTGTCGTATGAATTAAGAATTTTAAACGCAACGATTGGGTTCGCACGCCAACCGGACTAATCGCTACACTTGCTGCGAATATTTAATGCATAAAAAGGACAATATTATTCTATCGCAGGTGTCACGAACATAAATTACATGCGCGCGTTATGATGGGAAGACGAACACGTGTACGGGGTGTTGCCCGTAAAACTTGATTCAAAACATTTTTTTTAAGAGGGAGGAGAAGATAATGTCTCGTTCGATTGAAAATGCAAGCTCCGGCCGCTAGAGGCGCTGTAAGGACCTTCCCAGTTATATATGTATACGTCGTACGCAGCACGGAATTTTATACGATACGTGTATCGTTGAACGAATGCATGTAGAATAATGAAATCTTCTCCCGAAATAATCCGCGCTCGACAAAACTTCGAGTAACTTATACATATGTATCAAAAAATGATATTTATATTTGTCACGTAGTGGTTTGAGATACGAAGCGAGCGGAGACGCGTTTAAAGCATAGCAAGATTACGTGTGATGACGACGAGCAGTCAACGATATGTACGCTGATTGTATTTTGCCGCTCGCTTCGTTTTTCTCTTCCCAATAATTATTAACAGTCGTTTCGTTGTTATTTAAGTATTTTTCTTATTCACTTACCCATTCATTCCGTCACTTAGTCCAGAAAAAGATCCCACATATTTTTTTCTCTTGATGCCGTTTTATTTTATCTTCGATCTTCTTGGAGAACCGGAGGCGCTGCTCCGGCCGATTGTGATACTCCCGCGTCTCGAAAACATCGGAACCAACATCCCAGGGAGGCCCGTATTCTTGCAGGTAGCGATTTCTGCTTCACGGGAGTTCGTTTTTTGAAATCGACAAAGATTTCCTTACCTCAGTCGATATACTGAAAACTGAAAACAATTTTTTCCCCGCTTTTTGGCAATTTCGTCGCTTCTACCGTAACGGCATAGAAATATGCCGGGTGTGAGCTTCCAATTGATCGATTTAGGGATCGAAGTCTGTTTCCGGAAACGATTTTGCTAGACTTATTGTTAGAAAAGGGCTTCCAGCTCATCCCGATACTTATAAAGGCTGTCTTAAAGTAGTCCTATCGCTTCACACTAGTCATACCACTGATCATACTTGAAACCTGTACAATTTATATTTTTAACATATGCAAAAAAATAATTTGTAATAACTAAAATTTTCCATCTGTAAACAAATGAATGTTTACCTTTAATTAGAAAAATGAAAAAATAGCTATTCCAACGATTCGCATAGTATTTCTAGGTTTGATATTTGGCAACGTTGGTTCTAGCTCCGTCTCTTTTTACTCATTCAGACGAGTTTAACCTCCATGCTTTTCCACGTCGATCTGTCAAAACAATGCCAGGTGCGGGAAATGTAAAGCATTGTATTCGGGCCACGACTGGTAAAAAGCGTGGAAAATTTGTGTCGGCGAAATATGTCGGTTAAAAATGAAATATGTGCGGAAATTCGAATGAGTGAGATGAGGTTACGACTACAGTCAGCTGTTGCCTTGCTCTCACGTCTCTTTATCGTAGCAAAGTGGTAAGAAATCCAATACCGGAAGTTCAAATTAAACTTGATATTACACGAAAATTAGGTCAATAAGCGTATTTTTTTTCTGAGAGCATTAAATTACTACAAGGATTAAGTATGGAAATCTGATTATTTTTAAGAATCAGACGGATTCTCACTATTGTATACACTTTTGTAGTGACCGGAAATTGGGTTTTTGTATGTCGTCTCGGGATACCTGCACAAAAGTACGTAATTTTTATGTTTTTTTCTCTGTAATAAGGGCGCTAACCTACTCTGAAAGTTTACAGAGACAATGTTAATATATTTAGTGAAGCCCAAAAAAAATTGTGAAAATCCTATGAATTCAAGCCTGTCGATAGAACTACCTTAAAATTACCTGACATTTTAAATTGCGCGCCAGTTTTTGGTGGCGAATATCCCAGATAGCGAAATGTTATCTATATGATGTCCGAAAGATATCCCAAAACGGATATGGATAACTTTTTGGTTGTCCAAAAAGATGCCAGTTTTGATTGCAAATAATATCACTAATAACCGCTTCGCGGATAACTTATACGTATCCACTAGGTTAACTATACGGCAACTTTTAATGGTTGACAAATTGACAACCGAAGGTTAACTTTTATCGGCCGTCGGTACGTTAGCATCGGTACGGAGCTACAATAAGCGAAGCGTTTGCCGTAGCAGCGAAATAAAATTTAAAAAAATGTATATATATAATAATTACAAAATATTTTAATTTTAAATTCAATAGCAATGTTTTGTTAGCAGTGACACGTCCGAGGAAGTAGGCAACAGTGTCGTAAGTATTAATTTATGCATAACATTTTTTTAGTAAATAAAAAAAAACTGGGAGTCAATCGAAATTACCCTGAAAACATTCTCATCAGGTTTACCAGGATTTATTCGTAAGAATGGGTCTGAAGTTTGCATAGTTACGACACAATGAACATGTCTTTTCTCTTCAATTTTGAAATGCATTATAATTCTTTGCACATTTGCGCTGTAGTGCGTTAAATTATATCGTAAAATACGTTTGTTATGTTTTCAATCACTGGTATCCACAATCATCGGGGGAGGGGAGGGGGGATAGTATTTTCCCCCGTATCGAGATTGCCATCTCTTTTCATTAGCGTTACTGGCTTTAGCTAAACTGGCTTTAAATATTAACCATTTTTAGAAAAATCGCTATTCAGTTTTTACTTCGTAGAATACCCAAAGTCGTAGCCAAATCGGTTTCCTACACTCCAAAAAAGGCATTGTACTGTTTGTTAGAATCGTTGTTAAACATTTTATTGTAAAAATCAAAGCACTCTTATTCAAACGCCGCCATGTCATAATTTTTCTCTAAATTTTTTATTAGAGGGCCGAACGATAACGACATTCGTAAATAAAAGAATTTAAACAAAATCTTTTGTTTCAGATGACAAGGACTGCCGCAATCACAACGCCAGACTACGATAAAAATGTTGCGATATGACCTGTCCAACATCAAACATGTGCGACAATTTCGAATAAAATATTTTGAAAAAATTTGCGATGTTACTTCAAAGATGTATAACTTTAATTGTCAAATACTAACACTGTAGATTTAACCGTTTCTCTAAATTTTATTCTCAAAAAAGCACCTTGAAAATGGGTGGTCACATTAGAATACGACCTTAAATGAACATTTCTATTTTTAATGTAGAAATGTATGAAACCTATTTTTTAAATAGAAATAACTAGGTTAATAAAATCATCAGTTCGGTAAAATCAAACATTGTTATAGTTACGTAAAAGTTTTTTCATAAGTTTTGTATGCTCGAGTTTTAATTCGTCGCCGCGTTGTTCAAGAAAAGTTTAAATCGAGGATCATCAACGACTCGTATTTATAACCCGTATAAACTTGACTAACCCGTTCGGTTTTTAAATTTTCCATGTTTTTGTTGTTTTTCTGTATTTTTTATGATTTTTTTAAAGGCTCTCAATATATGCACCTTTGTGTTTAAAAAAATGCGTGGGAAAATCGGAAAAAGGCCATTTTTTACGGTAGATGTAACCCCTTAACCCTTCGACTGCATACTGGGTTGTTATGACCCCATTTTTTCAACTGACTTTCGCAAAATCTATTCAACTGCAGTGCGGCGCTCGAATGTTCCCCCACTCCTACCCTATAGATGGTCACTTGGCCCCCATCCTACATCCTGCCTATCTGTACTGAGGACAGCTCTCGAAAAAGGACTTGGGGTCGATTCGACCCCGTTACACAGTCGTGCGGGGAAGGAGAAAAAATGTTATTGTGAAATTTGCCGTTTTATTACTATATGTAAGCGAGTTACGACAGAACATGCGCGTAGAAATTTTTATTTTCTTATACGCACTTTACATCACATTCTTATTACGCACTTATGCGTCGATTGCGGTAAATGTGAATGACATAATAAGTCATTGAAGTAAAAGAAATGCGGAAAATATACGTTTTCAACAATTAATCTGTCGGAGAAGTCGATTTTTTCCATTTTTCGTGGAAGTACGTATTTTTCAACGCATCTCCCACTTTTAGTAAAGGTTGGGGCACTTAATTTTTGTTTTACGTAGAAAAATAAAATTTAGTCCATAAAATAAAGATCATTGACAACAAAAAACGTCTCTACATAAAAAAATTCCTATTTACCGAAATCTGAAAAACGAACCGAAGAACGTTTGGTATCGGCCCCATATGCCGAGTCAGAGCTTCGTTGCGGAAGTGTGTAGTCGAAAGGTTAATATCGGAAATAATCAAAGATGCAGAATTGCTTCAAAATTTTATTAACCTCTTTGCAATATTTATAAAATCGTGTTTAAAATATATCGGTGGCGCCATCCGACGGAATCTCTATGAACGTTCAATCAGTGCGGCGCTGCGTTGAAATACAGCGAAAAAGATCTCTGTATCCAGTGAGCCACAGACGCTCATGAAGTTTCCCCCGAACGGACCCCATTTTATCTACGGTCTCTCTCTTCTCCCGATTCATGTGCCGAGAGAATTTAATCGAGATAAGAGCGTGAATAGGGATCGAGATTATACGCGCGCCCTCTGTGTGACTTCAGCCATGTAAGTTCCTTGTCTGTCAGTGCCTCCCCTCCACCGTCCGAACTGTCTTTGTAGCGCGATGGAGTTTCGCTGCGCGTTCGGTGATAGAAGTATACTCGGAGTATACACAAGCATATGCTCGCATATTTGTATATAACTCGGATCAAAAGTGTACAATTAATCGAAAAAGCGAACATTCACGACGCCGAGAGTCGAAAAAAAATCGTAAAGATACGCAAACGAAGAAAAACTCGCGCGAGTAATTTTCTACCGACGTGTGAAGTGGCAAAATAGTGATGACCGATTTGTTTTCGAATTGACGCTAATATTCTCGTGGAAAATGTGCGTTCTCCAGTGACACGATCATTTGCATCGAAAGTTAATTTGTTTTGACTGATCCGCGAAGTCGAAATTCGATTGGATGAGCCCGTGAATGCCGTACACTTCACCTATTGTCGAATGTTTATAGGAAGTTGGCCTTGCCAATAAAGGTGTGACCATCAATTCTACTCGTTGCTGAACCCTTCTTTTTTTTCTTCTCATCAATGTACACGCGATAACAAAAAACAGGAGACCTGAACTCGAAAGTTATTGAGAAAAAAAAAGGAAAATTAATGTTTTATCTCTGCAAACAGGACTTTCGAAATCTCGTCTGATAAAATTTGGACATTTGGAGTTTGGGCTTTATTCGCTGTTTAAAGTAACGCCTTTTTTTTCGTGAAATGCTTGTAACCGGATGCTGTGATTTGTTTTAACTCTGTCGGACAGACGATAGTTTTTCCGGTAAATCAAGTTACTCCAAATCGCATTAGATTCTTCACCTCTCCTCTTCAAATCGTTGCCTCTTACTTTTAAAACGATACAGAGGTTTCATTCACCTTAAAGTCCATCGGGGTTTATTATTATAGGTCAACAATAATGCTCGATACGTTATGCCAGGCGGAAAGAAATTTTAAGGTGACGAAAAACAAACTGATACGAGAATGACAAAGTCAAAAGTCATTTCAATCCTACCGACAATTTTTTGGTACTTTCGAAGCATTAAATAAGTACGGATATAAGAAAACACTATTTACATAACAGTTTGAGAATAAATCTCTCAGTTTTCCGCTGTACACATCTGCGTTTTAAGCTTCCACATTTGTACCGTACATTCTTTCACATACAGTCTTGACTCGAAGTTTTATCGTGTCCCTTATACCGTCGTGCGTTAGACGCTCGCAGCCTAGTATAGTGATATCGGTGAAGTATATTTTCGGAGCACTGTCCGATAAACGCATTTGACGATCGCGCTTGCTCCACTGAGGCAGTGTCTACTCGCGTCTGTGAGGAAGTAATTTGCATTGTTACTCGTTGAAATGATTTGATTGCCGATGACAATTTGGAAGATCGGGAGTAGTGGTTTTTTTCCCTGCTAAGAATAACGCGATGCGGCGAGTCTGACGACGACAATTTGCATCGTTCGCATGCAATGCAATTTTTGTCTTTCCAATTGTCAAATTTTTTTTACTGCAGATTCTGGTTGTGTAAGTGATTCCTACTTTTTTTTACGTATTCTTATTGGAGACTAAGGGTTTCGATCTTCACAAAAACTTGTGGAAAATAAGAAAAATCGAGAAATGGACAACTAAACATTGCATTCCAACAATGCAAACTTCAATACAATGTCTAATGTTTGTTCTTTATATTACCTTTGTGTGCTGTACAATTGAGGGGTTACACGACAAATTCAAAACGATCGTTATAGACGAGAGTCTTTGTTTGTATACAAATTGAATTTATTGCAGTCATTGTATCGGTTGTATAGTTTATTGTCAATGCGTAAACTATACGTTCTGTTTATTGGGTAATTCTTTGAATAAATGACTATTCCAAAAAAATAGCTCAAAATTATTTTTTTTCTATTTTCTCATTTAGAGGGTTATAAATGATGATCGGTTTTGAAGTTCGCGGAAACACGTTATAAAACAGGACCTTTTGTTAACATTTCGATGTCTATATTGGGATTGTTTGGGTTTGCTTGGGTTTTTGAAAATTTCGACCCCTTTTGACATTTCAACCCAAACAAACCCAATAAATGATATTTTATCGGAGAAATCGAATACTATTTCTCGTCAAAGTCACCTAAAAATTACCGTTTATTGCTTATATGTAAACTATACATTGTATAGTTTACTTTTTATACGAAAACTATACATTGTATATTTTATTGTTTGTGCGAAAACTATACATTGTATAGTTTATTGTTTATACGTAAACTATACATTGTATATTTTATTGTTTATACATAAACTATACATAGTATATTTCACTGTTTACACGTAATCTATAATATTTTATTGTTTATACCTAAAGTATACATTCTATAGTTTATTGTTCATCGTGTTGCTCTATGATGAAACGTGACTCTTCATTGCCAGTCTTATTAATTTTATCTTTGTCGCTTTGTCGCATAGATAAAGGCGACTGCGATCGAGAAGCGAAAATTGCCTGGGAAGACCAATGAGCTTGGACAATGAACCATATCTTACTGGTGGTCAATAAGCTGTATGTTATGTGATGGGGCGGCTAGGATTCGCCACAATATGGGTCGTGACGTGGATCTGCCTGATGAGGAGCCTGGAACTCGCTCCTCAGGCAAACTCCAAGCAGGTTCCCTGCGACAAGACGAGAAAAATTTTCACCGACTCCTGGGGCATGATAAGCGACAGTCCTATGGGAGACAACTATACAAAGGATTCCCACTGCGAATGGCTCATCAAGGGTGAGACGCTAAAGCTAGTAGCATTTACGAGGAGACGCTTTTTTAGAAAGATCACTGCAAGGATTTGTTTTGAAGTTTCATTTGCGGGAAGCAATGCATTTTTGCTTCTACGCTAGGAGGAGTATTAACGCAAACTATCGCCCGCACGAGTGCCTGATTACCATATTTTTTATGAACAGCCAACAATAGCCGGCAATTCATCACTCTGAGCTTCAGGACAATGGGAACCGAGTGCAGCTACGACTACGTGTTCGTCTACGACGGTGATTCCTTCAGATCTCCTCTGTTAGGCAGTTTCAGTGGAAAAACGGAGCCGCAACAAGTTACTTCGTCGTCTGGTTATGTGAGCCTATATATATCTTTATCTCCATCCGTTAATAGCCTATCAGACCTCAATGCCAAAGTCCTCACATGCTAATGCGAAATATCACTTTCCAACCACGCACGGCTGCCCCAGAGGCGTAGAGTAAAGATTCCTGTTATGCAAATTCACACTCATAGCTCGAATAGCTCGATATTTCCATATTACGCAGCATCCAGTCTTCGCGAGCCCACAAATGCGACGTTTTTTTTGTTTGTGTTTGCTGCACAAGAAACGTCTCTTTTTTTTCAGATGTTAATTCTCTTGTACAGCGATACGAATTACGTGCTCGATGGTTTTCACGCCGAGTTTTCCGTCACGGATTGCCCGAACAATTGCACGCGACACGGAAAATGTATAAACAATACTTGCTTTTGTGAGAACGATTGGGGCGGAAAGGACTGCTCGCGAGCCCTCTGCCCGAATAAATGCTCCGGCGGTGGTAAATGCGGCGTCAAACGATGTCAGTGCGAGAAGGGTTATTCGGGACAATCGTGCTCGTTGAATGGGACACATCCTGAGGGAAACCGGTCAGTTTCATACGATTCAAGATTTTATTGCGAGCATCAATGATTTCGCGCGACATTTACGATGAATGTATTTTTATTCAAAGAACGTCGAGCGTTTTTTTCATCGATGAATGTTAAAGGTTACTGACGCTTTTCAAAACGAATATACGTACGTTCAAAGTTCAATTGCAAAATATCCGCAAGGTCCACTATATCGTTATCTAGAAAAAATAAGAATCATAATCGGGAAAAGTGAACACAATTTCTCATGAAAACGCGCGAATTGCACTGGTATTTTATTATCATAAATTCATTCAGTTTTCATAAGAAACTATGTTGAACTGCCGAAAATTGAATCTTTTTTTTTTTTAGAAAATGATGTACTGGACCTTGTGGAAGCTTCGAGATTGAACTGTCATTGGACGTATCTACCTCTAGGAAAAAACAATATTCTCTAATATATATTGCGTGACGAAACACTCGATTATCCTTAAGGGGTTAGGCTACTGTGACAACTCGAAAATCAGCGTTATTTAAAACAAAAAGAACTTTGAAGGAAAGAGTAAGATTGAAAAATCGTTTAGACATTTATTTTCATGTACCTTAACAAAGTTGTGTTCCAAATGTCATAAAATAAGATTAATAATGAAAGAAGTTATGAACAATCTCGTAAGGGACCTTTGAATGTGAAAGGCCCAATGTACTTGATTTTGGCAACCCGGTTGATCTGCAACAAAAAAAAAACGAGTTTTGTGTTCTCAAAATAGATCATATTGAAAAACTTGACCGAGCTTTTTTTGTTATCGCGTTTCAATCGTCACATTTTTTTTTCTCGTTTTCTCGAGGACAAATGTCATTATTGTTAATAACTAAGGGAAAAAAACGTTAACAAGAAAAACGTCGGTTGAGACTCAACCACTACTGCACTAAATAAGTGTACTAAATTTCAAGTCAATCCGTTAATTGGATGTCGAGAAATCGTATACAACGTTTTGAAAAACATAGTTTGGAGAAAAAGTTTTAAAAAAGTTTAAAGTTTTACTAGCAGTCCTATCGGTGTAATCATAAGTTTACCTTCCGATTCCTGCACCACACGCTGGACCTTCCTCGCCAAGGTGCCTCAAGCTACGAACGAATGGTCGTCATTTTCACAGTAGTCCAACCCCTTAAGAATATTCAGTTGCACGATCCTACGTTCGGATTTAAAAAAATCTCTGCCAGCTGATTTATCAAAAACCTGATCAAACGATCACATGCTGTCTGAATAAAAATGACTTTATCGCGAAATTTCACATTTCTTTGGAATTGCTGATGAAGCAAAGGTTTTATTATTTTCACCTTTAAGGTCTTGTGATAACGTAGGCATTGCCGATTTAATTAATAGTTTGTACGTTCACGATTCATTCGTGCCGTTGAAGAATCGTGAATTTGTTTTTACTGACGAAGTTTGTCGATGTATTTGAAAGGTGGCATTGGCTAGCCCACTCCGAGGGCGGAATGACTCCGCGTGCAGCTCACACGGCGATCTATTCGAGCGAGACGGATGCTCTTTACGTCTTTGGAGGTTACGATCTAAATTACGTTCTCAGCGATTTGGAGGTGTATCGTTTCAGTACGAGCCAATGGGAGGACGAGTACGGTGTTATATTGGGTGAGCGACTTTATTAACTTTTGTTTACACTACACATACCTTCGCTATAAAAAAAAATGTAACATTTTTCACGATAATTGTGCTGGGTGACCGAACGTCATGGAAGTTGCCTATCCGTTTGTTCTTCTCTTGTTGAAACAACTTGTATTCAAGGGCAATAGGAGTATTACGTCGTCGTTAATTCTAAGCACGAAGTTAGAATCTTTACCACCGCTGAATTATTAAATCTGCCAATAACGATAATCACGCGAGAAGATAAAAGCTAATTCTGCAAATAATACTCCCAAACGTCTTTCACTATTTTCGATATTTCCGAATGATGACAATGTCAGTACCCAAAAGATCTTAAGGGGCTATATCTACCTAAAGGCCGAAAAAATCGCCAAATAACGATTTTTTCTTTGGAAAACCGTTGGTGACGAACAAACGCATTTTGTTTTTACCACAAAGATGGCCGCCGGCAACTGATGACATTTTTTTTTCGCGACGTTCGGCGGTGGACATTCTCGAGCTCAAACGGTCCATCTGAAATCTAAAAGCCAAATGGGCTATTCAAGTTAACTATAAATACGTGTCGTTGACGATCGTCTATTTTTAAAATCATCTTTTTTGACAACGTGGTGATGAATTGAAACTCGAGCATACAAAATCTATTGAAAAAGTCATCATTTTAACGTAACCATAAAAAATGAAGATCGAATTTTAAAGAAGTGAGGTCGTTAACGACCTTTAAATGTTTCTCGTCGTATCTCCTGTAAATTTGGAGACAATCCATCAAGTGGTTCTCGAGATATCATGTCCACCGACTTTGAAAACAGTGTTTCGAGAAAAACGCGTTTCGTTTGAAGTACGGTGCTGCTACCGCTCGCCCGGCTGTCTGTTAGAAGCTGTAGCTCATTCAAAATTATGAACATTTCAATGAAATTTCCAGGAAATATATTTAAAGGGCCTATCAAATAAAAATATTTTTCAACAATACAATTTTTCCACTCGCCTAGGTAAACGGTCCGTCACCATAATTCCCGCACTAATGAAAAGAAAAACACGTTACCGTTATTTTCATTCCACAGAAGGTGCATCTTCCGCCGAATATTTGGATCCGATGCTGATAGCCAGCGAACTGGAGAGGATCGGCCCAGCAGCGGAGACATACGGTCTCCCGATGACGTCGTTCGTGTGGAAATTGTTGTACAAATTTAAGGAGAACACGACGTTGAGTCTTCGAGGGAGAACGTCGGTCGACGGCGTTGCTCTGGACGGTTCGCCGGAGTTGCGCAATACGTCGGAGCATCGCGAAGGCGAGAGGGCGGCCCAAGACGCGAGAGAGCTCGAGAGGCGCAAGTCGACCGATAGAAACGAGGGTGTACGTAGGAAGCATCCGAAATGCACGAGGCCGCGTTGCGCGCAAACGTCGGCGAATAGACAACGACACACGTCGAGTATACAGGACGACGGTGTAGGCCGACGGGAGCGGGTCACCGAGGCTCCGGTGCAGCAGGAGAACGCATTCTTGCAGGAGATACTGAAGCCGAAGATCACAACGGCGAGTGCGCCGAGCGAGGATAGCACGGAATATTCGGACGACGAATTGCCAAAGCCGAGTCCGCGTTACGGTCACGCAGCTTGCAAATACGAGGAGGGTTTCGTCATATACGGTGGCAAGATCGAGGATGGCACGCTGTCGAACGAATTGTGGCATTACAACGTGAACACGAGCAACTGGACTCTCAGAGCAAAAAATTCACCCTACTATCCGCCCAGATTGACAAGGCACACGCTCACACTGGCCAACGAATATATCTATCTCTTCGGCGGTAGTACCGTCGACGGTGAATTTTCCTCGAGCCTCTACAGAATAAAATTGAATCTTTCCGATCCAACGGCCAGCACCGAGAGATGGCGCGAGGTGCGCCCTCGCGGTGGAAAAGAATTGGACGTGCGGGTGGTCGCCCATTCGACCGTTTATCATCAAGCCACGAATTCGCTGCTCGTTTACGGTGGCGTCGTCGCGAGTGTCGCACGATTCAGCAAACTCTCCGATCGCATGTTCGTCTTTCAGCTCGATCGTAAAGTCTGGTCGGAAATTCATTATCCGCGGACACACTTGCCCGACACTTATGTGCCTCGCGAACGAGCCTTTCATACTTGCAACATCATTGGCAATTATCTCGTTGTTTTCGGCGGTTACCTGCACAGGCACAACAAGGAGGAAATTTGCTACGACAATCAAATGTATCTCTATCATCTCGGATGTCACGCTTGGGTCAGCCACGAAGTTTTGGGCTCGAACGATCGAGGTAATTCTTCTCTTGTGAAAAGTATGAACCGGTCACTTTGGTCAAGTAGGCATTTTATACGTTTTTTTTTGGTGAAAAATATTGAAATGACGATATCTCACGAAGATTGAAACTCAGAACAACGAATAGCGTAGTTGGATTGGTTCAAAGTGATAGTAAAAATACTGTCGTTAAGTGCTTACACCCGACCGCCAAACACTCTGTATGACAAGTACGAACCGGTCACTTCGGTGACGTCGGCACTTTATTATCCGTGAAAAATAACTGGACTGGCGTGATTATTATCGGTGGCATTTCAGATTCGGGCTATCCGAAACAGCAGGGCGTTTTTGCTCATGCGGCGGACGTGCGCAACGGCAATACTCTGCTTCTAGTCGGTGGCTATCACGGCAATGTTAATGCCGATCTTCTGGCGTACACTCTGCCCTCGATGCTAGCCCCGGGAGACGGAGACGGTGTCGAACCAGAGCAGATATGCTGGAAGCACAAACGCCTCTCGGAATGTGCTGCTAATCCGGAGTGTGGTTGGTGCTCTGCTGATGAGGTGAGACAAACAATAGTAAAGCTTGTTCCAAACTGGTTCAAACTCCTTTAGGGGTAACACTACGTCAAGATTTTGAAAAATAAGTTCAAGTATTTCTTGTGCTCCAAAAAAGAAAATCCAATATCTGTTTGAAGTACTTTATTATACGCATTGCAAAGTGTAAAGTGTTTCGTAAAAATGGCAAGCATTTAAACAAAAAAAATACACTTTCATTTTTTTTAATCGTACGAAATTGTCTAATGAGAGGTTTGCAAGAAATTTTTACGTATACCTGTGCAAAATTCAGTTCAAAAGATACTGCAAACATTTGAAGTGGATCGGACATAACTAATTCAAGTTGTGCTGCAAACGAATTTGAAAAATATTTGTAAAGAAACGTATCCAAGGTTTCGTGTCGCATTATTTTGAGCTTGAAAGTAAAAATTTGCTAGCTAAAGTATCAACTTTACGGCATTAGACCAATTGCGCCTTTTTCAAGACTTTCGAGTATGATTTAAGGCGGGATATCTGTTTATCCTCTAGACTGGTGTTACCCCGTAATTGAGAAATAACTGAACGAACGAATAAATTATTGAACCATTGAGCAAATGGCCTATTAGAGTACCGGATTTATTGGTGAAACGCGTTGAATTATAGATTTGTTACGGCCGTACTATCGGCAGTAATTGCACGACGAATCTTCAGACAACTCGTTGTCCCGGTGTTTGTCCAGCTCTCGGTGATTGTCACTCATGTCTGATACACGGTCAGCCGGGCGACGGTTGGGGGACAAATTCACGGGGCAAAAGTTCCGTCTCGAACAAATTAAATCTCGGGACGTGCACGTGGTGCGTGCAGAACGCTCGGTGTCATCACAAGGACGACAATTACGGAGTCTGCGGTCTGAGGGACGATACACCGTCTCAGATACCCGGTTGGTGGGGCCCGAAAGGCACGGAGATCGCCAAGGTCGAGGAGTGCCGCGAGATGGACAAGAGGCCCGGACTTACTTTCCTCAAGTACAAACCACCCGTTAATTTCAGTCAACCCGATTCCGTGATAATCGTGAACGCAACAACCGTAGATTTCAACGTGCCCTCGATGCAAGGCGCCAAAACGGAATCGGCTCTAGGTGGCGAGATGATAGCGAGACTCATAGGTTTTCTCAGGCCTCCCCAATACTTTTGGGACAGCGCGGCCGAACATCTGAAGATATGCGTCAGTTACAACAGCGCTACGCTTCACGTATCCGGCAACAACGATCCCGGAGAGTTGGTAGGATTTTTTTTTGCTCGGTTCCATCGTGATTTCATCATGGCCATTCCATCCATAGCTCTAGGCTATGGATAATCTATACCTAATGTTCTTTCATGCGAGTGCAGGCTTTTGTGATCCTATCATATATATAAGGTAAACGTGGAAAGCATGGGATTTTCCACTTTTATCGCATTTCTACGAAGGTATGGGGGAACTTAGGAAAGTCCATATAGCCTGTCATGGTGTACATGGTATTGAAATTTGCATCGTTTGAACCCAACGAAAGTTCATATTCATATTTTTATTTCCTTATTTCGATGATGATGCCAGATCTTCTTTTTTTTTAAATTTCAATTGCAGATCTCTCAATAAGCATCGGAAAAAAAATAATTGGCGGATTTGACGGATATTCGGTAGCCGAAATCTGTTGGAAGAAATTTGAGAAAGTAAAGAAGATCAATTTTCATTTCAGTTCAACGATGAAAAATTCAATCCTATATAAATATCACGTCATATCGTTGACCGGAAATTGCCGATGTGTTTGAAAAAATGTAGACCATCCTTAAAACGGTCAGATGTACAAATACCCAATATTACAATGCTGGTCAAGTTTATATCGTTGCGATGCAAAGATAATTCTTATTATTTTATTTCCTCATTTTTATTATCATACAAAATGTTTTTTTGCGGATTCATACTGTAGATCGCCAAAAACGTGTCTTAAAGAATGCTTGAGCGACTTTATAGGCAAAATCTTTTGAAGGAAATTGGAGCAATTCAGAAATATTCAATTTCATTGTATCTAACCATGTAAAGTTCAATTTCGTATGTTATATAGCAATGACGGCTGAAAATATCCTTTTTCTAAATACGTACTTTCATCTATTGTCCATTGTGATTCCCTGTAGTAATTGAATGTTTACTTCGGCTGTTTTGAGTTTCCACAATTTAAAAAAAGTACGTGAAATTTACACGTTGTTGAAGTTTGCATTTGAACGCAACGTTGATTCATCTCGACTTTTTAATTTCATTACCCATCAAGCTTTTTTTTGCAACTGTTGGTTATAAATCTTTGATAAGCATTCTCCAAAACGTTTCAGTCATTTCCGTAGTGTAAGTGTGCCGAAAAAATACGGAGATATGAGAAAAAAGAATTTAGTTGCCTTCCAACGATGCAAACTTCAATACGATTGTTATACTGAGTTTCAGTTGTGTTGCTATCGGGTCGAGTGCGCAGTTGACCAATCGCTCAGGCTAAATCTGACTAATTAACTGACAGCTCGAACTCTTTGCATCCACCATTTACCCCAAAAGTATTTGGTCTGCTTGATCCATCTGTTTGTGGCCTCCGCAGGAGCTCGTCGCCAATTTGACGGCCGCAAAATCGCAGTGCATACCGACGCAATGGAGCGACGGTCAACAGATGACCCTATCGCCGGGCCGTTATCTCCTCGACTTCGAGTCGAAGCGTATGGTAACGGCGAATTATCGGGAGCCGAGCAAGATGGAGATAACGCACGACAAGAACACCGAGAATCCAAAGGTCTTCACGTTCGAGTATCTCGAGCCTTATCAGAACGGTACGTGCGAACAGTACAAAAATTGTTTGCATTGTTTGACCGATTCGTCGTGCGGTTGGTGCGACATCAACGACAAGTGCCTCTCGCGTTCGACCAACGAAACGGAGACATGCTCGATCGAGGTAGATCGCGAGGAGAACGACGATCCCATAACCGAGTGGCACTATTTAACGATCACGCCATTCGCCTGTGCCAACTGTTCGAACTATATATCCTGCGAGTCTTGCGTCGGGAGCAATTTGTGCGAGTGGTGGACGGAAGAGGCGCGTTGCGCGAGACTCGGTAGGCTGCCAAACGCGGTGACCGGCCTGGACGAGTGTCCGATACCATGTAGGCAACGTTCGAATTGTACGCAATGTCTGGACGAGCGTGGTCGTTGCGTATGGTGCGAAGCTACCGAGGAGTGTTTCTCATTCTCGGTTTACACGTCCGAGTATCAGTTCGGCCTGTGTCGCGAATGGATGGACCAGGCTGGACTGATGGGCGTTACTTCGCGCACGGGCTCCTCTCTGTCGGGCAACGACCAGTGCAAAAGTTGCACCAGACACACGAACTGCACGAGTTGTCTCCACTCGTTGAGCTGCGGATGGTGTTACAGTCTGGAAAATCCCATAACGGGTGCCTGCGTGCAGGGTGATTTCAATCAGCCGCACGTTAATTGTAGCGCGACGATAAACGATCTTCAGAATGAGACGAGCGCTCTGCTGGGTCTCGACGATGCCGGCTGGGCTTACGCGCAGTGTCCGGACGTCGACGAGTGCGATTTGGGCCTCCACGATTGTCATCCCAACGCCGTATGTACCAATACCCATGGGAGCTTCAGTTGCCAGTGCAAGCGCGGCTTCAACGGTGACGGCAAGGAGAACTGCACGAAAACTTGCTACGAGAAGTGCGTCAACGGCTACTGCAGCGAAGCTCCCGAATACAAGTGCGAGTGCAATCTCGGCTGGACCGGTCCGGACTGTCGGACGAATTGCGGCTGCAACAATCACGCCACTTGCCTCGGTGGCGTTGGCGCATGCGACGATTGTCAGGATTGGACGACGGGACGATATTGCGAGTACTGCAAGGCCGGAAGTTACGGCAACGCCACGACCAGCCTGGGCTGCCGGAAGTGCAACTGCAACGAGCACGGTGACAAAGAACTCGAGGTATGCGATCGCCAGACGGGCGTCTGCTTCTGTCGCGACAATACCGAGGGTGACACTTGTCAGAGATGCAGAAAGGGCTATTACGGGGATCCCCATGACGGCGGCATGTGCTACTACGGATGTATGTCGAGAGGCATGCTTGGCGGAGCCGAGAATGGCAAACAAGGATTGGGCAGCCGTCACTCGCAATTGTCACTGTGGGAGACTCATCTGGGTGGCACACCGACGAGGGAGTGCCTCTGGATCGTCAGCCCAAAGACCGGTTTGTCACCGGACACCATGACCCCGAGTGTACAGAGCGTTGTACAATTCACTATACACGACGACATAAACATCAGCTGCCAGGAGAACAGCGTTTACGTTTACGACGGACTTCCGGAATTTGTATCCTCCACGACGAGTCATCAGAGCCAACTGCTCGGCGTTTATTGCACCGAGAGTACGAATTATCCGGTTACGGTAGAGGCGAAGTCGGGCTTTCTCACCGTACATTACAAACAGCTGGACGAAGTTGAAGGTTTCAACGCGAGTTACGTCGTGATGACGTGCGGCAATTGCCCGGAGAATCGCGAATGCCGCGGTGGCAATTGTCTCTGCAAGACCGGCTTCGTCGGAATAAACTGCGACATCGAGCTCTGTCCGAACAATTGTACGTCGATCAAGAAACAGGGTATATGCGACAAAGGTTACGGCCATTGCGTATGTTCGTCGGGCTACGGTGGACGCGATTGTTCCATTAAGATCAAGAACAATCAGTTGGTCTTTACGGAATTGTTCAATTCCGAGTATTTGGCCGATCATCTGGATCACTTGAGAAAAACGCTTCCCCGCTTCGGACACAGCCTCGTAGCCGATCGTCGCGGCAGTTTGTGGATGTTCGGTGGCTATTCGTTGAGCCACGGTCCTCTCAACGATATAAGGCTCTTCGACACGAAAAACAACACCTGGATGCCCGTCACCGTCGAATCCACCTCGGAAGCTTCGATGCCCCAGGGCCGTTATTTTCACGCCGCTGAGATCGTTCACAGTCGACAGCAGATTTACGTCTACGGAGGCTTGTCCATGAAGGAGGAAGGTGTTCACGGACTCTCGAACAATACTTTGAGCGATTTTTGGAAATTCAGCCTGCAGAATCAGAGATGGAGCCTCGTCAAGCAGGAAGCCTTGAGAAAAGAACCACCCCCGCTCGCGGGACACACGCTAACGCTACGCAGAGACGGGGAATCCGAGAGTCTCATACTCGTCGGTGGCTTCAGTCCCAAGTACGGTTATCTCGATACGGTTTGGGAATTTAATCTCGAGACTGAGGTATGGGACACCGTCAACACCGTGGGCAATGGTCCGTTGGGTGTTTACGGACACAGCACCGTTTATCACGGCAAATCCGATAGCTTTTATATCTTCGGTGGTTACACTTACGCGATCAATAGAACTTTCATATCGAACAAATTGTACGCCCTCAATTACAAGTCGCGAGCTTGGTCCGTTCTTCCGCCGTTCGAGGATGAATTTTCCGACGGCAGTAGCTTGGTGAGCTGATCCCTTCATTAATCGTCGTTTTATTTTCTCGCATCCTTTCGAAACGCGTCATTTTGTTGAACGATGATTCTTTCTCTTCGCTTTTCAGCCGCAGGCGCGTTTCCTCCATTCGGCAGTGACGACTGACGAGTACATGGTGATTTTCGGAGGTCGTCAAAATCCTCACAACACGACCGACGCCCTCATAGCGTACAAGTACTCCTGTAATCTCTGGATCCGACTGATCACGAAAGATATGGAAATAATCGGTAATCCACCACCTCCGGCGTACGCTCACGCGATGACTCACGCCGATCCCGAGAGTAACGCGATCTACGTAGTGGGTGGATTCGACGGCGGTATCAAAAGTCACGTTACCCTCATCAATATTGCCGAGGATCTTTGCAATCTTTGGATCGACAAAACCACGTGCAGAAAATACTTTGGTTGCTCCTTCTGTGCCGTTACAACGATGGCCGGTTACAACGCCTCGTATTGCTTCTCCAATGAGGAATCTGTCAACAAAGACGACAAGTCAGTATGAGTATTTTATTCTCTCGCGATACGTTGCAATTACAAATGTGAAGAACTTCCCGCGTGCAGTCGAAGAGTTAATACAGTACGAGCTCTTCATTTTTTAATTTTCATTTCAGATGCGACATCAACGTAACTCAGGCGCAACGTTCCAACGGTATATTCTGCAATTCCGATTGGATGGCCGGAAGGAAGTGCCAGAACTTCAAAACGTGTACCGAGTGTCTGGCGCAGTGGCCCTACTACAAGGACGACGATCCCGTCTGCAAATGGTGCACGAATTGTCCACACGGGAAGTGCATACCTTCGGAGAAGGACTGCGACGAGCAGAACACGTGCAATATCCGGCAAATATCCGTAACCGACGTCAATCAATGCGGGGAGAGCCGTTGCCCGGCGAGCGATTGCGAGAAATGCAAGAATCTCGGCGATTGCGTGTGGACTCGACAAGTCTTGAAAACTTGTGAGTATCTCGTCTGCGCGTACACTTCGGCATTTTGTCGTTTCGTTTTTGACTTTTTCATTCCTCGGGTGCGTTCAGCTGAGCAGGGAGTCGAAATAACTGCCGAGCCGAAATACGATTGGAACTGCGTGCCGAAGGATATTTTCGAGAGATTCAGCTTCAAAATGGCGAGCACCGAGTGCGAAAAGAGATGCGGCGATCACAAAGATTGTCGAAGTTGCTTGAGAGGAACTGGATCGGAGGGAGGCTGGAGAGAATGTCGCTGGTCCACTCAATTAAACGAAGTACCGTTTGTTCGCCCCTCCCCCTCCTACACATATAACGAGGAGAAATTCCAACCGTCATTTAAGGGGTTAGAATACCGCAATGTCCTGAAATATGTCTCATTTTGAGATGCAAGGGGAAAAAATATTTAATCAATTTGCGCTTTTGCACTGTTTTCACGCATATTATAAAAAAACGATCATAATCATAAAAAAATCATTATAAATATGACCGTGAGAGAGAGAGAGAGAGAGAGAGCTGCTGATCCTTTTTATTAGAGATTCAAGCGGTGTATCTCGGGATTCCTTTTGGGGCGACCTGGAACAAAAAAATCAAGTTTTTAAAATTACATTTACTTTTATACCTAAGCATTAACGCAGCTACTTTTGACTTGTGCGAAATTCGACTAATAATGGGAACGTAATGTAAGTGTCGACTTTCGGTGAAAACTTTTTTGTATAAACTCTGTTGAGCGAACTTCCCAAAATGTCAAAAATAGTTTCGTTGCCGCGTCGGTATAAATGTACACTTATTAACGTATGTGGTTTTTCATATTTCAAATAATTTAAAAAGTAGTTTAGCCGGATGTTCGGGTCCGTGAAGAAAAAGATCAGCAGCTGGGCGCCCCCGCACGGCGATATTTATCACGATTTTTGGATTCTCAAAATCGTGTTTTGTTTTCTATAATATATTGGAATTTAAGGGAAAATCTGAAGTTGATCGATTTTTAATTTGTTTTTTTTTTTAAATTAGGAAATTGCATCGAAAATGAAATACTTTTTCGGGTCGTCCCAGTATTCTAACCCCTAAATTGATGTTTTTTACACTGACTTGTCGTTGATTTTTCAGTGCATATCTCCGTCCTATCAACCTCTGTACTGTGCGGGTGGTGTATGTGGTCTCGTACTACGTAATACCGACGTGGAACATTGTCCTGAGCCCTGTGCTGTTTTCAAGCAATGCAGCACGTGTCTCAAGCACTCTCACTGCGGCTGGTGCTCGCTGGATTCCGCGAATGTAACCGGCCAAGGGATTTGTACCGAAGGTTCGCTCGAAGCTCCAACTGATCATCCGGCCGGCGGATCTTGCGAAATGTTGTACAATCAACAAAATCCTCAGAGCGAAGTCCGTGAGTCGAATTTCTATAGTAGAACGAGAAGATAAAAAGCGCATAGCGTTTTTTCCCCCTCTACGGCTTTACTCTAGTATTAAAGCGAAACTGTTGTGAATTTGACAGTATTTAAAAAAAATTACTTTCCTCAGCGGCTATAACGATGACGATGCCTCAAGACACGGACTCTCTCGAAGTTCAAGAAAACGACACGGCAGTCATGGTGATTTTGCCAAAGACCGTTTTCTCCTGGCACTACGTGCGTTGCCCACCCGAGAACGAATGTATGAACGGACATCATACCTGTTCGCCGAAAAGCGAAAAATGCTTCGATCTTGACGTAGGCTTCGAGTGCATGTGCGGCGATGGATACAAAACGGAAACGTGAGCTGATTTCTTCTCTCTTGATGACCTTTTTTTTCATTGTCAACGCCTTTTTTCATGTTAATACCTATCTTTTCGATATTGCAGTACATGGTCCTTCAACGAGATGGGGAGAAAGACGTGCGTGCCCATGTGCACTCAAGGGTGCGTGCGAGGTACCTGCGTCGAGCCAAATGTCTGCCGTTGCGATTTTGGATACGTCGGTGCAAATTGTTCGATACAGTGTCAGTGCAACGGACACAGCAATTGTGCCGGTCCCGACAAGCTTGACGAGTGTTTGAAATGTCACAATAACACGATGGGCCCTCAGTGCGACAAGTGCGAGCCGCTTTACGTCGGCAATCCAGCTGACAACGGACAATGCGTGCCGTGCTTGGAATATTGCAACGGGCATACGCGAATTTGCATCAACGAGAGCATGACTGTATCCGTAAGTTTATGACGATATCCGAGAACCTTGCAGCCGCATTGAGTCAAAAGAATATATATGTGGGGCATTCCATTGGTTCCTTCTAAAAATACTACTGTGGGTTTTCAAAATTTTTTTACATCGGAAATATGTAATAAATTTTTAGAAAAAACGACGTTTTTTCAGATTTTTTGTTTTTGATATCATTTTGTTAGTTTTTTGAAAAAAAAAACACTTATTTTTCCACGTTCGACCTTTTTGATTTTCGATTTTTTTTTTGTTTAAAAATTTTGATGAATTCCGCGTTTTTTCCCGCAAGACCCATCGCGGGAAGATTTTTCTCTCTATTTCTTTTTGCAGATTGAAACATTTTTCATCTTGATTTTGTCAAAATTTAGCTCTCTCCTATGATGATATAATTTCAAATGGTTGATTCTGTGGTATTTAATACTTTGTATATAATATTAACATATTAAAAAAAATTTCCAATCACTTTTAATAACTTTAGTGGCAAATTCAAAGACTACTTGTGAAATTTCTGAGCAAAACATTAACCTAGATGAAATAATACACTGCATTTTGTTTAACCGTAAAATTTATTAATTGCCATTATTGCATCATAGAAAACAAATTAATTTTGACAAAATCAAGAATACAAATTTTGGTCTTGCGATAAATTTAGCGTTTTTTTGCCCGTGATGGGTCTTGCGGCAAAAAAAACGCTGAATTTATCATATTTTTTTACAAAAAAAAAATCGAATATCAAACAGGTCGAACATTTTAAAGTTCGTGTTTTTTCCAAAAAACTACAAAATTATATTGAAGATGAATATGAATATTTTTTTCTATAAAGTACATTTCAAAACGAAAAATTTTAACAAATAAGATCTCATTTGGTCAATTTTTCAAAAAGTAATGAGCAGTTGAAAAAAAACGTCGATTTTTTTTAAATTCACTACATATTTCCGACCATGTAACAAAGAATTGAAAAAAATCACACAAGCGTTTTTAGAAGAAAACAGTAACATATTTTTATTTCAGCCAAATCAAGAGGGCTTTGGTCTAAAAGTCGTCGATTTGGCGTGTAATGTCCCATATATATTTCCGACACGGGGATGGAGATTTATTCATAGATCATTTCTTTCTCCAGGATCCCAACTCTGTGGACAAAATGTCGATCGAACTGCTTACGAAACAGCTCGTGGAGGGTCCTGTTGCGAAAGCAAAGTGTGTCAATTGCGGTAACAACACGAGGGGAGACAAATGCGGTGAATGTGTTTCGGGCTATTTTCGGGGTACCGAGGATCTCCGCGATGTTTGTCGTCCGTGAGTACTCGCATGTTCTGTCCACGGAAAAACACAAAAACAGCCAGCAGGATGTTATTTTCTTTGTCCCGGATCAACACTGCTGATCGAATCTAACCATCGTATAATTTTCCTCGACTTCTTCGACAGCTGCGAATGCCACGGCCATGGTTTCACCTGCGACCCGGTGACGGGTGAAAAGTGCAACTGCGGCAACAACACCGAGAGCGAGCCATCGTGTACGAGCGGTCCGACAAAGGGAACGAACGCCGGTGGAACTCCCTGCTGGATGGTGCAATGTAGCAAGTGTCGTGAAAATTACGCGGGTACACCGACGATGGGTCATCAATGTTACAAGACGGTAACGGTGGACAACAAGATGTGCTTCGATTCGAAATTGATCGGTGAGTTATTTTCCGTCCGAGTCAATGTAGATGCGCGTAGCTACATCTCGAGATCTTATTCAACCCAATTTCTATCCCGATACCAAACAAACGAATGAAACTCCTGGCACGTTATCGGTCTCTCCTACTTTGCTCCAAAAAAAAAAAACTTGATACATTCTTCCTGTTGAACTGCTACGTTCTGTTATTTTTGGAGGGACTTACGGTTCGTACTATCCATCGTGACCTCGGCAACACGTCGCTGGCGCATTTTCCACATTCGTTCACGTTGTATTCTCGATTCGCAGATGAGTGCAAGATGAAACCGAAACCCCTGAATCCTGGACAAACGGTATTTTACATGGTACAGCCGCGTTTCATGAACGTCGACATTCGAGTCATGGTTGACGTGACTCAAGGAGCTCTCGATCTTTTCTTCAGTCCCCGCGATGATTCGTTCGTTGTGACGTTGAATTCGACTACCGGCTATCAAGACGTGAGTTTCGGAATTCGACGATTTTTCAATGTTTCATTCGTGTCGTTCGAATATTTCCGTGCAAACAGTTTATCCAAGTATTGGAATATGTTTATACATCGGTTTTAATACATTCAGGCGCATATCCCATCAAATCGGCGCAAAATGGGTTTTAGGGATTTTTTTGGGAATTCTATGCTAGATATTAGAAAAAACCGCTCGAGCCCATTCTACGTATGTTTCAACTGCGCGATTCTTTTTTTTTATGTTAAGCGCTTGTCAGAAGTAGAAGTACACGAATCCGTTGTGAATACCGCAACTCTCCTCTAAATGAGTATTAAAATATGCTACAATCAACTAGAAAAACCAATTTGGTGAATTATCCTACAAGATTGAACATAAACTTTCGAAGAAAGCCTTTTTCTGCGCATAGGCTGGTTTATTGAAAAACAACGGATGGATATAAATTGATAATTGCAGTACACGCGAAACCGACTACGATTGAACAGAGAGGAAGGCAAGATTTTTTTTCGTTTCACAATTGCACCAGTTGTCATCTATCAACAATTTTTACGGGGTGTAGTCCGAAAAGCCAATACTGTCGATTAATTTCCAATTTCGCGTACCCATGTATTTTGACTCTTTTACTTTTAACTTGCTTTTAGAGAAAAATGTCTCATACAAAAGTTGTAGCCTATAAAAAAATTGATCTTTTATGTTCCATACAGGTTTTGTCTAAAACTATTCTGCTTCGAGAAAAATGGGATAATGCTCCTATGAGTTTGTTTTGCTAAACTCCATTACTTTCGATATTATCTACTTCGCACTTTACTGCGAGAAGGTTGGAGTTTAGTCTTTAAAGGGCTGTTTAGTTTTTCAAACCCGAACAAAGTTAAACAGAAAAATGCGAAAAATAAAATAACGTACAAAAAAGCCTAAATAATATGAAATTAAAAAAAAAACAAAATATAAAATAAAATACAAAAAAGCAAAAAATAAACATGCCTTTCAAAGACTTACCACTTTCCCGTGGTAATGTGCGTGAATAAATAATATCGAAACCAATGGAGTTTAGCAATGTGTACTTATCGGGGCATTATCCCATTTTTCGCGAAAAAAAAGGTTTTAGAAAAAAATTGCATGGAACATAAAGATCAATCTTTTTATAAGCTACATTTTTTGTAGGAAAAATCTTTCTCTAAGATCGACATTTATCAAAATAAAGTAGACAAAACTTTAACAAAATCAGTTTTCGTGAGTTTTGACCTTGAAAATCAAATGTTCGGGTATTTTGACTATCACATTCGTGATCAGCGAGTCACAATATATGACTACACGAAATTACAAATGAATCGGCGGTATGGGCTTTTCGGAATTTATCGTTTTTTACCAAAGTCCTCACGTTAGATCACGTCTAGCTTTTATTCAGCAATTTTATTTGGTTAATATGAATGTATAGTACCATCCCATTAATCCGTAACTTCAACGTGTGATTTAGACCCATTATTTTTGAGTCGTAGAGGCGACTTTCCGAAAAAATTAGATGGCAATATACGTCAGGGTAATGCCGTTAAAAAATATTTAAGCGATGCGTTCGGAATTGATCCAAAATCGCATTCAACTGTCTTGTAGAGAATCTTCCAGTACGTATAGCAGTGAAAAATGCAACTTCTGCATTCTCGAAGTTCACGCAAAGAGAACAAGTCAAGTTCGTACTCGTTTTAGTGCCTTTGACGACGATGTGAACGAGATTTGGTGGATTTTCAGGTTGAACTGGACCACCGATTCAAATGGCGAAAGGATCCTTACGAGAATTGGCTGGGCGAGCATCCGCCGCCGGGTGCTCGAGTAGTCGAGTTTCACTCGCAAAGTACATACCCGTACGGCAGTAACTCGTCGAGTTCGGAGGCAAATTGGAACATGGGACCGCAGTATCTAGTGCTCGAAAGACACGCCGACGCGCTCGCGACGTTTCTCACGATAGATCGAAGAAACACGTTTCTCGTAGTGAGAAATTTGACGAATCGTTTGGTACTGACACTACCGCAGGACAAACACGAGCTTGGTCAGACGAAATTTCACATCGCCCTGAGAGCAATCGATACGCCCTATCCCGAGATAAACGGTCGCGCAGCTTACGGAATGATATTTTTCCGACAAGATCAACTGCACATTGACCTCTTCGTATTCTTCTCCGTCTTTTTCTCCTGTTTCTTTTTGTTTCTGGCAGCTTGCGTCGTCGCGTGGAAGACGAAACAGGCTGCTGATATCCGTCGTGCCCGACGAAGACACGTTGTCGAGATGTTGCACATGGCGAAGAGGCCTTTCGCTTCGGCGACCATACTTTACGATCGCGACGGAAACGATTGTAGTCCGAGCTCGCCACAGCGCAAAGGACGGAGAAACAAACTCGTGAATTTTCACAGTGACGTAAGACCGGTGGCGGTCGAACCGACCGACGATGGAGTTGCCGCGGTAGCTACAGTATTCATAAGATTACCCGGTGGTCGACACACGCCCGTCAAGTTAGCACTTGGCAGCTCTCTCATACTTTTGACTCGTGTTTATCCGGTAAACAGTCGAGTGTTCCTAAGACGTAGAAACAGCCACGCTATCAACTGAGCTCGTGCTCTCTATCTTTTTTGTTTCTTTCCTGCGACTCTCTCTCTCTCTCTCTCTCTCTCTCTCTCTCTCTATCTATCTCTCTTCCTCTCTTGCGTAAAACCGGACGATGATATCGAACGATCGTAAATTTAACGATAGGACATTCATACACACAGTTAAATGTTATTGAGTGATGCTAAATCGAACAATTTCAGTCGGGGGCGAATGATATTTCGCTGTTGTCGAGCATGGGTTTCGCAACATTCGACTAAACATTCGTCTCAACGGATGGGCTGCATTATGTCTACTTGCAAAAGGAAGTCACGTTGACCACAAGTGGTTTCCTAAGGATCAAAATTAAATAAGATATTTTAATCCGTTCACTAATGAGGCGATTGTCGTTAGCTGTTGACACGTTGATTGCCACGTTGGTCGCATATGTCATGTGACCGCAAATTGTAGTATCTGAACATATGTTGAATTAGTCCTGGCGGTCTATGCTTTAACACAGTGATAATCTACTTTTCTTCCTTTTGTTGAATTCAACGGGGAAACCGGCAAAAATGGTGCCTCGACGAAGAGAAAGAATCTTCAGAACCGCAACCATCGATAATATTCATTGAACGAAACTTCGTGAAACTTATTCGATCGCCTGTGTAATACTGTGTTACAAATATCAAAATCTCCATGTACTTTTGCGAATCACGCGCGACATTTTTTTGCTACGGTAATTTTGTGTAATCCAGCGCAATGGATTTGGGGGGGGGGGGGGGGAGGGGAAATACGAACGGCGATTCAAAAAGGTGGAGTTTGAATATTACTTTTTCCGATGCGGGGCACCAGTTTCACGGGCACTCCGTTAAGGGGGGAGGTACCTTTAGGCGAGGAAAAAGTTGCTGATTTTCATGGTTATTCTTTAAAAATGGATAATCTTTCAAAATGGCAGAGGTACGGCACGGTCTTCTAAACGGGTTGCGGCGGATGTTCTCTGACGGTGTGACACGTAGCGTCGTCGGGATTGATCTGAAAAAAATCAAACGAAAATTTTTCTTTCGTTAATACTCATACGCAGAATATAAACCAAGGAAAAGTGGGAAATGTTACAAACCGATGAAACGGTACGGTTTGCAACAAAAACATCGAATTTTCCGAAAAAAAATCGCTACATTTTGCAATAAAAATACTTATTTTTAGTTTTCAAAAATAAAGTCTCAAAATGGAGAGAAGTCTTTCCTTGAAAAAAATGAAAATCAGCAAATTTCTTCCACGCCCGAGGGTATCTCCTGTCTTAAATTGAAAGAAAATTACCACTCTGACAAATACGACGGATTGTTTCGTCTGTTCTGAGAACAAGTATCTATATACATTGTTCGCTCGACTTTCGAATTATTTAATCTGTCGAAGGAGAACTTGTTAATATACAAATGGTGATATATCTCTGCATTACTACTGTCGACAGATTTATCGGGGTTTTTTCCGTGTACGATTCTTATGTAAATGAAAATTCGAATATTTACAAGTATTTAAAAAAAATCCCTCCTCTTAGGTATCAAGCTATTTGTAATATAGATTTTAACGGAATATTAAGGCATCAACGATCATAATATACATAGGCTAGTTTATACATAAATATATATTGTATATTGTCATACCATTCCATGACGAGACTGTAAGTTTGTATATAACAATCTGTAATTAATGTATTAATTAACAACGTTGAAGGAATTTTTGTAAAACCTAGAACAGTTTTTCGATATTCGACATGATTTTCGTGTCTCATTGTTAAATTCGACGTGGGCAAACCTCCCGTTCGATGTGGAATGATTTATCGATGTATTTTCGCCTCGGGGTTTTTCGTTAACGTTTTTGTCCGAGAAAGAGAGACACCAATGTCGTTTGATGTGAAGAGACGAACAAAGAAAAAGAACATCACATCTAGCCAGCTTGGCTCCGTGTTCTTTCAACTTTCGATTTGCATTGAAGGAAGAACGTTGGGTCCTTGCTGGGAATGATTTCGCACAATATGTATAAATAACAGTATTAAGAAATTGGGTGGAACGGCCGTTCCAGGTTTGATATTATATACGATGGTTCCTAAGAAGAAGACAAACGGCGCACGGGATATAAAGACGTTCTTGCGTACGACGTTGCGATGTGTATACCTTTTAATATAAAAATGATCAATTCCGTTGAATCTCACCGGAAAGCAGCAGAAAAAAGTGCGTCGACAGTTACCAAGCAATGAAATCGAGTATATTATGATTTGTCAGAATAAAAAAAGAACCGTTATTCTTGACACAGCAATTGTAATCTCGGGAATACGCGTTCAGTAGGTTTCCGGCCACGATTATGCGTTACCGTACGAATATATGAATTTGTATCTAATATACATAGTATATACATATAATATATATTTTACGACGCGGAATTCGATTTGCCATTTTTATCTTCATTTCCGTTCAATAAATCCATTCGAGTCAATGAAGACTTCTCGGACTTGGATTTTTTTTATTCATTCATGTCGTTTCGTTGGCAATCGGAGTCGAAACGTTTTAAGCGGTATCGGAGAACTTGAGGTTTACTATTTCGATTTTTTTTTTTACTAATTTCGTATAGTTATTTATAATTTACACAATAAATGTAATGATGGTAGAGATTCATGTGTGATTCGACGAATCGTCATTTACAGCAAGTCGAAAAAATCGAAAACCGATTTCGCTCTACAGTGGAATGAAGAAGTTTCCAAATTTTCTTTTGGCTGAAAATTTCACAGAATAAACATTTCCGATAACGCGTTATTTGAAACAACAAATTTTGGGATTCTTCACGAGAATTTATCCATAAATTCGGAATTTTCTTGAGTCTTTCCTCAATTTTAAAGAAACGCTACTCTCATTTCTCTCATACAGCTGTAATGCCTTTATTCTCAGAATTGTAACTACCAATATCTCGCTTGTACAGACCTAAATGTTGCTCGAAGATAATCTATTTTGTATATAACGAAATTTCGGGTAGAGAGAAAGCAGAAAGAAAAACAATCTTTCGTACACACAGTATAACGCATCGCGACGATATACCGAATGTGACCACCGTCGAAAAAATCTTCGATGGGTGCAACAGCAGAATATCGCGGACAATCCCGAAAGCCCCATCGATTTGCCGAGGAATCTCGATATTTCGGGAAATTATAATGTTACAAAAACGAAGAAATGACAAAAAAAAACGTTGAAATAAAAAATTCAGTGAGGTTGTGGAAAGTAAGAAAGGATTGGGTGATTGTATCAAGCGCGCTTTAATAAAAATATGTAAAATTTATATATTTTCGTATTTTACTGTAAATTACACGTGAATCATAAATGGCAAAAATAATATAATATCCTGACTACAGACATAATTTTCAAATTGAGACGGAGTCACATATGCCTTCGATCTGTTTCCCTCGCACTCGTACATCCACCATCTTTCATCTGTCTTTTAAGGATGTTGAGTCCCAAATCGCAAATGATGATAAAATTTTGAAAATTTGGTATGTTTTTGTATAAAGTATTTCAGAGGTCGTGTAAAAATTTCACGACAATTAGGAAGCTCGTTATTGAACAATTAACATTCACAAATTAAATGTCAACTTATGGAAACTGATGTGACTTTGTGATAAGTTTTTTTTGTGACCTCTCAATTTTGTAATTCTACAATATACTGAAAGCAACGGAAATGAAACGAAGTTTATTGAAATTTTTTTTTTTTATTTCTTTTAAAAATTGTTCTTAACAAAATGTTAATTTTTTAATAACGAGCTTCCTAATCGTCGTAAAATTTTAACACGACCTCTTAAATACTTCATACAAAAATATACGAAATTTTCTTATCATTTTTTATTTCAACCCTTAAGGAGGTTGAAGTAATGATGATAGAATTCGCAAAAATTGGTATGTTTTTACATGAAGTATTCAGGAGGTCGTGTAAAAATTTCATGACGATTAAGAAGCTATTCATTGAACAATTAACATTAACATGTTTCATGGAGACTCAACATCCTTAATATAACATTTTTGATTATCCATAAAACTCAATATTTTTAGTTTGCTATATACAGGCCTTTTAAAGGGTTTTTCAATAAGGGCGAGTATATGTTGGAATGGAATAAATCAAGCTGTGTGTGAGGTATTAACGAAATTCTGTTTTTATCTGAAAGGTCTATGTGGTGTAGTAGGAGTGGTCCAATTTTCAATGACTCTGCCGCATAGATCCGGCTGAATTTGAGCGAGGGCTGGTTATTGGCATAGACCTGCGACTTCAAGAAACCCCACAAGAAAAGGTCTAGCGGGGTCAAATCGCACGATCTTGGTGGCCCATTCGCGTCACCTCTGCGAGAGATAACCAGACCCTCAAATCGTTCATGCAGAATGTGCATCGTGGGGTCCAGGGAGACTAGAGTAAAGGAGTGGACACTCCATAAGAGATAAGCAGCGAAAGACGGCCTCAAAATCCCGACTTATAAGTGACCGCAAGAGGCGCTGCGATCGCAATTCCCGATGTATAGTAATACTTGTAGCTAAAGGTTCTAGGCATGCGCATGTAGCCGATGAAAAGCTAAGCAAGAGAGTATATCTATATATAAGGGAAAGCCGATTGCAACGTCACCTACAAACTCTTATTTTCCTTGATTTTGGAACCACATCGGTAGCACAGTGTCCACTCCTTTACGCTAGTCCCCCTGGTGGCGTCCGCTGTGTGGCACGTAGCGCCGTCCTGCTGGAACCACATGTCGTCTACGTCCATATCGTTCAATTTGGGCCAAAAGAAATAGGTTATCATCGTTCTGTAGCATACCTCCGTGAAGTAGGCCCCCCGATATGATAATAAAACATTCTAATTAATGTTAATCGTTTGAGAATCGTTTGAGAGAGTTTGAGGGAAAAGAAAAATCGTTTGAGAGTTTATAGTTTTTCCAAAAAAAACAATTTAAATTTTCGCGTGAAGTTAGCCCCCAGATTTTTTTTAATCCGTAAAAAACGACCTTTCACAATTTTTTTTTAATCGCTTGAGAATCGTTTGAGAGGGTTTGATAGTTCAAAAAAATTACTCTAGAGTTGATATTTTATGAAATATAAGAATTCTTACAAAAACGCAACCAACCACAGGGCCGTGTCACGCTGGGGCACACCCTGCTCATCATTCGCAAGCAGAGAATGTGAAAACTTGCCTAAGGTGCCTAAAATGTAGCACAAATAATAGAGAATCGTTAGAGAGGGTTTGAGAATTCGATAAAATCGTTTGAGAGTTCATATTTTATGAAATATAAGAATTTTTCAAAAAACGCAACCAACCGCAGGGCCGTGTCACGCATGAGGCGCACCCAGCTCATCATTCGCAAGCAGAGAATATGAAAACTTGCCTAAAGTGCCTAAAATGTAGCACAAATAATAAAGAATCATTAGAGACGGTTTGAGAGTTCGATGAAATCGTTTGAGAGTTCATATTTTATGAAATATAAGACTTTTTCCAAAAACGCGACTAATCGCAGGGCCGTGTCACGCATGGGGCGCACCCTGCTTATCATTCGCAAGCGGGGAATATGAAAACTTGCCTAAAGACGGAATGACACCCGACGCGAAACTTCGATGCGGCCCCGGCTTCCGACCGGTAGGGCAGAACTCAATCGAGCTTCTGCGCCCCACCGGCGGATGTCACCGCGCGCGTTCGTCGCCGACGCGCGCGGAGACATTGCGTCTCGCCTTCCACGGGCCTCGACACGCTCCGCAACGCATGTGTGCATGCGTGTCGGTGCGCGTCTACACCACGGTGTGGAGAGACGTATTGGCGCTGCCACGGGCCTCGATGCGCGTCGTCTGCAGACCACGAGGCGAGCGCCGCGCGCAGAATTCTCGTGAACTGAGCACGTCGAAGTTCGGGCGACATTTGTTCGCAATTATCAACAATTACACGACAAATCTAGATTACCACTTTTCTCCTAAGATATGCAACGAAGTGCAGTGATTGAGAGCTCAAATTGTTCGTTTTTTATGTGGCTACCCGGTCTAGCTTTTCTCTAAGTCGTGACATTAGCCAAACATCTGATTTTTCATCTTTTCGGTCTCGAGTTCCGCATGATAAGCCAATCTACGTTTTTTTTCTCAAATTCAAAAAATTTGAGGGGCTGGAAGCTGTTCGTCTATCTATTTGACGTCGTTTGGCAAAGTTTCGACGGGATCTGAAGAGCCGTTTCAGAGATTTTTGGGTATCTATAATTCTGTTCTACCATACCGACCGCGATGAGGTGTCATTCCGTCTAAAGTGCGTAAAATGTAGTACAAATAGTAGAGAACTGTTAGAGAGGGTTTGAGAGTTCGATAAAATCGTTTGAGAGTTCATATTTTATGGAATATAAGAATTTTTCCAAAAACGCAACCGACCGCAGTGCCGTGTCACGCATGGGGCGCACCCTGCTCATCATTCGCTAGAAGAGAATATGAAAATTTGCGTAAAGTGTTTAAAATGCCTCGCCTCGCCACCTTTCAAAACAATTCGATTTTTGACAGATCGCTACCAGGCACTCTAACGTCGTACATTCGGTCGAAATAAATTACATGCAATGTGTAGTAGTGTGTGATAGAGTGGAGCTTGTTTTTTCGTCGCGTTTTGGTGCATTTATTTGGCTGAGGAGAACAAAACGAGCCCGGTGGTCGAGGACAACGCGTCAGGACGCCGGCACACCACCGACGAAAAATGCGGACAACGAAGCCCGACAAAGAAAGAATCGACGAGAAAATCGTTGCCGCCGATTACAAGGCGAAGAAGATCGGGGAAAATAGCAACAGCGAGAAGCCGAAGGAGAACGGCGAGGAGAAAACACCGGAAGTCAAGGTACGTGCATGCTATCATACTCAACGGCTTTGGGGATGTCAAGGATCTAAAGGTGCTGAGAAAACCTGAGCCTAAACTCGCAGAGGGTGCAGTGTTTATTCGGGTCGAAGCATATGGCCTCAACTTCCAGGCTGCTATGAGACGTCAGGGTGTCATCAATTTTCCACCGAAAACTCCGTTCATCATGGGCTTCGAGTGGGCTCGTGATACCCAGGCCGCTTTGCCCGATCACATAGCGTGGTCAGAACTCATTGTGGTGTACTTGGATGCGGCAACTATCATAATGGATTACGCCGTCGTTAACATACTACTATTCAAGCTTGCAAGTATTACGCCTGACAAGACTTCTAATTCACGCCGCTGGCGGTGATGTAGGCCAGGCAGTCGTTCATCGCCAAAGACGAATCACGGCATCATAATCTTCGGTTTTTACAGCCCATCGAAAAACGACTAGCTCCAATTGACCAGCATGATTGATCATGTCCGTGCTGACCAGCACGATTGATCATGTCATTGTCATCATGTCATCATGGACCAGCACGATTGATCATGTCATTGATCAGAGCGTGGAAGCGAGTAGAGGCATGAAGCAAGGAAAATATCATCGGGGGCCGTGCCTTGCGAAAGACCATGGGAAAATATGTTTTCTATGGCTCGAGCAACGTCGTAACCAGCTCAACAGACTTTCTTCTCTGTTGCCCAATACTGGAGGACGATGGACAAAATATTGCTGATGAAGCTCTACGAGGAGAATAAGACACTGTTCAGGCTGTATCTCCGTCGTCTGATGCATCAGCACTGTATGTATACCTTTGTGAGGCGAGCAGTGGACAAGGTATATCTAAATAATGCTCGAGGTATTTGTTTAAATTTATTTCAAAGGATGGAAAGATGGTGACCTCTTAACATGCTTGGAAATAAATTTCCTTAGCAACTCGGAACGTCCAAATTTGAGTTGTTGTCAAAAATTATTGAAAACATTCAATTTTAGGGACGCGAGCATTCTATTTCAAATTCGTCCAGGTTACACTGACCCAGAGTGTAACGGAAGGACACCACTCACAATGCCCATTTTCGACTGTTATCTTTGAAATTTTTTTTAGAAGCAAGCAATAAAATACGTAGTTACAAGAACTTTTACGCTTTATTAGGTACATATTAAAGTATGTAAAACAGTTTATTTGTTAAAAGAATAGAAAATGGCGGTGCACGAGTCGCTATAGCACTACTGGTTTTCAGTCAACTCTCTGGATGCTTTTGAAGTTTGTATCGTTGGAACGCAACGAAAGGTCTTGCTTATATTATATTTTCCATATTTTTTATTGTTATCGAAAATATTTGTTACATTATTTCTATTATAGATTGCTAAATGAATAGATATCTTGAAAAATGGTTGCAGTATTTTTGTAAGCAATGGTTGCCAAAATATTAATTTTTATTCTGTTCCAACAATACAAACTTCAACCCCATACCCTCTCCGTGAAACGCAGTAGAACTATCGTAAATTTAATCGTAGAACTAAGAGTAAAATCTTTGTGTTCATTTCTTTAGTTTTAGCCGTTAAGTATGAGGGCGATCATAAGAAGCAATCATAAGAAATAATGGGAGAAAAAAATTCCAAATTTGTTTTTTTTTTCAGGGGTCCACGGACTATGAAATTGTGTTTCAGTTAACTCAATGTATCGGTTATGTTGAAGCGCAAAATAAGTTTTTTTTGTTTCTCGGCCTTTCGGCATCCCCTCCGCGCGTCTTCCATTATCCAAGCGCGGCCGGACTCGGGAGTCTCTCGCTAGCCCTTGAACCGAGAGCACCTACCAAATTATTCGACTCGCTGTAAGCGTATGTACCAAGAAGAAAAATACAGTCCACTACGAATTAAATAGAAGATATTATCGAGTTCATAACCATTCTGAGCCAAATTGAGTCGCTAAGAAAAATTCGCATCCCAAATAGGCGTCCAGAGCGTAAAACCTCTGGCGCCACGTTGACGTTACTTCGCACCACGTTCTTGAGGAGAACGAAGCGTCGAAACCACAACATTTCTGGTCCTTCGAGCCGGATTGACATACAATTCATCTGGATTCCATCAAAATCATCGGGTTTTCGTCAAGAGTGGCCAAAGCCAACAAATTCGCATCGATCGAGAAAGACGGAACGTCTGCCCAGCAGCGAGCAAAAAATCGGCTGCTACGAGGAAACAAAGGAATGAGTGAGACAGCGAGACAACAACGCGAAGACGCAGAGACCAACGATACATGAGGCATCGCACGAGCGCGAGACCCCTCCCCGCGCCTTTAGCTCAGGGTTCGTATCCATACCTTTTCTCTCCTTGTAAACATAACGTCCGTTGCGTCTTCTCTTATTTCAATATATTCGATATCGAGTCTTTTCGTGAGTGATTGTACGATGGACGACGAAACTCGTGCGCTCGTTCAAGGGCGTACAACAATTAAATCGCAATTGACACGTTTCAAAACGTATTTGGAAAAATGGGCCGAGCGTCCCGACGAGCAACAATTATTTGAGAGGTTGCAAAAAATAAAATGCACTTGGGAACACTTTGAAGAAATTCAAGGCCAAATAGAGACCAAGGCAGGTAACAGTGAAGATAGCCTTGAAAGATCTAATTTCGAGGATACATATTTTGACTTAGTGGCGCGCGCTGAATGTCGACTTGCGACGCTCAGACCCCCCACTATCATTGAGAGTAGTTCCACGTCGGTGCCGGCGCCCGTAGTTCACGGCACAGCTACGAACATAAAGTTACCCACGATTAACCTGCCAGCCTTTAGCGGCAAATATGAGGAGTGGATGGGTTTTCACGACAATTTTAAGTCCATTGTTCATGATAATCCAAATCTTGCACCGGTACAAAAATTACAATATTTGAGATCATCACTGACAGGCGAAGCCTCACACGTGATTCAATCCTTGGAGACATCGTCTCAAAATTACGAGATTGCTTGGTCACTTTTGGCCGAACGATATGATAACCGTCGAGTTATTGTTCAAAGTCATATCCGAGCCCTTTTTGATATGCCGGCAATATCGAAAGAGTCTGCAACGCAGCTAGGATCGTTAATAGATGCCGCGCTAAAACACACCCGAGCTCTCCAATCTCTCGGTCAACCCACTGAGTCCTGGGACGCGTTATTACTACATTTAATGACGTCAAAATTAGATCGAAGCACTCACAAGGAGTGGGAGCGCTCGCTCCAGGGCACTGAGTTACCATCAATAACTGAGTTTTGGAAGTTTTTAAGAAATCGTTGTCACGTTCTGGAGAGCGTGACCCAAGAGGTACCCAATGTGCTAAGGAGTCAATCACGCGTAAATAACCCTCGTTCAAATACGAGCCAAAAATCAGCCCAAACCCTAGTCACGTCACAGGGACAATTGGAATGCGCGTTTTGCAAACAGAGTCATAATATTTACCAGTGCGAGCAATTTATCAAATTAGATCAGGCTTTGAGATCCGCTACGGTAAAATCATTGGGTTTGTGCTTCAATTGCTTGAAATCAAAACACGTAGCAACCGAGTGTAGGTTCGGTCCGTGCAGAAAGTGCAAACGTAAGCACAATATCCTTCTTCACGTTGAAAATGATTCCAGCGCGCAAACCGCGACGAGTTCGAACTCGGTTGACACGACACCGAGTACAAGCCTTCAGGCTTTGGTCGCGACTCAAGTATTGCTGTCCACCGCCTCGGTGTTCATGCTGAATGATAAGGGTGAGCCCATCAAATGTAAAATATTGTTGGACAATGGATCTCAATCAAATTTCGTGACTGAGCGCTGTTGTAACATTTTAAACATCGAAAAGAAAAGGGTAAACGTTCCAGTCTCGGGTTTTAATCAAAGTTTGACAACGATCAGGCACTCCATCAACGCGAGTATAAAATCCAGGGATGGACGTTTTAGCTCGAGCCTTACATTTTTGGTAGTATCAAAAATCACCGAGAGACTTCCAACTCAATGGTTCGATCGCCGCAGTATAAGCCTTCCCAAAAACATTACCCTAGCGGATCCAGAATTCTGTACGCCATCGGAGATCGATGCGCTTATCGGGGCTGAGCTGTTCTATCAACTCCTATGCGTAGGGCAAATCAGAGTCCACAATACTGACCTAATCTTGCAAAAAACTCGCCTTGGTTGGGTAGTTTCGGGACAAGCACAAACTCGGGAACAATCCGAAAAACGCGTCGCGTGCAATCTGGCCGTAGACGCTCTGAGCGCCCAAGTAGCGAAATTTTGGGAAATTGAGAGTGTTCCAAATACGATACATCTCTCTAGCGCGGAACGAGCGTGCGAGAAACATTTCGTCGAAACTCACTCGAGAACTGAAAACGGACGGTATGTGGTTAGGCTACCGTTTAACGAGAATAAATACGAGCTCGGTGACTCGTATCAAACAGCAACCAAAAGATTGTATTCGTTAGAAAAACGATTAGACCAGGACCCTGCGACTTTCAAAGAATATTCGCAATTCCTCGACGAGTATGAAAGGTTAGGGCACATGACGGCGGTACCCCATGTCGAGTCAAGTCAAGGCAGATACTTCATCCCGCATCACCCCGTCATTAAACGCGAGAGCCACACCACGAAGCTGCGCGTCGTATTCGACGCCTCGGCAAGAAGCTCCACCGGAGTCTCACTCAACGACGCACTCATAAACGGTCCGACCATCCAAGACGACCTATTTTCCATTGTCACGAGATTTAGAACTCATCGCTACGCCCTCAGTGCGGATATAGAAAAAATGTATCGTCAGATAATTGTTCACCCAGATGATGCCAAGTTTCAGATGATTCTGTGGCGCAACAGCAGCACGGACACCATCAGAGCCTTCCAGCTGAACACGGTGACTTACGGCACCGTTCCAGCATCGTTCCTCTCGACCCGTGTACTTCGACAGTTGTCGTACGATGAACGAGAATGTTCTCCTTCGGCGTGCAGAGCCGTTCGGGAGGATTTCTACGTCGACGATTTGCTCACTGGTGGATCGAGCCTCGAGGAGGCTAAAAGGCTGCGGGATGAGATCGTCATGCTTTTAGCTAAGGGCGGCTTTCACCTGAGAAAGTGGTGCTCAAACGCCTCGAGTCTCCTCGACACGTTCCAGGAGAGATCAAACGATCCTCACATATGTTTGAGCGATTTGCAAGCTCAAAAAACTCTAGGCATTTACTGGCACCCTCGTGATGACAAGCTGGTGCACGTCGTAAAACCCTTCACGGAGGTGAAGCGAGCAACCAAAAGGACCATGTTGTCGTAAGTTGCATCGCTATTCGACCCGCTCGGTCTATTGGGCCCCGTTATTGTAAGGGCTAAAATAATGTTGCAGGCTTTGTGGCAGATCAAACTGAATTGGGACGAATCAGTTCCGCTGGAGGTCGCTACTGCATGGACAAAATACGTGGAGGGATTCGAGGAAATAAACCGGATCGCCGTTCCTCGTCAAATTATCGGTGAAAACGCGCTGAAATTACAGCTGCATGGATTCTGCGACGCGAGTGAGGCCGCTTACGGGGCTGTCCTATACTTGCGATCCACAACGCCTTCGGGAGCGCACACGGTACGACTAATTTGTTCGAAAACCCGTGTTGCGCCGATAAAAAGGGTATCTCTGCCACGACTCGAGTTGTGTGGAGCGGTGCTTCTCGGGCGACTGTTCAAAAGCACCGTGCAGCCATTGAGAATAAAACCGGACGAAGTGTACTTCTGGTCGGATTCCAGCATCGCACTTCACTGGATTCAGACGTCATCCCATAAATTGAAAACCTTCGTGGCCAACAGAGTCTCGCAGATTCAAAAAGATACCACTGTCGGAAAATGGCGGCATGTGCCGTCACAAGATAATCCAGCGGATGCCCTGTCGAGAGGGCAGTTGCCAGCGGAATTTGCGAGCAACGATCTCTGGCAAAATGGTCCAGCTTGGTTGTACGAGGATGAGCAAGCTTGGCCTCCGAATCTGATATCGGACATTGAAGTACCCGAACTACGTTCAACGGTCGTCATGGTTGCAACCGGTGACATCAACCTTCTGACAAGATTCTCGTCGTTTAAAAGAATGAAGAGAGTAATTGCGTGTTGTTTGCGTTTCGCTGCAAATTGCCGATCACGTAAGTCAAATTCGGAAGATCTTCGTTCAGAAGAAATCGAGCAGGCTGAAATTTGTATAATGCGTTTAACCCAACGATCCGCGTTTGAAAAAGAAATGAGCCAGTTGATTCAAAATCGCTCGTTCGATAAAAAAAGTAGCATTCAATCCCTCAGTCCGTACGTAGACGAGAACGAAATAATTCGCGTCGGCGGTCGACTGAAACACTCGGATTTAGAAATTGATGAGAAACATCCAGTATTATTGCCGTCCGACAGTCATGTTACTCGCGTAATCATCCGCGAAACACATCTTGAGTTGTGTCACGCTGGAGTTCAAGCGACGTTGTACGGTGTACGGCGAAAATACTGGCCATTGAACGGAAAAAATCGCGTTAAAGAAATAATTCGCAGTTGCGTGCGTTGCGTACGATGGAAATCTGCGACTCCCCACTATCAAATGGGTGACCTACCGAGATCTAGAATAATGAGTACGAGACCTTTTGAAAACGTTGGAGTCGATTTTTGCGGTCCGTTCCTCATCAAAGAAAGGAAGTATCGTAATCGTAATAAGTTGAAGGTTTACGTGGCTGTTTTCGTGTGTCTAGTAACAAAGGCTGTGCATATTGAAATCGTTAGTGACCTTACGACCGAGGCATTCATAGGAAGCCTAAAACGATTATTTGCACGTCGAGGTAGGGCGCGAATCATCCAATCGGACAATGCGACAAATTTCGTCGGAGCAAAAAACCACCTAAATGAAATGTACGAGGTCGTTCATAAAAAGGAAAGTCAACAGGAGATCTCGCGATTTCTTTCGATCCAAGGGATAAAATGGTCGCTTATACCGCCTCGCTCACCGCATTTCGGGGGTATTTGGGAGGCATCGGTAAAGTCCTTTAAGCACCATATGCGGCGCGCAATCGGGAACGCTCTATTCACCTTTGAGGAGCTAAATACTTTCGTGATAGAGGTTGAAGCAATCCTTAATTCGAGGCCGCTTACTCCACTGTCGTCCGATCCTAACGACCTACTCGTTTTAACTCCTGCTCATTTTTTAATTAATACATCGTTATTGTCAATTCCTGAACATGATTTCATGGAAACAAACCCGAACCGATTGTCGACCTGGCAGCACATACAGAAGGTAAAACAACACTTTTGGCAGCGCTGGAGAAAAGAATATTTGAACGAACTGCAACAGCGTGTCAAATGGTCCAAGGGGGGAGCCTCTTGCATCAAGGTAGACGATTTAGTAATAATAAAAGAGGACAATACTCCTCCTCTGCTCTGGGTAATTGGCAGGGTAGAAAAGGTGCATCCGGGCGACGATGGGATTGTTCGCGTCATAACCGTTAGAACCGCGAATGGAACGTACAAACGCTGCGTAAAGAAAATAGTTCCACTTCCGCTAGAATAAGTTATAGTGTAAGTTTTTTTGTTATTTTTGAACGTGTCGTTCAAAGGCGGGCGGCATGTTGAAGCGCAAAATAAGTTTTTTTTGTTTCTCGGCCTTTCGGCATCCCCTCCGCGCGTCTTCCATTATCCAAGCGCGGCCGGACTCGGGAGTCTCTCGCTAGCCCTTGAACCGAGAGCACCTACCAAATTATTCGACTCGCTGTAAGCGTATGTACCAAGAAGAAAAATACAGTCCACTACGAATTAAATAGAAGATATTATCGAGTTCATAACCATTCTGAGCCAAATTGAGTCGCTAAGAAAAATTCGCATCCCAAATAGGCGTCCAGAGCGTAAAACCTCTGGCGCCACGTTGACGTTACTTCGCACCACGTTCTTGAGGAGAACGAAGCGTCGAAACCACAACAGGTTAGTTACCTTGTTTATTCAGCTTTAACTTCGTTTTTTATCCTTGCGTCAATTTTTTTGCTGGGATATCCGACTTTTAATGAAAAAATATAATTTTGTCTTTGATTATCGATATCTCAGCAACCAATTATCGCAACGGGAAAACTGTAACAGACAAGCAACCGATTGCCTCAATGAGCGATTACAAATACAAGCAACGAGATTTTTATGAATAAATATTGCGCGAAAACAAGAGTGTACTCAATTTTTTAATAATGGTCACCGCTCATCCCCTTGAAGAAGAAATAATCACTTTTATTCTATATAGCAACTTGTATCAGAGTTACAAGGAACTAATTGAAGATAATGGAATTGATTGCAAAGAGTAACAGGATGAGAAAATAATAAATTGAAACGCTCATTCAGTGCCCGGCTCCCGAATAAACAAGTAAAGTTCAACGTCCGATGGATCAAATACGATAGAATGTCGAAAAAAAATATAATTTGTATCACTGGATGGTAAATATATGGAGGTGGAAATACGAAGCGCAATTGTCACCTAATCATCGATACTTGACGGAAAGAAAATAAAGGATATGTTGTCGACAGTAGTGAAGTCCGACCGCTTATTTTTCTCTTGTTCCCTGGTTTCTTTGTCAATCTGTATATCTTTTTTTAACGGTGTTATAAAAATGTAACACAAAATATTTGTAGTTGTTTTTTTCTCTTAAAGTAAATACAATTCGGAGACATTGCAAATTTACAATTGAATCGTGCTAGTCGGTGTTGAATCATATCTATCTTTGACCATTTTACCGCCAATCGGATCAATCGTATTTATATCGGAAACCCCGGGTGCCCCGATTGTCACACAAGTTGGTCAAGTTTTTTTTGTATTTTACATTTTTGTTTCGATCAGTTCGCCGCTCTCTTACCACGAGGATACAACGACAGGATTGATTTCATTGATATCATTTGTTGAGGTGTCCTACAGATACTTGGCAACTACGTTTTCTTTTTTTTTTATGCACGTACGAATGTTGCAAACGTTCGAGGACTTTTCCCTCAAACACAAACAATTGCGTTTTTATTTTATTCTTTTCGATCCTTTAAAAAAAAGCGACACTCGTGCACTGACTGAGAAATAATTTACCGTGAGATAACGTGTCTCGAGAGCAATTTCGTTAATGTAACCATAGAAGAATTCTTTTGAGCGGAATATAACAAGAATGAGAATGTTCGGGCGGCCAACATTTGTTCTTCTCTCAGAACATGATGACGAACCGAGTTTGCACGTGTGATACGAATGTGAACTCGAACGAATAGATCGTTCGTTACTAAGTTAACAAATTCGAGTATTAATGTCTCTTCGTTTTTTTCTCGATCGGACGTAAAATTTCGGCGAGTTCTCCGTCAACCTTGACGTACGATAGTAAATTGAAATCTACGCATTTGGAAAGTTTGAGGCATTCACAAGAGCAACGTAGTAGATCACTATACAATTATCGAGTAATCTACAACGGGTATACGTCACTTCCGGAACGAGGGAAGCCTTCTCGTACTGAATTTATCGCGATTTTCCCCGATTCTCAACTACCCGTTTCTCCCCGAAACTTTTTAAGGGGCAACGTCATTTGGATAGGTCGAAAACTGATGAGGTGACATTGAAGTTTTATTTTTAAAGAATCACTGAACTTTGTTGAGAGTGTACAATCGATTCCTCAAATTTTAAACGAAAATGAGTGTAAACAAATTTTAAAGGTTTCTTTCAACACAAATTGGCCGCGCACAGTCTGAAGCCATTGAGGTAGAATTTTTCCAATTTTTCGAACCTGGAGCAAAGTACCAGAACGTTTCTCAAAGTAGATTTTAAAAAACACGACATAGGTACCAAAGATTTTTGGGAAATATCCAAAAATGTTTTTGCAATTAATATATATTTTTTCCTCGAAAAATCGTGTACCGAATGTCTCGGAAAAAACGATATTTTCAAAATTTGTTTTTGAAACATTGTAAAACGTTGTGATATTTTATTCCTCCTTTATCCTAAAAATGGAAAAAAATGCACACCAATGTTTTGCGCGGAGAAAAAGTCTTGACACATTCCTTTAACTTTTTGGTGTGTTTAATAAATTTCAATCGAATTTATTAGTTTTTGAAAATTCATCGTTAAAATCCCTGTGGCAGTTTGTGGCGTTGCACGATAGATGTGTGGATTTTTTTTTTAATCGTGCGACCAACAACGAAAAACCGAGAAGTCCGAATGAAAAATGAATTGAGATCGGGCCGAGAATGAATTCCCTTCGCATCACGGTCCTCCATTGCTTTTTACGTCGCGAAATCGTTTTTTCAAACCGAGGCACGTGCAAAAAAAGGAACACGCGAAAAAATTCGTATTGACGAATTGACTTCGCGTATTATCTAGTACGTTAACGTCAAGGTACCGCGCGTATCTTCCCAGCCATCTGCTACGGAATTCGAGTACCCAGCGATTCGGAATAAAGTATGAACAAATTCAGATACATTGAACTCCTTATGAACATTAATTTCGAAAAATAATGCTGGAAAATGAGTAACAAATATTCTTGATGAATATTCGTCGGAGAAATTATTAAGGCGTTACCCCCACTTGTAGTGCAAAAAAACGGCCTTTTTCATGAATTTTTTTAAAGAAAACTACAAAACTTTTTTAATCGATCAATATACCACCTTAAAGAACACATCTTGAAGAACTTTCAGTAATTTTTTTATTGAAAAATATTACATTGTTTAGTGGCAAATGGCCGTCAATGAAATAATGTTTTTATATACACGGTTTGCGGTGACCAACATTGCGGCGAAGTGCATCATCTGGAAAAAAAATGCGGATGGATGTAGTCAAATATAAGTATAAAATAGTCTTTAATCGAAGGATTTTAAAAAAGATTCATTTTTCACAAAATGGCGGACAGTCAAAGTTAATGGTTCGATTTTAACGAAAAAAACAGCCGTTTTTTGGCTATAAAACGGCCATTTTTTTTCGAAACAAAAAAAATCGAACGATTAAAGATGACATTTTTATGTATTAAGTAAGCCTGCAAAATTTCAAGAAGATCGGTTCATTAGTGTTCGAGTAATCTTAGTCACCGACTTCAGAAATGCCATTTTGAGAAAAACGCGTTTAAAGTTTCAATTTCAGTTTACACGAAGAAAATATTTTTTTTTGTAAACTTACATAGAGTCATCTATTCCGGGCCCATACAGAAGTTCTTCCGCCGACGATGCCGCTTGCAAAACGGAAATTTGGTGTTGCCTTCGTAACATTCTTCCTTCACGAGTGCTCTCGGCCGCACGTCTCTCTGCCAGTGCAATCCGTGCTTCATCCATTTTATCAGCGTGTTCGTGCGCGTTGTGTCCACAGCTAACTCCGATTGAGTTCAAATAAAACAATAATGATTTTGAACCTTCGTTGAATAGTCCAACGGCAATGTAAGCTGCAAAATTTACAACGATTGCTCCACTCGACACGATTTTTGGCCTGATTTTCCATATAAGTTGGTTGAAGCTTGCGTTGTTATTTTGATTGAAGCCACCGACGCATCTTTCGAGTAAAGTTTCCTTACTCAGATCGTTGTATATAGGTCTGATGGCATCCAATATATTTGATGGAAGTGGTTTGTAATCGTATTGGAAAGCCTCGTTTCTTGCCTGAGCTCGTTGATACGAACACCACGATTCTTCACCGGAGTCGTTGGAGCGGAGGGTTCAAGTTGGCTGACCCGTGTCACTGAAAGATACGAAGCGATCGGATTACACGTATGTGCGAGAGAGAGCGAGAATGAGAGATAGAGCGGCCGCATTGCCACGAACGTCTTCGAACGTCTCGCGTACGTCTTACGAACGTCTCACAAACGTGTTTGAAGGTGTTCGAACGTCTGCGAACGTCTCACGAACGTCTACGAACGTCTCACGAACGTCTTCGAACGTCTCACGAACGTCTTCGAACGTCTCACGTACGTCTCATGAACGTCTTCGGACGTCTCACGCACCTCTTGCGAACCTCTCACGTACGTCACACGAACGTCTCGCGTACGTCTTACGAACGTCTCATGAACGTGTTCGAACATTTTTGAACGTCTTACGTACGTCTCACGTACGTCTGACAAACGTCTCACGTACGTCTCACGAACGTCTTCAAACGTTTCACGAACGTCTTCGTACGTCTCACGTACGTCTCATGAACGTGTCCGGACGCCTCACGAACATCTGCGAACGTCTCTTGAACATTTATCGAACATCTGACAATGAATGTCTTCAAACATCATCCAGCGATGGTGTGAATTGATTTCCCATCATTTTCAAAACAAGTTCCTTTTCCATTTGAGAGCAATATTTTATACAGTTCTATAATCTGACAACGAATGATGTAACAAAGGAAGGGGTGAGGAAAATAAAAAATCACATATTGTTACATTTCGTTTATTTGCACGAATCTTTATGATTCGACCACCAAATAAACATTTTAAACACATTTTGTAAGGCACAATTTTTCTCATGCTTTTCGCAACGTAGAGTAGGGCTCACATCTAATCTACTTAAGGTTTGCACATCGCCAAATTCTACATCCAACGTTTCAATAACGAGATCATTTTTCATATTTAATATATCAGCTAGCCATTCTCGTTTTTCATGGCCGTTAACATATGCGATAGGATACATGTCGTCTTCCGTTGGGCCCATAACTGCAGCCGTTATTAAACCTTGAGCCATGCTGTATGGAACGTTTCCGTAGGCCCACTTCAGGCCATGATGATTCCGAATCAGCCATGACGCTTCATATCTCTCAGATTTTGTGAGAAGTCTCCATGGTATGAGACTCACGAAAATGTAATGAGAGAGTACACATTCCGCTCTCAGAAGCGCTACTTCCTTCACGACAAAATTTCTCCCAACAATGAATCCTTGTAGATCGACAAATGTAGGTACAGCCATAACGAAGATGTATTGGCTCGATCAAGTCGATAGGAAGATCAATTGATGACTGACGTCAATATTTAAGAAATTCATGTTTAAATTATTTATTCATTGAGCGGGGGAGGGGTGGTATTTGCTGATCTATACAATTTTACGAACCATGTTGGTCAATGGACAATATTCAACAACGCGGTCGTGCAAGATCAAACAATATGCAGTAGTATTTGGGGGCAAATCTTCCTTACATTCAAATTCTATTCGCACATCCACGGTAGCATTTTTCACAGACTCGTTCTGGCGCGAGCGATCGATAACCGTGAGAGGACCATTATATTGAAACTTTGCGATAGTGAGCAAAGAATTATCACTATCACAACCGTAATAAGGTTTACGAAATTAAGAGTACATATTGAACAAAATGGCGAATCTGTTTTTGTCAAAATCCAAGTTCAAATCATCGTGAGGATAGGATTCCGAGTTGAGATAAAGTTTAACATTGGCAAGTTTGCAGTCGTCGAATAATGTAATGTCCTTTGCCATATAATTTTTTTACTAGTCTGCAGCGCAAATATTACATATCTTGGTTTTTCTAGCTGGGAGGCAGCTTTTACGGTCCATGAATGTATCGTTGTGCTTTGAAGCAGTGGATACTCGTATAGATTCCAAGACCGAAAGCCCATATTCAAGTATCGTCCACTTTCCAATGTTCGGAGTAATGACAATTTAGTTATCTCATTTAATATTACGTGGGGCATACGCCATTGTATCTTGAGCAATTCAACTTCTACCTCTACTAATGGATGATGACTGAATACGCAATTATTATCATTGCGTGAACGTATCAGAATTAGTTCATGACGAGCATTGACAACTACGCGTTTGTAATCTTCGCAGAGTCCTAGCAATATGTTGAGAGGTACACAGAAATTGAAGTATTTCCCCCCACCATTATGTGTCACATCCCTCGCAGCATTTTTCAGAGTATGACTCTTCTCAGGGCTTAGAGAGATGTAGTTTTTAATCATGGTTGTTATTCCAACGTTTCGATTGCGATCAATCTCCACACCATCGAGCTCATAACGAACTTCATCAAACATAAATGCAACCCAATTGTTTCCCAATACTACTATTGCTTGATCATCAGGTTTTTTAAGCACCGTAAACTTCCCCTCAACGTAGACAAAACTTTGAGATGGTCTTGACAAGTCTTGATGTTGTATAGGAATTCGTATTTTATCGCTGTGTCCAAACGTTGAGTTGGCATACGGATGGTACGTATGAGTCTCACTTTTGTCGATACGATCGTCAGAGATTGGCTCCCCACTGATATTCAAGACGTCGGTCATCCTTTTGCCTCAAGTACGTCGCACAATAAATCCCAGGGATTCTAAAAATTCACGATTCGCTGCACTGGCTTTCTTCTTTGCCGGTAATTTAACACTCAATGTCGCGTGTCTTCTTGCATGAGTATTGTCACGTGTGATCGTATTATCTCGCGTAGAAATATTGTCTCTGGCGTATTCCGTGTCGTACAGAATGAGCATCATAAGCGTCGTTTTCGTCGTCAATTTGCTCTACGTGCAAGATCCGCAGCAAAACATCGTTGGACATTTCGCGTGGATCAAGAATTTATCAAGGCTCGTCAGCTCACCGTTGAATAAGCACACTTGACAGAAATATATCTGCGATAGATACGTAGGTTTGATGTAATTTAATACATCGAAGCAATTGTATCGAAACTGAAGTTATTTTTGATTTCGTAGATGTCTACACTACTTTCATTCGGGGCAAAATTGCAAGCGCACGCTGTGGACTGTGGCCAGATTAACGACTGTGCTGTCCGTCTACCGAACGATGCCAACAAGTGGCTCACTTTTAGAAACTTCAATCATAAGGAGCGACTTCCATTCGTAATATACGCCGATCTTAAGTGCGTTCTTGCGAAAATGAATGAACGAAACATGTACCAACACCACGAGGTTTCTAGTACCGCATACTACGTACATTGTTCATACGATCAATCATTATGCAGATATGAATCGCACCGCAGTAGCGATTGCATCGCATGGTTCGTCAAAGAACTAAAAAGTGCAGCTTTGCATGTGAAAGATATTTTATCTTCAAATATCCCCATAGTATAGTTAACATCCGACGAGGAGCTTAAATTTCGAACCGCGATTAAGTGTCACATGAACATCACCAGAGTTCGATAAAATCACAAAATGTCACGAAACTGCCAAAATGTCGCGAAACTCCCAAAACCCAAACAAACTCAAACAAATCTGAACATTCTCAAAATGTCATGAAAATCACGAAATGTCAATAAAATCACAAAATGCCATGAAAATCCCAACATGTCATGTGAGCCTGTTTGGACATTTCGTGATTTTCATGACATTTTTCGATTTTCATGACATTTTGGGATTTTCATGGCATTTTGGGATTTTCATGACATTTTGTGATTTTATTGACATCTCGTGATTTTCATGACATTTTGAAAATGTTCGGATTTGTTTGAGTTTGTTTCAGTTTTGGGAGTTTCGTGACATTTTGGCAGTTTCGTGACATTTTGTGATTTTATTGGTCTACGCATTTTATTGGTTTGTTTGGCCTTGTTTGGGTTTGTTTGGTCTTTTTTGGGTTTGTTTGGCCCTGTTTGGGGGTGTTTGGCCTTGTTTGGGTTTGTTTATCCCTGTCTGGGGTTGTTTGGGGATGATTGGCCTTGTCCGGGGTTGTTTGGCCTTGTTTGGTTTTGTTTGGCCTTGTTTGGGTCTGTTCGGCCTTGTCTGGGGTTGTTTGGCCTTGTTTGGGGCTGCTTGGGTTATAACCCAAACAAACCCAAACAACCCCGTACAAGGACAAACAAACCCGGCAAGGCCAAACAAACCCAAACAAGGCCAATCAACCCCAAACAAGGCCACACAGACCCAAACATGGCCAAACAAGCCTAAACAAGGCCAATTAAACCCAAACCAGGGGTTGTTTGTTTTTGTTTTGATTTGATTTTCATGACATTTCGTGATTTTCATGACAATTTTTTATTTTCATGATATTTTGGGATTTTCATGACATTTTGTGATTTTATTGACATTTTGTGATTTTAATGATATCTCGTGATTTATCGTTTTTTATCGTTATTTATCGTTATTTATCGTTATTTATCGTTATTTATCGTTATTAATCGTTATTTATCGGTATTTGTCGTTATTTATCGTTATTTATCGTTATTTATCGTTATTTATCGTTATTTATCGTTATTTATCGTTATTCATCGTTATTTATCGGTATTTATCGTTATTTATCGTTATTTATCGTTATTTATCGTTATTTATCGTTATTTATCGTTATTTATCGTTATTTATCGTTTTTTATCGTTATTTATCGTTATTTATCGTTGTTTATCGTTATTTATCGTTATTTATCGTTATTTATCGTTATTTATCGTTATTTATCGTTATTTATCGTTATTTATCGTTATTTATCGTTATTTATCGTTATTTATCGTTATTTATCGTTATTTATCGTTATTTATCGTTATTTATCGTTATTTATCGTTATTTATCGTTATTTATCGTTATTTATCGTTATTTATCGTTATTTATCGTTATTTATCGTTATTTATCGTTATTTATCGTTATTTATCGTTATTTATCGTTATTTATCGTTATTTATCGTTATTTATCGGTATTTATCGTTATTTATCGTTATTTATCGTTATTCATCGTTATTTATCGTTATTTATCGTTATTTATCGTTATTTATCGTTATTCATCGTTATTTATCGTTATTTATCGTTATTTATCGTTATGTATCGTTGTGTATCGTTATTTATCGTTATGTATCGTTATTTATCGTTATTTATCGTTATTTCTCGTTATTTATCGTTATTTCTCGTTATCTCTCGTTATTTCTCGTTATTTCTCGTTATTTCTCGTTATTTCTCGTTATTTCTCGTTATTTCGCGTTATTTCTCGTTATTTATCGTTATTTATCGTTATTTATCGTAATTTATCGTTATTTATCGTTATTTATTGTTATTTATCGTAATTTATCGTTATTTATAGATATTTATCGTTATTTATCGTTATTTATCGATATTTATCGTTATTTATCGTTATTTATCGTTATTTATCGTTATTTATCGTTATTTATCGTTATTTTTCGTTATTTATCGTTATTTATCGTTATTTATCGTTATTTATCGTTATTTATCGTTATTTATCGTTATTTATGCCTATTTATCGATATTTATCGTTATTTATCGTTATTTATCGTTATTTTTCGTTATTTATCGTTATTTATCGTTATTTATCGTTGTTTATCGCAATTTATCGTTATTTATCGTTATTTATCGTTATTTATGGTTATTAATCGTTATTAATCGTTATTTATCGTTATTTGTCGTTATTTATCGTTATTTATCGTTATTTATCGTTATTTATCGTTATTTATCGTTATTTATCGTGATTTATCGTTATTTATCGTTATTTATCGTTATTTATCGTCATTTATCGTTATTTATCGTTGTTTATAGTTATTTATCGTTATTTATCGTTATTTATCGTTATTTATCGTTATTTATCGTTATTTATCGTTATTTATCGTTATTTATCGTTATTTATCGTTATTTATCGTTATTTATCGTTATTTATCGTTATTTATCGTTATTTATCGTTATTTACCGTTATTTATCGTTATTTATCGTTATTTATCGTTATTTATCGTTATTTATCGTTATTTATCGTTATTTATCGTTATTTATCGTTATTTATCGTTATTTATCGTTGTTTATCGTTGTTTATCGTTATTTATCCCTATTTATCGTTATTGATCGTTATTTATCGTTATTTATCGTTATTTATCGATATTTATCGCTATTTATCGTTATTCATCGTTATTTATCGTTATTTATCGTTATTTTTCGTTATTTATCGTTAATTATCGTTATTTATCGTTATTTATCGTTATTTATCGTTATTTATCTTTATTTTTCGTTATTTATCGTTATTTATCTTTATTTTTCGTTATTTATCGTTATTTATCGTTATTTATCGTTATTTATCGTTATTTATCGTTATTTATCGTTATTTATCGTTATTTATCGTTATTTATCGTTATTTATCGTTATTTATCGTTATTTATCGTTATTTATCGTTATTTATCGTTATTTATCGTCATTTATCGTTATTTATCGTCATTTATCGTTCTTTATCGTTATTTATCGTTATTTATCGTTATTTATCGTTATTTATCGTTATTTATCGTTACTTATCGTTACTTATCGTTATTTATCGTTATTTATCGTTATTTATCGTTATTTATCGTTATTTATGGTTATTTATCGTTATTTATCGTTATTTATAGTTATTTATCGTTGTTTATCGTTATTTATCCCTATTTATCGTTATTTATCGTTGATTATGGTTATTTATCGTTATTTATTCCTATTTATCGTTATGTATCGTTATTTATCCTTATTTATCGTTATTTATCGGTATTTATCGTTATTTATCGTTATTTATCCCTATTTATCGTTATTTATTGTTATTTATCGTTATTTATCGTTATTTATCCCTATTTATCGTTATTTATCGTTATTTAACGTTATTTATCGTTATTTATCCCTATTTATCGATATTTATCGTTATTTAGCGTTATTTATCGTTCTTTTTCGGTATTTTTCGTTATTTATCGTTATTTATCGCAATTTATCGTTATTTATCGTTATTTATCGTTATTTATCCTTATTTATCGGTATTTATCGTTATTTAACGGTATTTATCGTTATTTATCCCTATTTATCGTTATTTATCCCTATTTACCGTTATTTATCGTTATTTATCCCTATTTATCGTTATTTATCGTTATTTATGGTTATTTATCGTTATTAATCGTTATTTATCGGTATTTATCGTTATTTGTCGTTATTTATCGTTATTTATCGTAATTTATCGTTATTTATCGTTATTTATCGTTATTTATCGTTCATTATGGTTATTTATCGTTATTTATCATTATTTAACGTTATTTATCGTTATTTATCGTTATTTCTCGTTATTTCTCGTTATTTCTCGTTATTTCTCGTTATTTCTCGTTATATCTCGTTATTTATCGTTATTTATCGTTAATTATCGTTATTTATCGGTATTTATCGTTATTTATCGTTATTCATCGTTATTTATCGATATTTATCGTTAATTATCGTGATTTATCGTTATTTATCGTTATTTATCGTTATTCATGGTTATTTATCGATATTTATCGTTATTTATCGTTATTTATCGTTATTTATCGATATTTATCGTTATTTATCGTTATTTATCGTTATTTATCGTTATTTATCGTTATTTATCGTTATTTATCGTTATTTATCGTTTTTTATCGTTATTTATCGTTATTTTCTTGTTTATTGTTATTTATCGTTATTTATCTTTATTTATCTTTGTTTATCGTTATTTATCGTTGTTTTTCGTTATTTATCGTTATTTAATGTTATTTATCGTTATTTTTCGTTATTTATCGATATTTATCGTTAGTTATCGTTATTTATCGTTATTTATCCCTATTTATCCCTATTCATCGTTATTTATCGTTATGTATTCCTATTTATCGTTATTTATCGTTATTTATCCCTATTTATCGTTATTTATCGTTATTTATCGTTACTTATCGTTATTTATCGTTATTTATCGTTATTAATCGTTTTTTATCGTTTTTTATCGTTTTTTATCGTTATTTATTGTTTTTTATCCCTCTTTATCGTTATTTATCGTCATTTATTGTTATTTATCGTTATTTATCCTCATTTATCGTTATTTATCGTTATTTATCGTTATTTGTCGTTATTTATCCCTATTTATCGTTATTTATCGTTATTTATCGTTATGTATCCCTATTTATCGTTATTTATCGTTATTTATCGTTATTTATCCCTATTTATCCTTATTTATCGTTATTTATCGTTATTTATCGTTATTTATCGTTATTTATTGTTATTAATCGTTATTTATCGTTATTTATCCCTATTTATCGTTATTTATCGTTATTTATTGTTATTTATCGTTATTTATCTTTATTTATCGTTATTTATCTTTATTTATCGTTATTTATCGTTATTTATCGTAATTTATCCCTATTTATCGATATTTATCGTTATTTATCGTTACTTATCCCTATTCATCGTTATTTATCGTCGCCTCAAAAGAGCAACAGAATTATACTAGATTGATTGGTCCAGTCGCCTTTAAACTTCGGTTAACTCGGTTAACCGAGAGTTGTGGAACCGGGCCTAGAAGGTTTGGTGCATGTAGTCAGACGGTAAGGAGTAGGAACGCAGTGTTGTAGAAACCACGATCTTACATACAGGTCTGGAAACTCTACCAGAATTCGCATGGTGGGGGTAGGCCGCTTACGGACGAAAATATTCGTTGAGAATTGACACTACGCGGCGCTGTAATCTTGCCCCCAGTTGAACGTAACCACCAAAAATAATTTTTCTAAACAAGCCCACTCTTCGGGGATCGAACTCGGCTCCTTCAAAACGGTAGCTCAGCACCCTATCCGTGCGTCCATGATTATCATTGCATGAATAAGACAGTTTTCTAACATTTAAGTTATAGCCACGCTTGGGGTTTAATTAGATTTGGTGGCTCGTTCGGTCGGTTCACTGCTTAATTTTATTCATTATAATTAGCTATATTGGTAGATATACCACCTACACATATATATATACGAGGGTGGTCCGAGAAGTACTTAGCCTCATCGGCCGATGGCGCCACTATCGCAAGATATATTTTCTATCGTGTAGTACATTCTCTTAGACAGCAACTGTGCAAATTTCAGTTATTTATCGTTATTTATCGTTATTTCTCGATATTTTACGTTAGTTCTCGTTATTTATCGTTATTTATCGTTATTTATACGTATTCATAATTATTTATCGTTATTTATCGTTATTTGTGGTTATATATAGTTATTTATCGTTATTTATCGTTATTTATCGTTATTCATCGTTATTTATCGTTATTTATCGTTATTTATCGTTATTCATCGTTATTTATCGTTTTTTATCGTTATTTATCGTTATTCATCGCTATTCATCGTTATTCATCGCTATTCATCGTTATTCATCGTTATTCATCGTTATTCATCGTTATTCATCGTTATTCATCGTTATTCATCGTTATTCATCGTTATTCATCGTTATTCATCGTTATTCATCGTTATCCATCGTTATTTATCGTTATTCATCGTTATTCATCGTTATTCATCGTTATTCATCGTTATTCATCGTTATTCATCGTTATTCATCGTTATTCATCGTTATTCAT
>OX632365.1:16285821-16437530 GCA_951751655.1 Ophion costatus | reverse complement strand
TTATTTATCGTTATTTCTCGTTATTTCTCGTTATTTATCGTTATTTATCGTTAATTATCGTTATTTATCGTTATTTATCGTTATTTATCGTTATTTATCGTTATTTATCGTAATTTATCGTTATTTATCGTTATTTATCGTTATTTATCGTAATTTATCGTTATTTATCGATATTTATCGTTATTTATCGTTATTTATCGTTATTTATCGATATTTATCGATATTTATCGTTATTTATCGTTATTTGTCGTTATTTATCGTTATTTATCGTTATTTATCGTTATTTATCGTTATTTTTCGTTATTTATCGTTATTTATCGTTATTTATCGTTATTTATCGTTATTTATCGTTATTTATCGTTATTTATGCCTATTTATCGATATTTATCGTTATTTATCGTTATTTTTCGTTATTTATCGTTATTTATCGTTGTTTATTGCAATTTATCGTTATTTATCCCTATTTCTAGTTATTTATCGTTATTTATGGTTATTAATCGTTATTTATCGTTATTTGTCGTTATTTATCGTTATTTATCGTTATTTATCGTTATTTATCGTGATTTATCGTTATTTATCGTTATTTATCGTTATTTATCGTTATTTATCGTCATTTATCGTTATTTATCGTTGTTTATAGTTATTTATCGTTATTTATCGTTATTTATCGTTATTTATCGTTATTTATCGTTATTTATCGTTATTTATCGTTATTTATCGTTATTTATCTTTATTTATCGTTATTTATCGTTATTTATCGTTATTTATCGTTATTTACCGTTATTTATCGTTATTTATCGTTATTTATCGTTATTTATCGTTATTTATCGTTATTTATCGTTATTTATCGTTATTTATCGTTATTTATCGTTATTTATCGTTATTTTTCGTTATTTATCGTTATTTATCGTTATTTATCGCAATTTATCGTTATTTATCGTTATTTATCGTTATTTATCGTTATTTATCGTTATTTATCGTTATTTATCGTTATTTATCGTTATTTATCGTTATTTATCGTTATTGATGGTTATTTATCGTTATTTATCGTTATTTATCGTTATTTATCGTTATTTATCGTTATTTATCGTTATTTATAGTTATTTATCGTTTTTTATCGTTGTTTATCGTTATTTATCCCTATTTATCGTTATTTATCGTTATTTATCGTTATTTATCGTTATTTATTCCTATTTATCGTTATTTATCGTTATTTATCGTTGTTTATCCTTATTTATCGTTATTTATCGTTATTTATCGGTATTTATCGTTATTTATCGTTATTTATTGTTATTTATCGTTATTTATCCCTATTTATCGTTATTTATCGTTATTTAACGTTATTTATCGTTATTTATCGTTATTTAGCGTTATTTATCGTTATCTATCGTTATTTTTCGTTATTTATCGTTATTTATCGTTATTTATCGTTATTTATCGATATTTATTGTTATTTATGGTTATTTATCGTTATTAATCGTTATTTATCGGTATTTATCGTTATTTGTCGTTATTTATCGTTATTTCTCGTTATTTATCGTTATTTATCGTTATTTATACTTATTTATCATTTTTTATCGTTATTTATCGTTATTTATCGTTGTTTATCGTTATTTATCCCTATTTATCGTTATTTATGGTTATTTATCGTTATTTATCGTTATTTATCGTTATTTATCGATATTTATCGTTATTTATCGTTATTTATCGTTAATTATCGTTATTTATCGATATTTATCGTTATTTACCGTTATTTATCGTTTTTTATCGTTATTTATCGTTATTTTTCGTTATTCATCGTTATTTATCGTAATTTATCGTAATTTATCGTTATTTATCCCTATTTATCGATATTTATCGTTATTTAGCGTTATTTATCGTTATTTATCGTTATTTATGGTTATTAATCGTTATTAATCGTTATTCATCGTTATTTGTCGTTATTTATCGTTATTTATCGTTATTTATCGTTATGTATCGCAATTTATCGTTATTTATCGTTATTTATCCTTATTTATCGGTATTTATCGTTATTTAACGGTATCTATCGTTATTTATCCCTATTTATCGTTATTTATCCCTATTTACCGTTATTTATCGTTATTTATCCCTATTTATCGTTATTTATCGTTATTAATCGTTATTTATGGTGATTTATCGTTATTAATCGTTATTTATCGGTATTTATCGTTATTTGGCGTTATTTATCGTTATTTATCGTAATTTATTGTTATTTATCGTTATTTATCGTTATTTATCGTTATTTATCGTTATTTATCGTTATTTATCGTTATTTATAATTATGTAACGTTATTTATCGTTATTTATCGTTATTTATCGTTATTTCTCGTTATTTCTCGTTATTTCTCGTTATTTCTCGTTATTTCTCGTTATTTCTCGTTATGTCTCGTTATTTCGCGTTATTTCTCGTTATTTCTCGTTATTTCTCGTTATTTCTCGTTATTTATCGTTATTTATCGTTAATTATCGTTATTTATCGTTATTTATCGTTATTTATCGTTATTTATCGTTATTTATCGTAATTTATCGTTATTTATCGTTATTTATCGTTATTTATCGTAATTTATCGTTATTTATCGATATTTATCGTTATTTATCGATATTTATCGATATTTCTCGTTATTTATCGTTATTTATCGTTATTTTTCGTTATTTATCGTAATTTATCGTAATTTATCGCTATTTATCCCTATTTATCGATATTTATCGTTATTTAGCGTTATTTATCGTTATTTATCGTTATTTATGGTTATTAATCGTTATTAATCGTTATTCATCGTTATTTGTCGTTATTTATCGTTATTTATCGTTATTTATCGTTATTTATCGTTATGTATCGCAATTTATCGTTATTTATCGTTATTTATCCTTATTTATCGGTATTTATCGTTATTTAACGGTATCTATCGTTATTTATCCCTATTTATCGTTATTTATCCCTATTTATCGTTATTTATCGCTATTTACCGTTATTTATCGTTATCTATCCCTATTTATCGTTATTTATCGTTATTAATCGTTATTTATGGTGATTTATCGTTATTAATCGTTATTTATCGGTATTTATCGTTATTTGGCGTTATTTATCGTTATTTATCGTAATTTATTGTTATTTATCGTTATTTATCGTTATTTATCGTTATTTATCGTTATTTATCGTTATTTATAATTATTTAACGTTATTTATCGTTATTTATCGTTATTTCTCGTTATTTCTCGTTATTTCTCGTTATTTCTCGTTATTTCTCGTTATTTCTCGATATTTCTCGTTATTTCTCGTTATTTCTCGTTATTTCTCGTTATTTCTCGTTATTTCTCGTTATATCTCGTTATTTATCGTTATTTATCGTTAATTATCGTTATATATCGGTATTTATCGTTATTTATCGTTATTCATCGTTATTTATCGATATTTATCGTTATTTATCGTTATTTATCGTTATTTATCGTTATTTATCGTTATTTATCGTTATTTATCGTTATTTATCGTTATTTATCGTTATTTATCGTTATTTATCGTTATTTATCGTTATTTATCGTTATTTATCGTTATTTATCGTTATTTATCGTTATTTATCGTTATTTATCGTTATTTATCGTTATTTATCGTTATTTATCGTTATTTATCGTTATTTATCGTTATTTATCGTTATTTATCGTTATTTATCGTTATTTATCGTTATTTATCGTTATTTATCGTTATTTGTCGTTATTTGTCGTTATTTATCGTTATTTATCGTTATTTGTCGTTATTTGTCGTTATTTATCGTTATTTATCGTTATTTATCGTTATTTATCGTTATTTATCGTTATTTATCGTTATTTATCGTTATTTATCGTTATTTATCGTTATTTATCGTTATTTATCGTTATTTATCGTTATTTATCGTTATTTATCGTTATTTGTCGTTATTTATCGTTATTTATCGTTATTTATCGTTATTTATCGTTATTTATCGTTATTTATCGTTATTTATCGTTATTTATCGTCATTTATCGTCATTTATCGTTATTTATCGTTATTTATCGTTATTTATCGTTATTTATCGTTATTTATCGTTATTTATCGTTATTTATCGTTATTTATCGTTATTTATCGTTATTTATCGTTATTTATCGTTATTTATCGTTATTTATCGTTATTTATCGTTATTTATCGTTATTTATCGTTATTTATCGTTATTTATCGTTATTTATCGTTATTTATCGTTATTTATCGTTATTTATCGTTATTTATCGTTATTTCTCGTTATTTCTCGTTATTTATCGTTATTTATCGTTGTTTCTCGTTATTTCGCGTTATTTCTCGTTATTTCTCGTTATTTATCGTTATTTATCGTTATTTATCGTTATTTATCGTTATTTATCGTTATTTATCGTTATTTATCGATATTTATCGTTATTTATCGTTATTTATCGTTATTTATCGTTATTTATCGTTATTTATCGTTATTTATCGTTGTTTATCGTTATTTATCGTTATTTATCGTTATTTATCGTTATTTATCGTTATTTATCGTTATTTATCGTTATTTATCGTTATGTATCGTTATTTATCGTTATTTATCGTTATTTATCGTTATTTATCGTTATTTATCGTTATGTATCGTTATTTATCTTTATTTATCGTTATTTATCCCTATTTATCGTTATTTATTGTTATTTATCGTTATTTATCGTTATTTATCCCTATTTATCGTTTTTTATCGTTATTTATCGTTATTTATCGTTATTCAACCCATTCAACCCATTCAACCCAAACAAACCCTGGTTAACAAACCCTGGTTAAGAAACCCTGGGTTAACAAACCCTGAGTTAAAAAGCCCTGGGTTAACAAACCCTGGGTTAACAAACCCTGGGTTAACAAACCCTGGGTTAACAAACCCTGGTCAACAAACCCTGGGTTAACAAACCCTGGGTGAACAAACCCTGGGTGAACAAACCCTGGGTTAACAAGCACTGGGTTAAAAAACCCTGGGTCAACAAACCCTGGTCAACAAACCCTGGGTTAACAAACCCTGGGTTAACAAACGCTGGGTTAACGAACCCTGGGTTAACGAACCCTGGGAATCCGTGGAAAAATCAGTTTCAGGTGATTAGCTCGTTTGTAGTTACTTTCTCTATAATTACAAACGATAAATACGGAACTACGAACAACTACAAACGTTTTAGAAGCGCGGGCATCGGGTGTAGTTACTTACTCCATTACTACAATCGAACATTTCCTTCAAAAATCGTGGAAACATCATATTCAGGTGATTTCAGCGTTTGTAGTTACTTTCTCTGCAACTACAAACTATAAATACGAAACTACGAACTACTACAAAAGTTTTAACACCGCCGGCGTCGTTTGTAGTACTACTACAAACGATATATACAGAACTATAAGCAACTACAAACGTTTTAGAATCGTGGGCGTCGTTTGTAGTAGCCAACTTTATTACTCCAAACGAACATATGCTTCCAAAAGCGTGGAAAAATCATTTTCAGGTGAGTTCCTCGTTTGTAGTTACTTTCTCTGTTACTAAAAACGATAAATACGGAACTGCAAATAACTACAAACGTTTTACAAGCGCGTGCGTCGTTTGTAGTAACCTACTTTATTACTACAATCGAACGTTTCTTTCTCACATTGCTGGAAAAAGATTTTCACGTCATTCACTCGTTTGTAGTCACTTTTTCTACAACTACAAACGATACATACGGAACTACAAACAACTACGAAAGTTTTAGACGCGCCGACGTCGTTTGTAGTTACATGTGATGCAAAGACACATGACACAAAGTGACACAAAATGTCATGAAAATCATAAAATGTCATGAAAATCACCAAGGGTCATGAAAATCACATAATGTCATGAAAAGCTCAAAATGTCATGAAAATCACAAATTGTCATGAGAATCACAAATTGTCATGAAAATAACAAAACATCATGAAAATCTCAAAATAAATACAAAACTACAGACAACTACAAATGATTTAGAATCGCGGGCGTGGTTTGTAGTAGCCTCCTCTTTTTCTACAAACGAACATATCCTTCCAAAATCGCGGAAAAATCATTTTCCGTTGATTTACTCGTATGTAATCACGTTCTCTGTTACTCAAAATGATAAATACGGAACTACAAACAACAACAAACGTTTTACAAGCGAGGGCGTCGTTTGTAGTAACCACCTATGTGAACTTGGCACCCGAGTATCTCCGATCTCAATTTTTTTTTGTGATTTCGGAAGGTTTTCGTTTGTAGTTGATTGTAGTACACTTAAGGGAGCTTTCCAGTGTGAAATTTTCAAAAAATCGATTTTTTTTTTTTTGCTTTATCGAATAGTATACACTCTTCCGAATATTCCCTGAAATTTTCATGCTGAAATTCAGATTATTTCGGTTACTGTACAGCATTTCTTGGAAGAAGGCAACGGAGCGCTGCAGCTGCCGCGTAGCTGTAGCGCTCCTCAGTTGAAACTTTGAACGCGTTTTTCTCGAAACAGCATTTTTCAAAACGGTGTCCAACTTGGAGGGCAGAGTTTTAAAGCTATCGAGTTGAATTTTTTACACAATATTCTTAACGTCATTGTTTATCGTGCTATGGAAGCTTTTTTTTTTTGACATCTTCCTATTTTTTTGTAAAAAAAACTGTCAAAAAAAATGCTAAAATCGATACTTTTTGTTCAAACCGGCGCCATTTTTGCAAAAAAAAAAAAAAAAAAAAGCCTCCATAGCACGAAAGCCAATTATATATCGACCAATAATCTTTTTGTGTTTTTTGTTTCAGATCGAAATTGTGACCCCCAACGTGGACACCACATCCAAGTGCATTTTCTCCAACAATTGTTTCATCATTTTTATAGATATTAATTAATAAATAAATCGATCTTCAAAAAATTGTTTTGTATTCTTTAATACCCAATTAATATACAAGAAAAAACCAGACCGATTAGATTATTTTTTCTTTAAAAAACAAATCGCGAAAAACAGCGATTTATCGGGCTGTCACACTGGAAAGCTCCCTTAATTTCGTTTGTAGTAGCGCAGAAAAAAAATTTCGACCACCAAAAAAAACGGCATCCCTCGGAATAAAAATAAAAAACTTTTAGCATATTATTTTTATTCAGTAGCGTTTGTAGTTGATTGTAGTAAACTTTTTTTCGTTTGTAGTTGAAGGGTTTTTTTTATTTTCCAAAAAAACGGACTACAAAAAATAAAACAACCTGTACCAATTTTTTGAGTGAATCCTAAATGCTCATTAACATATATCTGACATAAAAGTTAAAAATGAAAACGAAGGCATCACGGAAATGCAATATTTCACAATTTATCTCAGCAGCTTATCCTTTGCATACACCGCTGAAGCAGGAAAACGATCTATCCTATCGTACGGTAGGATAGATCATTTGTAGTAGTAAACGAGATAACTACAAACGACGCCTGCATTTCTAAAACGTTTGTAGTCGTTTGTAGTTCCGTCTTAATCGTTTGTAGTTGCAGAGAAAGTAACTACAAACGAGGAAATCAACTGCAAATGAGTTTTCACTTATTTTAGATATGTTGGTTTGTATTAGTAATCTAGGTAACTACAAACGACGCCGGCAGTTTTTAAACGTTTGTAGTAGTTCGTAGTTTCGTATTTCTCGTTTGTAGTTGCAGAGGAAGAAAGTACAAACGATGAAATCACCTGAAAGTGATGTTTCCACGATTTTTGAAGGATATTATCGTTTGTAGTAATGGAGCAATAACAACAAACGATGCCCGCGCTTCTCACACGTTTGTAATTGTTTGTAGTTCCGTATTTATGGTTTGTAGATATAGGGAAAGTAACTACATGCGAGGAAATCACCTGAAACTGATTTTTCGACGGATTTGGAAGGGTATGTTCGTTTGGAGTAATAAAGTAGGCTACTACAAAAGACGCCCGCGTTTCTAAATCGTTTGTAGTTGTTCGTAGTTTCGTATTTATCGTTTGTAGCTGCAGAGAAAGTAACTACAAACTATGAAATCACCTGAAAATGATGTTTCCACGATTTTTGAAGGAAATGTTCGTTTGTAGTAATGGAGTGAGTAACTACCAACGACGCCAGTGCTTTTAAAACGTTTGTAGTTGTGTGTAGTTTCGTATTTATCGTTTGTAGTTGTAGAAAAAAAGACTACAATGGAGGGAAGGACGTGAAAATATTTTTTCAGTTATGGGAGAGGGAAACGTACGCTTGGAGTAAAAAAGCAGGATACTAGAAAAGACGCACGCGCTCCTAAAACGTTTGTAGTTGTTTGTAGTTCCGTATTACCGTTTGTAGTAACAGAGAAAGTAACTACGAACGAGGAAATTCCCTGAAAATGATTTTTCCACGATTTTGGAAGGATATGTTCGTTTGGAGTAATAAATATGGCTACTAACAACGATGCCCGCGATTCTAAATCATTTGTAGTTGTTTGTAGTTCTGTATTTATCGTTTGTAGTAGTACTACAAAAGACGCTGGCGGTGTCAAAACGTTGGTAGTAGTTCGTAGTTTTGTATTTATAGTTTGTAGTTGCAGAGAAAGTAACTACAAACGATAAAATCACCTGAAAATGATGTTTCCACGATTTTTGAAGGAAATGTTCGTTTGTAGTAATGGAGTAAGTAACTACCAACGACGCCAGTGCTCTTAAAACGTTTGTAGTTGTGTGTAGTTTCGTATTTATCGTTTGTAGCTGTAGAAAAAGTAACTACAAAGGAGGGAAGGACGTGAAAATATTTTTTCAGCAATGCTAGAAGGAAACGTTCGCTTGTAGTCATAGAGCAGGTTACTACAAACGACGCACGCGCTTCTAAAACGTTTGTAGTTGTTTGTAGTTCCGTATTTATCGTTTGTAGTAACAGAGAAAGGAACAACAAACGAGGAAATTCCCTGGAAATGATTTTTCCCCGATTTTGGAAGAATATGTTCGTTTGGAGTAATAAAGTTGGCTACTACAAACGATGCCCGCGATTCTAAATCATTTGTAGTTGCTTGTAGTTCTGTATTTATCGTTTGAAGTAGTACTACAAACGACGCTGGCGGTGTCAAAACGTTTGTAGTAGTTCGTAGTTTTGTATTTATAGTTTGTGGTTGCAGAGAAAGTAACTACAAACGATGAAATCACTTGAAAATGATGTTTCCACGATTTTTGAAGGAAATGTTCGTTTGTAGTAATGGAGTAAGTAACTACAAACGATGCCCGCGCTTCTAAAACGTTCGTAGTTCTTTGTAGTTCCGCATGTATCCTTTGTAGTTATAGAAAAAGTGACTACGAACGAGGGAATGACGTGAAAATATTTTTTCAGCAATGTGAGTAAGAAACGTTCGATTGCAGTAATAAAATAGGTTACTAGAAACGTCGCACGCGCTTCTAAAACGTTTGATTGGGTTTGTAGTATCGTATTTATCGTTTGTAGTAACAGAAAAAGTAACTACAATCGAAGAAATCACCTGACAATGATTTTTCCACGCTTTTGGAAGGATATGTTTGTTCGGAGTAATAAAGTTGGCTACTACAAACGACTCCCGCGATTCTAAATCGTTTGTAGATACTTTCTATGCAACTACAATCAATAAATACGAAACTACGACCTACTACAAACGTTTCAAAACCGCCGGCGCCGTTTGTAGTTACATAGTTTACCACTGCAAACCAACATATCCTGCTAAAATAATGGAAAAATCATTTACAGGTGATTGCCGCGTTTGACGTTACTTTCTCCGCGGCTACAAGCGTTTCGAAAGCGCTGGCGTCGGTTGTAGTAACATTCTCTGCAACTACAAACGATAAATACGGAACTACAAACCCAATCAAACGTTTTACAAGCGCGTGCGTCGTTTGTAGTGACCTATTTTATTACTACAATCGAACGTTTCTTTCTCACATTGCTGAAAAAATATTTTCACGTCATTCCCTCGTTTATAGTCACTTTTTCTACAACTACAAACGATACATTCGGAACTACAAACAACTACGAACGTTTTAGAAACGCCGACGTCGTTTGTAGTTACTTGCTCCTTTACTACAAAAGAACATATCCTTCCAAATCCGTGGAAAAATAAGTTTCAGGTGAATAGCTCGTTTGTAGTTACTTTCTCTATAACTACAAACGATAAATACGGAACAACGAACAACTACAAACGTTTTGGAAGCGTGAGCGTCGTTTGTAGTAACCTACTTTATCACTACAATCAAACGTTTCCTTCAAAAATCGTGAAAAAATAATTTTCACGTGATTTCATCGTTTGTAGTTACTATCTCTGCAACTACAAACGATAAATACGAAGCTACGAACTACTACAAACGTTCTAAAAAGGCCGGCATCGTTTGTAGTACTACTACAAACGATAAATACAAAACTACAGACAACTACAAACGATTTAGAATCGCGGGCGTGGTTCGTAGTAGCCTCCTTGTTCACTAAGAACGAACATATCCTTCCAAAACCGTGGAAAAATCGATTTCCGGCGATTTCCTCGTGTGTAGAGTCACTTTCTCTGTTACTGAAAACGATAAATACGGAACTTCAAACAACTACAAACCTTTTACATGCGCGTGCGTCGTTTGTCGTGCCCTACTTTATTACTACAATCGAACGTTTCTTTCTCACAATGCTGAAAAAATATTTTCACGTCATTCACTCGTTTGTAGTCACTTTTTCTACAACTACAAACGATACACTCGGAACTACAAACAACTACGAAAGTTTTAGAAGCGCCGACGTCGTTTGTAGTTACATGTGACACAAAGACACATGACACAAAGTGACACAAAATGTCATGAAAATCATATAATGTCATGAAAATCACCAAGTGTCATGAAAATCACATAATGTCATGAAAAGCTCAAAATGTCATGAAAATCACTAATTGTCATGAAAATCACAAATTGTCATGAAAATAACAAAATATCTTGAAAATCTCCAAATGTCATGAAAATTTCAACACGTCACGAAAATAACAAAATCGGGGGTGTTTGGGCTTGGGTTTGTTTGGGTTTGTTCGGGTTTGTTTGGGGCTGGGTAGTTCCGTATGTATCGTTTGTAGTTGTCGAAAAAGCGACTACAAACGAGTGAGTGACGTTAAAATATTTTTACAGCAATGTGAAAAAGAAACGTTCGATTGTAGTAATAAAGTAGGTTACTACAATCGACGCACGCGCTTATAAAACGTTTGTAGTTGTTTGTAGTTCCGTATTTATCGTTTTTAGTAACAGAGAAAGTATCTACAAACGAGGAAATCACCTGAAAATTAGTTTTCCACGCTTATGGAAGGATATGTTCGTTTGGAGTAATAAAGTTGGCTACTACAAACGACGCCCGCGATTCTAAATCGTTTGTAGTTGTTTGTAGTTCTGTATTTATCGTTTGTAGTAGTACTACAAACGACGCCAGCGGTGTTAAAACGTTTGTAGTAGTTCGTAGTTTCTTATTTATAGTTTGTAGTTGCAGAGAAAGTAACTACAAACGATGAAATCACCTGAAAATGATGTTTCCACGATTTTTGAAGGAAATGATCGTTTGTAGTAATGGAGTAAGTAACTACAACCGATGCCCGTGCTTCTAAAACGTTTGTAGTTGTTCGTTGTTCCGGATTTATCGTTTGTAATTATAGAGAAAGTAACTACAAACGAGCTGATCACCTGAACCTGATTTTTCCACGGATTTGGAAGTATATGTTCGTTTGTAGTAAGCGAGCAAGTAACTACAAACAACGTTGGCGCTTCTAAAACGTTCGTAGCTGTTTGTAGTTCCGTATGTATCGTTTGTAGTTGTAGAAAAAGCGACTACAAACGAGGGAAAGACGTGAAAATATTTTTTCAGAAATGTGAGAAAGAAACGGTCGATTGTAGTAATAAAATATGTTACTAGAAACTATGCACGCGCTTGTAAAACGTTTGTTTGGGTTTGTAGTTCCGTATTTATCGTTGGTAGTAACAGAGAAAGTAACTACAAACGTAGAAATCACCTGACAATGATTTTTCCACGCTTTTGGAAGGATATGTTTGTTTAGAGTCATAAAGTTGGCTACTACAAACGACTCCTGCGATTCTAAATCGTTTGTAGTTACTTTCTATGAAACTACAAACGATAAATACGAAACTACGAACTACTACAAACGTTTTAAAACCGCCGGCGCCGTTTGTAGTTACATACTTAACCACTGCAAACCAACATATCCTTCTAAAATAATGGACAAATCATTTACAGGTGATTTCCGCGTTTGTAGTTACTTTCTCCGCCGCTACAAACGTTTCGAAAGCGCAGGCGTCGTTTGTAGTTACATTCTCTGAAACTACAAACGATAAATACGGAACTGTAAACCCAAACAAACGTTTTACAAGCACGTGCGTCGTTTCTAGTAACATATTTTATTACTACAATCGAATATTTCGTTCTCACATTGTTGAAATAATATTTTCACGTCATTCCCTCGTTTGTAGTCACTTTTTCTACAACTACAAACGATACATACGGAACTAGAAACAACTACGAACATTTTAGAAGCGCCGACGTCATTTGTAGTTACTTGATCCTTTACTACAAACGAACATATCCTTCAAAATCCGAGGAAAAATCAGTTTCAGGTGATTAGCTCGGTTGTAGTTACTTTCTCTATAATTACAAACGATGAATACGGAACTACGAACAACTACAAACGGTTTAGAAGCGCGGGCATCGGGTGTAGTTACTTACTCCATTACTACAAACGAACATTTCCTTCAAAAATCGTGGAAACATCATTTTCAGGTGATTTCAGCGTTTGTAGTTACTTTCTCTGCAACTACAAACTATAAATACGAAACTACGAACTACTACAAAATTTTAACAACGCCGGCGTCGTTTGTAGTACTACTGCAAACGATAAATACAGAACTACAAATAACTACAAACGTTTTAGAATCGCGGGCGTCGTTTGTAGTAGCCAACTTTATTACTCCAAACGAACATATCCGTCCAAAAGCGTGGAAAACTAATTTTCAGGTGAGTTCCTCGTTTGTAGTTACTTTCTCTGTTCCTAAAGACGATAAATACGGAACTACAAACAACTACAAATGTTTTACAAGCGCGTGCGTCGTTTGTAGTAACCTACTTTATTACTACAATCGAACGTTTCTTTCTCACATTGCTGAAAAAAGATTTTCACGTCATTCACTCGTTTGTAGTCACTTTTTCTACAACTACAGACGACATATACGGAACTACAAACAACTACGAAAGTTTTCGAAGCGCCGACGTCGCTTGTAGTTTCATGTGACACAAAGACACATGACACAAAGTGACACAAAATGTCATGAAATTCATAAAATGTCATGAAAATCACCAAGTGTCATGAAAATCACATAATGTCATGAAAAGCTCAAAATGTCCTGAAAATCACAAATTGTCATGAAAATCACAAATTGTCATGAAAATAACAAAACATCATGAAAATCTCAAAATGTCATGAAAATTTCAAAATGTCACAAAAATATCAAAATCGAGGGTTGTTTGGGTTTGGGTTTGTTCAGGGTTGGGGTTGGGTTTGTTTGGGTTTGGGTTTGTTAAGCCAGGGTGTGTTAACCAGCGTTTGTTAACCAGGGTTTGTTAACCAGGGTTAGTTAACCCAGGGTTTGTTAACCCAGGGTTTGTTAACCCAGGGTTTGTTAACCCAGGGTGTGTTAACCAGAGTTTGTTAACCAGGGTTTGTTAACCAGGGTTTGTTAACCAGGGTTTGTTATCCAGGGTTTGTTAACCAGGGTTTGTTGACCAGGGTTTGTTAACCCAGGGTTTGTTAACCCAGGGTTTGTTAACCCAGGGTTTGTTAACCCAGAGTTTGTTAACCCAGGGTTTGTTAACCCAGGGTTTGTTAACCCAAGGTTTGTTTACCCAGGATTGTTTACCCAGGGTTTGTTTACCCAGGGTTTGTTAACCCAGGGTTTCTTAACCAGGGTTTGTTAACCAGGGTTTGTTAACCCAGGGTTTGTTGACCAGGGTTTGTTAACCGAGGGTTTGTTAACCCAGGGTGTGTTAACCAGAGTTTGTTAACCAGGGTTTGTTAACCAGGGTTTGTTAACCAGGGTTTGTTATCCAGGGTTTGTTAACCAGGGTTTGTTGACCAGGGTTTGTTAACCCAGGGTTTGTTAACCCAGGGTTTGTTAACCCAGGGTTTGTTAACCCAGGGTTTGTTAACCCAGAGTTTGTTAACCCAGGGTTTGTTAACCCAGGGTTTGTTAACCCAGGGTTTGTTAACCCAAGGTTTGTTTACCCAGGATTGTTTACCCAGGGTTTGTTTACCCAGGGTTTGTTAACCCAGGGTTTCTTAACCAGGGTTTGTTAACCAGGGTTTGTTAACCCAGGGTTTGTTGACCAGGGTTTGTTGACCAGGGTTTGTTAACCCAGAGTTTGTTAACCCAGGGTTTGTTATCCCAGGGTTTGTTAACCAGGGTTTGTTGACCAGGGTTTGTTGACCAGGGTGTGTTAACCCATGGTTTGTTAACCATCATTTGTTAACCATGGTTTGTTAACCCAGGGTTTGTTAACCCAGGGTTCATTGACCCAGGGTTTGTTCACCCAGGGTTTGTTACCCCTGGGTTTGTTAACCCAGGGTTTGTTCACCCAGGGTTACTTAACCCAGGGTTTGTTGACCGGGGTTTGTTTTCCCAGGGTTTGGTAACCCAGGGCTCGTTAACCCAGCGTTTGTTAACCCAGGGCTTGTAAACCCAGGGTTTGTTGACCAGGGTTTGTTGACCCAGGGTTTGTTAACCCAGTGTTTGTCAACCCAGGGTTTGTTAACCCAGGGTTTGTTAACCCAGGGTTTGTTAACCCAGGGTTTGTTAACCCAGGGTTTGTTAACCCAGGGTTTGTTAACCCAGGGTTTGTTGATCCAGGGTTTATTAACCCACGGTTTATTGACCAGGGTTTGTTGACCAGGGCTTGTTGACCCACGGTTTGTTAACCCTGGGTTAACAAACCCTGGGTCGACAAACCCTGGGTTAACAAACCCTGAGTTAACAAACCCTGGGTTAACAAACCCTGGGTTAACAAACCCTGGGTTAACAAACCCTGGGTTAACAAACCCTGGGTTAACAAACCCTGGTCAACAAACCCTGGGTTAACAAACCCTGGGTGAACAAACCCTGGGTGAACAAACCCCGAGTTAACAAACACTGGGTTAAAAAACCCTGGGTCAACAAACCCTGGTCAACAAACCCTGGGTTAACAAACCCTGGGTTAACAAACGCTGGGTTAACGAACCCTGGGAATCCGTGGAAAAATCAGTTTCAGGTGATTAGCTCGTTTGTAGTTACTTTCTCTATAATTACAAACGATAAATACGGAACTACGAACAACTACAAACGTTTTAGAAGCGCGGGCATCGGGTGTAGTTACTTACTCCATTACTACAATCGAACATTTCCTTCAAAAATCGTGGAATCATCATATTCAGGTGATTTCAGCGTTTGTAGTTACTTTCTCTGCAACTACAAACTATAAATACGAAACTACGAACTACTACAAAAGTTTGAACACCGCCGGCGTCGTTTGTAGTACTACTACAAACGATATATACAGAACTACAAACAACTACAAACGTTTTAGAATCGCGGGCGTCGTTTGTAGTAGCCAACTTTATTTCTCCAAACGAACATATCCTTCCAAAAGCGTGGAAAAATCATTTTCAGGTGAGTTCCTCGTTTGTAGTTACTTTCTCTGTTACTAAAAACGATAAATACGGAACTACAAACAACTACAAACGTTTTACAAGCGCGTGCGTCGTTTGTAGTAACCTACTTTATTACTACAATCGAACGTTTCTTTCTCACATTGCTGAAAAAAGATTTTCACGTCATTCACTCGTTTGTAGTCACTTTTTGTACAACTACAAACGATACACACGGAACTACAAACAGCTACGAAAGTTTTAGAAGCGCCGACGTCGTTTGTAGTTACATGTGACACAAAGACACATGACACAAAGCGACACAAAACGTCATGAAAATCATAAAATGTCATGAAAATCACCAAGTGTCATGAAAATCACATATTGTCATGAAAAGCTCAAAGTGTCATGAAAATCACAAATTGTCACGAAAATAACAAAACATCATGAAAATCTCGAAATAAATACAAAACTACAGACGACTACAAACGATTTAGAATCGCGGGCGTGGTTTGTAGTAGCCTCCTCTTTTTCTACAAACGAACATATCCTTCCAAAATCGTGGAAAAATCATTTTCCGTTGATTTACTCGTATGTAGTCACTTTCTCTGTTACTCAAAATGATATATACGGAACTACAAACAACAACAAACGTTTTACAAGCGAGGGCCCAAACCCAAACCAGGGGTTGTTTGTTTTTGTTTTGATTTGATTTTCATGACATATTGGGATTTTCATGACGTTTTGTGATTTTATTGACATCTCGTGATTTTCATGACATTTTGAGAATGTTCGGATTTGTTTGAGTTTGTTTGAGTTTTGGGAGTTTCGTGACATTTTGGCAATTTTGTGACATTTTGTGATTTTATTGGTCTACTCATTTTATTGGTTTGTTTGGGTTTGTTTGGGTTATAGCCCAAACAAAGCCAAACAAACCCAGACAAGGCCAAACAAACCCAAACACGGCCAAACAATCCCAAACCACACCGAACAAACCCAAACCAGACCGAACAAGGCCAAACAACCCCGAACAAGACCAAACAAACCCAAACAAGACCAAACAAGGCCAAACAGACCCAAACAAGGCCAAACAAACCCAAACAAGGCCAAACAAACCCAAACCAGGGTTTGTTTGTTTTTTGTTTTTATTTTCATGACATTTCGTGATTTTCATGACATTTTGTGATTTTATTGGTCTACTCATTTTATTGGTTTGTTTGGCCTTGTTTGGGTTTGTTCGATATTGTTTGGGGTTGTTTGGCCTTGTTTGGGTTTGTTCGGGCTTGTTTGGCCTCGCTTGGGTTTGTTTGGGTTTGTTTAGCCTTGTTTGGGTTTGTTTGGCCTTGTCCGGGGTTGTTTGGCCTTGTTTGGTTCTGCTTGGGTTATAACCCAAACAAGGACAAACAAACCCAAACAAGGACAAACAAACCCAAACAAGGACAAACAAACCCAAACAAGGACAAACAAACCCAAACAAAACAAACAAGGCCGACAAACCCAAACAAGACCAAACAAACCCAAACAGCCTAAACAAGGACGAACAAACCAGGGGTTGTTTGTTTTTGTTTTGCCTTGTTTGGGTTTGTTATTTTATTGGTTTGTTTGGCCTTGTTTGGGGTTGTTTGCGTTTGTTTGAGTTTGTTTGGGTTTGTTTGGGTGTGTTTGGGTTATAACCAAAACAAACCCAAACAAGGTCAAACAAACCCAGCCGAGGTCCAACAAACCCAAACAAGGCCAAACAACCCCACACAGGACCGAACATGCCTAAAAAAGGCCAAATAGACCCAAACAAGGCCGAATAAACCCAAACAAATCCAAACAATGCTAAACAAACCCAAACAAGGCCAATCAAACCCTAACCAGGGTTTGTTTGTTTTGATTTTGATTTTCATGACATTTCGTGATTTTCATGACATTTTGTGATTTTATTGGTCTACTCATTTTATTGGTTTGTTTGGCCTTGTTTGGGTTTGTTCGGTCTTGTTTGGGGTTGCTTGGCCTTGTTTGGTCTTTTTTGGGTTTGTTTGGCCGTGTCTGGGGTTGTTTGGCCGAGTCTGGGGTACTTTGGCCGGGTTTGGGTTTGTTTGGGTTATAACCCAAACAAGGCCAAACAACCCCAGACACGGCCAAACAAGCCCAAACAAGGCCAAACAAACCAAACAAGGCCAAACAAACCAATAAAATGAGTAGACCAATAAAATCACAAAATGTCACGAAACTCCCAAAACTCAAACAAACTCAAACAAATCCGAACATTCTCAAAATGTCATGAAAATCACGAGATGTCAATAAAATCACAAAATGTCAATAAAATCACAAAATGTCAATAAAATCACAAAATGTCAATAAAATCACAAAATGTCATGAAAATCCCAAAATGTCATGAAAATAAAAAATTGTCATGAAAATCACGAAATGTCATGAAAATCAAATCAAAACAAAAACAAACATCCCCTGGTTTGGGTTTAATTGGCCTTGTTCAGGCTTGTTTGGGTTTGTGTGGCCTTGTTTGGGGTTGGTGGCCTTGTCGGGTTTGTTTGTCCTTGTTTGGGTTTGTTTGGCCTTGTTCGGGGTTGTTTGGGTTTGTTTGGGTTATAACCCAAGCCGCCCCAAACAAGGCCAAACAACCCCAGACGAGGCCAAACAAACCCAAACAAGGCCAAACAACCCCGGACAAGGCCAAACAACGCCAGACAAGGCCAAACAAACCCAAACAAGGCCAAACAACCCAAGACAAGGCCAAACAAACCCAAACAAGGCCAAACAATCCCAAACAAGGCCAATCAAACCCAAACAAGGCCAAACAAACCCAAAAAAGACCAAACAAACCCAAACAAGGCCAAACAAACCAATAAAATGCGTAGACCAATAAAATCACAAAATGTCACGAAACTGCCAAAATGTCACGAAACTCCCAAAACTGAAACAAACTCAAACAAATCCGAACATTTTCAAAATGTCATGAAAATCACGAGATGTCAATAAAATCACAAAATGTCATGAAAATCCCAAAATGTCATGAAAATCGAAAACTGTCATGAAAATCACGAAATGTCCAAACAGGCTCACATGACATGTTGGGATTTTCATGGCATTTTGTGATTTTATTGACATTTCGTGATTTTCATGACATTTTGAGAATGTTCGGATTTGTTTGAGTTTGTTTGGGTTTTGGGAGTTTCGTGACATTTTGGCAGTTTCGTGACATTTTGTGATTTTATCGAACTCTGGTGATGTTCATGTGACACTTAATCGCGGTTCGAAATTTAAGCTCCTCGTCGGATGTTAACTATACCATGGGGATATTTGAAGATAAAATATCTTTCACATGCAAAGCTGCACTTTTTATTTCTTTGACGAACCATGCGATGGAATCGCTACTACGGTGCAATTCATATCTGCATAATGATTGATCGTATGAACAATGTACGTAGTATGCGGTACTAGAAACCTCGTGGTGTTGGTACATGTTTCGTTCATTCATTTTCGCAAGAACGCACTCAAGATCGGCGTATATTACGAATGGAAGTCGCTCCTTATGATTGAAGTTTCTAAAAGTGAGCCACTTGTTGGCATCGTTCGGTAGACTGACAGAACAGTCGTTAATCTGGCCACAGTTCCCAGCGTGCGCTTGCAATTTTGCTCCGAATGAAAGTAGTGTAGACATCTACGAAAACAAAAATAACTTCAGTTTCGATACAATTGCTTCGATGTATTAAATTACATCAAACCTACGTATCTATCGCAGATATATTTCTGTCAAGTGTGCTTATTCAACGGTGAGCTGACGAGCCTTGATAAATTCTTGATCCACGCGAAATGTCCAACGATGTTTTGCTGCGGATCTTCCACGTAGAGCAAATTGACAACGAAAACGACGCTTGTGATGTTCATTCTGTACGACGCGGAATACGCCAGAGACAATATTTCTACGCGAGATAATACGATCGCACGTGACAATACTCATGCAAGAAGACACGCGACATTGAGTGTTAAATTACCGGCAAAGAAGAAACCCAGTGCAGCCAATCGTGAATTTTTAGAATTTCTGGGATTTATTGTGCGACGTACTTGAGGCAAAAGGATGACCGACGTCTTGAATATCAGTGGGGAGCCAATCTCTGACGATCGTGTCGTCAAAATTGAGACTCATACGTACCATCCGTATGCCAACTCAACGTTTGGACACAGCGATAAAATACGAATTCCTATACAACATCAAGACTTGTCAAGACCATCTCAAAGTTTTGTCTACGTTGAGGGGAAGCTTACGGTGCTTAAAAAACCTGATGATCAAGCAATAGTAGTATTGGGAAACAATTGGGTTGCATTCATGTTTGATGAAGTTCGTTATGAGCTCGATGGTGTGGAGATTGATCGCAATCGAAACGTTGGAATAACAACCACGATTAAAAACTACATCTCTCTAAGCCCTGAGAAGAGTCATACTTTGAAAAATGCTGCGAGGGATGTGACACATAATGGTGGGGGGAAATACTTTAATTTCTGTGTACCTCTCAACATATTGCTAGGATTCTGCGAAGATTACAAACGCGTAGTTGTCAATGCTCGTCATGAACTAATTCTGATACGTTCACGCAATGATAATAATTGCGTATTCAGTCATCATCCATTAGTAGAGGTAGAAGTTGAATTGCTCAAGATACAATGGCGTATGCCCCACGTAATATTAAATGAGATAACTAAATTGTCATTACTCCGAACATTGGAAAGTGGACGATACTTGAATATGGGCTTTCGGTCTTGGAATCTATACGAGTATCCACTGCTTCAAAGCACAACGATACATTCATGGACCGTAAAAGCTGCCTCCCAGCTAGAAAAACCAAGATATTTAATATTTGCGCTGCAGACTAGTAAAAAATTATATGGCAAAGGACATTACATTATTCGACGACTGCAAACTTGCCAATGTTAAACTTTATCTCAACTCGGAATCCTATCCTTACGATGATTTGAACTTGGATTTTGACAAAAACAGATTCGCCATTTTGTTCAATATGTACTCTTAATTTCGTAAACCTTATTACGGTTGTGATAGTGATAATTCTTTGCTCACTATCGCAAAGTTTCAATATAATTGTCCTCTCACGGTTATCGATCGCTCGCGCCAGAACGAGTCTGTGAAAAATGCTACCGTGGATGTGCGAATAGAATTTGAATGTAAGGAAGATTTGCCCCCAAATACTACTGCATATTGTTTGATCTTGCACGATCGCGTTGTTGAATATTGTCCATTGACCAACATGGTTCGTAAAATTGTATAGATCAGCAAATACCACCCCTCCCCCGCTCAATGAATAAATAATTTAAACATGAATTTCTTAAATATTGACGTCAGTCATCAATTGATCTTCCTATCGACTTGATCGAGCCAATACATCTTTGTTATGGCTGTACCTACATTTGTCGATCTACAAGGATTCATTGTTGGGAGAAATTTTGTCGTGAAGGAAGTAGCGATTCTGAGAGCGGAATGTGTACTCTCTCATTACATTTTCGGGAGTCTCATACCATGGAGACTTCTCACTAAATCTGAGAGATATGAAGCGTCATGGCTGATTCGGAATCATCATGGCCTGAAGTGGGCCTATGGAAACGTTCCATACAGCATGGCTCAAGGTTTAATAACGGCTGCAGTTATGGGCCCAACGGAAGACGACATGTATCCTATCGTATATGTTAACGGCCATGAAAAACGAGAATGGCTAGCTGATATATTAAATATGAAAAATGATCTCGTTATTGAAACGTTGGATGTGGAATTTGGCGATGTGCAAACCTTAAGTAGATTAGATGTGAGCCCTACTCTACGTTGCGAAAAGCATGAGAAAAATTGTGCCTTACAAAATGTGTTTAAAATGTTTATTTGGTGGTCGAATCATAAAGATTCGTGCCAATAAACGAAATGTAACAATATGTGATTTTTTATTTTCCTCACCCCTTCCTTTGTTACATCATTTTTTGTCAGATTATAGAACTGTATAAAATATTGCTCTCAAATGTAAAAGGAACTCGTTTTGAAAATGATGGGAAATCAATTCACACCATCGCTGGATGATGTTTGAAGACATTCATTGTCAGATGTTCGATAAATGATCAAGAGACATTCGCAGATGTTCATGAGGCGTCCGAACACGTTCATGAGACGTACGTAAGACGTACGAAGACGTTTGTGAAACGTTTGAAGACGTTCGTGAGACGTTTGTGAGACGTACGTGAGACGTACGTAAGACGTTCAAAAATGTTCGAACACGTTCATGAGACGTTCGTAAGACGTACGCGAGACGTTCGTGTGACGTACGTGAGAGGTTCGTAAGAGGTGCGTGAGACGTCCGAAGACGTTCATGAGACGTACGTGAGACTTTCGTAAGACGTACGTGAGACGTTCAAAGACGTTCGTGAGACGTACGTGAGACGTTCAAACATGTTCGAACACGTTCATGGGACGTTCGTAAGACGTTCGAAGACGTTCGTGAGACATACGTAGACGTTCGAAGACGTTCCTGAGACGTCCGAAGACGATAATGAGACGTACGTGAGACGTACGTGAGACGTACGTGAGACGTACGTGAGACGTACGAAGACGTACGAAGACGTTCGTAAGACGTTCGTAGACGTTCGTGAGACGTACGTGAGACGTTCGAAGACGTTCCTGAGACGTCCGAAGACGTTCATGAGTCGTACGTGAGGCGTACATGAGACGTTCGAAGACGTTAGTGAGACGTTCGTAAGACGTACGCGAGATGTTTGTAGACGTTCGTGAGACGTACGTGAGACGTCCGAAGACCTTCATGAGACGTACGTGAGACGTTCGAAGCCGTTCGTGAGACGTTCGAAGACATTCGTGAGACGTACGCGAGCCGTTCGTGAGACCTTCGCAGATGTTCCTGAGACGTCCGAAGACGTTCATGAGACGTACGTGAGACGTTCGAAGACGTTCGTGAGACGTACGTGAGACGTACGTGAGACGTTCGAAGACGTTCGTGAGACGTACGTGAGACGTTCGAAGACGTTCGTGAGACGTTCGAACACGTTCGAACACGTTCATGAGACGTTCGTAAGACGTACGTGAGACGTTCGTGAGACGTACGTGAGACGTACGTGAGATGTTCGAAGACGTTTGTGAGACGTTCGAACACCTTCGAACACGTTCATGAGACGTTCGTAAGACGTTCGTGGCAATGCGGCCGCTCCATCTCTCATTCTCGCTCTCTCTCTCGCACATACGTGTAATCCGATCGCTTCGTATCTTTCAGTGACACGTGTCAGCCAACTTGAACCCTCCGCTCCAACGACTCCGGTGAAGAATCGTGGTGTTCGTATCAACGAGCTCACAAGGGGACAGTACGGCAGTCGGATTTTTGTAATTTTTCGTACTCATGGTACGTGAAGTTCAGAGCTCGAATATTAATTTCCCAAAGCAGTTCGACGCCATATTCAGGAATTTTCGAGAGATCTGAATTTGAAGTTTTCGAGCGCACTCTTATCCCACAAAGATGCAATGATATTCGAACCGGGCTCGTGGCGTACCCGGTAGCGCTCGAGTCTAGTAATCATGGGGTCACTGGTTCGAGTCTCACTTCGAAATTTTTTTTTTTTTTCATTTTTTTTTAAATCGCATACCTCCGTCATTTAAATATCCCGATAATTTTTTGTTGCATATAATCACATATTATATATAATTAATATAATATATCTATATATGTTTATATATGGACAAAATCCATATATAGTTATTTATGTACAAAATTCATTATAGTTGTACATAATTATATATTTTCTCATATATGATCATATATTATTTATATATAACAATAGGTGATTATTTATAAAAAAATTTATAAATAATCCCGGGATAAAAATCATAAAATCTATGCCAATTCACATATATGTAATTATAATTGTCAATGATAAATGCAAGTCTTATTTTTTATTATCTCTTGCTTGAAATTGCGAATAGGCGACGTAAAAATATCCAGTAATAATATTTACATAAACTCTCTATACTAGAGAAGAATATAAATAGAAGAATAAATGTTGAAATATGTGAATATAACGCTTGCTTTGGCAACCGTCGATATTGTGAATACCAGTTCTGAGTACATCGTTTGCCTTTGTCCTGATCAACTACCTGCGAAGCGGGCACAGCTGCTTGTGCACAAAAGATACCCGACGTTTTTCATTTTCATCCTAAAAATGTTTTTGGTTATAAATATTGATACTTGAAAATGTATGTTTATAATCAAGAGATAATTAAAAATATGACTTGCGTTTTTTCATTTTAAAAAAATGAAAAAAAAAAAAAAATTCGAAGTGAGACTCGAACCAGCGGCCCGCCATTACTAGACTCCAGCGGTACCGGGTACGCCACGAGCCCGGTTCGAATATCGTTGCATCTTTGTGGGATAAGAGTGCGCTCGAAAACTTCAAAGTCAATTTTCTCGAAAATTTCTGAATATGGCGTCGAACTGCTTTGGGATATTAATATTCGAGCTCTGAACTTCGCGTACCATGAGTACGAAAAATTACAAAAATCCGGCTGCCGGAAAATCCGACTGTCCCCTTGTCAGGCGAGAAACGAGGCTTTCCAATACGATTACAAACCACTTCCATCAAATATATTGGATGCCATCAGACCTATATACAACGATCTGAGTAAGGAAACTTTACTCGAAAGATGCGTCGGTGGCTTCAATCAAAATAACAACGCAAGCTTCAACCAACTTATATGGAAAATCAGCCCAAAAATCGTGTCGAGTGGAGCAATCGTTGTAAATTTAGCAGCTTACATTGCCGTTGGACTATTCAACGAAGGTTCAAAATCATTATTATTATATTTGAACTCAATCGGAGTGAGCTGTGGACACAACGCGCACGAATACGCTGATAAAATGGATGAAGCACGGATTGCACTGGCAGAGAGACGTGCGGCCGGGAGCACTCGTGAAGGAAGAATGTTACGAAGGCAACACCAAATTTCCGTTTTGCAAGCGGCATCGTCGGCGGAAGAACTTCTGTATGGGCCCGGAATAGATCTCTATGTAAGCTTACAAAAAAAAATATTTTCTTCGTGTAAACTGAAATTGAAACTTTAAACGCGTTTTTCTCCAAATGGCATTTCTGAAGTCGGTGACTAAGATTACTCGAACACTAATGAACCGATCTTCTTGAAATTTTGCAGGCTTACTTAATACATAAAAATGTAGTCTTTGATCGTTCGATTTTTTTCATTAAAATCGAACCATTAACTTTGACTGTCCACGATTTTGTGAAAAATGAATATTTTTTAAAATCCTTCGATTAAAGACTAGTTTATACTTATATTTGACTACATCCATCCGCATTTTTTTCCAGATGATCCACTTCGCCGCAATGTTGGTCACCGCAAACCGTGTATATAAAAACATTATTTCATTGACGGCCATTTGCCACTAAACAATGTAATATTTTTCAATAAAAAAATTACTGAAAGTTCTTCAAGATGTGTTCTTTAAGATGATATATTGATCGATTAAAAAAGTTTTGTAGTTTTCTTTAAAAAAATTCATGAAAAAGACCTTTTTTTTGCACTACAAGTGGGGGCAACGCCTTGATATTTTCTCCGACGAATATTCGTCAAGAATATTTGTTACTCATTTTCCAGCATTATTTTTCGAAATCAATGTTTATAAGGAGTTCAATGTATCTGAATTTGTTCATACTTTATTCCGAATCGCTGGGTACTCGAATTCCGTAGCAGATGGCTGGGAAGATACGCGCGGTACCTTGACGTTAACGTACTAGATAATACGCGAAGTCAATTCAGTAGACAAATTTTCATCGTTGCAGTCACAAAAGATTCGAGGCACGAGTTTTTTGCCCTTCTTTTCCTTGACTGCTAACGAATTGACTCAATCAAACGAAGAAGAAACGAAAAGCAAATCGATGTGTCGCAATTCGGTTTATTCTCATGCGGCAAAATTTCTCCTTGGATCGTGACGAACGTAGGTACAAATTTTTTCGCGTGTTCCTTTTTTTGCACGTGCCTCGGTTTGAAAAAACGTTTTTGCGACGTAAAAAGCAATGGAGGACCGTGAGGCGAAGGGAATTCATTCTCGGCCCGATCTCAATCCATTTTTCGTTCAGACTTCTCGGTTTTTCGTTGTTGGTCACACGATTTAAAAAAAAATCCACACATCTATCGTGCAACGCCACAAACTGCCACGGGGATTTTAACGATGAATTTTCAAAAACTAATAAATTCGATTGAAATTTATTAAACACACCAAAAAGTTAAAGGAATTTGTCAAGACTTTTTCTCCACGCAAAACATTGGTGTGCATTTTTTTCCATTTTTAGGATAAAGGAGGAATAAAATATCACAACGTTTTACAATGTTTCAAAAACAAATTTTGAAAATATCGTTTTTTCTGAGACATTCGGTACACGATTTTTCGAGGAAAAAATATATGTTAATTGCAAAAACATTTTTGGATATTTCCCAAAAATCTTTGGTACCTATGTCGTGTTTTTTAAAATCTACTTTGAGAAACGTTCTGGTACTTTGCTCCAGGTTCGAAAAATTGGAAAAATTCTACCTCAATGGCTTCGGACTGTGCGCGGCCAATTTGTGTTGAAAGAAACCTTTAAAATTTATTTACACTCATTTTCGTTTAAAATTTGAGGAATCGATTGTACACTTTCAACAAAGTTCAGTGATTCTTTAAAAATAAAACTTCAATGTCACCTCATCAGTTTTCGACCTATCCAAATGACGTTGCCCCCCAAAAAGTTTCGGGGAGAAACGGGTAGTTGAGAATCGGGTAAAATCGCGATAAATTCAGTACGAGAAGGCTTCCCTCGTTCCGGAAGTGACGTATACCCGTTGTAGATTCCCGATAATTGTATAGTGATCTACTACGGTGCTCTTGTGAATGCCTCAAACTTTCCAAATGCGTAGATTTCAATTTACTATCGTACGTCAAGGTTGACGGAGACCTCGCCGAAATTTTACGTCCGATCGAGAAAAAAACGAAGAGAGACATTAATACTCGAATTTGTTAACTTATTAACGAACGATCTATTCGTTCGAGGAGTTCACATTCGTATCACACGTGCAAACTCGGTTCGTCATCATGTTTCGGTTCTTGTTATATTCCGCTCAAAAGAATTCTTCTATGGTTACATTAACGAAATTGCTCTCGAGACACGTTATCTCACGGTAAATTATTTCTCAGTCAGTGCACGAGTGTCGCTTTTTTTTTTAAAGGAACGAAAAGAATAAAATAAAAACGCAATTGTTTGCGTTTGAGGGAAGAGTCCTCGAACTTTTGCAACATTCGTACGTGCATAAAAAAAGAAGAAAACATGTAGTCGCCAAGTATCCGTAGGACACCTCAACAAATGATATCAATTAAATCAATCTTGTCGTTGTATCCTCGTGGTAAGAGAGCGGCGAACTGATCGAAACGAAAATGTAAAATATAAAAAAAACTTGACCAACTTGTGTGACAATCGGGGCACCCGGGATTCCCGATATGAATACGATTGATCCGATTGGCGGTAAAATGGTCAAAGATAGATATGATTCAACACCGACTGGCACGATTCAATTGTAAATTTGCAATGCCTCCGAATTGTATTTGCTTTAAGAGAAAAAAAACAACTACAAATATTTTGTGTTACATTTTTATAACACCGTTAAAAAAAGATATACAGATTGACAAAGAAACCAGGGAATAAGAGAAAAATAAGCGGTCGGACTTCACTACTGTCGAAAACATATCCTTTATTTTCTTTCCGTAAAGTATCGATGATTAGGTGACAATTGCGCTTCGTATTTTCACCTCCATATATTTACCATCCAGTGATACAAATTATATTTTTTTTCGACATTCTATCGTATTTGATCCGTCAGACGTTGAACTTTATTTGTTTATTCGGGAGCCGGGCACTGAATGAGCGTTTCAATTTATTATTTTCTCATCCTGTTGCTCTTTGCAATCAATTCCATTATCTTCAATTAGTTCCTTGTAACTCTGATACAAGTTGCTATACAGAATAATAGTGATTATTTCTTCTTCAAGGGGATGAGCGGTGACCATTATTAAAAAATTGAGTACACTCTTGTTTTCGCGCAATATTTATTCATAAAAATCTCGTTGCTTGTATTTGTAATCGCTCATTGAGGCAATCGGTTGCTTGTCTGTTACAGTTTTCCCGTTGCGATAATTGGTTGCTGAGATATCGATAATCAAAGACAAAATTATATTTTTTCATTAAAAGTTGGATATCCCAGCAAAAAACATTTACGCAAGGATAAAAAACCAAATTAAAGCTGAATAAACAAGGTAACTGGCTGATACATTGAGTTAACTGAAACAAAATTTCTTAGTCCGTGGACCCCTGAAAAAAAAAACAAATTTGGAATTTTTTTCTCCCGTTATTTCTTATGATTGCTTCTCATGATCGCCCTCATACTTGACGGCTAAAACTAACGAAATTATACAAAAATATTTTACTCTTAGTTCCACGATTGAATTTACGATAGTTCTACTGCGTTTCACGGAGAGGGTATGAGGTTGAAGTTTGTATTGTTGGAACGCAATAAAAATTAACATTTTGGCAACCTTTGCTTACAAAAATACTGCAACCATTTTTTCAAGATATCTATTCATTTAGCGATCTATAATAGATATAATTAAAAAAAATATTTTCGATAACAATAAAAAATATGGAAAATGTAATATAAGCAAGACCTTTCGTTGCGTTCCAACGATGCAAACTTCAAAAGCATCGAGAGAGTTGACTGAAAACCAGTAGTGCTATAGCGACTCGTGCACCGCCATTTTCTATTCTTTTAACAAATAAACTGTTTTACATACTTTAATATATACCTAATAAAGCGTAAAAGTTCTTGTAACTATGTATTTTATTGCTTGCTTTTAAAAAAATTTCAAAGATAACGGTCGAAAATGGGCATTGTGAGTGGTGTCCTTTCGTTACACTCTGGGTCAGTTTAACCTGGACGAATTTGAAATAGAATGCTCGCGTCCCTAAAATTGAATGTTTTCAATAATTTTTGACAACAACTCAAATTTGGACTTTCCGAGTTGCTAAGGAAATTTATTTCCAAGGATGTTAAGAGGTCACCATCTTTCCATCCTTTGAAATAAATTTAAACAAATACCTCGAGCATTATTTAGATACACCTTGTCCACTGCTCGCCTCACAAAGGTATACATACAGTGCTGATGCATCAGACGACGGAGATACAGCCTGAACAGTGTCTTATTCTCCTCGCAGAGCTTCATCGGCAATATTTTGCCCATCGTCCTCCAGTATTGGGCAACAGAGAAGAAAGTCTGTTGAGCTGGTTACGACGTTGCTCGAGCCATAGAAAACATATTTTCCCATGGTCTTTCGCAAGGCACGGCCCCCGATGATATTTTCCTTGCTTCATGCCTGTACTCGCTTCCACGCTCTGATCAGTGACATGATCAATCGTGCTGGTCCATGATGACATGATGACAATGACATGATCAATCGTGCTGGTCAGCACGGACATGATCAATTGTGCTGGTCAATTGGACCTAGTCGTTTTTCGATGGGCTGTAAAAACCAAAGATTATGATGCCGTGATTCGTCTTTGGCAATGAACGACTGCCTGGCCTACATCACCGCCAGCGGCGTGAATTAGAAGTCTTGTCAGACGTAATACTTGCAAGCTTGAATAGTAGTATGTTAACGACGGCGTAATCCATGATGATAGTTGCCGCATCCAAGTACACTACAATGAGTTCTGACCAGGCTATGTGATTGGGCAAAGCGGCCTGGGTATCACCAGCCCACTCGAAGCCCATGATGAACGGAGTTTTCGGTGGAAAATTGATGACACCCTGACGTCTCATAGCAGCCTGGAAGTTGAGGCCACATGCTTTGACCCGAATAAACACTGCACCCTCTGCGAGTTGAGGCTCAGGTTTTCTCAGCACCTTTAGATCCTTGACATCCCCAAAGCCGTTGAGTATGATAGCATGCACGTACCTTGACTTCCGGTGTTTTCGCCTCGCCGTTCTCCTTCGGCTTCTCGCTGTCGCTATTTTCCCCGATCGTCTTCGCCTTGTAATCGACCACAACGATTTTCTCGTCGATTCTTTCTTTGTCGGGCTTCGTTGTCGGCATTTTTCGTCGGTGGTGTGCCGGCGTCCTGACACGTCGTCCTCGACCACCGGGCTCGTTTTGTTCTTCTCAGCCAAATAAATGCACCAAAACGCAACGAAAAAACAAGCTCCATTCTATCACACACTACTACACATTGCATGTAATTTATTTCGACCGAATGTACGAAGTTAGAGTGCCTGGTACCGATCTGTCAAAAATCGAATTGTTTTGGAAGGTGGCGAGGCGAGGCATTTTAAACACTTTAGGCAAATTTTCATATTCTCTTCTAGCGAATAATGAGCAGGGTGCGCCCCATGCGTGACACGGCGCTGCGGTTGGTTGCGTTTTTGGAAAAATTCTTATATTTCATAAAATATGAACTCTCAAACGATTTTATCGAACTCTCAAACCCTCTCTAACAGTTCTCTATTATTTGTACTACATTTTACGCACTTTAGGCAAGTTTTCATATTCCCCGCTTGCGAATGATGAGCAGGGTGCGCCCCATGCGTGACACGGCCCGGCGGTTAGTCGCGTTTTTGGAAAAAGTCTTATATTTCATCAAATATGAACTCTCAAACGATTTTATCGAACTGTCAAACCGTCTCTAACGATTCTCTATTATTTGTGCTACATTTTAGGCACTTTAGGCAAGTTTTCATATTCTCTGCTTGCGAATGATGAGCTGGTTGCGCCTCATGCGTGACACGGCCCTGCGGCTGGTTGCGTTTTTTGAAAAATTCTTATATTTCATAAAATATGAACTCTCAAACGATTTTATCGAACTCTCAAACCCTCTCTAACGATTCTCTATTATTTGTGCTACATTTTAGGCACCTTAGGCAAGTTTTCATATTATCTGCTTGCGAATGATGAGCAGGGTGTGACCCATGCGTGACACGGCCTTGTGGTTGGTTGCGTTTTTGGAAGAATTATTATATTTCGTAAAATATGAACTCTAGAGTAATTTTTTTAAACTATCAAACCCTCTCAAACGATTCTCGAGCGATTAAAAAAAAAATTGTGAAAGGTCGTTTTTACGGATTAAAAAAAATCTGGGGGCCAACTTTACGCGAAAATTTAAATTGTTTTTTTTGGAAAAACTATAAACTCTCAAACGATTTTTCTTTTCTCTCAAACTCTCTCAAACGATTCTCAAACGATTAACATTAATTAGAATGATTTATTATCATATCGGGGGGCCAACTTCACGGAGGTAACAGATTCGATAGACGCCACCAAACAACATGGCCGCCAACATCTACCCGCGCCAATTGAATAACCCTATATATTCCTTATTTGAAGTTTAGCACGACTTGGATTTTTCCAAATTTTGAAAATTTCACATTTCCTCAAATCTAACGAATTTTGCTCATTTTTAATCGGACATTTTTTAGTTCCCGAGGGGTGACAGAAATTTGTAGAGATCGCCGCCGTGTATTTTAAGGGAATGTTACGGTTCCTCGGTTTCTATGGCAACGCGACGACGCGTGCAGCCGCTCTACATTCCTCGCTGAACGAATGCTCAATCGACTTCGTAGTTTCGAGGAAAATTCCTCCATGTGGCTATCAAAATGAAATTTAAAATATCATTGAAAAACAGCAATGGCCACAAGCGTTTGGTGTCGTGTGTAGCTTGGAGTTCTGCGGAAGAAATCTACTCCTGTGGGTGAGTGTTTTTTTTTTTGCCCCTAAAAATACTCGCGTAAATCAGCCGAAGACAATGATATATTTGTTTCGTACTTATAACAGGGAAGATCATCGATTGATGTGCTGGCAATTGGAAGGTGGAGTAGCTCGAGCTTCTACTATCGTAGAATTTCCCACGAGTTTTTATCCTACGGACATGCAATGGCATCCACGTCCCAGTCTTGGAAATGCCGTGAAGAAACAATCTCTAGACATACTGCTTATTACGACAGCCGATGGTGAGAATTCTTCAGCCCGATTGAAATTTCTTATTCACTTTCCCAGCATGTGAGTCGCCAAATAGTTTTTTCGCAAATTTTTTGCATCTGTTTACATGAAGCGTACTAAAAAAGGCACAATGAAGAAAGTTGCTATTTTTATCAATGCAAAACTGTGGTTCTCGCAGTTTAGGAACCAACTGTTAATTTTCAGTAAAGTCCGTTCGTTTTTTCACTAACTTCAAATATCCCAGTTTGGCCTAGCATGGTGCCGTTATCCCTTAAGGTATGGCCTACAAAAAATACCATGTAATTAGGGACTTAAGGGGGAAAATCCATGTAGCAGGATAGGAAAATAGTTTTTTTAACGTAAGATGTTAATTAATCATGTCAAGAGTACGGTGGTCAAGTTTTAAAACGAAATTCGTAGTCATTCCGAAGTTATTGCTTGTGAACGTGACAGTGTAAGGGATAGCTCGGGGTCTCAATCCATAAGGAGATAATTTTCAAGTGATAAAAAGTGAGTGCTTCGGAAATGTGGAAAATGGACGGGCAGTCGGATGCGGAATGTGAGGGACACTCAAAAACTTGGGAGAAGAGGCAAATTAACCAAAAATTCAATAAAAAAAGCAGTTCGTACTATGGTCCGGCTATGAGAAGAAACTTGAATACTGCGAAGCTATGAAATAGGCCGTCCTATCAACGTATTATCATATGTGCTTTACGAATGAAAATCCGCGATAAGAGGACTGCACGAGGGGGGGGGGGGGGGGGCGACAGCTGGTGTAAGTGACAAAAAGCTGAAGCTATTGGAGAAAAGTTGAAAATTTTGCATCATCCTGCACCACTTTATCCGAAAGTGCACAAGCATATTTTTTCAATTTATGAAGACCTGTGCCAATATATTTTACTACAAAGATGCTCACACGTCTTTGGATATTATTATTGGGCAGCAAATGAAAATGCATGATGCCAATATGGATCAGCATCGAGTGACTCGACCGGAGAGGCGCTGCTCGTTATCAAAGAAAGAAGCTCGTAAAGCCCTTCATGAAGAAGCTGAAGGGCTATTGTATGGCCCTCGAATCGCTGATTAGCCGGTGAGTCGATGGGGTCATTGAGTTCCCTCAGTTCGAAACTTTTAACACGTTCATCTCGAATCTCCATTTTTAAGTTTGTGTGGAATATTATTATGAAACGAGTTGAACGATCGTGTTAAAATTGTACGCACAACTCAATAACAATATTACCTTGAACTGATACTTGTCGATGAAAATCACTTTTAAATGGTAATTTTTTTATTGCAAAAAGAACGAAAATTTCGTTTAAAATCTCAATTATTCTCTGCAGGGTCTCATTTTTGAAATTTTTAACCTTTCAAATGTTGTTTGGGTATGAGTTTGGCATTTGGATGTAGAAATACTAAAAATTCTTGGCTCTTATTTTTCAGATCAATATTGAAGTCGTTGGATTTTCCACAAACGGACAACTGCCACCAAAAGCTTTCTGAAAGACGACGCCATAACGTCAACATTTTATAATATTTTTAAATGAAGAAATGTATGCAAACCGTCTAATAAATTGTGACCAAAGTTTCACGAATGTAAAACGTTTTGTTCCTTTTAAAAATTATCCTGAATTATCAAAATTAGTTATTTTTCGACGTCTACGTGTATTTCCCCCCTCAAGGATACGTTTCAAACATTGTTGGCGTGTGTTCCAAACGAGGCAGGACAGAACCAAATCAATAAGAATTTATTTCACGATGAATATTTATTCTTTTTTATTCTTCAGTTGTGTGTATGTACTGTGTGTCGTTATGGCTTTTATTGATCGAACATGTGGGATAGGATCCTAAGTGATTAATTATCATATATTTATCTTACGATTATTGTTGACTCCCATTGTCTGTCGTTTCTGACTAGCACATGCTTTTATAGTTTGATGTTTCGCCACTCAAAGAATTTCTTTTATAAATCATACCAATAGCAGAATCGACCATTCGGTATTAAAACAAACAAAGTTATTTTATGATGCTCAGGTAAATTTCATCTTGTGAACAAAACCGGGAGAGTGGAAAAGAGCGTGGACGCACACAAAGGAGCAACTCTGGTTGGCAAATGGGCCTACGATGGTTCGGCTTTACTCACAGGCATGTATTTATTTAACTAATAATTTGCAAGTCCGCAGTGAATCGATTAATTGAATAAAGCTCGAATAACGTAGGTAATGCGAGGTGAAATTGTTTTTCTAGCTGGTGAGGATGGTTTTGCAAAAGTATGGTCTCGTAGTGGAATGTTACGTTCCACTATAGTTCGAGGTAGTTTGTCGATTCTCAGCGCAGCCTGGAGTCCCGATTGTTCCAGTGTATTGTATTCTCAAGGCTCCCATTTGTTCGTCAAGTCATTGAATTCGAACGCGAAACCTCTGAAGGTAACGACGCTATAACAATGTTGCTAGAAGCGTCTCTGAAATTATTTTTTCTCCAGTGGTACGCTCACGAAGGTTTGGTGCTCGTTGTATCTTGGAATCACAGTCATGGCCTCATTGTTTCCGGAGGTGAAGATTGCTGCTTTAAGGTAAACGTCATATGCATTCTTCATGATCAACAATAGAAATACATTTCGAATTTCTTCTTCGTCACTCAGTAAACGTGGTGGGCCCAGAAAAAAACCATCAAAAATAATTAAATTCAAAGAATCTATTAATTTCATTTAACTTTCACACCAGCAAGCGTAAAGGAATTATTTTACAAAACTTAGGCTATTTCCTTCGTCGTGATTTCGTAATTTGTGGTAAAAGTAGCTATTTCATTAGGTAAATTAAATAGATGTCCAAATTTCACACTTTTTTATTTTTTATTTTTATATACAGCCCCCAACCCGCAACAAAAATGTTGGCTACGCCAATGATGTTAAGGTGGGAAAAAATAAAACAACAATTTACAAAATGATCTTTTAAAATTACATTCGTATGTCAATATTGATTCGTCGATTGATTTTTAACGGTGTCATCCCATGTAACAGCTATTTTTCTATCGCTTTTTTGGTTTTTTTATGATCCATGAAAATACACTACATTTCAATGTTAACCACACATTTACTACCATTTTTACAACCGCTCATTCCGCCATGATTCCAGAGGTTTTGCGGATCGGAAATAAAAAAAATCAAACGGCGTTTTAATTTGTAGACCTGAGGCTACCGCCTCAACTAAATTACAGTAAAAATATCGAAAATTGCATATTTGGCACCGTTTAAAAAGATAAGTTCCAAGTTTCGTAATTTTTTTAGACTTTTTCAGCTTAAAAAGCTATGCCAGATATCGAAAATATTCTGGTTCTGGTGGAAACTATAGATGTGCTGACCCCGTAGATGTTTATACCCTAAACATTTTAGCGACATCCAATCAATAGGTTTTGAGATATCATGAAAACCAATGTGACATGGAAGAGGTTCGAGAAAAACGTGTTTAAAAGTTCAAGTACGATTTACACATAAAAAATGTTGCCCCACCATTCGTTTGTGATGCCGGGTTCATATAACACGCACACATTTTTTGCAATATGTGCCTAAAACAAATTTTCGATTTTCTTAACCTGTCACAAGGGATGACCGGCTTAAATGCATTATTCTGCAACGTCGTTTCTTCAGCTCAGGTATATATGTACATTGGTTTATTCCAGGTTTGGGACTCGACAGGCAATCAACTTTACAGTAGTGGACCTGGTGACCATCCTGTGACTTCAGCCAGCTGGTGTCCATCCGGAAGTTACTTCGCTGTTGGATCATTCAATACGATCAAGCTTTGCGACAAAACCGGGGTGAGTTACAGAAAACTGAAAATAGCGATTCATAATCAAAATGGTCAACACACCAAACCCAAAATCTTCTATCCTCAATTCAATAATAAATTAATCCTACCCCAATTTGGAGAAGAGTTTGTAAGACACGCAAATATTCATTCTTCACATGAGCACCAAAACAGGGATATACCAATTGTAAAATGTTTTTGACACTGCGGTTGGATCAACTGGACGGGTTTAAGGCCTTAGGCCACAGTAATGTGTATAAAATCATGTGCGAATTTAACAATTTATTTTCGTATGGAACAGTGATTCACTCAAAAAATTAATTGCACGTCTATTTAGGATGAATATCAAGCTGTTAGAAATTTTTTTTTTCGATGTACAAAATGGCCAACCACTCGAAACTTCTCGAAACAGCTTTTTTCCAATCGGCGTGACAAATAACTTCAACAATTTTCACTCGATTTACTTCAAATTTGAAAGTTATGTTCCCTATTGCATTTCGCAGAAAAGTACGTGCGGAATTTCTGATTAATCGAAAACTTTTCATGTTATGAACAGTTATAACGAAATTTTTCACTAAAAATTCATTTCTTAAGTTTAAATACCTACAACGTTGGAATAAAACAATATTTTTAAAAATTCCGTACGTACTTCTCTAGGTATTCTAATGTAGATCGACGAGAATTTTTGTTTTTTGCTCTAGGTAAAAAATTGTGGCTGCTAAATAAATGTCACGCTGCGGAGCGCCTAAAAAAACATAACAAAAGAAAATATTAGTAGTCGGCCATTTTGTACATCGAAAAAAAAAATATATTTTTTCTAACAGCTCAATATCCATACTAAATAGATGTGTAATTAATTTTATGAGTGAATGACTGTTATACGAAAAAAAATTATTAAATTCGCACATGATTTTATACCCGTTACTGTGACCTAATGCCTTAAGGGGAGGGTAGGGGTTTCAGCGTGAAAAAAAACACATTTTTGCGATTTTTTTTCATCTATACGAATAGAGTAAATGTATTGAAACCTTTTGTACATTGTTAAGTGTCATTTCAAGAACATTCCCTGAAATTTGTACGCGAAAATATCCACAAACAAGCCGGTGATAAAGCTTTTCCAAGAACGCCTTTGGAAAAAGACAATTTGCGGTGTTCACTGTATCTCAGCTAGAAATTATCTGAAATCAAGTACCATTAAAATTTAGTCAAAGTATCATCAAATCCTCCCCCAACGGTCTTTGATAATTTTTTTTTTTTCATTTCTAAATTTTTGGTAGTCATGTAAAGTGAAAAGTGCTATTTTTCACGAAAAATTCCGCCATTTTGAGGGTGGAAAACCCCTCTCAATGTAAAAAAACATCTCAAACTAACCATTGGGGGTAGATATTTTATATGTAGAAAGTGTGTACCAAGTTTGAAATAAATCGGTCATGTAGTTTTCAAATGGCAGTGAACACGGACTTTGAAAAAGTGCTTTCGAGAAAAACGCGTTTGAAGTTTTAGCTACAGTTTGAAACGCGAGCTACAGTGTTAGAGGAGCGGGACTAAATAGTCAATAACTTCGAGAGTTTTGCTCTGATTGACTTGACATTTTGGGATTATATTCTTGAAATGTTTAACTATGAGAAAAGACAACAAAAAAATCGATTTTTACAAAAGTGCGAACCCCTACCCTCCCTTCAATTGATTAAATTGGATCCAATGAGCACGGGTATTTTTGTTTGACGATACTCATTGCATTTCCATGTTCCAGTGGTCGCACTGTTTGGAGAAGGTCACCACGGGTAGCATTTACAGTATGGCATGGTCGAGCGACAGCACCCAAGTAGCAATGGCCTGTGGCAGCGGTCTCGTTTTAACTGCTCACGTAATCGATCGAACGCTCGAATGGGACAATTGGGAAGCGACATTGATCAGGCGTAAAACTATCGAAGTCCGAGAAATTGGCAACGAGTCACTCGAGACCCTCGAGATAACCGACAGAGTCGTACAATTCGAATTCGGCTTCGATCACTTGGTTGTCATAACGCCCAATCAGTGCCACGTTTATTCGGTTACTAATTGGAACACGCCGGCGATATTTGATCTCAAGAGTGGTTCCATATCTGCCGTTTTACTCGCCGAAAGGTACGACCAATTCTAGAACTGTCACAAATACAGTCCATACAACTTAATTAACTTACCATGAACGAACTGTACAAAAAAAGGATTATTTATTTTAAGGCATTTTTTACTTGTCGAGTTGAACGTTCTGACGTTGTACAACTATCAAGGCCGATTGCTGGGTGTCCCAAGATGGAAGACCATGAGCCTGGAGCCGCTTCATCCACCTAGTATATCTCTGTGCTCCGATACATTGGTCGTCAGAGATCAGAGCAACGAAAAGTGTAAATAACGCAAGCTTTCCGTTCTATGCTACTTTACTGTTTAACCCCTTCGTTGGCAGAGATAATTCGACAAAAAGTGCCCAAAATGGCCGGACACATTTTTTGACCCTGAAAACTTGTACTCTGGGGTTTTTCGAGGGTGCTGATTACAAATCTGAACTCAAAATTCAGGAATTCACAATGACGAACAAATATGGCAAATGAAAATACAAATACCACAGATTGATTTAGATGAAACTCGGTACTCAAGCTTCATATATTTCCACCTATTTATTGTATTATGCTCCATGTTATTGAATTCACCATGAAAAATTCCTTCATTTTGAGTTCAGCATCGCACTCAGCGTCCCCGAAAACCCCCGAGTACCAAGATTGATCCAAATCGAGCTGTTTTTTGCACTTTCGTCCGCCATATTAGATCCGCCATTAATTTTTTTTGATTTTTGTGTTCAGATTCGTAATAAGCGACGTTGAAAATCCCAGAGTACGAATTTTTATCTAAATCGAGTAAAATTTTCAATTTCGGTCCGCCATTCTAGCGCCGCCATTTTGAATTTTCAAATTTAAAGTTCAGATTCGTAATAAGCGACCTCAAAAATCCCGGAGTACTAATTTTCATCCAAATCGAGTAAAGTTTTTGATTTTTGTCCGCCATATTGGCGCCGCCATTTTGAATTTTCGAATATTGACTTCAAATACGGAATCAGCGAGCCCAAAAACCCCCGAGTGAGGCTCCGATTTCAAGTCAGAGCAAGTTAAATAGGGAAATAAAGGTTAGGCAATAAATAAAGGAAATAAACGTTAATGCCAACGAAGGGGTTAAGGAGTTTCGGCAAAATTGACAAAATATCACCATTTGATATGAATTTACACAGTAAGTTATTTTTTATTTACTGAATGTACCCTACAAATTTTGAATCGATCGTCTACAAAGTTTATATTGAATTTATTATCGAAAGAACACTTTTCAACATAGGGGATGCCTACGCTTATCACTGAACGGCACTTTTACGCATGAAAAAGTGTGAAAAAAGATTGAAAATGTTATGCAAAACCGTCAAATTACTCAGTAGATTGTGAAAATTTTGTCATCAGTGTCATAATGTATTTTATAGAAACGGTGTAGACGATCGATTTAAAATTTGGAAAGTGCATTCAGCATATGACAAAAAATGTTCTGTATAAATTTGAGGCAAATGGTAACATTTCCCCATTTGTCCCGAAACTGGCAAAAGGAAACGAACTAAAATGAATGAGTTGGAAATTTTCTGCAACAATTGTAACCTGCTTATTCGTAATTACAATTAATGGAAAAAAAATGAACGATGCTGTTGCAGTAATCCACGTCCTCGAAGTATCGAGCAACAAGCCAATAAGCCAGGTGCAGTCTCATTCCCACCTCGCGAATGTCACTCGTTTAGCCCTGAATTACATCGGTGGCGTGAACGATCGCCAGTTGGCGATAATCGACGCCAACAGAGATTTGTTCCTTGTCTCCGTACGAACGAGCGGTTTCGGACGAGTTTGCAAAATCGGTAAGAAACTTTTAACAATCTACGTGTTTTAACTCTCATTGGTACAAACGTAATTTCATTGGGAATTGCAGCTACGATGGCGCAACATGTGAGCTGGGCTACCGATGCAAATGTCTTGGCAGCAATGCTCGACGCGACTCTATCCGTCTGGCTCTGTCCTAACTGCGTGCACTACAGCGACAGAAAAGTTATACGCAAAACACGGATCGATAAGGAAAACAGGTGCGCGGAGAAAGTTTCCTCGATTTTTTACAAGCTTTTATTCAACTTTCCGTGAGATGCAACAATGGAAAATCGACATTTCAACAACTTCCCGACTACTTAGAGCTCTGAAATTTTGCAAACATGCATCTAAAAGGGGACAATGCATGACTCAACGTGAAAAAAATATCCATAAAATTTTCAACTTTTCATGTAAGCTCAGAGATGTCTAATCATCCATATAAAATCTCACTAACACATGCAAACAAATTCGTAGGCGACTGTGTTTGCACGTGAAAAGTTCATATGCCGCAAGGAGTCGTACATTCAATCCCAATTACACTCTTTGTTATTTTTTGCAAGCATTTCATGTTCCTAATGTAGAAACTCGTAAACTAATAAACTACTAGTAAAATCAATTAAAAACTCAAAAGTAGGAAATAATATATATGTAAAAAAAAAAATATTCGAAAAAGCAAGCTTTTATTCAATGTACTAAAAAGTGAAAAATATTTTTTTTACCAAATCGTCTATATGTGAGTATAAATAAAAGCGTGGTGTACTTAAAATTAAGACAAATTTTAATTGTCTTAATTTTGTCAATTTCATTGTCAATTTAACCTTTATTAAGCTTTTCTAAACCTTATTAAACTTTATTAAGATCAAATTGTCAATTTAATCTTTATTCAACTTAATTAAATTGATTGAACATTTAACAAGTTGAGCTCGCCAAGCTTTTACTTATAGTCGCATATAGGTGACGCGATAAAAAAAATTCTTTTCTACTCGTTAGTACATTAAGGATGTTGAGTCTATATGAAACATGTAAATGTTAATTGTTCAATAAATTGCTTCTTAATCGTCATGAAATTTTTACACGACCTCCTGAATACTTCATGTAAAAACATACCGAATATTCAGAATTTTATCATCATTACTTCAACCTCCTTAGGGGTTGAAATAAAAAATAATTTAAAAATTCTTAAAATTTGGTATGTTTTTGTATGAAGTATTTAAAAGGTCGTGTTAACATTTCACGACGACGAGGAAGCTCGTCATTAAAAAATTAACATTTTGTTAAGTACAATTTTTAAAAGAATGAAAACAAAAATTATCAATAAACTTCGTTTTGTTTCCGTTGCTTTCAGTATATTGTAGATATTACAAAATTGAGAGGTCAAAAAAAAAACTTATTGCAAAGTTACATCAGTTTCCATAAGACAACATTTAATTTGTGAATGTTAATTGTTCAATAACGTGCTTCCTAATTGTCGTGAAATTTTCACACAACCTCTGAAATACTTCATACAAAAACGTACCAAATTTACATAGAATTTTCTGCACGCGTTTAAATTAATTTTTTTGGGAGAATGATGGGATTCGGCATCGCACGTCTCAAATTTATTCATTCCGGGGTTCCGCGCAAATTTATTATCGTCCCATTGGTCATACATAATGTACAAGGGAGGGGAAAAAAATATATGGACTAAATTTCAGTGAATTCGGCAAGCAACCTAGCATCGTTGGCGCTCGCAATGGAATGGTCACTGTACGTCGTGGGGACGGTGCTCTCGTGGTTACAGCGTTTTACACGTTTTTTACGACTCTGCACAAACACGTTATCACCAGTATGTGGCAGGAGGCTCTTTCGCTCTGTCGCATAGCTCAGGTACATTTGAACAAGCAAAAACTCTCGTTCGAAAAAGGCGTCTGGCAATGCACGACGAAAAACAAAGATCCGTGGTAAGTTAAAATTTGTTTATTTTACGAATTTAGAATGAAATACTTTGGACCTGCATGGCTGTTTTGGCAACGGACGGTAAAGAATTGGACGCTGCCGAAGAAGCTTACGCTGCTATCGAGAGATACGACAAAGTCGATTATATACAGTACATAAAGGTAACGTTTAGACATTTGACTCGGAAAAATGAGATGTCCACCCAAACCGCGTACCTCACGAACATTGTCAAATTCGTGCAAATACTCAAAGCCCACTCGAATGTAATCCTTTCGACCAGAAAATACCAAATAAAACGGAAAAAGTAGCGGAAATGGCTTTGCTAGCTGGCGACTTGTTAGCGGCTGAAGGAATATTACTGCAAAATGGTCTGACACCCGAAGCCATACGCGTCAATATCAAAGTATACAAGTGGAACAGGTGCGTATTTACCAGACACGATATTACCCAAACCCACGAGTTTGTCTCCTACAATTATCTGAATTTGGACATTTGCGGATGACAATCGCTTGCAGGGCACTGGAATTAGCAATAAGGCACAAGAAGCTCATCGATGAAGTTTTGGAAGAGCGGAAACGTTATCTGTCGATATTGGACAAAGAGGAGAGCAATCCGAGTTTTCTTGCCTTAACTGCAAACCGGACGAAGCCTCGGGTAACGTTTTCTTCACTTTCCTCACGATTCCAGCGCTCCGTTGGTTCCTTCGCGCAAGTCGTGACGTTTGTTTTTTTCTTCCTCGCAGGCGGGTCTCCCAAAGACGACAAAAGTAATGGCGGAGAGGGACGAGCCATCGGATGTTGAAATTGATAACGCTATCGCGCCAGCTACACCCGAATTTCCGGCAACTCCAAATTCGTCGGATTGACTCGCCAACAATGGTGCCGGGCACGAGACAATTTACGATAAGAAAAAATAATATATTCCCATGGACCGTGGCGAAGAATACTCGAATGGTAGAATGACTTCAAGAAAAAAATGTACAATTGCTATTTCTACGAAACTTAGAATATTAGAGATCTGATTGCCATCGAGAGTACAACGACGAGTATCGTGGTGAGAATGAGAAAAATCACGAGTCTGTGTTCCTGCCAGGCTGGGGTTTTCTTCGCTGGACGATAACGACTCACGAGAGCGTTCTACGGAAATAAAAATCGTTATGCGAATGAGCGACAAACATATCGTAATCCTCGACTACGAGATGAAGGAAGCTCAGGATTTACTGACCCATCCACCGTTGGCTTGAATCCACGAAGCTAAATCTTCCTCGAGAACTTCGGTCATGGCACGCTGAATGGCCGGAATGAATTCGGGCTTTCCCTGGCGAACGCAATCCACGGCTATTCCACCGGCAACGGCGTAAAGAGCGATTATTTTGCTCCAAGTCATCTCGCCCGATCGCAACATCTCGCGAGAGACGTCGGTCAGAGCCTCGGCAGCTGTTTGCTCGCTCGTAAACGTGCCCGTGCCAATTTGACGTCCTATTCGTATGAAAAGATTCGGATGCATCTTCTCGAGCTCCGTACCGACCGTCGTAAGTTCTGGATAAACTTCACCGACCACCGTGCCTCCGGGCAAGAGCATCGCGCTTCGCATTCTCTTCAGGCCGAGTTTGCGCTGAAAAATTTTCGATCTCTTCAAACGGTTTCTTATGTACTGTGCGCACAGTGAGGTACCCTGTAAAACAAAAAGGCGAGATGCATTGTTTGAGTAAAGTATTATTTTCGATGCGGATATATGTGAATTTATTCGTGATTATGCTAATTTGAAAAATTCGATAAAGTGAGCAAATTTATTATCATCGAGAGGTTTTTGTTCATCTGATCACCTGAATGTATTAATGCAGATAGTAATAAACCCAAACAAACGTTTGAACGGAACAATCCCAAACTCGTGTTCTTTTCTGAGTAGATAAATAAGGTTGTATGAATGTTTATTCAAGGGGTTATGCTACTGCGAAAATGACGAACATTCGTTGGTCGTTTAAGGATGTTGAGTCCCCAATCGCAAGTGATGATAAAATTCGGAAAATTTGGTACGTTTTTGTATGAAGTATTTCAGAGGTGGTGGAAACTTTGCAATAAGTTTTTTTTTGACCTCTCAATTTTGTAATATCTACAATATACTGAAAGCAACGGAAACAAAACAAAGTTTATTGATCATTTTTTTAAATTTCATTTAAAAATTGTTATTAACAAAATGTTATTTTTAAAATAACGAGCCTCCTAATCGTCGTGAAATGTTAACACGACCTCTTAATTACTTCATACAAAAACATAACAAATTTTCTTATTATTTTTTATTTCAACCCCTAAGGAAGTTGAAGTAATGATGATAGAATCATTCAAAATTTTCCGAATCACTGTTTTTAAAGTCGTTGAACACGATATCTCGCGAATCACTTGATGGATCGTTTCCAAATTCACAGGAGATACGTTAAGAAACATTTAAGGTAATCCTATCGACAGACTTTAATTCATACGATTTTCATAATTTTTTTGTAGCTTCACCAAATATATTGATCGTCTCTGTAAAATTTCAGAGAATTTCAGAAAAGCATGGAGGTTAAACTCGGCTGAATGAGTAAAAAGAGACGGAGATAGAATCAATACTCCCGAGTAAAAATGAATATATATAAACATATATAATTGTATATTCATTGATCATATACAATTGTATACAAAAATTGGCCCGATAGAATTTTATATATTTGTATATAAACGTATACAATTATATATACTAATATACAGTTATGTACGATAGTACATGAATATATATAAAATTTTATCGGGCCAATTTTCCTATCCAATTATATATAATCAATTAATATACAATTTTATAAACAACATACTTTATATATAATAATATACGATTGTATATTATTATCATTCATAGGATTTTATATTTGTTATGCATATGGATAAATCTGTATATAATATGGTAGATATTAAAATCACATGAACAAAATAACGAATTTTAGTTAGTGCATGTTTTTGTTGAAAATTTTTCCAATGTACAAAGTTTCATATATATTTGACAAATATCTTAACGGGTTACCCCCACTTGCGATTTTGAAAATATCGATTTTTTTATTGCATTTTTTTGAAGTATGAGTATCTGAGAATATGTCCTGAAAATTTCAAGGCGATCCGAACAAAATTGATTGAGATATGAGCGTTGAAAGAGAATAATCCGTGAATTGAAGAACTGAAATTGAAACTTTAAACGCGTTTTTCTCAAAATGGCATTTCTGAAGTCGGTGACCAAGATTACTCGAACACTAATGAACCGATCTTCTTGAAATTTTGCAGGCTTATTTAATACATAAAAATGTAGTCTTTAATCGTTCGATTTTTTTTCGAAAAAAAATGGCCGTTTTATAGCCAAAAAACGGCCGTTTTTCCCCGTTAAAAGCGAACCATTAACTTTGACTGTCCGCCATTTTGTGAAAAATGAATATTTTTTAAAATCCTTCGATTGAAGACTAGTTTATACTTATATTTGACTAAATCCATCCGCATTTTTTTTTCAGATGATCCACTTCGCCGCAATGTTGGTCACCGCAAACCGTGTATATAAAAACATTATTTCATTGACGGCCATTTGCCACTAAACAATGTAATATTTTTCAATAAAAAAATGACTGAAAGTTGTTCAAGATGTGTTCTTTAAAATGGTATATTGATCGATTAAAAAAGTTTTGTAGTTTTTTTTTTTTAATTAATGAAAAAGGCCTTTTTTGCGCTACAAGTGGGGGTAACGCCTTAATACAAATATCACTTTGTAAGTAGTATAGTAATAATGACTACAAATAACATTTAAACTGTAATATTTAAACGTTTTTTCAACATTATATATGAAAGCTTTTTTATAAATTATATAAAAGGAATAAAACATGTCAGATTTTCTTGTAGTGACTTTTTAAATATTAAATCAAGTGATCAGAATTGGCAATTATCTCTGTGAGAAACCCAATAATTATAATCAAATTTGGTAAATATATTGCATCAATACATAATTCGTTAACTTTTAATAAACAATCTTTTGATTTACCTGCATCCATACGCGAATAAAAACCAAAGAAAACTGTTATTATATCTAATCATATATGAAGCCATATAAAGATATATACAATTATATGTATTTCAAAAGAAAATAAAAGTACTCATATACAGTCATATAAAATTGTATATACCGTAAATAAAATTTTCACGTATATATATTATCGTACATATATTCAATATATAAATTTCACGTGTATATATTCAATATACAACACTATATTGAATTATATATAACTGTATATGATATTATATCTAATTATATGAACTCCCTATAAAAATAGTATCTCCATATGTCATTATATACAGAACTATGTATAATTTTATCAAATCAAATTTGATGGAAGTACATTTATATCGGATCATATATACGAATGTATAGAGTTATATACAATGATATATAAACCTATATATAAATATATATGATTGTATATCATTTTCATATAATTGTCTTTAAGTATATACAATCTTTCTTACTCGGGCTGCCAAATATCAAACATAGAAATATGTTTGATATTTGGTGAATATGAAACATATTAGAATATAGAAATAGTGAATCGTTGAAATAGCTATTTTTTCACTACCTTAAAGGTTCGTTGACGTTCTCACTTTTTCAAAATCGATCTTCATTTTTTGATAACTCAAGAACGACGACTTTTTTTTACCAATTGCGTATGCTCGAGTTTCAATTCGTCACCACGATGTTAAAAAAAAATAATTTAAAAAATCGACGATCGTCAATGACTCGTTTTTATTGTTAACTCGAATAACCCGTTTGGTTTTTAAATTTCGAGGGGACCGTTTGAGCTGGAGTGCCACCGCCAAACGTCGGGAAAAAAATTTCATCTACCGGCAGCCATGTTGTTCGGTATTTTTGGGGTTTTTTAAAATGCGTCTACCTTCGTGTTGAAAAAAAATTCGTTTCTTTTTCACCAACCGTTTCCCAGTGTAAAAAAATCGAAATTCGCGATTTTTTTCGTTTCTCTATCTAGACGTAGCCCCTTGAATTCGTTCTCAACAGACTAGAATAATCGATGAGAAGATTGCGAGATATCAAATACCTGAGAGACTATGAGTTCGATCGAGGCGGAAACGGTTCTCCATCCGATCGTATGAGAGATCTTTCTCGAGACAACATCGCTGACGTTGCTGAGTCTCCTCCTGGCCGAGCCAACAACGTGAAAGGGCGAATCGGCGCCTGCTAGTAGAGGAATGGCAAGGCTGTTTCGTCGATGAGGCTGACCGGAATTACTCGCTTTGTGTCGTTCATCCGGAACTTTCAAGTTTACCAGTGTCCCAGCCATTTGTATCGTCATCCTTCAACAATTCTCGCGATCGTTGTAACTCCGCGTGATATTCCAGTTACGTCATTTTCGGACGGCCGAAGACGACACTATCGCCGATTCAAACGATCGCTCGAATTAAATTAGTCTCCCCATTCGCATCGTTGCTCAACGAAAATTCTCTCACTCTCGCGTGCGGGTAACACTTTTATCTCGCGCACTCGATCGGTCAATCCCGAATATGCTGAATGTGTTGCGAAGAAAGAAAGGAAAACAACAACACCGTTTATCGCGGAACTCGAGAAAATAAAGAAGCATCGTAAAAAGGAGAGACAAAAAAGATCCTTCACCGGGTAATTATACATTGGCGCGTAAATCCGTGTGTGCTCGTCATTCCATAGTCGCCGTGATACTGACTCGTGGGCAGTCGATTTTCAAAAATCGCCGAGGAACAAACCGCGAGCGATAAGCAACACTTGTGTTAAAAAATCGGAATGCAGGCTGGTAGGAGGAAAAAAAAATACGCCTTCGTCAACAAGACACTTTCGCTTGCTATACGCGTGGAAAAAAATGCAACGAATAAACAAATTGATATTTCCGCAAGTGTCGGACGTTCCAAGAATGAAACAATGCCTTTGTGTGCTCTTCCTCTTTTTTCGTTTCTCTTCCAGACGTACGTCGTTGTGACGAGTTTTCACGGAGTGCGAGTGTCGAGAGGATTTCACGTAATCTCCTTCAGTCGATAGATCTCGTGTTATTGTCTCGACGGGAGGCACGCGTACGACAGGGTAGCCCGATACTATTTACGAGGTCCAGAAACGTGCTTCGTCGAACGAAAGAATGTAACGAGTCGTAGCACGCCTCTTGCCGTATTCTTTTCATTTGGCGTATGAATTGCGCGAATGAGAAATGGCACGAGTGCGCGAGACTATTGCAAAGAGCTCGCGAGAGAGAATTACACGTTAGACGTGTATTTATTACCATTCTACGCGCATCACACGAGTGACGCCCGAAGCCTTTTTTTGGCTTGGCTCTCTTCTCCTCAAAATGAGCCTTGTACGTATTGAACGAGAGAGAGAGGGAGAGGCCTCCGAGCTGTTACGTACGGCCTTAAACCCGCAGAACTCACTCGACGTACATTACCTTCGAACATACGCGTACTGACTTTCATTATTTTTCTTTCAATCCTCAAATCAGAAGTCGAGCTACTTTTCGGCACGTGAGAATTTGAAAAAAAAACACACATTTACTCTCGTACGAAAATTGTTTACAGCGCGCGGTCATTCATTTTTCGTCGACAATGACGGAAGAAAAGTGAAAACGGCAATTTCACGCATTTCACAAGAACGGTGACAATCGATTGACGTTCGGGAAACCGAATGAATTAAGGGAGGATCCTGCTTTAGGAGGCCCAAAAGAAGCGTTTTTTGGGAAATTTTTTTTAGGGCAGAAAGAAATAAGCAATTCTAGCGAACTTTTGAGAATATTTTACTGCATATTTGAACATGATAAAGAAAATTTGTTTGAAGAAAAATATTGAAACGCAGCCGATTTTTATGAACATTTGTTCAGCACTTTGCAAGTGCAGTCTCCAATCGGCGTGCAAGATGGTGCTCGTAATTTTCGTTTCAAAGGATAAAACCAAAGAAAATGTTATATTTCATATATTGTTCTTCTAGGTGAACTACGAAAAACCCAAAAAATTGTGAAATTAAAATTTTTTCTCAAGTTTGAAAAAAATGTGCTTTTTGCACGAAAAAAAATCATTTCAACTTGTTAAAAAAGTTGTTTAGATTTTTTTTTCATGAATCTCATCAGTTCATATAGAAGAGAATACAAAACTAAAGCTAACAAGCCTTGGTTCGTTTTGATTGGTCGTCTAGTTTTCTTGCAATCATGCACGCCAGTTTAGAAAAATCTTAAAAACGAAAACTCGAGGAAACGCGCTCCAGCTACCCGAGCGGTCGTATACGTGCTCTGCGCCCCACCACGTTTAGTGCTGTATCTTCGAAATTACTGCGAATTAGCTTCTATAACTTTACATACATATTCTTATATATACTAGAAATAGATTTAAGCAATAAAAAAATCGATTTTTTTATGCTTCTAATGCAGGATCCTGCCTTAAGCTTGACTATCCATCAGCCCGCGAATTAATAATCGAATTCCGTTTTTTTTTCACCCGGGTGTGACAAGTTGAAGGGCACATGTAAAAGAATTAGAATAACGCCGGTACTCGTATTTCGTTCCGCTTTACGCGTAACTTTACCTATCACCGATGACCAACGTGCCTTTTATCGCGTTTGGCCTTGACGATTATCAGTACGACCCGTACGCAAACGGCACATACATCATTCGATAAACTATCAATTGCAATTTATCAAAATGCGCAACTGTGAAGGACCCGCGTGTGTACGTTTACCGAAGTGTTTCTCGTGTCGTGTCATCGTGTGGAGGTGTGAAAAAATAAATGAATAACTTCCACTGGTACGCCTCTTTTTTTATCACTATGTTTTCATACGGCACACTCATGCCTCGCGAATAATATGCCGCGTAGTCTTATCCTCGTGACGCACGTGTACATAGATGGTGCAAACATTGAAAAGAAAAAAGGTACTCCCTACCGCGTAAGGCTTTTTTTTTCCACTACGCACACGTAAAAAGTACGTGCGAAAAAAGGCTAGGAGCCGAGGGTCAAATTACGTTTTTTTGTCCTTGTTCGATGGCCGGAGAAACTTTAACTTCATGAGTCCGCGTATCACGAGGAACGATCGAAAAATGATTCGTTTATTCTGACAGAAGGATCCTTGTGACGAAAAGATTTTTTCTTCGTCCCGAGACCGATTTTTCGGGGAGAGTACGATTTCCGGGGTGACAAAATTTAACGACGGATTCTGGTCCTTCGAGGTGAAATAAATCAAAAGTGAAGAGTGAAAAAATCGATGTCTCGCTTAGTTTTCGAGATATCGATTTTTGTATTTTTTCCTTAAACAAAAAAATGCGTTTAATCGGAAATTTAATAGTTTTGTAGGAAATTTGATTTCCTAAAAAAAGTGTCGATTATCATTTTTTTGACAACTGCATATTTACCGAGATATTTTGAAAAAAATAAAAAATCGGTATGTATCGATATCTCGAAAACTAAGCGAGATATCGATTTTTTTACTCTTCACTTTTGATTTATTTCAGCTCGAAGGACGGGAATCCGTTGTTAAATTTTGTCGCCCCGGAAATCGTACTCTTGCCGATTTTTCAATCCCTCATTGTTTATTTTACCGGTTAGAGCAATCGTCGCTACAGTGAAAATTGAATCGTTCGCAAGTTTGTAAAAATAATAAGAAAACAAAAAATATCGACGATAATTGTACTCGTTTGTGATCAAGATCTGACGGTTCGAACATTCACATATCTGCGAGTGGCGACCTTGCTCCAAAACGTGATTTCTTTAGACGGATTAAAGAGCCCGGATCTCCTTACAGGGCCGCGCACTTGAACAACAAACACCTCCCCCCACACTCGAGAGTCCACCGGAGCGAGGATAAGCAACGCATATTCGGCCGAGTCTCCGTATACGTCGAAGAAAAAAATCTATCGCTTCCCCAAATCGGCGTACGTGAGGGGGGGGGGGATGTACGTGTACGTTACGAGAGCACGTGCAACGTTGCGCCGGTTTGCAATCCCATGGCTATATATGGGGTACGAGGACTTCCGACGGAAAAGTGACCCGCCTGCGTTTTTCTCGAGACCCGCGTCATTTTTTTTTCTCTCAACACCCTCGCCTGGACTCGCGTTTCAGTGGCCAGTCTTGCCGACTCTATATATTTGATAAAGGTATATATTTGATAAAGAAAATTATGCGAAAAATCGGTAATTCGTGAATTTGCAAAATTCGTTGAGTATTTTTGTTTTCACGTGGACAAATAAAATTTTGTTTACACATCGACGAGTCTCGCTACTTGGTTTATGGGTAACACTTGAAAAACGGAATTGCGATAATGATTTTGATGATATAGTAATTATTATAATTACTTCCGGCTCTTCCGAAGATGTTCACAAAAAAAAGCACTGTCTCGTCGCGCTCGAGTAATTGTATCCCGAAGACAGGAGAAATCGCACCCGTACGTATGAGCCTTCAGAGCTCGACTGAGGAGGACAGAAGACATTGCGGTAATGAAAAAGAACCGATTGCGCTGCTTACGTGGCGGAAGGAGTGAAAGAGAGACGAAGAGAAAGAGAGAGGGAAAGAAAAGAGAGAGAGAGAGAGAGAGAGAGAGAGAGAGAGAGAGAGTTTGTATTTTGCCCGCTGTCGAAGCCGTCAGGTGTAATAAGGCATATAAGCGTGCTCGCGGCTCGAGTGTCTTCGCGGTAAGTGGTCGCCTTTGCGACCTCCACTTTTGTCCTCCTCAGCGGTTTACAATAGCAGACCGTACCCAAGTACATATTTGGCTCGTTTAACTAATCAATGCTTCCGATAATCATGAGAATTGAGCAGCAACAGATTGTTATTACAACTAATTATACTATTATTGCTAATTGCAACTTGTTATCCTAATGCGAGAGTGCGCGAAAATATCGAAATAACTGAAGCATTGGATATTGCGAAGAATTTCAATTGCCAACGTCCGACAACGATTGCACAAGTCAACGAAGTCTTGGTGCCGGCAAAATTCGTATGATTTTTTGTCAAGTGACCACCTACCCTATAGTTCAAGTTACTACACGGTGTGCTGAAATGAATTTTAATTTCATAGTGAGGATAGTTAGCAGCTCGTTCGAAATTTTATTTTGTCTTTATTATTTTGTTTTTATTATTTGCTGATATAAATTAATTCCCCGATATGTCGACGGCAGCAAAGCGAAGACGAGCTTGTTCGAACTACCCTAATACATTTTGTTATATACGCGGGGAGCATGTTATTCAAAAATGTATAAAAACAAGTGCAGTTTTCTTGAAAAGTGCTTCTTTTCTTCTTATTTCGGGGTAGGCAAAGAACAAATTTGTTCCTCAAGTTTATTATAATGTTGCTCGAGTTGATTTTTATCTCGATGATCATTTTAAGGCTGATTAAGGCCGGAGCCTGAACTAGAAGGTCCAGAAAAAAGCATATTTTCGGGATGTTTTTAGAAGGGATAAAAACAATTGAGCTCAGTAAACATTGAGGTATCTTTTCATGTATATTAGAAATGCATTCAAAAAATTTGAATATGAAACAATAGATGACTGCAGATTCATCAGCCTACTCCATTTGCGTCTTGCCACTGCATTGGCAGGCGTGATAGCGAAAAAACTAAACGATCTATTGAATCAAACCGAAGTTTATTTTCTTCAGTAAGAAAATCTCTTCCAAGTGAACTAAAAGAGTCGTTGGAAAAGTCTCTCTTAATCATTTTTATAGTACGTTAAAGTGTTTTTTTTTTCACAAACACATTTTTTTTCAAACCTGAGAAACGTTAATTTCACGATTTTTTCAGTTTTTTCTTAGTTCACCCAGAAGGAAAAAATATATGACGATTGGAAATTCTATCAGTTTTTTTTAAACATATCTTTTTTCAAACTTGAGAAAAGTTGTAATTTCACGATTTTTTTAGCTTTTTCTTAGTTCACCAAGAAAAATATATGACAATTGAAAATTTGATTGGTTGTTTTTCAGTCAAGAAGTACGAGCTGCATCTTTCTCGCCAATTGGGGACTCCAGTGGCAAGACGCACATGGAACAGGTTGATAAATCTGCAGTCATTTATTGTTTCATGTTGAACTTTTTTTTCACCCATCTCAAATATACATGAAAAGATACCTCAATGTTTACTCGAGTCATTGGTTTTTTCCTTTCGAAAAGAAATTCCCAAAAAACGCTGCAATAGAACCCTAGGTACTTGATATTTTTATGTGGAATGTTTCCTTAATAAATATGACAATTTGATTGTAAAGAATCTTTCTTTTAAACTTCATTCCACCTATAATGCACATAATATAAAAAATGTTATCAAAATGATGTCAAAGTAAGCCTTAATCTTTGACATAAGTTGCATTTCAATGCCTTGTCAAAGAAACTCCACACTCGAGGTTACTTTTACACTTGAAATAGATATATATATATCATAATGTGGGCATGGTGGGGCTTGACTTTCTTATGTCAAAAATGTTTGATAAAACTCAAATTTTTCAATAAAATTAGATTTTATTAATAAATGATATGTTTTCGTGTTCTTACGTAGAAAATCCGTATCAAGACGAGATTCAGAAAAAGTATACAGTTTTGCGGCACCAAGTCAACCATTGAGCTGTGGAACTAATGAAACATAATTTCCTTTCAAAAGCCACCGTCCCTCAATACATTGCTTAACGAACAGTTATTTTAAGTATAACAACTTCAATTCTTCTCAATAAACAAGTCGGCAATTTTCCAATTTTTTGTAACGTTCTTCGCGTCATTTTCCGGCACTATTTAAACGTGCCACTCTGAACCTTCGGCCGATTACGGGATTTACGCTCATTTCTGATTACCATAAAAATGAGACGGACAAAAACCTAAAATATGTTACGTAACATAATGTAAGGGGCTACACCAGTGTGAAGGCTGAAATTTTTCGTGCTTTTCGGGAATTTTTTGGAAGAAAAGTACTGAATTAAATGTTTCGGAGAATTAAGAATATATTTGGCTATATTTGACCTATATTACATAATTTTTTCATAGAAAAATATTGAGATCCAAGCGACTTAGCGTTGCCTTCGGAGGCGCCAAAAAAAAGTTCCTCCACTGCTGACATGATTCCGGCCAATTGAGTAGGTGAAACCAAAAGAGGAAAAATCCTGTACAATGACGCAGGATTTTCGAAAAATATCAAAATCTAACAAAATGGCGTCGTTGTGAAAAAAGTCTGTTCTCTTGCCTATAAAATGGTGGCTTTATTTCTATGCCAAATCGTCAATTTACATCCAACCAAAAATATCCTACGTCATTCTAGAGTGAATATATTCAAGAGTACTCAGTTCAAATTTCAAGTCAATCGGATAACTGCTCTTTGAGTTACAATGTCAGCAAATTTGAAAAATCTCATTTCGAGAAAAACGCGTTTGCAGATTTAACTGGGGCATTTTATACCTACGAGCCGTTGCTCTTTAGAAGGCTGCCATTCGGGGTGTATTAGAGATACAGCCTTGACATTTTTACAGGATATTCTTGAAAGCATAAACTGTCGAAAAAGGCCAAGAAATCGATTTTTGAAAGTGCCACACTGGTACAGCCCCTTAACGATTAAAGCTGTAATTATACGTAGTACAAATTGTGACATAAGCAATCCACCTGGACGACAAGATTCCCTCGAAAATAATGTATTAATATTGAAAATAAGACATATTTCAAAAATTGAATGTTCTGTCAATAGCATCGCTTTATTTGTGAAGCTGATACCAACGAAATGTCCCTCACACGTATTTTCATATCATTTGTTACTTTCGACCTCACATTCCCGTAGCATCAAGCCTTATAATTATTATGTGTGTGTGTGTGTATATATATATATATATATATGCATTTTTGTATATCTATATTGACAGCATGAGATACATATGACTCGCGAAGAACATTTTCGATGCTTTGTTCGCTCCGGACAACATTTTCACTATAATCTAGAATATGATTATACAAATATTATTTCTTTAGTGATATACTATACACGACGACCGCTATGATATGATAATGTAGCATCGGCAGGCAACAATTATTCGTCTCCCAATCTCTCTCCCACTTTCACACGTTTCATTTACTCTCAGGTATTATTACGTACCCATTCGATATATATATAGTACTCGCAAATATACGTATGTAGAGTATATAATTTAACGATGTTAACAACACTTGAATTTTCTTTTTTATCGCACACACAGTTTTCTCAACATTTCACTTTATTATGTATTATATTTTACTCTTATGTGTAAATAATATATATGTATATACACATAAGCATGTATATTGTGTACTTCCTTGTGTACTTTTAGGCTACGCTCGTTTCTAAATTTAAAAACCTCCTCGATAGTAATACTTAGCATTTTCAGATTTTTTTACCTGCCTTCCTCTCTACCGTAGTGCAAAATTTTTCGATACAATATTCGTTGCTGAAAATAACAATTTCTCTTCCAGCTTGGATAATGGCAAAGGTATAATGGGCGTCGCTCTTTCTCTTTCCTCGTTCATCCCCTTACGTTCCCCTCGGATCTTATTTGTTACGATCGATTGACTTATGGCATACTACGGAACGTTAAATCCTCGCAAAGAAAAACGTAGTCTTTAACAATAAAGGTACAAAGGACTTTGTAATAAGCGTGAAGCTGCTGATAATCTACGATAACATTTTCTTGCTTACGTACTATCATGATCAACCCAAGAAACATTATATCAAATTGACGAAGAAAATGATTTCTCTTCTCTCGTCTTGTTCTTCCTTATTTGTTCTCGCTCCCCTTACTTCTACATAGCGAATCACAAAGAGCTGCACCTGACGTCGAAAGTTGCATTCTTCGATGCGAATTGACAGCTGACAGACACACGACGGCACCATCGGGGAAACAACAACTATCATACGCACAAGCTTGTAAATTGACTCGATTGCTTCTTCTTTTTTGCCATCCTCCCTTTTATTCGCATCGCGTGACAGAGTCTTATTTCTTGAAGCACGAAAATAAAAGTCGAATAGAACTTTACGCGTGCTTAGGTCGCTTGGAAGATTGTATACGGCCGTAGTAGCACATAAGCTATGAAAATATAACGCGCAAGAGAACGCTCGCAAGCTATTTCTTTCTTATATCACGAACGGTATTAATAACGCATCAATTCTTTCGATCTTCGAGTACGCTCTTCATATTCTAGCGATAACATTACAATCGTAACTTCGAATTTTCGTTTCTCCTTCTCAAACTTTAACATTAATGTTTGCTTTTTCTCTCATATGACGGTTCTGTTTTTCTTTATTGTTGCGGAAAAAAACGATCATTTGTTTATGCCTCTTATAATACTTTTCTTCGACGATTCGCCGTTCTGAGAGATCACACGTATAAACCGCTTACAAACTTTTTCGAATGACACTTTCACGTCGTTTCGACTCCTCGAAAACCAACACGCAAAAAAAAACAAATACATTCAGCTGATGTGTGAACCGCCGAAACAGCGTTGTATCAGATATATCGAACGGGAAAATGTTACGTATCTTTTCGTTCCGTAAATTGTGGCTCCGGGCAGGTAAACCAGTCTGAAGCCAGTTTGGCTAGAAGTTCGGTAGGACATTGTTGAATCGAGCATCGAAAAGAGATGGAGATTGATTAATAAGTTAATTACGTAGGCTTCCTTCTCTACTAATAATATGTATAGAAATGTTTGGATTAAATTATCAAATCGTCGCCCTTTCGTCCGTATTATTTACACGAAAAATATGGGGAATAATAAATTATTGTTTTTCTTCTCTGTCCCCCGTGTTTCGAGTATGAGACTGAACGTGTAAGCGCAGGTCGTACGATTATCGAATCTTCGTAACCTGATATGCGATGACATCCTTCACCGTTCTCGCACAATTTCAAAGTTTTCATCCTCTTCCGAAAGAGTACTTTTCTGTTTGTTTCAGCCACCGGCGCGTCTTTTTTACTTTTTACATAAATCATAAAGACTCGAAGTGTGAAATCTAATAATCTACTCGGGACATTGTAACGAGCACTTGGGTAAAACAAAATCAACGTGCAGTTTGGTTATTAAAGATGTACTGGCGACACGTTCATGCTCAAATTCGCTTGGATTATCAGGTGAGAGGAAAAAAAATGCGAGCACCAAACGAGCACAAAATTAAACCTGAAAAAACCTTTTTATACGGTCATCGGTTCGAACGTTTCGAAGAGATCTTTTTTCGTCTGCTGTGTAATGCGACCAGTACATCCTTAAAAGGATACTATCGACTTTACAGGTGGGTGAAGGAGGAGAGGGAGGGAGGTACGACACATTTAAATAATCTATACGCGGGATTACTTTAACACTCGGGTCATAAAGTGTCACGGAAACTGAAGTGGTGCCAGCGCCACTCTTCGTAATATCACACTTCGAGGATCACTGTACAGATCGCATTGCTTCTTTTTTTTTGTCTCTCGTCTCTCCTCTCGTTTGGTCTCTTTCATCAACGTATCCCAACGATGGATACGATTCGAATAAAAGTTTCTTTCTTTTCTTCTGAACAACAATTCATTCGCAACGAACACATTAATCGTCACAAATGAACGTTTCATATGATTATCGATCGTAAGAATGCGAATTACTTTTTTTTCACGGACTCATTAACACTAAACGACTCGGCGGAATTGTTATTTATTTTTTGTATTTTCTTTTTATTCGAAAGATATTCGACTCTTTCCCCTTACTCTTGATCTCTCTTCTCCCCCTACTTCTTAGCCAGGAAACTACAAAGTTTTATAGAAGCTTAACAGACGTGTTGGCACGAATGGAAAAAACTCGAATTTCACGAACGATAAAGAAATCTCGTTGAAATAATTTGGGACTTATTGCCACACATACGTACTCTCCTTTTCCTCGGCCGTGTCACTTCGATCCGTCGAAAAGCCGAATAATCATGCTACACTATACCACCAGCCGTTAACGACAATGCATACGAACATACCAATTGTTTTCGCACTGAGTAATATTTATAATATATACAAGGGACGTTGCACTAACTATATATATATATATATATATATATATATATATATATATATATATATATATATATATATATAATTGTATATGTTTATCCGATAAAAGAAAACGCTTTAACAACGGAAAGCTAAGAAACAAACAGTGCTAAATCGAATACATGTTATAGAAATAACACATTTATACGTTAATGATAGTCGTCATTCAAAGAATGTCAGATTATATATATATGGATGTTTGAGTGTGTGAGGAAAACTATTATATACAGTTATATAACGGACATTTCGATCAGGTGAGTTCTAATGTATTACCGTTCCCGTAAACGAGATTTTACTATAAATCGGTGTATGTTTTGTTTACTGCAAACATTGGTTTTTTTTCTTTCGCGCAGTTTTTGTTCTTTCCAAGTATATTATTGTCAACGTACGTTTTTTGCCGTCCACACCGAAAATTCGCGAAGTTCTATTTGTCGCAACGCAGAAGAATTAAATCGAGGCCTCGACTTTCGTAATAACATTATGCTCGATTTAACGGGAAGCAGCTAAAGTGTATAATAGCCGAGTGAAACGAACGCAGATACGCCACGAAGGGTTTGGGGGACTAGGATTAATCGCTTATCAGTATAAAGTCTATACAAACTTATTATTCGTTAAATAAGAAGTTTAATTGTCTCACTATTATTTGCTCTCCTTCGATGCGGAGTTTGTCAACATTTCGATTTTGTTTTTTTCTTCTCTCTTGTTTCATGTATTATTTCCGAAAGCCTCGTAACGTTTACGTAAACTAATAATAACGAATCGTGTGACCTTCAGTTTCGAGGCGCGATATTAATATAATTACGGGGCTGAGGGGAATAATATACGGATATGCATGCGTCTATGATTGCATACGCTGTTTCAGCACGCAACAACAACATCAACAACAACAACAACAACAACAAAAAAAGAAAATAAGATAAAAGATAAATAATATTAGGTAGTGGTTGGTATCATGTTTCTTTTCTTCCGTTTCTTTCATCTACGAACTAATAAAAGAATGCGAGCAAAGCGTAATTTTACAAGAACTCTCGACATTTTCCACAAGAATGCCGTTCGAACGAGACAATGTTTTCATTTGGGGGCTTGTTTTTGTTTGTTTGTTTACTATTTTTCATTCGTGGGGGCGCGAGGGCGGTGTGATAATTTACGACGACCGGTGGGCACGACGACCACGCTCTAGTAATACTATTTTATATTTCTATATATTCAACAGAGGATATACGACCAATTTCTTACGTTTTCCGCTCTCGTTACCCTTCTCTCCTCCTTTTCATTCACAAAAGTTACACACCGATGATCAGACGAGAATATATATACATACATATATATGTTCACGTATAAGTATGGATGTGTTTGTTCGCGCGCACGCGCGCGTGTGTGCCTCCACGCACATACGCACACGAACGCGCGCGCGCGTACGGACACACACGTAGAGAGTTGTTAAAATGGCAGTAGGGAATCAATTAAACGACGATTCGCTCAGAGCTGAACAAAACGAAGACGATAATCTCGTTTCTTTTTTCTCCTCCTTTTCTTCAGTTCAAGCCCCGGAAAAACCATACACTTCCAGTACTCTAATCTCGAAATCGCCGCTAGCACAGAGCGGCGGATTGTTGAATGTCGAACAGTGATCAGTTTTGCCGAACCTAATGTTCTCGTCCATCCATATTGCTTGGCCTCCCCTGCAAAATTGTTTTTTTCACTTTTGTAGCCTCCAGCTTCTTCTTATACCATCGATGCGAATAAAGAATGGGAATTGTACGATCCATTTGGGTTTTTTTTTTCATTTTTTTTCTTTTTCTTTTCATGATGATAACCCCAGATTGTTGGCGACTTAACGAGAGAAGTTTAGAACAAGAAAACTCCGTGATCGTACATGTAATTGGGGGAGAAATTTTGTAAGAATTTTTGTTTTATTCGGTAAAGTCAACACCAATTCGCTCGGTAATTCATACTGAGTTGCTTTACGATTTTCGCTGGTTGTTTTTTCTTTGTTTCTTGCTTTGAAACTCACCCGCCACCGATCGTTATCATTTTGGCATCAGCGGCCATGAAAAGTTCAGCCGAATGATGCACTCTGGTGTCATTGTGCGACGAATCCATGCCGATCCAGGGATATTTGGCACGTTCCGGATATAAGCTGAACAGGAATGTTTCTCCCGTACCGAAATAAGCCTGCCTCTGGCCCTTGTCGTCCTTCAGATTTCGCTCGCACCATCGCGTCGAACAGTACGCTCCGAAAACCTTTTGAAAGAAATGCACGCGCGCAGTTGTTGTAATTGTAATTCGGTCTTTCGATAACGAGCATCTTTTTTGCTCTCCTGGACAGGAAGCTTTTTTTCCGCCAATTTATTTTCCGGATTTCAACGGGAATGGAGTTAGAATTTTTCAAAACGTGGAAAAATCACATTTACGAAAAATGTCCGTATGCATGTGTGGACTTTTTGTAAACGCAAAAACTTTTAGTCTTTTGAGGGGTTACATTTAGTTGGAATTTTTTTTTTAAATCGATTTTTCTTTTTCGACGGATTCTTATGATACAACCATTCAAAAATATTCTCTGAAAATTTCAACTCGGTCCGTTGAAAAACGGGGGAGTTGTGAGCGTTTACAGGTAGGTCCGGCGAACCTACGTATATTACCTGACGTAAAACTTTAAACGCGTTTTTTTCAGAATTACTTTTTCAGAAGCGGTGACCGAAATATCTAAAAAACAACTAAACCTATCTGCTTGAAATTTCAGACTTTTTTGTATATCGAAAGGCTGTCCTTAATCGAAGGATTTTTTATCAATGCATACTTTTTTTTATATCAAGGAAAATAGAGGGATTTTTTACCGAAATCTCGACGATCAGTTTCGGTCGGCGAGTATTTTTTCAAAAATAATTATTTGATTGAATCCTCCGTATAAAGACTGGATAATACGGTATAAAAACTAAATTCGTTTTGTTCTTTAAAGCCCACAAGAGACCACAAGTTAAGTCTCCTTTCAACCATACCAGTATTTGCAAACGTTACAAACTATACGGGAAACATTATACACGTAGAAATAGCAATGAATCATTTTTGTGAAAAAAAAAAACATTTTTAATCCATATGAAAAAAAAAAATCTCAATTCGATCCGTGTATTAAAAAATAATGTTGAACTGAACGACATAATTTTTTCAAAGATCAAATGTATTGAAATGTTAAAAATTGCAATTAAATTGAAAATAAAATTCGAAAAACAGTTTAAACATTGTGAAGGATTAGAAATACATTAAAAGCTAATACAGACCTGTTTTTTTATTGTGAGAAGACATTTTTATGCCGGTGACAATGAATAAAAAATAAATGTAAACACTTATCTATAATAATAACATATGGTTGCGTATCGACAGATCGAATGCAAATATATAGAGGTTTACAGTAAATTAGTTTTCAGTTTTTCAAATTTTCAATGTTTGGCACCGACATAACTTTTCTTTGTACATAATGCAGAATGATATAAATATTTTAAATATACAAAAATATTTCGTTTCATACTGTTCAGTTTATCTGTCAAGTCGGTTTAATTTTTCGTAATTTTTGCAAAAAGTAAATTCTGAGAAAATTCCAGAGAATTTACAAAATTCCCAGACTATTCCCTGATTATTCCAGGAGGAAATAAACCCCCCGAGTTTTCCCGGTTTTCCATATGCGTAACAATTCTGTAAATTGATTCAGTGAAAATTGACGTCAGGCTTTACGCTGCAAAGTACTTAAATTTCTTTTCTCGTATACTTTTCTCGTTACTTTTATATTTTTTGAGATATCTAGTCACACGTTTGCACGAAACTACAGAACTACAGAATGTATTTTAGGCTTAAGTTTGGCGAAAATTGGCGAAGCTTTACACATTTCGAGGGAGCATGAGTTTAAAAAATACCTTTCCCCGCCGCAACTTATCCAAACTGCGAAATACGCCCTTTGCTGTAATTAAGATAGTCCTATCGAAAGGCTTCAATTACATAGGATTTTCATAATTTTTTTTGAGCTTCATTAAATATATTAATAATCGTCTCTGTAAAAATTCGGGGTCGGTTATCGACCTTATTACAGAGAAAAAAATATATAAAAATTGCGTACTTTTGTGAAGGAATCCCGAGACGACATACAAAAACCCAATTTTCCGGTCGCTACAAAAGAGTATACAATGGTGAGGATCCGTCAGATTCTTAAAAATAATCAGATTTCCATACTTAACACTTGTAGTAATCCAATGCTCACAGAAAAAAATACGCTCATTGACCTAACGTTCACGTAATATCTAGTTTAATTTGAACTTCCGGTATTGGATCTATTACCACTTGCTACGATAAAGAGACGTGACAGCAAGGCAACTGCTGACTTTAGTCCTAACCTCATCTCGCTCATTCGAATTTCCACACATATTGCATTTTCAACCGACGTATTTCGCCGACACAAATTTTCCACGCTTTTTACCAGTCGTGGCCCGAATACAAAGCTTTACAATTCCCGCACCTGACATTGTTTTGACGGATCGACGTTGAAAAGCATGGAGGTTAAACTCGCCTGAATGAGTAAAAAGAGACGGAGATAGAATCAATGTTGCCAAATATCAAACATAGAAATACTACGCGAATCGCTGGAATAGCTATTTTTTCATTTTTCTAATTAAATGTGAGCATTCATTAAACAGTTCACAAATGGAACATTTCAGTTATTACAAATTATTTTTTTTGCATACGTTAAAAATTTAAATTGTACAGGTCTCAAGTATGATCAGTGGTATGACTAGTGTGAAGCGACAGGACTACCTTAAGGGGTTACCTCCACTAGCGATTTTGAAAAAATCGATTTTTTTTATTGCATTTTTTTGAAGTATAAGTATCTGAGAATATGTCCTGAAAATTTCAAGTCGATCCGAACAAAATTGACTGAGATATGAGCGTTGAAAGAGAAGAATCCGTGAATTGAAGAACTGAAATTGAAACTTTAAACGCGTTTTTCTCAAAATGGCATTTCTGAAGTCGGTGACCAAGATTACTCGAACACTAATGAACCGATCTTCTTGAAATTTTGCAGGCTTATTTAATACATAAAAATGTAGTCTTAAATCGTTCGATTTTTTTTTTCGAAAAAAATGGCCGTTTTATAGCCAAAAAACGGCCGTTTTTTTCGTTAAAATCGAACCATTAACTTTGACTGTCCGCCATTTTGTGAAAAATGAATATTTTTTAAAATCCTTTGATTAAAGACTAGTTTATACTTATATTTGACTAAATCCATCCGCATTTTTTTTTCAGATGATCCACTTCGCCGCAATGTTGGTCACCGCAAACCGTGTATATAAAAACATTATTTCATTGACGGCCATTTGCCACTAAACAATGTAATATTTTTCAATAAAAAAATTACTGAAAGTTCTTCAAGATGTGTTCTTTAAGATGGTATATTGATCGATTAAAAAAGTTTTGTAGTTTTCTTTAAAAAAAATTCATGAAAAAGGCCTATTTTTGCGCTACAAGTGGGGGTAACGCCTTAACCTACATTCTACTGTCGTTACATCTATTGATACGTCTTTCAACCATTTCCCAAACTCGTGGATAAAACAAGATTTGCCAGGATTGATTTATCAGAATACCGTTGTTTTGCACCTTTTTCCCTGCGTCAAAGACAACATGTCAGCTTATTCGATTGCCGAATTTACCATTTTATTATACATTATAAACCACGTGATAAATTTGCCAATTTAAAGTGTTTCAACGAATTTGAAAGTTTTCGTAAAGTATCTCACCTCATTGTTGCAAGTCTTGATCATAAGGAGCGTCGGCTCGTGTTGTTCAACGCGAACGTAAAAAGTCGTGAGGGAACAGCCATGTTCCTCGGTCGTGTACAGCAATATCGGTTGATACATAGTGATCCTCACGGGCAGCCACGACCAAAGAGTGAACAGCTGTTGAATAGACGAAGAGAGAGAGAGAAGACTTTAGCGTTGAGTTAAATCGTAGCTCGTCTGGAAAATCCCATCTCATAGATCACGTCTCAGTGGATCAAAAGAAAGCTATATTAATGAAGATTATTCACTGTAATCCAAGAATCGTATAAACGTTATTTTGTATATTAAAAAAAAAACGGAAAAAAAAAGGAAAGAAGGAAAACTCAAAATGAGCGACAGTTCATGCGCTTGTTTGAAAATTATTCCATAAAATAATCAAATACCAGTTACGTGAAAGCAAAAGTCAATAATTAAACCACATGAAATCCTTAAACTCTCACTCGAAGTGTCGAACTCGATTCTCTGTGGAGTCTCTGACAAGAGACTGACAAATGTGATGACGTGTATAACTCGTGAGGGTATATTCACCGAAGATTTAAAAAAAAACCGAACTTACTCGTTTGGCGTTGAATAAATTATAGGCGTAAAGAAAAGTCAAAGTAACGAGGGTTGGGAGGCAGTTATCGGTGCTAAAACAACGAATAAATCGAGGTAAGAAGTGTTTGTACAGAGCGTAGCCAAAAATAATAGAAGGAAAACGTTTCTTCACCCTCGCAAATTCATTACCCGAGAAAATCGTAGCAAAACAAAAAAAAAAACCATCATTGAAGCCTAATCGAGTCATGATCCGGTACGAGCCAGAACTTGATCTTGCCAATTGGTGCAAAAAAAGAAAAGTTACATATCGTGAGGCATAAAATTGTAAATTAACATACACAGAATCGTGCCGTTCGAGAACGAGGCTGAAAATAATATTGTGAGTGTAAAATACGATCGGAGCCATGCACTCTCAGTTTCCATTGCACAGTAATCACATTCGTCATGCAACGGAACGGCGTTGCGCCATTCCTGCGAATTCCAAGGGCATTCCAAGACGAAAATACAGTGTGAAGTGTCTCCGAAGGGTGAGTTTATGCCACGATGATCTTAGAAGCCGGATGATGTGATACTTTGTAAAAATGACGATTCCAAACGCGCATACGAGATTCGAGAAACGTTTCTTTTGTTTTTTGTTAAAATTACAATCGACTATTAACGATCTCGACTACAGATATATATATATATATATATATATATATATATATTTGCGTTCAAGGGTTAATATAAATTAGTAAGAGAGATATAAAAAAAAAAACTAACCAATTCTACAGTGCAAATTACGAGGTCTACGAAAACACTACAAAACACAACGATTATTAGGGGGCGGAGCGTTGCAAAACTGTCCATTGAGGCATACGAGTCTCAACGCTGCAGCTCCAAGAGACTCGGCGAAAATAACGAGAACCGATGGAAAAATGAAAAGAGCTACTCCGAGGAAAAAAAAACAAAAAATACGCAGTCAAGCTAATGTTTGGAAGAAACAAAAATGCGACGAAGGTTGGCCCGAAATTTCGGCAAGAGCAACTCGTACGAAGCTTTGCAACGTGGGAGTTCAAGGCCAAACTGTCTCGAAGAAGAGTACGAACGGAAGAAAAATCTGCCTGCGTCGATATCCAATTCGAAACAGATTTAAAAAAGGTATAAAGAATCAAGTCGTGTACATTTAGCTTTTTTTATTGCTCGAGTCAAGGAATACATGGAGGGCTCTACTTGTCAAATATTCACGACATATCAACAAAAAAGACGACGAAAGTATATACATAACGACGTACATCAAGCTCTTCCAGACTAAAGAACTGAAAGAAAAATTCGTCAACGTAAGAAAGAACACATTCTTTTTTTAAATAGCCAACAAAGGAGTACGATGGGTTAAAAAAAAACGTATGCCGGTATCCCTAATCGAGTACTTACATCAGCCGCATCTAAGATCTGGGAGTTTATTGTCTGTATGGGATAAACACCCATCGAAAGAGCACGGGGTCCAGGACTGTGTGCCCCCTAAGCTCATCGAGTATGACCCCAACGTGGAAATCCATCACGAATTATCCAGAATCGCAGCGTAACAGAAGACAACACAGATAGGAGCCGTCAGTGACCAATGACATAAACCCCATTCAAAAAACCCTCCTTCAAGCACCCCCCCCCCCCTTTCCGGACGAGCTATTCTTGCATTCGACGGAGGAACTTCACGCGTGGTTCCAATCCACTTTCAAGAGAGCAAACAAAAATAAACACAGGCTATCGCATATTCTTGTACGTTTATTATATAATCATACTTTCATGGGGAGGAAGAAAAAAAAATTGCGGCAGCTCGCGAGGATATAAGAAGGAACACGAATTCGCAGTTCAAGGATTTTCAGAAGGCCTTGAAAATTAAATGTTTCGAAAGTGAATCTTCGATGTTTATAGTTAGGAATTGAAAAGGAATGTTTTTTTAAAGTACTTTCCGAGCAACCATTCCAGATTCTTCGGACCGAAATACTTTTTTCTTCTTCAAATATCCTATAAATCCTCAAGCACTGAGGTCGTGGAAGAGACAATTGTTTATCTCAAGTTCAATGGAAAACAAGACACGAATAAAGTCGACGCCAAGCTGGCTTCGTTTTTAGATCCAAGTTAAAACTTGTCTGGATTGGATTTAGACCTGTGGGTATATATAAGATAGTAATTTCTTTGTTTTGTTTCAATACCAAGTCAGTGTACGGACATACATGCACGAGAGATCGCAATCTATTTTAATCCTGCCAAGTCTGTTAACGTTACTACTGGCATATCTATTTCTCGACATTCGTGGAGCAATTACATGCTACGTAGTAGAGAAAAAAATACACACACACACGAGCAAGAAAAAAATTATCTTCGTTTTGCAATGTTTCACCGGGCCTGGCGAAAATTATCGCAGCTCGTTGCGAGATCATTGTCTCGTGAAAGCGATTCGAGAATCGACACTTTCCGTTGATGGATATTCGTCCAACGATCTCGAGACCATTGCAACCCTCGATCGAGTCCTCGTAATGGCTCTTGGTTCAATATCTTGCCGCGATCAATGACGACACGAGAATTTTCAAACAACACCCTACGAGGATAAGCTTTGACAAGCCTCATGGATACTGAGAAAGAAACGGAAAAAAAAACGAAAAATTAACCAGACACGATATTAGCCTCGACGACGATGACCAAATATATCGCATGATAAAAAGCCTACTGCGGCAAATAATACACTTGACATGTACGAACGAAGGGAAAGTGAGGAAAAGAAAAACAGAAAAACGAACTGAACCTTGGAAAAATAATCGAAGAACTCTGCGAGAAGTATTTCTCGCTCCTTGTCTTCACTTTTCGCCGGGCAGAACGCGAAAAATCGCCGAGTATGCAATTTACGAAAAGCACGGAGTCTCGATTCTCTCTTATCTTTCGAAAACATTTTTTGCTGTTATTAATACGCTCCCAAAAAAAACCACTGCGGTATCGAACGATTAATATTTCACTCGTAATAAATAATAAACTTGGATGACTGCGGTTGCAAAAATGGACAATAAAATGGTAATCGGCTGAAAAAGCTGACACGACAGTAAATAACAGATGAGTGATTATGGTGCGAGTATAATAATTATGTCAAAAGAGAAAAAAAATGGTAAAAATAGTTCAGGGACAGAGGATAGCACATGAAACTAACGACACATTTTCCAAAAAGATAATCATACAATACCCTGTCTTTGTACGTGTCTTCACACTCTTTCTGAAAACAAATTGATATCGATGAAATAAATCGAACGATTCCATTACATTCCGATCAAGAATATTCGCTTCCGGATGTTTATTAGTTGAAATTATCATTTTTGCGTGTATATGACTATTCGTGTGTTATTTTCGACAACGAGATACTGCGCGTTACGGCCCGTGATAAATTATTCTTGCCGTATGACCAAAAACGAACGGGCGCTTGCTATCGAAAACATTTGTGCATTTAACAAAAAGTGTTCGATGCGTGTGCAATTTGCGTCATAGCTCTTTCACGCGAAGTTTAACAGCGAAACTATTAAACATCCATTTATTTGGATTCCTAAGCTCTCAACGATCCTTCTCACTCGACGTAAAACGTACTCCGAAAAACATAATAAAAAATAAAACGAAAATTCTACTGAGGGGTATGTCGATACACTCTAGTAATACACTGAAAGAGCTACATATAGTTAGTTTAGCCCATAACCATATTACCAAACGAGACACAGAAGATATCGGAAATAAATTCACACTCACATTCAACGAGAGAACAGAAAAAGAGAGAAAAAACAACTCAAGTATAGAGCACTTTGTCCAACGAAAGTAGAACAATTAAACGTACGAGAAATTACAGCTAAGTTGTAATAATATCGTTTTCGTTTTTTTTTTCATTCCTGGAATCAAAAATTCCCATTCATTCGTTCAAAATTGTCGTCCAGAACGTTTGATTTTCGGTCGTTACCCTCCCGTTGATACCGTCGAGTGCGTGAAATTTGCGACCGTCTACCGAAATAAATTTGCTTGTATAACATTTTTCGGAGCGGTAAAATCGTCAAATCCTCGATTCGAGGGACCGTTTTTTTTTTACAATTATAAATACAACGTAGCAAAATGTTGAACTTACCTCTCTAATGGTGAGTGTGTGAGACATCATTTGTATGTTGACCTGAGACTGGCTCGTTGGCAAATTGTCGGTGGATCGTGATCTCGCGAGTGACCTCGAACCTGTGAGTACGCTCCGGCTCTTGAGTGCCATTTCCGTTCGCAAAAATACCCTTGATATGTAAGCCGAGCTCAGCCCGCGAATTCCGAAGGCAGTGCGTAAAAACTTGGCGGGGCTCACCTGCATAACGGATTAACGGTTTGGACAGTCATCCGAATGAAATTTTCCAATTCGTTGAAACTCGAAATTACGATTATTCGGGAGAAATATTGATATACGTGTTTGTTACCGGTATTTGCCTGCAGAATTTCGAGAGCGCAGCGTCGATTCCATTCTTCGAAATCTCGGTCATCCACTCGGAGCTCTGTGACGACGAGTGCTTGTAGAACAGCAACACGGTTGCCATTGCTACCCGATAAAAAACCTTGCAGAACAAATTGTTAAATTTATCATTGCACTTCGAACAATTTGCTAGACGGTAATGATTATCGATGTTTCGAAGAAAATTCTCGCTTCGTCGAGCTTAAGGGGTAACATTCGTAGATAGGGTCGAGAAGGAAAACGTTTCTATACCTTCGAGTCACACAGTCTTGGAGCAAGTCAAGTTTGGCCTGAAAAACAATGTGGCGCGAGACTTTAGACTTTCTTCCAGAAGAAGAAACACTTAAAAAATTGACTTGCAGCAAAACTTGAACAAATTCTATCCGAATCGTTACAAGCTTTCGGAGTTCTTTCCAAACTAAATTCTCCACAGATATACTGCGGAATTTTTCGATTTGCCGAAAAACTATGGTACTGAAGTTTGCATCGTTGAAACACAACGAAAATCTATCTGCGTTTGTTCATTTCTTTATTTTTATCACTATCTTAACTCTCCTTTTGCAGTTTTAGGCTATAGATCCTTTATTTATTTCCCTATTTAACTTGATCTGATTTGAAATCGGAGCCTCACTCGGGGGTTTTTGGGCTCGCTGAATTCGAATTTGAAGTCAAAATTTGGAAATTCAAAATGGCGGAGCCAATATGGCGGACAAAAATCAAAAACTTTACTCGATTTGGATGAAAATTTGTACTCCGGGATTTTTGAGGTCGCTTATTACGAATCTGAACTTTAAATTTGAAAATTCAAAATGGCGGCGCTAGAATGACGGACCGAAATTGAAAATTTCACTCGATTTAGATAAAAATTCGTACTCTGGGATTTTCGACGTCGCTTATTACGAATCTCAACACAAAATTCAAAAATTTTTAATGGCGGATCTAATATGGCGGACGAAAGTGCAAAAAACAGCTCGATTTGGATAAATCTTGGTACTCGGGGGTTTTCGGGGACGCTGAATGTGATGCTGAACTCAAAATGAAGGAATTTTTCATGGTGAATTCAATAACATGCAGCATAATACAATAAATAGGTGGCAATATATGAAGCTTGAGTACCGAGTTTCATCTAAATCAATCTGTATTATTTGTATTTTCATTCGCCATATTTGTTCGTCATTGTGAATTCCTGAATTTTGAGTTCAGATTCGTAATCAGCACCTTCGAAAAACTCCAGAGTACAAGTTTTCAGGATAAAAAAAATGTCCTGCCTTTTTAGGCACTTTTTGTTGAATTCTCTCTGCCAACGAAGGGTGTAATAAGGATCATCAAACATATTGCAGTCATACTTGTAGCCTAAGTGTGCAAACAATTGGGCAAAACGAAAAAAAATCACAACGAATCGTTACATTCCAACGATGCAAACTTCAATAGCATGAAAAACTCCCCTCGTTATAAACAATTTTTCATGACACCGTTTTCCGTCAGTCCAACTCTTAAGCAAATTTTCGCCATTTTCATTTCAAGTTTTGCCGTTAAAGCAATGTCGACTGACCTTGGAACCTTCGTGCAAAAAACAGTCCATAACCCTGACTAGATGCTGAAAAGGTAGCAACTGGAGAATCCACCAGATCCAATCCATGTAAATCCTCTCGGCTCTCGAGCCCGAGCAGTGTCTCGCTAAATGTACCGCAGCTGATTTCTTGAATAAAACATTTGTAACGTACAATAAATTTTAAAAAAATCGAAATACCGTAGAATTTGCAACTGCTTTTTCGCGAATTCGCCTTCTCAACATAGGCTCGAATATGCCTCTCCCTCTTATACCACGGAATCATCTTCCGGCTTGTAAAAACGTTGTGATCATCGACATTGGAAAATACTATTACGTAATCGATCAACAGTAGAGTGATTTGTCTGGGTGTAGGGACTCCCGAATACAAAGCGTCGTACCACGTGTTTCTTCGTTATTTGTTCGACAGTCTTCCACGTAACTTCGTAAAGAAGTTTCGTTTGAGTAATGAACATCTTCTCCTTAGCTGCGACTAAACTCGCCATGCAATGGTAGCACTCTTCCTCTGCAACAAGAAATAAAAGTCACGTGTTTACATTTAACGAGCGCGAAGAAATTCGAACGAGGCGAAAATTGAAGTGAATCGTACGAACCTGGCATGAAGTGCAGTAGAAGCGCCGTTATAGGATACAACGATGGGCTGAAAGTTATATCGGGACACGCATAACCGAGCACAGAGACGACTCTGTCTGCCACGCTTCTGCCTTTTCTCGTGAGATTGTACGATAGGCAATGAGTACTGTCGACGAACGGTGGCAACATTATCGATTTCTCCGGCAGCTCTGCAAGCAATTATCAACGATCAAAACTTGTATTTTCTTTCCCCCGCGCTATATCGCGACGTATGATTTTCCGATCCGACGAGAAGCTGACGGGACTTTGCGCGTATATTTTCGCGCGCAAAACAATTCGCTCTTTTCCCCGTCTATAGCGCGATTCCATTAATAGCGCGATTCGGTATTTGGCATTAAATGCCGCGCAACCGAGTGACACTAACACGTTTCCGTTCGCACCGCCCGTTTCGCCGGGGCGAATTTTCATAAGAAATCACGTGAATTCGTCGTTAAGGATGTTGAGTCCCCAATCGCGAATGATAATAAAAATTCTGAAAATTTGCTACGTTTTTGTATGAAGTATTTCAGATGTCGCGTGAAAATTTCACGACAATTAGCAAGCCCGTCATTGAACAATTAACATTCACAAATTAAATGTTGTCTTATGGAAAGTGATGTAACTTTGCAATGAGTTTTTTTTTTTGACCTCTCAATTTTGTAATATCTACAATATACTGAAAGAAACGGAAACAAAACGAATTTTATATATACATTTTTTAAAATGTCTTTTAAAAATTGTTCTTAACAAAATGTTAATTTATTAATAACGAGCTTCCTCGTCGTCGTGAAATTTTAACACGACCTTTTAAATACTTCATACAAAAACATACCAAATTTTCCGAATTTTTTAATTATTTTTTATTTCAACCCCTAAGGAGGTTGAAGTAATGATGATAGAATTCTGCAAATTTGGTATATTTTTACATAAAGTATTCAGGAGGTCGTGTAAACGTTTCATGACGATTAAGAAGCTATTTATTGAACAATTAACACTAGCATGTTTCATAGAGACTCAACGTCCTTAAGTTTATTCCCGATATAATGTGTCTCGGCGTTGGAGAAGCGACGAAGATTCGAAAAATCTCGGGATACAAGGGAACGCGAGAGATGACGATATCGCCAGAGCTCGGTTGCTCGATACGTTCCTCCCGAGGCCCGATAAGAGATCAGACAAGCAAAATCCTCCGAACGCGAGCTAATTATGTTTGTCGCGAACAAACAGCCGTTAGAGCTTCGAGAGCTAAATCGAGTCGGCAATTATTTGTCTCCCACGAATATATCTCGTCAGACAAGGTACGTGCTCGTTGCATTCGTAATCTTCGGGCAATTACATCGGGACGAGACACAAAGAAGCGCGATAAATTATTTTTCAAGAAAAATCACTGTTTGATCAATGTTTCGTTAGCGTTTTTTTTTCTCTCTTCGTCGCGAGGGGTACTCCGGTGAAAGGAGATTTTCGAGTCGATGGAGAATGGCGAGAACTGACCGGTCGTTCCGAACACTTGATTGACCATGTCCCAGTAGAAACCATCGAGCATACTCTTGCCATGGGCGTGCTGGTTGCAGAGGGCCGGCCACAGCTGCGCCCGTATGCCGTTGTTCAAGGGCCAAGCATTGTCCCTTATTATCAGCTTCACTTCCCTCTTTCTACCCGCCTGGAGAAGCGCGTTCACCTCGTTGAACGTCTTCAATGTTTGCTTCTTGCTCGTCGGTGACTCCGGCTGTATAACGATGTTCGAGGTGTCCACGTGCGGTGGAAACACGTCGTCCATGTCGACGGTAGTCTCCTCGTCCAGTACCGACAACATATTCGGCAGTGTCTCCATCGCTGCAGGTGATTGAGTGACTAACATTTTGTTAACGCTTCTTATTCGTTCGCTTGTTTCTTTTCCCTCTCGTTTTTCTTCTCTTCTTCTTCCTCGCCAACTACGGCTGCGAATTGCCCATCTTCGCGCCCGATCGCGGCCACGTTTCGCTCCTTTAGCCTATGTTAGATCCACCGAAGTATCAATTTTCATCTGCAAAGAAAAGAAAGGTTTTAAAGGGAAAGTAGAGGTTCGCACTTTTGAAAAATCGATTTTTGTTGTTGTCTTTTCTTATAGTTAAACGTTTGAAGAATATAATGCCAAAATGTCAAGTCGATCAGAGCAAAACTCTCGAAGTTATTGACTATTTAGTGCCGCTCCTCTAACACTGTAGCTCGCGTTTCAAACTGTAGCTGAACACTTCAAACGCGTTTTTCCCGAAAGCGCTTTTTCAAAGTCCGTGTTCACTGCCATTTGAAAACTACATGACCGATTTATTTCAAACATCGTACACACTTTCTACATATAAAATACCTCCCCCCAACGGTTAGTTTGAGATTTTTTTTTACACTGAGGGGTTTTCCACCCCCAAAATGGCGGAATTTTTCGTGAAAAATAGCACTTTTCACTTTACATGACCACCAAAAATTTATAAATGGAAAAAAAAATTATCAAAGACCGTTGGGGGGAGGATTTGATGATACTTTGACTGAATTTTAATGGTACTTGATTTCAGATAATTTCTAGCTGAGATACACTGAACACCGAAAATCGTGTTTTTCCAAAGGCGTTCTTGGAAAAGCTTTGTCACCGGCTTGTTTGTGGATATTTTCGCGTACAAATTTCACGGAATGTTCGTGAAATGACACTTAGCAATGTACAAAAGGTTTCAATAAATTTACTCTATCCATATAAATGAAAAAAAATCGCAAAAAAGTGATTTTTTTTCACGCTGAAATCTCTACCCTTCCCTTAATCGACTTCTTTTCAGTTGACGAGAAACAGGATATTTTCGGGACTTCCGGTCGTGAACCGAAGCACGCTGAGGAATTGTGTTTTTTTGTTTGGCGTAGATACGTGCGGTGAATGGTCAACTTCGAAGTTTACCAAAGATGCACTTCGAGGCTTTGGAGGGAATGACTATTCGAATATTAGGTATTCAGCACAGTTTGTTATGAATAATCGTGAATTTAGCTGCAGTGATGTGTCAATAAGAAATCATTGCGACACCGAAATTCCAGCCTAAGGGGCCAGTCCACTTTGAAGATTTCACTTGAAGAAATCGACGATGGTGAGCAATCAAAAGGGATTTTGATTTCTTTTACGGTGCAGATTTACGGAGCAGGAATTGCCGATTGAGTTTACGTAAGAGTTTTTCATAGTATAAACTTCAACACGTTTTTCTCGAAACAACGTTTTCAAAATCTAGCTCCATCGTATCTCCAAAATTAATGAACCGATTCTCTTGAAATTTGAACCACATATTGTAAACATGATTCGCAACAAGATGACCCTCGATAGTTTAAAAATGTTGATTTTTTACTCTTTTTTTCGAAAAATTGCGAAAAAACGCGTTTTTTAAATTACTTTTTTCGTTTTTCATCTGCCATTTTTTTATTTTTTTATATAACTTTATATCCGAGGGTCATTTTTGATTTGTTCGTTTGTCACGCCTTTGCCGAGTTGTGATGGAGCTACGGCGTTACGTTAAACTATAGTTTTTGTACTTAAAAATGAATAAAAATGAATTAACATTTTTTTAAATGTATTTCAAGACTTTATTTATCAAGCCCAACAACTTTTATATTCATATCTTTTATAAAATCCTCAAAAAAAAATCGCGAAAATAGCTTTTTTCGTGGCTCCAAAGTGGACTGGCCCCTTAACCCCTTCGTTGGCAGAGAGAATTCGACAAAAAGTGCGCAAAATGGCAGGAATACATTTTTTTATTCAGAAAACTTGTACTCTGGGGTTTTTGAGGGTGCTGATTACGAATCTGAACTCAAAATTCAGGAATTCACAATGACGAACCACTATGGCGAATGAAAATACAAATAATACAGATTGATTTAGATGAAACTCGGTACTCAAGCTTCATATATTGCCACCTATTTATTGTATTATGGTGCATGTTATTGAATTCACCATGAAAAATTCCTTCATTTTGGGTTCAGCATCACATTCAGCGTCCCCGAAAACTCCCGAGTACGAAGATTTATCCAAATCGAGCTGTTTTTTGCACTTTCGTCCGCCATATTGGATCCGCCATCAAATTTTTGAATTTTGTGTTCAGATTCATAATAAGCGACCTCGAAAATCCCAGAGTACCAATTTTTATCTAAATCGAGTAAAATTTTCAATTTCGGTCCGCCACTCTAGCGCCGCCATTTTGAATTTTCAAATTTAAAGTCCGGATTCGTAATAAGCGACCTCGAAAATCCCGAAGTACTAATTTTCATTTAAATCGAGTAAAGTTTTTGATTTTTCTCCGCCAAATATTGGCGCCGCCATTTTGAATATCCAAATTTTGACTTCAAATTCGGATTCAGCGAGCGAGTGAGGCTCCGATTTCAAATCAGATCAAGTTAAATGGGGAAATAAAGGTTGACGCACTATTGCGTCAATGCCACACAGGGCACGGAATTATTTGACGCACCATTGCGTCAATGCCACGAAGGGGTTAATTTGCTTCATTGATCTCAAGGAGTCTTGTCACTTTAGGCGCTAAAAAATACCATATTCATGATTTTTTTTATAGGTTTATATTATGAATATTGGTATAAAAGTTGTTACACTTAATAAATACACTTTCGAAACACATTTGAAAAAAAATGTGTTTGTTTAAGTCACTATTTATAGACGAAAATGGTAGTTAAAAAAATGTCCTAAAAACATTGTAGGTCTGCGCTGTTGATGAAATCTCGAAGATGGATCATCGGAAACAAAAAAAATCAAACGGTTTTAGATTCAGTATGGTCATGGCTACAGCGCACACCGTACGATTTTTGATATGTACAAAAATAACAAAATGGCGGGCATTTTTCGCAAAAACAAAAAAAAAACCTGTTTTTTCACCGTTTTTGGCAAGAAAATAGTAAATATCAAAATTTTAAAAATCCTTGATATGCGCTATAGCTATAGTTGTAAAGAATATGTGGTTAAAATTTCATAAGGATCGGTTCAGTAGTTTCGAAGATTTTGTGAACAAGCCGTGGAAAAACGTTTCGAGAAAAATGCGTTTAAAGTTTGTTTGGGTTAGATGAATACATTTTTTTTTAAATGTATTTCGCAAGTGTATTTATTACGTGTAACAACTTTTATATCCATATCTATAATATCAACATATTTTTTTTAATCGTGAAAATAGCCTTTTTAGCGCCTAATGTGAGAAGCCCCTTGAAGGAATAACTAATCCAACCGGCCGTCAAATATGATTTTTTTCGGTTCAAGCTATACTTCAGGGTCTCAAAGAAAGGTGCGATTGGTCTGATACACAAAAGTAGCTATCTTAGAGATCATAACAGTGTAAAATGTTCAATAAATCGTTTTTTTTTCGCTATCCGATAGTATAGACGGTTGTAAACATGCTGTTCAACTTTTGGGGCCAAATTCGATTTATTGCGGTTGCTACAGTCTTTTCCAGAAAAAGATATTCGATCAGCTGCGTGAGACCTAGCGCGTACGGACGCGTTTTCCCCGAAATGTGGTTTTTCAAAACGGTGTACACTATCACCGGAAGAGTCTTCGAGCTATCCGTCTCAAATTTCGACGCAACATTCTTCACGCCATTCTTTATCTTGCTATGGAAGCTTTTTTTAATCTTCATATTTTTTTTAGCGAAAAACTATCGAAAAATAGGCTAAATTCGATACTTTTTTTTTCAAAGCACCGTCATTTCGTCAATTTTGTTTTTTTAACCTCCATAGCAAGATAGCAGCTTTCATACTAACTAATAATCTTTTTACAATTTTTGTTTCAGATAATATCTACGGCCTCAACCGTGTACACCGTTGGGACTCCTTTTTCAAAGACATTTTTGGAGGTTAAAAAAAGTAAAAGAAGATCAAAATAAACGTTTAAAAATGTATTTTCTGTTCTTCGTGAGTGCTTTGATTCGACAAAAAATCAGACTGATTAGCGTGTTTTAATCAGCGAAAAAACAATTTGTTAAAATACGAAAAATACGCTTTTCAAATTGTTTTGCAGCATAACTTAAACCAATTTGATCTGATTCACTTTAAAACTTAACAGCATCTTCTAAACTTAGTTCTTTACCGAAATTACGTACTAAATTCTTGATTTGTTCAAAATTTCTCTTGTAATAAACTTCTTTCTGATGCTTGCCATTTTCATTTCAAAAGAACCAATATTTTGCAAATTCCCTAAGCATAGAATTTTTAAAAAAGTTTTGCCACATTATTATCGAGAGAATAAATATCAAAGTGCACAGTTGTAAAAAATCGTAAACTTAGCCGCGATCAAGGGGTTAGGCGATTGTGAAAATGACGAACACTCGTTCATCGCTTGAGGCAAGACAAATTGAAGAAAAGAGTCTAACATATGGTGCAGGAATCGCAGATTGAAGGTAAACTTATTATTACAATGATAGAACTGCTAGTACAACTTTAAATGCGGTTTTCTCGAGACTATTTTTTTCGAAATGGTGTACAATATTTCTCGACATCGAATGAACGGATTTACTCGAAATTTGGTACACTTATGCAGTCTAGTAGTAGTTTAGTCCCGACTGACGTTTCTCTCCTGAACATTTTCTTGTCATAAGATAACTAATGAAAAAGTTGTCATTACAATTGTTAATGATAACTTAATAATTAGCAGTTAAATATATAGATTAATAAATTAATAAATAAAAAGTTAATGTAAATCTAAATGATAAGTTCATCAAAAAATGACATTTCTATTCTTAATAATAATAGTAATGTCATTTTTCCTCGGAAAATCGAAAGAAAATTCAAAAAAAAAATCTCGATTGCAACACGCTAATAAAACTCAGTCAAGTGTTAGCCAATATTACGTATTGTAAGAAAGCTCTTTTTTCGTTGCAGATCAATCGGGTGGCCAAAATCAAGTACACCGTAGAGCACCTCACGTTCAAAGGTCCTTCACGGGATTGTTTACACCTTCATTAATTATTAATATTGTTAATGAACTTTGGCACACGACTTTCTTAATGCACATACAAATAAATGGCCAAACGATGTTTCAATCATCTTGCGTATTCCTTCTAAATTAGTTTTGTTTAATAACCCTGATTTTCGGCTCATCACCGTAGCCCAACCCATTAATATCTCTCGCTGACACATTAACTGCGATCATCGTCAATAAAATTCCAGCTCAATGTACGAGTATTCCCAAAAATCCATGTTCAATTTTCTATACTCCAACTGTTCCTCGCGAAACTCGTGTAGCGAAACTTACGAAAACTTTGAACTTAACGGCTTACTAACGGCTGTAAACTAAAAAGCCACTGCGACCGCAGACCTACACGGGCCTGCGGCCCTTTGTTTTGCATGTACCAAACATTTTCCCCTCATTCTAGATGATTCGGAGCACCCATCAAGCGAATTAAATTTTAAAAAACTTTTGGAAATGCTCCAGTGGTGTAAGCCTCTAAACTTTCATCGAACGTACCGCCATAAAAAAAAGTCAGTATCCTTCAAAATTATGAAACCGCTCCACCGTCCTCAAGCGTACGTGTCGTTTTGTTTCAGCTCTTTCGGGCCTCCTCCCGCTCTTGTTGACAAGTGAAAAAAATTGGTAACAAACGAAGACTCACATTGGGTAAAAAAAAAGTATTTGTACACGTCGTCTGTTTCAAATGATCCTTCGAAAATAATAAAATGCTTTATCAAACTTCTGTGCTCGATAGCTTATCCCGAATAAACATAGTGTCTGTTTACAAAAATCTTGGGCAAACACGAACCAAAAAAATAAAGCCAAATTACCAACAGTTTCGTGTGAGATGTACGAATATTTTTTTTTACCCACTGTATGTACGTATGTTTCCGCTCGTTTTTTTCTCTCGACAGATATACCGCGTCCCTTCTCTGGACGTGCATATCTGTCAGAGTCTACGAGAGCGTTCCATAACGCGGTCCAGAGAATAAATATTACGTTTCTCTCTTTCCTTCTTCGTCCGAACTCTCAAGTATCGTGTAAAAGACATTGACCCCGGAGGTTTTCTTGCTTCGTAATGACTGTGAGAGAGACAGAGCGGATTTACCAATACATTGTCGCCTCTGTAACGCCTGTAACGAGACGACTATACACGAAGTAAAGACATGCGTATCGCGAGTATGGCTTGTTTGAGTCGCCCGCACGGGCACGTACGAATAACATCGGAGATTATCTCGTATTTAAACAGTTATATTTATACGCATGGGGCAAAAAAAGCACGTGTAATCTTCCCTCTGCACGCACATGTTTAGCTCTCTTTCTTTCTCTCTCTCTCTCTCTCTCTCTCTCTCTCTCTCTCTCTCTCTCTCTCTCTCTCTCTCTCTCTCTCTCTCTCTCTCTCTCTCCCCCTCTCTCTCCTCCGATCGCGTCGCGTACTCGTGTTCTTATCGCGCGCGCGGTGCATGTCGGATGTATTATTGTTCGCGGACGCTAATAAGCCGCTCCGGGCGGTAAAACTCTCGAAAACAAAGAGGGGAAAAGTTTTAGCGAGTTCGAAGCAGCCGTTGCCCCGCCGCCGCATCGACTTGTGGTCTACGTATGAAGTAACGCTTTGTCTCACTTTTCATACGCGCCAGATGAGTGGCAATCTCGGTATTAAGTTTGAAGCTCAATCATTCGGAGAGGAAGGGATGGAGCGAGAGAGAACGAGAAAGTCAATAATACGTGTATATAGCACATTGATGTCCCAGTTTGTTGATCGCACAGCTACATAATATTCCCCTGCCACTCGTATCTTCCGAAGACCGATTATTACCAACACCTTATCAATATCGACACAACAATCTGACGATTTATCGGTGCAGGAATGAAAACTGATTAGTTTTTGTGTCTTCAAAGACAAATTCACGGGCTACATCTGCCTAGGTAGTTCGGAAAATTGCATTTTCAAAAAATATTTTTATTTGATGGTATCACCTTTCGGCTATATTCGCTGGGAATCTCGATATTGAACTTTGCATCCTTGAAATGCAACGAAAATCCTTCTTAATTTTCTGTATTTCTATTATTTAATTTTTCGCAGCTTTTGGTTATAGATTTTTTATGAGGATCGTCGAAAAAAGTTTCAGTAATTTTTTGTCGTCTAAATGTGTAAGAACAATATCGGCAGTACGAAGAAAATATATTAGGCGTAGTTAAAAAGGAATCCATTATTTTTGCATGAAATTAAAGGCAAAAATAATGGATTTCTTTTTACTACACCTAATACTTTCGTTGCAGTCCAACGATGCAACTTCAATGTCATAAAAAAATCGATTTCTCGTTTTCTTCATCATCCAAAATCTTATCCATCAACATGTGCTTCACAGATTTTTTATAAGGATGCTAAAAAATATTTGAATGTTTCTCGTAGCTCAAATTTGACAAATAAAAGGTCAAGCTACTTAACTTTCGTTACAGCCCTACGATGCAAACTTCAATGTCATGAAAATTTCATTGCAATGTTCATGTGATTGAACACGTTTTTCTCGAAACACGGTTTTCGTAGTCAGTGGGCATGATATCTGGAGAACCACTTGATGGATTGTTTCCAAATTTACGGGGCATACGATGAGAAACACTTAAAGCTCGTTGACGATCTCACTTTCTAAAGATCGATCATCCTTTTTTCATAGTTACGTAAAAATGACGACTTTTTTCATAGATATTGCGGGTTCGAGTTTCAATTCGTTCCCACATTGTTTAAAAAATTATTTAAAAAATCGACGATCGTCAACGACTCGTATTTATTATAAAATTAAATAACCCGTTTGGTTTACAGATTTCGGATGAACCGTTTGGGCTGGAAAGTGTCCACCACCAAACGTCGTGAAATTTTTTTCATCATCTGTCGAGGACTATGTTTTGGTTGTTTTTCTGTATTTTTTTGGTGATTTTTTGGAGGGTCTCAATATATATGCCTTACCGTTAAAAAAACGCGTTTTTAGTCCACCAACCGTTTCCCAGGAAAAATATTCTGAACTTGGCCATTTTTTTATGGCGTTGGAGTTCGCATCGTCGAAACACAACGGAAATTCAATTTTTTGGATTGCCTAAATATTATCTTGACCGATTTGGGCTACAAAAATCATGCCGACTTCTTCAGGACCCTCATTCAAGATGTACGACCCAAATTGCCAATAAAATATTTTCGTTAATAATGAAGAAATGAAAAAAATGGAAGAAGACAAAGAAAATTCGTTGCATACCAACGACGCAAACTTCAATACCGTATTTTTTCGAGCCTCTAGGTAGATGTAGCCCGTTAAAAAAAACTAGTGAGACTGAAGAATTGTTTGCTTTCGTGTCTTTTTCTTCCCGTATATTCGCTGTAAACTATTTCGATATATATGGCTATACGTGGCTACCGTGTGTGTAACGATATATATATATACATGGTAGCCACGCGCGAACGGTAAGGGCTGCTCTCTCGTCATATAATTCCATACAGCCACTCGAGACACTCGAGACTATAAATATGTTTTGCCTTGAGGCTGCTAAACGCAAGTACCAGGATTAAGATCTTTACGACGCGGGAGGGGCGAACGTTGCATTGATCATGTTTTACAATTCGGAGAATTCGCGATTGCTGAAAAATTGGAACGCAACAAGTGAGAGAGAGAGAGAAAGAGAGAGCTAGATAATTTTAATCAAACGTGAAGAGGATGCAAAGAGTTCCTCGCTACGTGCTAATTTCGTGCTTTTTATTTTCATTCGAGCGACAATTTTGGTCGATTTACCAGCCGAGTTCCTTTTGTTTAACCGAGAGAGACAGTGATAGAGAGTGCCGTACGATCACTCGAATCTTTCCTGAGCTACAAATGGATCAGGTGTTTAGATGGCTGTTATCCAAATCACATGATCCCGTCTTATACCTGTATTATTAGCCTTTGCTTTCCCTCGCGTTCGCCAACCTCGTAAATACTGGCTTTTATACTTAATATTTTGCTGCGCTCGTACACGGCTGGCTGGCTTTTAGTGCGATTTTCATCGCAATGGATTAGGTCAGTTCCAATGATTTTGCTCGAGAGAATAATCGAGACGACTGGTATTTTTCCATCGAAAGCTGCAGATTTCGTGCCAAATATGCATTTGCGCAGAGAGCGCAGCGGAAATGAGAGAGAGCGAGAGAGAGAGAGAGGGCAATAAACAAGATTCGTCACAGGTGAGACATCTCTACTACCGAGAAACGAGCGAAAAATCTTGGCAGCTCTGCGCAGTCACGGAGCAGAATAAATAGAAGAGTGATTGTGAGGATCGATATCCCAAAGGGAATTTCTCGATTAGAAAAAAAAGAGAAGCATACCTAGCCAGAGGGAAAAACACCCGACAGGCTTATCCACAATCATTGCAGCTTTTCATTGAAAAGTCGTTATGTGTAATAACAAAAGTAACGTATCGGTAGTGGGGAGATTTGTGTACTGGGAGAATGAGATGAAATTCTGAAGAAAATCAATCGTCCTGTGAAATCGGATGAATAAAAAATAATTGTACAAAACTTTGGGCACACGTAGTACGACCCGATTCAAGAGGCTACCAGCATTCGGTTTTCTGAAGGATTTCGGAAATGTAGAATTTCAATGGAAGCGTGATTAAATCGATATCCATTAGGCAATTTCTTGATGAAAAAAATTACGTTGAAATTTGTATCGTTCGACTGCAACGATATATTTTTTTCTTAATTTTTTATTTATACATTTGTATCATTATCCAGAGGCCTTTTTTGGAAATTGAGGCTGTCAATTTCTAATAAGAATACTTAGAAACGTTTGAGCGATTTTTACAGCCTAAGTCGGCCAAGAAAAAATTGAATAATTAAAAAGTATTCATTTTCGTTGCGTTCCAACGATGCAAAAGTCAACGTTATGAAAAAAGCATACGTGGTCCCACACGGAGAGAATTAAATGTTAAAAATTACCGTGCAGTAACGGTAACCAGATGACAACCCTGAAACTTCGCTTATTATTGTTGGGTAGAACACAGATTTTCACGAAAATAAAATAAAATTTCTTCTTCAGATAGAAAATTTTACCAGATTTTCTAGTAAATTTCGATGTGTAACAAAATACGCAAAACTTAAATTTGAAAAATATATAATATCAGCGAAATTTTACTGTGCATTTTAGTATTTTATGCCTTTCAGAAATGTCTATAAAAAAGTATCGTCTTTATAAAAGTTATTTTAAGATTTATTATAAAATTTAATGAATGTTATAGGAAAATGTATTGTGCTCTCGGTAAAAATTATCGTGCGCGCTTGGTTAAAATTATCGTGCGGTACGGTACGGGAATTTTGAGGGACTGCATTGTAAAAATTCCCCTTCATTCCTTTCACTTCAGAATGGTATGGTGGTGGGGGTAAGTAGGGGAGCGCGATTTCTTTATGGCACGATGGGACTTCCCAAAAAAATTTCGTCTAAACTGCGTACATCGCCGGTTCAGTGTAGCCTGAAGCCTCAGTCGCATGCAGTGCCTCGTTGCGAGAAAGTCAAACGTAGCGATCGTGTTAAATGATGACGAAGTAATATGTGCGCAAATTAGTCACATCACTCGAGCCTACGATGGTACAAAATGTATTATAAATAAATGTTAGTATTAAACGAAAAATAAATTCTAATGTTAAATTTGTCTCCTTATCCGTTTGTTGACTATACCAATTTATATGGAAGAAAAAAATGTTCCCAACAAAAAACAAACAGCATTAATTTGTACCAATTTTTCAATAGTAAATAATATTCATTATTATTATTATGGTTATTGTTATTTCGGTTATTATTATGATTATTATAGCACCAGTTTTTGAAGAAAAACTACATTTTACTAAGGATTTCTTCAATCGAAGAATTTAAATTTTACCAGCCTTATAGGGAATTGTTTTTGAGGATTCGGCTTCGATCCGGCCAGTGAAGGTTATTCCAAAGTCAACAGTGGAATTACTGTTGACTTTGGAATAACCTTCACTGGGCGGATCGAAGCCGAATCCTCAAAGACTATCTTGTCATCTACACGGCCTCACACATCTCTGACTCACTTATAGGGAATTTTTCTTCCGAGGTTGACCAGGTAAATTTTACTGTGCAGCACCGTAAAAATAACGTACGGCGCGGTTGGTAATTTTTAACCGACAGTAGGTAAATTTTCGAACATACATGCTAAATTTTACTGTCTCCAATTTTTACCCTTCTTGTATAGTAAAATTTGAACTACGTATTTGAAATTTTCTGTAACGTGAGTTAAAAAAAACTTGACGCATACGGATTATTATGTTTTTCTCACTTGTCACCACATTGTAATATATCACGGTAATTTTTACCGTGAAATTCACCACAAAAATTACTTTTTAATTCTCTCCGTGCAGGGAAAGGACTCAGCCGGCTTATTTATATTAATTAGAACTTTTCATTGAAAAGTCGCTATGCGTAATAACAATGGGAACGTAGTGATTATGGGGAGATTTGTACACCGTGTGAATAAAATGAAAATTTTAAAAAGAATTAATCGCACTTTGAAATCAGCTGAATAGTGAATAATTGTTCTAAAAGTTTGGACAAACGTAATTCAACGCAATTTGCAAGTCTTACGGTCGATTCTCTTTTTTTATTAGGAAAAAAGACATTTTCCAGCGGTCGCCTGAATAAAGGAAACAAGCTTGACACATTGAAAAATACGATTTTCAACTGGATAGTTTTGTAACCTAAGGTCTTGACTTGGATTTTCGACAAGGATTTTGCAAAAAATTCCAAAAATGGATCGCGTTATGACGTTCTTTGTAATGGCCCCGCTGCCCTTACCATTCTTTTATCACAATTTTTCCCAACACTATGTTTTATCGACGGCTATCTTAAAATCTATCCATCTGGTTTACTTGAAATTCGGACAACGCATAGTTTATTATCATTACCTTTTTATAATAATTATTACTACTTTTTATTATTTTACTTTATATTAATACTTTATACTTATACTTATACATATACTTCGTATTTATTAATACTTTATACTTTATATTAATTATAATTACTTTATAATTGTTATTATTACTGTTCTACTCTACTACCGGATAATTTTTTGATACGTTTATCCATTTGCCAATAACAAATGGTTAATGTAGTTTTCTGATCGGAAATCGATCTTTTTTTACACAGCTTGCCGTATACACAATTTTCAAAATATCGAAAGAGTATTTGGTCATATCAAAGTTTAGTTATCATACTAAACGTACACGTTTTCATTTATATTACGCAGCTCAGCCTGATGGCCAGAACTGCACTTTCTTAAAATAATAATTATGCCATTGTTTATAAATAGTAGTCAATAAGGGAAAAAACTCAACGTTGGCAAGACAGTGTATAAATTGTGTATAATCTCGACGTCGTAATCCCAATAGTCTCGCCAGGAAAAAAAATTTTAAGTCGAGCCGTTCTTCGGCCCGAAGCTATGGCCCGTTTAAGGAGGTACGATCAGTTCCACGGGGTCAAAAAAAAGTAAATTTATTTTGCCCACAGCTGCTCTGATTGACGTTTACTTATGTTGATTATTCGTATTATCGATTATAGTGTGCCAAATGTGCTAAATGATGAATTTATTGCACGTGACAAATAAAAACTGAAAAATTAGATCGTTAACGACTCGGTAGTAATCTTCATAATAATATTTACATATCCACCCTAAAAACGGACTAAAAAGACAAACTAAAATCAGCCGGAAACCTATTAAAATAGGCTTGAATTACCTCAGCGGAATTGAAACGATAGGCAGAATATAATTATACATATTATTGATACGTGATAAATGATAAAGCTCCATAAATTGTTGTTTGTATATTTTGTGGCGGCTTCTATTCAAATTAATTTCAAAACAAAGCTAGGTTATGTTTGTCAAACGCATCAGCTGTTACTCGCGACGTTGCTAAGTCTGTAGGTCGCACTTCGTCGTTCTGACCATTTTCAACCGGAAATTGAAACTTTCTTCCAATGTAGTGCTTCAACTACACGGTGAAGATTGATTTTCTTATTTTTTACACTATCTATTATATCTAATCTATCGAATTTCAGTTTTCCAACAGGTTGAGTTGGATACGTGAGCAGAAAAACCACGATCACCGCACTTCCGGTTGACCGTCTCCATAAGACGACGTGCTTCGGTAACTCAAAGTGCTCGACTTTGCAGTCTTAGTGCGAAAAAACTAAACGGTGAAAATAGCTCAAATTTTGGCAATAGGCGCATAAAGTATTCGTCAAAATCGTATAAAAATTTCAATTCCGAAAGTTGGATTCGTAGTAAAGATCGTACCTCCTTAACCGGAAAAGGGGGTATTTCCGTTTGTCAAAAAGTTCCCTCGAACGGTATCGCGGAGCGACGAGTCGGGAATGTCATTACCAATGTGAATTAATGATTCGTCAAGGACCTCGGAGAGCAAGTGGGCGGTTTCACCGGCTTATCCGGAGGGAGGACAAATTCGTGAGCGAAGGGAATTGCGGGTGGGTGGTCGGATGAAAAACGAGTCTCGGACGCGGAGGAAGCGTAAAATTTGTCCGAGGGCTCGTAACCGCGTGATCTTTCTTTCCCCCGCCTGTCCAACGTGTACGGAGCTTCGAACCCGATTTGAGGAGAGGAGAAGAAAACGAAAAGAAAAAAATCCGCTGTAACGAACGCTTTGGTCGAACTTTTGCGTCGTTCGCGATCGTCGAGTCGGAAAGTGACACACGAAACACGCTCGCGACACGTTAAATCATTTAGTACGCGAGGAGAGCATCTATTTGCAAGAATTTCGCAACACCCGCTCGTTCGCTCGGGTGGATAATATAGAGGCACACGCGAGAGCGAAAGTCTGCCGATCTTACATACAGACTTCGAGAAACGGAATCCCGACGTTTTGACGTTTCGATACAGGATTGTACAAAAAAGGCCCTGGCTATAGAGAAGGTGCAACATTGATAAAGGGCAGGTCGAAAGTACAGGTGGCGCCACTGCCGTCATAAATTCAAAGCTTTTGTACGTAGTAGAGCCTATAAATATGAGGAATTTCTAGCAAAATGCATGGAATTCAATTTAGTTTTTCATCCATATCCGGTAAAACGTTTCGGAAAACTGTAGAAGAATATGGCAAGCTATTGTGCAGGGCCATAACCGATAAGAGACAAACGATATAGTGCAAAAAAAGTGAACATAACCTCTGAAGTTGTGGCTCGATAGATTTTTTTTTAAATACAATGTTTCGTGGTCAGTTCGTATTATTTTTTACGGAGTCTCCCCGTCCGGTTATCGGACGAATAAGCGTACGTTATTCGTCCGGATAGCGGCTCAGTTCACGCCGCATTTCCAGTAGGCGTACATATTATTGTGATTCGTGTAAGCTAGTATCCGGACGAATAACTTATATATAATTGTACGAATGGAATGTGTTAAATTGTTAAACTAACTATCCGGATGAATAACTTACACGTAGTCATCCGAATAAGATCTTTGTTATTTTGTTTGATTTAGTTTAGTTTCGGTTCGTTGGTTTTGTTTAAGTTTGGCTTGTTTGTGTTTGTATGTTTGGTTTTGTTTGGCTCGGTTGGTTTTTGTTGGGGCTGAGTTTTTTTGGGTTGGTTTGTTTGGGTTTGTGCTGTTTGGGTTTGTTTCATGGGTTGATTTGTTTGGGTTCGTGTTGTTGTTATTTTGATTTTGTCTTTTGGGTTGATTTTATCTGGGTGTGTTTGTTCGGGTTTGTGTGTTTGGAATGGTTTGTTTGGGGCGTTGTACAGCTAGCCAGAACGGCTAGCCGCAGCCTATTTTTTGTTATTAGGTGAAAATTATACATAGGAAGCTAACTGTGACAACGTTCGAATGTATCTTTCAGCTGGATGGAAATAGAAATATTGTTGATGCGTGGTGTCAATATGTTGCAGGATTGAGTAAACGCTGCAGGGATATCAGTGCTCAAGTTTGTTACATTAATTCCTCCGCAGGCTCCAGAGCCAAAAAACCTAGCACTGCATATTCGGCTACTTGCCGATGGTTGCCAATTTTTGTCGTGTACGGTAGAAGAATAGTATATCGGTTCAATTTTGAAATGAACAATCCTTTTATCAAGGGATATAAATTCAAATTAAATAAGCCAAAAGATGATATTGTTGAGATATTACGTTCTTTTGCAAATCACTTTATTTGCTTACATATTTTTCATTATTCCAGCTATCCACTGTTGACGTTTCTTCTGCTTGCAGGGAGCATGAGGGTTCGCCGACGGAAAAGAATGAAATGGTATTTTTGTTATGTGCCTGAAGTTTGCATCGTTGCTATCCAACGATTTCATTTTTTTTTTAAACTTTTTAATTTCCTACAATTTCTTACTCAGTTCGGCTCTAGTGACTAAAAAAACATGGTAAAATGAATTTAAAATATTTTCGACCATCCGAACCAACCCTTATAGGGGGGTGAAATTTGAAGAATTCTATCTCCCGCACGTTTGATATAATCGATTTTTTTTTTGGCGTCAATGTAAGGTGGCATGAAAAGGGCCACGAAAAAAAAATCTCAACCCCCAAAATGTTCCGGAACGCAGTCATATAGGAGGGAGAACGGGGGGGTGAAATTCGAAAACATTTGTTATTTCCGATGCATTCGACATAATCGATTTTTTTATTGATGGAGCCTGTAGGGTGGCTCGAAAGACGCCTCCAATAAAAAAATCAACCCTCTAAATGTTCCGGAACGCAGTCATATTGGGGCGGAAGGAGGTGGGGGAAATTCGAAATTTTTTTTTATTTCCGATGCATTCGACATAATCGAATTTTTTATTGATGGAGCCTGTAGAGTAGCTCAAAAGACGCCTCCAATACAAAAATCAACCCTCTAAATGTTCCGGAACGCAGTCATATGGGGGGCAGAAGGAGGTGGGGGAAATTCGAAATTTTTTTTTATTTCCGATGCATTCGACATAATCGATTTTTTTATTGATGGAGCCTGTAGGGTGGCTCAAAAGACGCCTCCAATGAAAAAATCAGCCCTCTAAATGTTCCGGAACGCAGTCATATGGGGGGCGGAAGGAGGTGGGGGAAATTCGAAATTTTTTTTTATTTCCGATGCATTCGACATAATCGATTTTTTTATTGATGGAGCCTGTAGGGTAGCTCAAAAGACGCCTCCAATGAAAAAATCAGCCCTCTAAATGTTCCGGAACGCAGTCATATGGGGGGCGGAAGGAGGTGGGGGAAATTCGAAATTTTTTTTTATTTCCGATGCATTCGACATAATCGAATTTTTTATTGATGGAGCCTGTAGAGTAGCTCAAAAGACGCCTCCAATACAAAAATCAGCCCTCTAAATGTTCCGGAACGCAGTCATATGGGGGGCGGAAGGAGGTGGGGGAAATTCGAAATTTTTTTTTATTTCCGATGCATTCGACATAATCGAATTTTTTATTCATGGAGCCTGTAGGGTAGCTCAAAAGACGCCTCCAATACAAAAATCAACCCTCTAAATGTTCCGGAACGCAGTCATATGGGGGGCGGAAGGAGGTGGGGGAAATTCGAAATTTTTTTTTATTTCCGATGCATTCGACATAATCGAATTTTTTATTCATGGAGCCTGTAGGGTAGCTCAAAAGACGCCTCCAATACAAAAATCAACCCTCTAAATGTTCCGGAACGCAGTCATATGGGGGGCGGAAGGAGGTGGGGGAAATTCGAAATTTTTTTTTATTTCCGATGCATTCGACATAATCGAATTTTTTATTCATGGAGCCTGTAGGGTGGCTCAAAAGACGCCTCCAATGAAAAAATCAGCCCTCTAAATGTTCCGGAACGCAGTCATATGGGGGGCGGAAGGAGGTGGGGGAAATTCGAAATTTTTTTTTATTTCCGATGCATTCGACATAATCGATTTTTTTATTGATGGAGCCTGTAGGGTAGCTCAAAAGACGCCTCCAATGAAAAAATCAGCCCTCTAAATGTTCCGGAACGCAGTCATATGGGGGGCGGAAGGAGGTGGGGGAAATTCGAAATTTTTTTTTATTTCCGATGCATTCGACATAATCGAATTTTTTATTGATGGAGCCTGTAGAGTAGCTCAAAAGACGCCTCCAATACAAAAATCAGCCCTCTAAATGTTCCGGAACGCAGTCATATGGGGGGCGGAAGGAGGTGGGGGAAATTCGAAATTTTTTTTTATTTCCGATGCATTCGACATAATCGAATTTTTTATTCATGGAGCCTGTAGGGTAGCTCAAAAGACGCCTCCAATACAAAAATCAACCCTCTAAATGTTCCGGAACGCAGTCATATGGGGGGCGGAAGGAGGTGGGGGAAATTCGAAATTTTTTTTTATTTCCGATGCATTCGACATAATCGAATTTTTTATTCATGGAGCCTGTAGGGTAGCTCAAAAGACGCCTCCAATACAAAAATCAACCCTCTAAATGTTCCGGAACGCAGTCATATGGGGGGCGGAAGGAGGTGGGGGAAATTCGAAATTTTTTTTTATTTCCGATGCATTCGACATAATCGAATTTTTTATTCATGGAGCCTGTAGGGTAGCTCAAAAGACGCCTCCAATACAAAAATCAACCCTCTAAATGTTCCGGAACGCAGTCATATGGGGGGCGGAAGGAGGTGGGGGAAATTCGAAATTTTTTTTTATTTCCGATGCATTCGACATAATCGAATTTTTTATTCATGGAGCCTGTAGGGTAGCTCAAAAGACGCCTCCAATACAAAAATCAACCCTCTAAATGTTCCGGAACGCAGTCATATGGGGGGCGGAAGGAGGTGGGGGAAATTCGAAATTTTTTTTTATTTCCGATGCATTCGACATAATCGAATTTTTTATTCATGGAGCCTGTAGGGTAGCTCAAAAGACGCCTCCAATACAAAAATCAACCCTCTAAATGTTCCGGAACGCAGTCATATGGGGGGCGGAAGGAGGTGGGGGAAATTCGAAATTTTTTTTTATTTCCGATGCATTCGACATAATCGAATTTTTTATTCATGGAGCCTGTAGGGTAGCTCAAAAGACGCCTCCAATACAAAAATCAACCCTCTAAATGTTCCGGAACGCAGTCATATGGGGGGCGGAAGGAGGTGGGGGAAATTCGAAATTTTTTTTTATTTCCGATGCATTCGACATAATCGATTTTTTTATTGATGGAGCCTGTAGGGTAGCTCAAAAGACGCCTCCAATGAAAAAATCAGCCCTCTAAATGTTCCGGAACGCAGTCATATGGGGGGCGGAAGGAGGTGGGGGAAATTCGAAATTTTTTTTTATTTCCGATGCATTCGACATAATCGAATTTTTTATTGATGGAGCCTGTAGAGTAGCTCAAAAGACGCCTCCAATGAAAAAATCAGCCCTCTAAATGTTCCGGAACGCAGTCATATGGGGGGCGGAAGGAGGTGGGGGAAATTCGAAATTTTTTTTTATTTCCGATGCATTCGACATAATCGAATTTTTTATTGATGGAGCCTGTAGAGTAGCTCAAAAGACGCCTCCAATACAAAAATCAGCCCTCTAAATGTTCCGGAACGCAGTCATATGGGGGGCGGAAGGAGGTGGGGGAAATTCGAAATTTTTTTTTATTTCCGATGCATTCGACATAATCGAATTTTTTATTCATGGAGCCTGTAGGGTAGCTCAAAAGACGCCTCCAATACAAAAATCAACCCTCTAAATGTTCCGGAACGCAGTCATATGGGGGGCGGAAGGAGGTGGGGGAAATTCGAAATTTTTTTTTATTTCCGATGCATTCGACATAATCGAATTTTTTATTCATGGAGCCTGTAGGGTAGCTCAAAAGACGCCTCCAATACAAAAATCAACCCTCTAAATGTTCCGGAACGCAGTCATATGGGGGGCGGAAGGAGGTGGGGGAAATTCGAAATTTTTTTTTATTTCCGATGCATTCGACATAATCGAATTTTTTATTCATGGAGCCTGTAGGGTAGCTCAAAAGACGCCTCCAATACAAAAATCAACCCTCTAAATGTTCCGGAACGCAGTCATATGGGGGGCGGAAGGAGGTGGGGGAAATTCGAAATTTTTTTTTATTTCCGATGCATTCGACATAATCGATTTTTTTATTGATGGAGCCTGTAGGGTGGCTCAAAAGACGCCTCCAATGAAAAAATCAGCCCTCTAAATGTTCCGGAACGCAGTCATATGGGGGGCGGAAGGAGGTGGGGGAAATTCGAAATTTTTTTTTATTTCCGATGCATTCGACATAATCGATTTTTTTATTGATGGAGCCTGTAGGGTAGCTCAAAAGACGCCTCCAATGAAAAAATCAGCCCTCTAAATGTTCCGGAACGCAGTCATATGGGGGGCGGAAGGAGGTGGGGGAAATTCGAAATTTTTTTTTATTTCCGATGCATTCGACATAATCGAATTTTTTATTGATGGAGCCTGTAGAGTAGCTCAAAAGACGCCTCCAATACAAAAATCAGCCCTCTAAATGTTCCGGAACGCAGTCATATGGGGGGCGGAAGGAGGTGGGGGAAATTCGAAATTTTTTTTAATTTCCGATGCATTCGACATAATCGAATTTTTTATTCATGGAGCCTGTAGGGTAGCTCAAAAGACGCCTCCAATACAAAAATCAACCCTCTAAATGTTCCGGAACGCAGTCATATGGGGGGCGGAAGGAGGTGGGGGAAATTCGAAATTTTTTTTTATTTCCGATGCATTCGACATAATCGAATTTTTTATTCATGGAGCCTGTAGGGTAGCTCAAAAGACGCCTCCAATACAAAAATCAACCCTCTAAATGTTCCGGAACGCAGTCATATGGGGGGCGGAAGGAGGTGGGGGAAATTCGAAATTTTTTTTTATTTCCGATGCATTCGACATAATCGAATTTTTTATTCATGGAGCCTGTAGGGTAGCTCAAAAGACGCCTCCAATACAAAAATCAACCCTCTAAATGTTCCGGAACGCAGTCATATGGGGGGCGGAAGGAGGTGGGGGAAATTCGAAATTTTTTTTTATTTCCGATGCATTCGACATAATCGAATTTTTTATTCATGGAGCCTGTAGGGTAGCTCAAAAGACGCCTCCAATACAAAAATCAACCCTCTAAATGTTCCGGAACGCAGTCATATGGGGGGCGGAAGGAGGTGGGGGAAATTCGAAATTTTTTTTTATTTCCGATGCATTCGACATAATCGAATTTTTTATTCATGGAGCCTGTAGGGTAGCTCAAAAGACGCCTCCAATGAAAAAATCAGCCCTCTAAATGTTCCGGAACGCAGTCATATGGGGGGCGGAAGGAGGTGGGGGAAATTCGAAATTTTTTTTTATTTCCGATGCATTCGACATAATCGATTTTTTTATTCATGGAGCCTGTAGGGTGGCTCAAAAGACGCCTCCAATGAAAAAATCAGCCCTCTAAATGTTCCGGAACGCAGTCATATGGGGGGCGGAAGGAGGTGGGGGAAATTCGAAATTTTTTTTTATTTCCGATGCATTCGACATAATCGATTTTTTTATTGATGGAGCCTGTAGGGTAGCTCAAAAGACGCCTCCAATGAAAAAATCAGCCCTCTAAATGTTCCGGAACGCAGTCATATGGGGGGCGGAAGGAGGTGGGGGAAATTCGAAATTTTTTTTTATTTCCGATGCATTCGACATAATCGAATTTTTTATTGATGGAGCCTGTAGAGTAGCTCAAAAGACGCCTCCAATGAAAAAATCAGCCCTCTAAATGTTCCGGAACGCAGTCATATGGGGGGCGGAAGGAGGTGGGGGAAATTCGAAATTTTTTTTTATTTCCGATGCATTCGACATAATCGAATTTTTTATTGATGGAGCCTGTAGAGTAGCTCAAAAGACGCCTCCAATACAAAAATCAGCCGTCTAAATGTTCCGGAACGCAGTCATATGGGGGGCGGAAGGAGGTGGGGGAAATTCGAAATTTTTTTTTATTTCCGATGCATTCGACATAATCGATTTTTTTATTGATGGAGCCTGTAGGGTAGCTCAAAAGACGCCTCCAATGAAAAAATCAGCCCTCTAAATGTTCCGGAACGCAGTCATATGGGGGGCGGAAGGAGGTGGGGGAAATTCGAAATTTTTTTTTATTTCCGATGCATTCGACATAATCGAATTTTTTATTGATGGAGCCTGTAGAGTAGCTCAAAAGACGCCTCCAATACAAAAATCAGCCGTCTAAATGTTCCGGAACGCAGTCATATGGGGGGCGGAAGGAGGTGGGGGAAATTCGAAATTTTTTTTTATTTCCGATGCATTCGACATAATCGATTTTTTTATTCATGGAGCCTGTAGGGTAGCTCAAAAGACGCCTCCAATACAAAAATCAACCCTCTAAATGTTCCGGAACGCAGTCATACGGGGGGCGGAAGGAGGTGGGGGAAATTCGAAATTTTTTTTTATTTCCGATGCATTCGACATAATCGATTTTTTTATTCATGGAGGCTGTAGGGTAGCTCAAAAGACGCCTCCAATACAAAAATCAACCCTCTAAATGTTCCGGAACGCAGTCATATGGGGGGCGGAAGGAGGTGGGGGAAATTCGAAATTTTTTTTTATTTCCGATGCATTCGACATAATCGATTTTTTTATTCATGGAGCCTGTAGGGTAGCTCAAAAGACGCCTCCAATACAAAAATCAACCCTCTAAATGTTCCGGAACGCAGTCATATGGGGGGCGGAAGGAGGTGGGGGAAATTCGAAATTTTTTTTTATTTCCGATGCATTCGACATAATCGATTTTTTTATTCATGGAGCCTGTAGGGTAGCTCAAAAGACGCCTCCAATACAAAAATCAACCCTCTAAATGTTCCGGAACGCAGTCATATGGGGGGCGGAAGGAGGTGGGGGAAATTCGAAATTTTTTTTTATTTCCGATGCATTCGACATAATCGATTTTTTTATTGATGGAGCCTGTAGGGTAGCTGAAAAGACGCCTCCAATACAAAAATCAACCCTCTAAATGTTCCGGAACGCAGTCATATGGGGGGTGGAAGGAGGTGGGGGAAAATCGATTTTTTTATTTATTTCCGATGCATTCGACATAATCGATTTTTTTATTGATGGAGCCTGTAGGGTGGCTCAAAAGACGCCTCTCATAAAAAAATCAGCCCTCTAAATGTTCCGGAACGCAGTCATATGGGGGGCGGAAGGAGGTGGGGGAAATTCGAAATTTTTTTTTATTTCCGATGCATTCGACATAATCGATTTTTTTATTGATGGAGCCTGTAGGGTGGCTCAAAAGACGCCTCCAATGAAAAAATCAGCCCTCTAAATGTTCCGGAACGCAGTCATATGGGGGGCGGAAGGAGGTGGGGGAAATTCGAAATTTTTTTTTATTTCCGATGCATTCGACATAATCGATTTTTTTATTCATGGAGCCTGTAGGGTGGCTCAAAAGACGCCTCCAATGAAAAAATCAGCCCTCTAAATGTTCCGGAACGCAGTCATATGGGGGGCGGAAGGAGGTGGGGGAAATTCGAAATTTTTTTTTATTTCCGATGCATTCGACATAATCGAATTTTTTATTGATGGAGCCTGTAGAGTAGCTCAAAAGACGCCTCCAATGAAAAAATCAGCCCTCTAAATGTTCCGGAACGCAGTCATATGGGGGGCGGAAGGAGGTGGGGGAAATTCGAAATTTTTTTTAATTTCCGATGCATTCGACATAATCGAATTTTTTATTGATGGAGCCTGTAGAGTAGCTCAAAAGACGCCTCCAATACAAAAATCAGCCGTCTAAATGTTCCGGAACGCAGTCATATGGGGGGCGGAAGGAGGTGGGGGAAATTCGAAATTTTTTTTTATTTCCGATGCATTCGACATAATCGATTTTTTTATTGATGGAGCCTGTAGGGTAGCTCAAAAGACGCCTCCAATGAAAAAATCAGCCCTCTAAATGTTCCGGAACGCAGTCATATGGGGGGCGGAAGGAGGTGGGGGAAATTCGAAATTTTTTTTTATTTCCGATGCATTCGACATAATCGAATTTTTTATTGATGGAGCCTGTAGAGTAGCTCAAAAGACGCCTCCAATACAAAAATCAGCCATCTAAATGTTCCGGAACGCAGTCATATGGGGGGCGGAAGGAGGTGGGGGAAATTCGAAATTTTTTTTTATTTCCGATGCATTCGACATAATCGATTTTTTTATTCATGGAGCCTGTAGGGTAGCTCAAAAGACGCCTCCAATACAAAAATCAACCCTCTAAATGTTCCGGAACGCAGTCATACGGGGGGCGGAAGGAGGTGGGGGAAATTCGAAATTTTTTTTTATTTCCGATGCATTCGACATAATCGATTTTTTTATTCATGGAGGCTGTAGGGTAGCTCAAAAGACGCCTCCAATACAAAAATCAACCCTCTAAATGTTCCGGAACGCAGTCATATGGGGGGCGGAAGGAGGTGGGGGAAATTCGAAATTTTTTTTTATTTCCGATGCATTCGACATAATCGATTTTTTTATTCATGGAGCCTGTAGGGTAGCTCAAAAGACGCCTCCAATACAAAAATCAACCCTCTAAATGTTCCGGAACGCAGTCATATGGGGGGCGGAAGGAGGTGGGGGAAATTCGAAATTTTTTTTTATTTCCGATGCATTCGACATAATCGATTTTTTTATTCATGGAGCCTGTAGGGTAGCTCAAAAGACGCCTCCAATACAAAAATCAACCCTCTAAATGTTCCGGAACGCAGTCATATGGGGGGCGGAAGGAGGTGGGGGAAATTCGAAATTTTTTTTTATTTCCGATGCATTCGACATAATCGATTTTTTTATTGATGGAGCCTGTAGGGTAGCTGAAAAGACGCCTCCAATACAAAAATCAACCCTCTAAATGTTCCGGAACGCAGTCATATGGGGGGTGGAAGGAGGTGGGGGAAAATCGATTTTTTTATTTATTTCCGATGCATTCGACATAATCGATTTTTTTATTGATGGAGCCTGTAGGGTGGCTCAAAAGACGCCTCTCATAAAAAAATCAGCCCTCTAAATGTTCCGGAACGCAGTCATATGGGGGGCGGAAGGAGGTGGGGGAAATTCGAAATTTTTTTTTTTTCCGATGCATTCGACATAATCGATTTTTTTATTGATGGAGCCTGTTGGGTGGCTCAAAAGACGCCTCCAATAAAAAAATCAACCCTCTAAATGTTCCGGAACGCAGCCATATGGGGGGCGGAAGGAGGTGGGCGAAATTCGAAATTTTTTTTTTATTTCCGATGCAATCGACATAATCGAATTTTTTATTGATGGAGCCTGCACGGTGGCTCAAAAGACGCCTCTAATAAAAAAATCAGCCCTCTAAATGTTCCGGAACGCAGTCATATGGTGGGGAGAACGAGGGGGGTGAACATTCAAAAACATTTTCTATTTCCGCTGCATTCGACATAATCGATTTTTTTATTGATGGAGCCTCTAGGGTGGCTCAAAAGACGCCTCCAATAAAAAAATCAACCCTCTAAATGTTCCGGAACGCAGTCATATGGGGGGCGGAAGGAGGTGAGGGAAATTCGAAATTTTTTTTTATTTCCGATGCATTCGACATAATCGATTTTTTTATTGATGGAGTCTGTAGGGTGGCTCAAAAGACGCCTCTAATAAAAAAATCAGCCCTCTAAATGTTCCGGAACGCAGTCATATGGTGGGGAGAACGAGGGGGGTGAAAATTCAAAAACATTTTCTATTTCCGCTGTATTCGACATAATCGATTTTTTTATTGATGGAGCCTGTAGGGTGGCTCAAAAGACGCCTCCAATAAAAAAATCAACCCTCTAAATGTTCCGGAACGCAGTCATATGGGGGGCGGAAGGAGGTGGGGGAAATTCGAAATTTTTTTTTTATTTCCGATGCATTCGACATAATCGAATTTTTTATTGATGGAGCCTGCACGGTGTCGTCTCGAATGGTTTTTGCACGAGCGCCGTTCACACTATCTTCGGGTATCGACGACTGCTGTGCGTCTCTATTCCCTCTCGTTTTCTCGCTCTCTTTCACCCATGCCCGCTGAATTTTCGTTTCGGATGGTTTTTGCACGAGCGCCGTCCATACTATCATCTTCGGAATTACATTTCCCACAACTTTGGATATTATCATCTACACTCTAAGGTTGAAAATAAGCGAGTTGTTCGAAAAACAAAAAATCCCTCTTAAAATCTAGATGGCGGCAAACGCACTGGGGGATTTTCCCGCAAATCGAAATTCACACTACCAACCACGTCCCCCCCCCCCCCCCTCTCCTAAGTATAGAAAAAGATTATAGTACCCTCGAATTAATTCCAGGTGAAATCCTGTTTCGATTGTTTTTAATTAAATTAATTAAATTAAATTAACATTTAATTAAAGTCGACGAAATCGCGATAAAAATCATAATTATAACAACCCAAACATTTATAACTATTTTATTAATCGATCATTTATTGTACTTAAGCTGCAAAAAAATGTCCTTCAAAAGTATCGATTGAGGAATACGTTGGTAGTATTTGAGAATTTTTTGAACCCGCGATATTCAATTAATAATGGCAGTTGAAGTTAATATTATTGATGACAATTTAGGCAATATTCGATCATCTTTCCGAAAATTTAGTGGAATGACCTTCGCATGACACTTTGAGCAATTGCGGTGAAACTGATTTTTTTTTATTTTCTCAGCTGTTGAACAGTTTGTTTTTAAAAAATTTTGTTATTTTTTTCACCGGGAACAATTTGTCACTATAAGCTTCTCATGGCCCTGACGAATAATTCGCGAAAAATCATTGCCTCTATGTTTTCAATAATTTTTAACCACTTGTGGATAAACATTTTCCCTATTTTTTGACGAGTTCGAATAATCTGTTAATAAAAATATTGCAATATTTTTTTTCCTCCGATATATGTTATATAAGTTTCTAACTCTGCTGACGACGGATTTGAGAGTAAAAAAATTATTTTTCCGTTTTAAAAAACCAAAAACTGCAAATTGTTTGTAAACAAGTGGTTAAAAATAATTTAAAACATAGAGAAACATATTTTTGGCAGATTATTCGTCAGCGCCATGAAAAGCTTACAGTGACAATTTTGTTCCCGGCGAAAAAATAAAATTTTTTATAAACAAATTGATGAACACTGCTGCAAAGATTTATAAAAATAAGTTTCACCGCGATGTCCTAAAGGGTTGTGCGAAGGTCATTCCAGTAAATTTTCGGAAAGATTATCGACTATTGCCTAAGTTGCTGTTCATATTGTTAATTTCAACGACCAATATTAATTGAATATTTCGGGTTCAACAAATTCGCAAATTCGGTCGACATATTCCTCAATCGATTCTCTTGAAGAACAAAACTTTTCTGCAGCTTGAGCACAATAAGCGGACAGTTAATATGAATTGAATACATTCGGTGTACATTTTTTCGTTCTTATGATTATGATTTTGATAGCAATTTCGTCGACTTACCTGGCAGGTGATGCGAAAACTCGCGAGTATTTCTCGACTTTCACATAGTGATAACAAAGAGTATAACAACGCGTGCCAAACAAACCCACAAGAAGTGTGAGTGGTGAAAATAACATCCGATCCCGTTTTCAGACAAAAATCAACGTTTTGAGGTAGAACGAGCGCGCTCTTGATTTCTATAGATTTTGTTTAAATTTTAACCAGACATTGTTCATATCTTTCTGCACGTTTAAGTGAAATTTCTGAACAGTCGACTATTTAGATTGGGAGATAATAGGTTTTAAAATTGCAACGTTCAACACTGCAGGGTCTGCATTGACCGGAAGCCAGGTCAAATAATTCGTCGTACCGCTCTATTGTGTTTATCAATTTGAAGAAAAATTATCTTTTCATAGCAAACTAGTTAATGAAAAAATTTAAAAAGTTTGGTATTCGGTTTTGTTCAAAACGTTCAGTGGAGACAGAATAATGTCCCGTAAAAAATATCTGTCCTCTATAATAAGAAGAGATATGGCAGCACCGCATCGTTCCACGTATCCAAGGACGTAAGTTTGAGTGGCATATTTAAAATAATACTGCAACACAAAGTTTTATTTGGAAGTAAATTTTAATCGAACACAGTTTATAATTAGTTATCAGTTAACCAACACTTTTGTTTGTTAATGAAGATACCATAACCAATGTAAAATATAAATATTTATACCGCAAGTATATATTTTTTTAACGATACGTCCCCTATCACATAGCATGCTTGTCGAGTGTTCTTGTTCAACGACTCCCACACCTTCAACACAGTTTTTCTCTTTGGCTTCGGCCATTGATGTCAGAGATTTTATTTCACTGTCCACGACTTTTTTCTTCCGACACTTTCCTTTGAAACGAATTCTGCTTGACATTTGTATTTTTTTCCGATAATATAACCAACTAGTTTGATCCACATTGAGCTGATAAAAAAGTCTGAGCATTACGGAAACTATCCGTGATGCTCAGATTCTTCTGTCCGCCCCGCGACAGCTGGTTACAGTGTTGCCACGATCGTTCATCCGCCGAAATCTATAGTCCGATTACTAGCTTGGTATAGCATTTCTCACACTGGAGAGTACAATCGGAAGGAAAAGTTTTAATACGAAACTGTAGATTGATGTATATGCTCTACTGCATGTAGCGCGTGATATTTTTGTTTCCAACGACCGCGCTAGGTCTACCTTAATAAAAATGCAACGAACCAGAGAGAAAAGTTGCACACGAATATTATAAAGAGTCGATAAATGGCAAAAAAGGTTTGGGTCCTTTCTGCTTCGCGCGAACGCTTCCCAAAAACCTAAAAAATGAATTCGTTTAATTGTTCAAAAGTGACGAAAACTGAGGAAAGTGACTGAAGCGCGTTCCAAATTGTAGGGCGTATAAATTTATAAATCTTGATTGTTTCGTTAAAATATCTTAAGGTCGTTTTGTAGAAAATGTTATTCCCTTCAAAAATGGAACAATCATTTTTATTCACCACCCACACCTTTTCGGTGATATTTGCGCGATAATGAGAAAAAACGTGTTTTTCCGATGGTTTTTTGCATATTGTTTAAAAATAAACGACTTTCGAGGTTGTACCAAATTTTTGGTCGTATAAATTAAGATCTGAAACAACTGACGCTGGTCCCATCGATCGTAGATTTTTTCTGAGTTTGGCCGCTGTATCGTCTTCGTTTCCTGGCCTATTATAAAGGCCGTACGAAATCATACTACGCTACGCTTATGCCTGGAGAGGGGGCAGTGGGGATATCCGACGCCGGATCGCCAATGCGAAGCAGCTAGCTAGTGCAGCAAGATCGCGCGTAAAAGTTACCCCCTCTCTAGTCGCTTACGCGCCCATCACACAATCATAGTAGCGCGTGTCCGTGGGCGAGCGACGCTCGGACATCTTCGGAAAGAGCCGAGTGCGGTCGAACTGTCCCAACCGCGCCTTCAGCAGCTACACCAACACATGGACGCTGAGCACGTTCATGTGCGGCCAAGCCGAACGAAGGCTTCGAGGGAAAAAGCAATCTGAGCACGGCCCGCGCGTGACGTCACGCGACGGCACGCGTGAGGCTTTTAGATGATTTCAATGCTTATTTAGCTCTTGATTCTCTGCGTTATTAATGTATACAAAAGAATTGTATCGCGCACTCTGAACGCTTATTTTTTTAGTTCATACGTTAATTTAAATATAATAATAAATCTAAATTACAACTTATTTATCTTCTAAAAAATTGTTTACGCTTTACTCACACCCGTCCTTATGCCAAATAAATTATAATTCAGAAAAGTAAGCGAAAATATATTTATATTTGTATTATTATATTAATTCTCATATACTTTCATCAAGCGATAAAGCATTATCCCCAAAAACAATCATCCATCCGGCCGCGAATCGTAAGTACCAGAAAGTGAACATACATTGACACAAAAAATTAAGGGAGCAAGAAAAGGTGAACTGCGTCAAAAATGGTCGTACAAAAAAAAAAGGATTATGAAGCTTCAAGTTTCTAGTTTTAGTTCCGACAATGATTTTTTTTTTTGAGAATCACTGATGCGCGGTCGGAAGAAATATCACGGCAAAAAAAATTTTGCACATTTTTACGTTTTTCAAAGTTCTGCGCGGGTTTTGGTGATTTTTTTCGGACTTGACCAATATCGAGGTATTGAGCCCATTCAATTCACTTCAATTTGCTGTTTTCAATCTCCTTACGACCATTTTTAGCTGGGATATCTCAGGAACTAATGGTCGTACGGGAATTCAATCGGTGTTTATGGAAACGTGAATACATACACTACAAGCTCTGATTATTATTGTAGTGAAACTTTTATTTTTTATTTTTGTCATTAGTTTTAGAAAAGTACAAAAGAAACGATGTTTTGTTCATTTTTATGAAATCCACCGCTACTTTGCAAATATTGCGATAAACACTAATGTTTATGGACGGTCATTCAGCTCAATATGTCCCCAAGAGCCATGCAAAATGACAAGTTGATCCGATTATCGGTCTTTCTTGCCCGATTGACCAAAATTTGAAAAAAAATTAAAGGAACAAGTTTCCCCCTTTTCAGACATAATTTCAGGTTATTAAGAGGAAAAAAAAACGTTTCATTACTTTTCATACAATTGGGTATTGAGCACGCATTAAATGTTGGAAAAGAACCCTGAAAATTGTATTGACTAATAAGTTTCGAAAAAAAAATTTTTTAATAAAAAAAATGTCTTTTTTTTCCAAAAAAATCGATTTCGAATTTTTTTTAAAATGTTGACATTTTTTTCAAATCAACATTGTACCGCCAGCATTAGAATTACCCAAAGCGTACCACGGGGAGGTACGCTTTGGGTAATTCTACGTACGCTTTGGGTAATTCTAATGCTGGCGGTACAATGTTGAATCGAGAAAAATGTAAAAATTAAAAAAAAAATTGTTATTGAAAGATTTTTTTATAAAAAAAAAATTTCAACACTTTTGTTATTAAAAAAAAAAAATTCGAAAATTTCTAGTCAATATGATTTTCAGGGTTCTTTTCCAAGATTTAATGCATACTCAATACCCAATTGTCCAAAAAATAGTGAAAAGTTTTTTTTCCTCTTAATAATCATGAAATGATGTCTGAGAAGGAGGAAGGCTCCTTTAATTTTTTTTCACATTTTGGTCAATCGGGCAAGAAAGACCGATGAACGGATCAATTTGGAATTTTGCATGGCTCTTGGGAACATATTGAGCTGAATGACCGTCCATAAACATTAGTGTTTATCGCAATATTTTCAAAGTAGCGGTGGATTTTATAAAAACCAAGAAAACATCGTTTTTTTGTAATTCTTTAAAACTGATAGCAAAAATAATTTTTTTTAACCTACAATAATAATCAGAACTTGTAGAGTATGTATTCACGTTTCCAAAACTGCCGGTCGAATTCCCGTACGACCATTAGTTCCTGAGATATCGATGACTGAAGAGAAAAGGACGTTTTTTCATTCAAAGGCCGATATCTCAGCGAAAAGTGGTCGTACGGAGATTGAAAAAAAAGCAAATTGAAGGGAATTAAATAGGCTCAATGACCTTGATATTGGTCAAGTCCGAAAAAAATCTCCAAAACCCGTGCAGAACTTTAAAAACGTAAAAATTTGCAAAAATTTTTTTTGCCGTGATATTTCTTCCGACCGCGCAATCAGTGATTCTCAACAAAAAAAATCATAGTCGGGACTAAAACTAGAAACTTGAAGCTTCAACATGCTTTTTTTTGTACGACCACTTTTGACGAAGTTCAACTTTTCTTGCTCCCATTTTCTGTGTCAATGTATGTTCACTTTCTGGTACTTGCGATTCGCGGCCGGATGGATGATTGTTTTTGGGGATAATACTTTATCGCTTGATGAAAGTATATGAGAATGAATATAATAATACGAAGGTAAATAGATTTCCGCTTACTTTTAAGAATGACAATTTATTTGGCATAGGGACGGGTGTGAGTAAAGCGCAAACAAATTTTTAGACGATAAATAAGTTGTATTTTAGATTTATTGTTATATTTAAATGAACGTAAAAACTAATAAAATAAGCGGTCGGCGTGCGCGATAAATTTTTCGACACTAAAGATAACTAATAAAAATGACTAATCAAATAAGAATTAATACTAATCATGATGAAAAAAAAGCGCTGAGCGTGAGGAACGATCTTGCGCCCCGAAGCCATGAACGTTACCAACGGGACGATCCTACCACTTGTGTTAAAAATGCACTTTCTGGCACTTACGATTGGCGGCCGGATGGATGATTGACTTGTTTTTGGGGATAATGCTTTATCGCGTGATGAAAATATGAGAATTAATATAATAATACGCTTCGTTATTATATTATCGTTCGTTCGCTATTTTCGCTTACTTTTCTGAATTATAATTTATTTGGCATAAGGACGGGTGTGAGTAAAGCGTAAACAATTTTTTAGAAAAAAAATAAGTCGTAATTTAGATTTATTATTGAATTTAAATTAACGTATAAACTAAAAAAATAAGCGTTCAGAGTGCGCGATACATTTCTGTATACATTAATAACGCAGAGAATCAAAAGCTAAATAAGCATTGAAATCATCTAAAAGCCTCGCGCGTGACGTCACCCGACGGCACGCGCGAGTCGTGCTCAGATTGCTTTTTCCCTCGAAGCCTTCGTCCGGCTTGGCCGCACATGAACGTACTCAGTGTCTATGGATTCGTGTAGCTGCCGAAGGCGCGGTCGGGACACTTCGACCGCACCCGGCTCTTTCCGAAGTGTCCAAGCGTCGCTCGCTTACGGACACGCGCTACTATGATTGTGTGACGAGCGCGTAAGAGACTAGAGAGGGGGTAACGTTTACGCGCGATCTGGCTGCCCTACGCTGCCAAACGAGAGGACCTGTGCTGGGCGTTCATCGTTCAGACGAGAGGTAAGGAGAGGTAGGCGAACATTGCCGACGATGCACGAGCGAGAGAGGCAGTGCAGCCATATCGCGCGTAACGTTACCCCCTCTCTAGTCTCTTACGCGCCCATGCTATCATAGTAGCGCGTGTCCGTGAGCGACGACGCTTGGACATCTTCGGAAAGAGCCGAGTGCGGTCGAACTATCCCGACCGCGCCTTAGGCAGCTACACGCTACACCAATGCATGGACGCTGAGACGTTCATGCGCGGCCAAGCCGAAACGAAGGCTTCGAGGCAAAAAGCAATCTGAGCACGACTCGCGCGTGACGTCACCCGACGACGCGCGCGGGGCTTTTAGATGATTTCAAAGCTTATTTAGCTCTTGCTTCTCTGCGTCGTTAACGCTCTAAACGCTTATTTTTTTAGTGTATACGTTAATTTAAATATAATAATAAATATAATTACAACTTATTTATCTTCTAAAAAATTGTTTACGCTTCACTCACACCCGTCCCTTTACCAAATAAATTGTAGTTCATAAAGGTAGGCGGAAATATATTTATATTCGTATTATTATATTCATTCTCATATACTATCATCAAGCGATAAAGTATTATCCCCAAAGAACGATCGTCCATCCGGCCGCGAATCGTAAGTACCAGAAAGTGAACATCCACTGACATAAAAAATGAAAGGGGCAAGAAAAGTTGACCACTTTTTCCGTGCTTTTCGAAAGGCTGTAACTTTGTCGAAAATGGTCATACAAAAAAAAGGATTTTGAAGCTTGAAATTTCTAGTTTTTAGTTCCGAGAAAGATTTTCTTTTAGAATCACTGATTGCGCGGTCGGAAAAAATATGACGACACAATAAATGGTGCAAATTTTTACTTTTTTCAAAGTTCTATACGGGATTCGGAGATTTTTTCCAGACTTAACCAATATCAAGGTCATTGAGCCTATTTAATTCACTTCAATTTGCTTTTTTTAAATCTCCGTACGACCATTTTTCGCTGAGATATCGGCCTTTGATTAAAAAAACGTCCTTTTGTCTTCAGTCATCGATATCTCAGGAACTAATGGTCATACGGGAATTCGAGGGTTGATTTTTTTATTGGAGGCGTCTTTTGAGCCACCCTGCAGGCTCCATCAATAAAAAAATCGATTATGTCGAATGCAGCGGAAATAGAAAATGTTTTTGAATTTTCCCCCACCTCCTTCCACCCCCCATATGACTGCGTTCCGGAACATTTAGAGGGTTGATTTTTGTATTGGAGGCGTCTTTTGAGCTACCCTACAGGCTCCATGAATAAAAAATTCGATTATGTCGAATGCATCGGAAATAAAAAAAAATTTCGAATTTCCCCCACCTCCTTCCGCCCCCCATATGACTGCGTTCCGGAAAATTTAGAGGGCTGATTTTTTCATTGGAGGCGTCTTTTGAGCTACCCTACAGGCTCCATCAATAAAAAAATCGATTATGTCGAATGCATCGGAAATAAAAAAAAATTTCGAATTTCCCCCACCTCCTTCCGCCCCCCATATGACTGCGTTCCGGAACATTTAGAGGGCTGATTTTTTCATTGGAGGCGTCTTTTGAGCCACCCTACAGGCTCCATCAATAAAAAAATCGATTATGTCGAATGCATCGGAAATAAAAAAAAATTTCGAATTTCCCCCACCTCCTTCTGCCCCCCATATGACTGCGTTCCGGAACATTTAGAGGGTTGATTGTTGTATTGGAGGCGTCTTTTGAGCTACCCTACAGGCTCCATGAATAAAAAATTCGATTATGTCGAATGCATCGGAAATAAAAAAAAATTTCGAATTTCCCCCACCTCCTTCCGCCCCCCATATGACTGCGTTCCGGAACATTTAGAGGGCTGATTTTTTCATTGGAGGCGTCTTTTGAGCTACCCTACAGGCTCCATGAATAAAAAATTCGATTATGTCGAATGCATCGGAAATAAAAAAAAATTTCGAATTTCCCCCACCTCCTTCCGCCCCCCATATGACTGCGTTCCGGAACATTTAGAGGGTTGATTTTTGTATTGGAGGCGTCTTTTGAGCTACCCTACAGGCTCCATGAATAAAAAATTCGATTATGTCGAATGCATCGGAAATAAAAAAAAATTTCGAATTTCCCCCACCTCCTTCCGCCCCCCATATGACTGCGTTCCGGAACATTTAGAGGGCTGATTTTTGTATTGGAGGCGTCTTTTGAGCTACTCTACAGGCTCCATCAATAAAAAATTCGATTATGTCGAATGCATCGGAAATAAAAAAAAATTTCGAATTTCCCCCACCTCCTTCCGCCCCCCATATGACTGCGTTCCGGAACATTTAGAGGGCTGATTTTTTCATTGGAGGCGTCTTTTGAGCTACCCTACAGGCTCCATCAATAAAAAAATCGATTATGTCGAATGCATCGGAAATTAAAAAAAATTTCGAATTTCCCCCACCTCCTTCCGCCCCCCATATGACTGCGTTCCGGAACATTTAGAGGGTTGATTTTTGTATTGGAGGCGTCTTTTGAGCTACCCTACAGGCTCCATGAATAAAAAATTCGATTATGTCGAATGCATCGGAAATAAAAAAAAATTTCGAATTTCCCCCACCTCCTTCCGCCCCCCATATGACTGCGTTCCGGAACATTTAGAGGGTTGATTTTTGTATTGGAGGCGTCTTTTGAGCTACCCTACAGGCTCCATGAATAAAAAATTCGATTATGTCGAATGCATCGGAAATAAAAAAAAATTTCGAATTTCCCCCACCTCCTTCCGCCCCCCATATGACTGCGTTCCGGAACATTTAGAGGGTTGATTTTTGTATTGGAGGCGTCTTTTGAGCTACCCTACAGGCTCCATGAATAAAAAATTCGATTATGTCGAATGCATCGGAAATAAAAAAAAATTTCGAATTTCCCCCACCTCCTTCCGCCCCCCATATGACTGCGTTCCGGAACATTTAGAGGGCTGATTTTTGTATTGGAGGCGTCTTTTGAGCTACTCTACAGGCTCCATCAATAAAAAATTCGATTATGTCGAATGCATCGGAAATAAAAAAAAATTTCGAATTTCCCCCACCTCCTTCCGCCCCCCATATGACTGCGTTCCGGAACATTTAGAGGGCTGATTTTTTCATTGGAGGCGTCTTTTGAGCTACTCTACAGGCTCCATCAATAAAAAATTCGATTATGTCGAATGCATCGGAAATAAAAAAAAATTTCGAATTTCCCCCACCTCCTTCCGCCCCCCATATGACTGCGTTCCGGAACATTTAGAGGGCTGATTTTTTCATTGGAGGCGTCTTTTGAGCTACCCTACAGGCTCCATCAATAAAAAAATCGATTATGTCGAATGCATCGGAAATAAACAAAAATTTCGAATTTCCCCCACCTCCTTCCGCCCCCCATATGACTGCGTTCCGGAACATTTAGAGGGCTGATTTTTTCATTGGAGGCGTCTTTTGAGCCACCCTACAGGCTCCATGAATAAAAAAATCGATTATGTCGAATGCATCGGAAATAAAAAAAAATTTCGAATTTCCCCCACCTCCTTCCGCCCCCCATATGACTGCGTTCCGGAACATTTAGAGGGTTGATTTTTGTATTGGAGGCGTCTTTTGAGCTACCCTACAGGCTCCATGAATAAAAAATTCGATTATGTCGAATGCATCGGAAATAAAAAAAAATTTCGAATTTCCCCCACCTCCTTCCGCCCCCCATATGACTGCGTTCCGGAACATTTAGAGGGCTGATTTTTGTATTGGAGGCGTCTTTTGAGCTACTCTACAGGCTCCATCAATAAAAAATTCGATTATGTCGAATGCATCGGAAATAAAAAAAAATTTCGAATTTCCCCCACCTCCTTCCGCCCCCCATATGACTGCGTTCCGGAACATTTAGAGGGCTGATTTTTTCATTGGAGGCGTCTTTTGAGCTACCCTACAGGCTCCATCAATAAAAAAATCGATTATGTCGAATGCATCGGAAATAAAAAAAAATTTCGAATTTCCCCCACCTCCTTCCGCCCCCCATATGACTGCGTTCCGGAACATTTAGAGGGCTGATTTTTTCATTGGAGGCGTCTTTTGAGCCACCCTACAGGCTCCATCAATAAAAAAATCGATTATGTCGAATGCATCGGAAATAAAAAAAAATTTCGAATTTCCCCCACCTCCTTCTGCCCCCCATATGACTGCGTTCCGGAACATTTAGAGGGTTGATTTTTGTATTGGAGGCGTCTTTTGAGCTACCCTACAGGCTCCATGAATAAAAAATTCGATTATGTCGAATGCATCGGAAATAAAAAAAAATTTCGAATTTCCCCCACCTCCTTCCGCCCCCCATATGACTGCGTTCCGGAACATTTAGAGGGTTGATTTTTGTATTGGAGGCGTCTTTTGAGCTACCCTACAGGCTCCATGAATAAAAAATTCGATTATGTCGAATGCATCGGAAATAAAAAAAAAATTTCGAATTTCCCCCACCTCCTTCCGCCCCCCATATGACTGCGTTCCGGAACATTTAGAGGGTTGATTTTTGTATTGGAGGCGTCTTTTGAGCTACCCTACAGGCTCCATGAATAAAAAATTCGATTATGTCGAATGCATCGGAAATAAAAAAAAATTTCGAATTTCCCCCACCTCCTTCCGCCCCCCATATGACTGCGTTCCGGAACATTTAGAGGGCTGATTTTTTCATTGGAGGCGTCTTTTGAGCTACCCTACAGGCTCCATGAATAAAAAATTCGATTATGTCGAATGCATCGGAAATAAAAAAAAATTTCGAATTTCCCCCACCTCCTTCCGCCCCCCATATGACTGCGTTCCGGAACATTTAGAGGGTTGATTTTTGTATTGGAGGCGTCTTTTGAGCTACCCTACAGGCTCCATGAATAAAAAATTCGATTATGTCGAATGCATCGGAAATAAAAAAAAATTTCGAATTTCCCCCACCTCCTTCCGCCCCCCATATGACTGCGTTCCGGAACATTTAGAGGGCTGATTTTTTCATTGGAGGCGTCTTTTGAGCTACCCTACAGGCTCCATCAATAAAAAAATCGATTATGTCGAATGCATCGGAAATAAAAAAAAATTTCGAATTTCCCCCACCTCCTTCCGCCCCCCATATGACTGCGTTCCGGAACATTTAGAGGGCTGATTTTTTCATTGGAGGCGTCTTTTGAGCCACCCTACAGGCTCCATCAATAAAAAAATCGATTATGTCGAATGCATCGGAAATAAAAAAAAATTTCGAATTTCCCCCACCTCCTTCCGCCCCCCATATGACTGCGTTCCGGAACATTTAGAGGGTTGATTTTTGTATTGGAGGCGTCTTTTGAGCTACCCTACAGGCTCCATGAATAAAAAATTCGATTATGTCGAATGCATCGGAAATAAAAAAAAATTTCGAATTTCCCCCACCTCCTTCCGCCCCCCATATGACTGCGTTCCGGAACATTTAGAGGGCTGATTTTTTCATTGGAGGCGTCTTTTGAGCTACCCTACAGGCTCCATGAATAAAAAATTCGATTATGTCGAATGCATCGGAAATAAAAAAAAATTTCGAATTTCCCCCACCTCCTTCCGCCCCCCATATGACTGCGTTCCGGAACATTTAGAGGGTTGATTTTTGTATTGGAGGCGTCTTTTGAGCTACCCTACAGGCTCCATGAATAAAAAATTCGATTATGTCGAATGCATCGGAAATAAAAAAAAATTTCGAATTTCCCCCACCTCCTTCCGCCCCCCATATGACTGCGTTCCGGAACATTTAGAGGGCTGATTTTTTCATTGGAGGCGTCTTTTGAGCTACCCTACAGGCTCCATGAATAAAAAATTCGATTATGTCGAATGCATCGGAAATAAAAAAAAATTTCGAATTTCCCCCACCTCCTTCCGCCCCCCATATGACTGCGTTCCGGAACATTTAGAGGGCTGATTTTTTCATTGGAGGCGTCTTTTGAGCTACCCTACAGGCTCCATCAATAAAAAAATCGATTATGTCGAATGCATCGGAAATAAAAAAAAATTTCGAATTTCCCCCACCTCCTTCCGCCCCCCATATGACTGCGTTCCGGAACATTTAGACGGCTGATTTTTGTATTGGAGGCGTCTTTTGAGCTACTCTACAGGCTCCATCAATAAAAAATTCGATTATGTCGAATGCATCGGAAATTAAAAAAAATTTCGAATTTCCCCCACCTCCTTCCGCCCCCCATATGACTGCGTTCCGGAACATTTAGAGGGCTGATTTTTTCATTGGAGGCGTCTTTTGAGCTACTCTACAGGCTCCATCAATAAAAAATTCGATTATGTCGAATGCATCGGAAATAAAAAAAAATTTCGAATTTCCCCCACCTCCTTCCGCCCCCCATATGACTGCGTTCCGGAACATTTAGAGGGCTGATTTTTTCATTGGAGGCGTCTTTTGAGCCACCCTACAGGCTCCATGAATAAAAAAATCGATTATGTCGAATGCATCGGAAATAAAAAAAAATTTCGAATTTCCCCCACCTCCTTCCGCCCCCCATATGACTGCGTTCCGGAACATTTAGAGGGCTGATTTTTTCATTGGAGGCGTCTTTTGAGCCACCCTACAGGCTCCATCAATAAAAAAATCGATTATGTCGAATGCATCGGAAATAAAAAAAAATTTCGAATTTCCCCCACCTCCTTCCGCCCCCCATATGACTGCGTTCCGGAACATTTAGAGGGCTGATTTTTTTATGAGAGGCGTCTTTTGAGCCACCCTACAGGCTCCATCAATAAAAAAATCGATTATGTCGAATGCATCGGAAATAAATAAAAAAATCGATTTTCCCCCACCTCCTTCCACCCCCCATATGACTGCGTTCCGGAACATTTAGAGGGTTGATTTTTGTATTGGAGGCGTCTTTTCAGCTACCCTACAGGCTCCATCAATAAAAAAATCGATTATGTCGAATGCATCGGAAATAAAAAAAAATTTCGAATTTCCCCCACCTCCTTCCGCCCCCCATATGACTGCGTTCCGGAACATTTAGAGGGTTGATTTTTGTATTGGAGGCGTCTTTTGAGCTACCCTACAGGCTCCATGAATAAAAAAATCGATTATGTCGAATGCATCGGAAATAAAAAAAAATTTCGAATTTCCCCCACCTCCTTCCGCCCCCCATATGACTGCGTTCCGGAACATTTAGAGGGTTGATTTTTGTATTGGAGGCGTCTTTTGAGCTACCCTACAGGCTCCATGAATAAAAAAATCGATTATGTCGAATGCATCGGAAATAAAAAAAAATTTCGAATTTCCCCCACCTCCTTCCGCCCCCCATATGACTGCGTTCCGGAACATTTAGAGGGTTGATTTTTGTATTGGAGGCGTCTTTTGAGCTACCCTACAGCCTCCATGAATAAAAAAATCGATTATGTCGAATGCATCGGAAATAAAAAAAAATTTCGAATTTCCCCCACCTCCTTCCGCCCCCCATATGACTGCGTTCCGGAACATTTAGAGGGTTGATTTTTGTATTGGAGGCGTCTTTTGAGCTACCCTACAGGCTCCATGAATAAAAAAATCGATTATGTCGAATGCATCGGAAATAAAAAAAAATTTCGAATTTCCCCCACCTCCTTCCGCCCCCCATATGACTGCGTTCCGGAACATTTAGACGGCTGATTTTTGTATTGGAGGCGTCTTTTGAGCTACTCTACAGGCTCCATCAATAAAAAATTCGATTATGTCGAATGCATCGGAAATAAAAAAAAATTTCGAATTTCCCCCACCTCCTTCCGCCCCCCATATGACTGCGTTCCGGAACATTTAGAGGGCTGATTTTTTCATTGGAGGCGTCTTTTGAGCTACCCTACAGGCTCCATCAATAAAAAAATCGATTATGTCGAATGCATCGGAAATAAAAAAAAATTTCGAATTTCCCCCACCTCCTTCCGCCCCCCATATGACTGCGTTCCGGAACATTTAGAGGGCTGATTTTTTCATTGGAGGCGTCTTTTGAGCCACCCTACAGGCTCCATCAATAAAAAAATCGATTATGTCGAATGCATCGGAAATAAAAAAAAATTTCGAATTTCCCCCACCTCCTTCCGCCCCCCATATGACTGCGTTCCGGAACATTTAGAGGGTTGATTTTTGTATTGGAGGCGTCTTTTGAGCTACCCTACAGGCTCCATGAATAAAAAATTCGATTATGTCGAATGCATCGGAAATAAAAAAAAATTTCGAATTTCCCCCACCTCCTTCCGCCCCCCATATGACTGCGTTCCGGAACATTTAGAGGGCTGATTTTTTCATTGGAGGCGTCTTTTGAGCTACCCTACAGGCTCCATGAATAAAAAATTCGATTATGTCGAATGCATCGGAAATAAAAAAAAATTTCGAATTTCCCCCACCTCCTTCCGCCCCCCATATGACTGCGTTCCGGAACATTTAGAGGGTTGATTTTTGTATTGGAGGCGTCTTTTGAGCTACCCTACAGGCTCCATGAATAAAAAATTCGATTATGTCGAATGCATCGGAAATAAAAAAAAATTTCGAATTTCCCCCACCTCCTTCCGCCCCCCATATGACTGCGTTCCGGAACATTTAGAGGGCTGATTTTTTCATTGGAGGCGTCTTTTGAGCTACCCTACAGGCTCCATGAATAAAAAATTCGATTATGTCGAATGCATCGGAAATAAAAAAAAATTTCGAATTTCCCCCACCTCCTTCCGCCCCCCATATGACTGCGTTCCGGAACATTTAGAGGGTTGATTTTTGTATTGGAGGCGTCTTTTGAGCTACCCTACAGGCTCCATGAATAAAAAATTCGATTATGTCGAATGCATCGGAAATAAAAAAAAATTTCGAATTTCCCCCACCTCCTTCCGCCCCCCATATGACTGCGTTCCGGAACATTTAGAGGGTTGATTTTTGTATTGGAGGCGTCTTTTGAGCTACCCTACAGGCTCCATGAATAAAAAATTCGATTATGTCGAATGCATCGGAAATAAAAAAAAATTTCGAATTTCCCCCACCTCCTTCCGCCCCCCATATGACTGCGTTCCGGAACATTTAGAGGGTTGATTTTTGTATTGGAGGCGTCTTTTGAGCTACCCTACAGGCTCCATGAATAAAAAATTCGATTATGTCGAATGCATCGGAAATAAAAAAAAATTTCGAATTTCCCCCACCTCCTTCCGCCCCCCATATGACTGCGTTCCGGAACATTTAGAGGGCTGATTTTTGTATTGGAGGCGTCTTTTGAGCTACTCTACAGGCTCCATCAATAAAAAATTCGATTATGTCGAATGCATCGGAAATAAAAAAAAATTTCGAATTTCCCCCACCTCCTTCCGCCCCCCATATGACTGCGTTCCGGAACATTTAGAGGGCTGATTTTTTCATTGGAGGCGTCTTTTGAGCTACTCTACAGGCTCCATCAATAAAAAATTCGATTATGTCGAATGCATCGGAAATAAAAAAAAATTTCGAATTTCCCCCACCTCCTTCCGCCCCCCATATGACTGCGTTCCGGAACATTTAGAGGGCTGATTTTTTCATTGGAGGCGTCTTTTGAGCTACCCTACAGGCTCCATCAATAAAAAAATCGATTATGTCGAATGCATCGGAAATAAAAAAAAATTTCGAATTTCCCCCACCTCCTTCCGCCCCCCATATGACTGCGTTCCGGAACATTTAGAGGGCTGATTTTTTCATTGGAGGCGTCTTTTGAGCCACCCTACAGGCTCCATGAATAAAAAAATCGATTATGTCGAATGCATCGGAAATAAAAAAAAATTTCGAATTTCCCCCACCTCCTTCCGCCCCCCATATGACTGCGTTCCGGAACATTTAGAGGGTTGATTTTTGTATTGGAGGCGTCTTTTGAGCTACCCTACAGGCTCCATGAATAAAAAATTCGATTATGTCGAATGCATCGGAAATAAAAAAAAATTTCGAATTTCCCCCACCTCCTTCCGCCCCCCATATGACTGCGTTCCGGAACATTTAGAGGGCTGATTTTTGTATTGGAGGCGTCTTTTGAGCTACTCTACAGGCTCCATCAATAAAAAATTCGATTATGTCGAATGCATCGGAAATAAAAAAAAATTTCGAATTTCCCCCACCTCCTTCCGCCCCCCATATGACTGCGTTCCGGAACATTTAGAGGGCTGATTTTTTCATTGGAGGCGTCTTTTGAGCTACTCTACAGGCTCCATCAATAAAAAATTCGATTATGTCGAATGCATCGGAAATAAAAAAAAATTTCGAATTTCCCCCACCTCCTTCCGCCCCCCATATGACTGCGTTCCGGAACATTTAGAGGGCTGATTTTTTCATTGGAGGCGTCTTTTGAGCTACCCTACAGGCTCCATCAATAAAAAAATCGATTATGTCGAATGCATCGGAAATAAAAAAAAATTTCGAATTTCCCCCACCTCCTTCCGCCCCCCATATGACTGCGTTCCGGAACATTTAGAGGGCTGATTTTTTCATTGGAGGCGTCTTTTGAGCCACCCTACAGGCTCCATGAATAAAAAAATCGATTATGTCGAATGCATCGGAAATAAAAAAAAATTTCGAATTTCCCCCACCTCCTTCCGCCCCCCATATGACTGCGTTCCGGAACATTTAGAGGGCTGATTTTTTCATTGGAGGCGTCTTTTGAGCTACCCTACAGGCTCCATGAATAAAAAATTCGATTATGTCGAATGCATCGGAAATAAAAAAAAATTTCGAATTTCCCCCACCTCCTTCCGCCCCCCATATGACTGCGTTCCGGAACATTTAGAGGGTTGATTTTTGTATTGGAGGCGTCTTTTGAGCTACCCTACAGGCTCCATGAATAAAAAATTCGATTATGTCGAATGCATCGGAAATAAAAAAAAATTTCGAATTTCCCCCACCTCCTTCCGCCCCCCATATGACTGCGTTCCGGAACATTTAGAGGGTTGATTTTTGTATTGGAGGCGTCTTTTGAGCTACCCTACAGGCTCCATGAATAAAAAATTCGATTATGTCGAATGCATCGGAAATAAAAAAAAATTTCGAATTTCCCCCACCTCCTTCCGCCCCCCATATGACTGCGTTCCGGAACATTTAGAGGGTTGATTTTTGTATTGGAGGCGTCTTTTGAGCTACCCTACAGGCTCCATGAATAAAAAATTCGATTATGTCGAATGCATCGGAAATTAAAAAAAATTTCGAATTTCCCCCACCTCCTTCCGCCCCCCATATGACTGCGTTCCGGAACATTTAGAGGGCTGATTTTTGTATTGGAGGCGTCTTTTGAGCTACTCTACAGGCTCCATCAATAAAAAATTCGATTATGTCGAATGCATCGGAAATAAAAAAAAATTTCGAATTTCCCCCACCTCCTTCCGCCCCCCATATGACTGCGTTCCGGAACATTTAGAGGGCTGATTTTTTCATTGGAGGCGTCTTTTGAGCTACCCTACAGGCTCCATCAATAAAAAAATCGATTATGTCGAATGCATCGGAAATAAAAAAAAATTTCGAATTTCCCCCACCTCCTTCCGCCCCCCATATGACTGCGTTCCGGAACATTTAGAGGGCTGATTTTTTCATTGGAGGCGTCTTTTGAGCCACCCTACAGGCTCCATCAATAAAAAAATCGATTATGTCGAATGCATCGGAAATAAAAAAAAATTTCGCATTTCCCCCACCTCCTTCTGCCCCCCATATGACTGCGTTCCGGAACATTTAGAGGGTTGATTTTTGTATTGGAGGCGTCTTTTGAGCTACTCTACAGGCTCCATCAATAAAAAATTCGATTATGTCGAATGCATCGGAAATAAAAAAAAATTTCGAATTTCCCCCACCTCCTTCCGCCCCAATATGACTGCGTTCCGGAACATTTAGAGGGTTGATTTTTTTATTGGAGGCGTCTTTCGAGCCACCCTACAGGCTCCATCAATAAAAAAATCGATTATGTCGAATGCATCGGAAATAACAAATGTTTTCGAATTTCACCCCCCCGTTCTCCCTCCTATATGACTGCGTTCCGGAACATTTTGGGGGTTGAGATTTTTTTTTCGTGGCCCTTTTCATGCCACCTTACATTGACGCCAAAAAAAAAATCGATTATATCAAACGTGCGGGAGATAGAATTCTTCAAATTTCACCCCCCTATAAGGGTTGGTTCGGATGGTCGAAAATATTTTAAATTCATTTTACCATGTTTTTTTAGTCACTAGAGCCGAACTGAGTAAGAAATTGTAGGAAATTAAAAAGTTTTAAAAAAAAATGAAATCGTTGGATAGCAACGATGCAAACTTCAGGCACATATTTTTGTTTCCCCAGTTCCAGCATTTTTTTTCATTATTTTTGCATCGTTTGACGCAACATGCTATTTTCGACTTGATCATCTGCAAATGTATAACTCAAATGTCGAAAATTAATTCATAATATTCTAACCTTAGTACATGGTTATTACTTTTCTGAATGATATATATATATATCCCGAAAAAATCCAAGAGAACTATCCGAAAAAAATGCGGTGCGCTTCTGGTCCGGGATTCGAACCCGGGACCTTTCGACCTTTCGGACCTTTCGAATATATATATATATATATATAATTACTCATAAACATTTTTTGAAATGGCTGTCTAAAAATACCTATCAACTTGCTGGCAAATTCAAAAGTACAGTAAAATTCTAACTTAGTTCAACTGTTATTGAGAAATAACCCGCACGTTCAATGCTTCGATTTACACCACCTACAAACGCTTTCAATTTGACCATTAGAGACGCGGCAGTCGAGTTGCACTTTCCCTATAAAAACCCTCCAATGTTATGACGTTGAAGTTTGCATCGCTGTAGAAATGCAACGAAAGTAATTTTTATTTAATGTCCCACATTTCCGTCGGCAGAATTCAGCTACGAAAATCATGCAAACATTTTTTGGTATTCTTATTTAGCGATCTACAAAATATTTGCATAGTATGATTGTGGATAATAATGAAAATAAGATATAAGAAAGAACTTTCGCTGCGTACCAACGATGCAAACTTCAACCCCATTTCATTTTTTCGGGCGCTTCGAAAGCTGGTGTTCGTTGACCTTAAAAAATCGAAGGGTTATTATAAGAGAATATTGTAGATTTTTGGTGGTTCGAAACACACTTAAGGTGTTGTGGAACGTATTACTCATTCCTAGCTTTCTCTCTCTCTCTCCGTGTGGTGTCAACATGACTATTGCCTTTTCTCTTGCACCCATTTGTCTGCAGATATGGATGCGAGAGACAGCATCAAATTTCGGAACAAGCGCTCTCGCATACAGTTGGCATTTTCTGCACAAAAAAGGCCTGCACACATGTCGAATTGATAGGTCAATCATGACGTGAATATGATATTTCTCGCAATATCAATATTCTTCAAATATTGGAATTTTGTTTACTAACTGAGCGTGTTTCACATCGCCTTAAGGCGCACTGACCAGTTTATGACACCCGCTCAGTCGGCTATGAAATCTGTAATTAACTATTTTCAAAGGTATTTGAATGTTGGAGAAAATTTCAACTTTTATACACCGCCCTTCAATTCTGCGGGTTCTGAAAATAAATGTCCCAAAAAATTGATCGACGTCTAAAAATAGTCGGACCTGAGATTTGGGATGGGAGTAAAACATACACGGGAATTTCACGTGACCTTTAGGTGACATGACACACGTATGGGTGCAAGAGCCACAGTGACACTCGGGACGGAGCTGCGGAGATGGCCGGAGAATGCGCTTCGCATCACCTTAAAAGTGTGCCACATCATAGGGACGGTTGTTTCGTAATTTTCGGTCGGTATCAGCTGCTACGCGCATTCAGCGCCCCCTAGCGGTCACTTGTGGAAGCTTGGAAGTTACTGGCTCCGGAGGTTAGAATACAGGAGTAACTCCGTACGTTAAGATATTTCGCGACAGCATGGCTTCAGGGGGAATCAGGACGAGTATTCTATTGTTCACGAGAAGGGCGCCAACTTCTACACGCTAATATTTATTTTGGAAACGAGACGATTGTTGTAATAAATTTCGAGTAATGCATGCAAGATCGCCATTATTTTTACCCCAGCGTGATAATAACGTCTTTATAATGTTATATCAATGTGTAGGGTGGGGGTAAAAATGTCGAATGACCAAATGTAGAACGACAAAGATTTCGAAACGGTAGAATTATGAACTCTCAAAATAACGAAGGTTCAATTATTCGATATTTCATCTGTCGACTGATAAAAAAATTGAATGACTATAAATCGAACCATTATTTATTGGAGAGCTAATTTGTTCGAAAACGAATATTCAGATCGTCTGCAATTCGGAACCTAAAAATACAGAATCGAAAAATGTAGAACACCCATATTTCCGAAACAGAAAATAGCGAGTGCCTAATATGCGTAATATCGTCTATGGCGAAAAGCAATAAATCGAAACGCAAAATGTCGATGGCCCGAAATGTCGAACGCCGAAAAGTCGAACGGCCAAAATGACGAACGTGGTGGGGCCCGTCACGTGGGATGACTGCCTTACGATATTTTAGCCGACTGACCGACAGCGCCATCTCGCAGCTTCACTCTGAAGCGCAAGTAACGTATTGCTCGATTCGCCATCCGGGCCGTTCTACATTTTGACCCTTCGCGATTTTAACCACTCGACTTTTTGGCCGTTCGCTTTAATGATTTTCTGCATTGTGAACCGTCGCAATTTTTTTAATTCGGAGAATTGTCTTCTCGAATTATTTGGTGTTATGCATACAGGCCCATCGATATTGTGTTTTTCGCTAATTTATTAAATCTGATTTTTGTTTTTCGCTATATATCAACTTCCGAGATGTTCATATTCGTAATTGTTATTTTCGACTTTATAGACTCTAGTAAGATTGACCCATCTATATTCGAACATTCGGCATTTTCGAATTCGACATTTTGGCCCATCTGTATATCGATCGTTCGACATTTTTCCCCCCACCCAATGTGTATATATCGATTAATTTATAATTTAAAAAATTTGATATATTCGACGACAACGCTGTTTTCACAGCCTAATTTTTTCAGGGCTGGCGCCACCTATTCTGTTACCGCGTGCATCAGAAAGTACAACTCACGCGTCCTATTGAAGAAAAAAAACATTTATACTTCTTTATTAAACCAAATCAAGCTTGAACAAAAAATGTCACGTGAGCGAAAAAAATAGAAAGGAACATTTGTAACTGAGGCACTGTACAAGAAATGGTTGGAAAAAGTTTAAAATGGAATGACTGGAGAAAAAGGTTATGGATGACCAATCCAATATTTTTCCAATAGAATAGAATCGCGTAATTAATTTTGAAGGACTCTTCAAACATTTGAAGTGTGCCAGCTGCGGATGCTCATTGAATATCAGTATATTGAAATTTCTCAGTATTATAATAAATAAAATATATCACTTTTCTTTGAAAATGTATTTTATTGAACGTATAACTGCGCCACAACGAATGGGCGTATTTAAACACGTGCGCCGTTTCGCACTCACGCGACGTTGGCTCATTTCACATTCACGTTTCGTCGGTGGGGGTAACACTGCTCATTTTCATTTATGAAATTGTCAATCTATCTATCTATCTTCTATATATATATATATATAAAAGGCAAAGTCTGACTGACTGACTCATCATCGCCCGGACTAAACCGCTAAATGTAGAAGCGTGAAATTTGGTGGGCATGTTGAGTTCATTGTGTAGACACCATTTAGGAAGGCATTTTTCGAAACTCAACCCTTAAGGGGAGAAAAGCGGTAGCAAAGTTGGTATGGAAACTCAAAAAAATCTGGTTGAATTTACTTGAAATTTGGCATTCGTGTTCTTTAACGCAATTAACGAAACACGTATTTCAGGGTATTTAGGAATTCAACCCCTAAACAGAGCAAAGGGGTGGCAAAGTTTGAATGGAAAATTTTAAAGATCTGGTCCGGAGATTTATTTGAAACTTAGTATTAATGCTCTCCAGCGCAATTAATAAAATACATATTTTAACGATTTTCTACAATCAACCCCCTAAACGAAAGGGGGGTGGCAAACTTTCATTTTTGGAGGTGGCAAACACCATTTTTGGAAATTCAATCCTTAAGGGGAAGGGAGAGTAGCAAAGTTTGTATGGTAAAAGTCAGATCTTGTCAGATTTACTTGAAACTTAGTATTAATGCTCTTTGACATAATTCTACGTGTACCTGAATTAAACATTTCAGAAGCACATTTCGTTAAAAAAGCATTCAACACAAGCCCACGCGAGGGAAGCCGCAGGCGGGAAGCTAGTAATTGATAAACGGTGTAGCCGAATTATTTAATTTTTGGGTAACACAATCGTCATAATGCGCTAACTGGTTTGACAGTTTTTCATAACAATTCCAACCTGTTTTCATCCTAGTTACTGCGCAAAACTGCCGTTCAGCGATGACCGTGGGCCTATGTTAAGAACCGCTTTTTCAGTGGTAAATTTTATGAAAACGGTGTAGGCGATCAATTAAAACTTAACTTTTAAGAGGTTTTTTAAACCCTTTTTTAAACTCTCTTAGAGTGTAAAAGTTTGTAGGGTGCATTTGGTATATGACAAAGAATCTATTGTATAGATTTGAATCAAATGGTATTTTGTCACTTGTCCAGGAACTCCTTAAAGCGTCCGCAAAATTGTAAGGAGCGAGTGTTCCACTCATGGCAACGATGGTTTTTATCACAATCAATTTTGTGTTATATATCTACGTATGTTATTTGGACAGGAAAATAACCTAAATTTGTTTTCGATATTAAGCAAAAGAATGCAACGTGAATACGGATATAATGTGAAGTACAAAGAGTGTGCAAAAAACGAAAAGTCATTGATATGCTTTTAGCGAAACTTCGAACCATGTATTTATAATGTAAATTTATTATCCTTGTCAACTGTTTTTCAGTTTAGTCTCATTCTAAGCAGTTCAATACAGTCTTATACAGAACAATTTATAATTTAAAAAAGTACCATTCTCAATGCCAATAGTTTACATCCTTGAATAATTTTCCTTGTTTTTTCAAGTACTTTCGATTTCCGTGCTGTTGTTTTTGGTATTACAGCAATTAAGTAACGTAAAACATTATAAGGATTATTTTTAAAGATGCATCAATCCTTTCATTGGTTCTTCCCAATTTTTACGTTTTTAGGCTTGATCGGAGTGCAGCGGTCGCTTTCGCTTTGTGGTCTGGCTGTTTCTACATTGGTCGATCACTTGTTATCGGAGCCACGCTGGTAGTGCAATTATGCGCCTGAACTTTTTACCTCTTTAGGAACGCTTTTTCTAACGCTTCCGCTATTGGCTCCGTGTGCAAGACTAGCACCGCGTAACGTTCGTGTTTTTATCGGCTCTGTCAAAGGCTCTGTGATTGTGGTTATAATATTGCGATAGATTATAATATCATTTGTTTGCATTGAATCAATTTGTCTGGCGAAAGACGGCAAGAAGTGTTTCCTTTCCGTAAAGTGTAAAAATATAAGTAAAATTTCCTTAAAATGTAATTTTGGTACGCTTGTAATTTTGTTATAAAACGAGAAAAAGGATGCTCTATAATTGTTTTTATTAAATTTTAACGAACATCTATTGTTACTGCACCACTAATAGTAATTAAAATTTTGCTTTCAGACCGGAATGAACATAATTTTAAATGTCGGCTTCGCGAGTATAACTCACAATATTAATTTCTAACTTCAAATTCAATCTAAGGGAAAACTTTCGGTATCTTCTGAACACGTCAGGGACGTAGAAGCGGCGTTCAGGACAAAACATGACCCAGGTTCAATAATTCAAGCTCGTGTCATGAGGCGAACCTCTTTTTTCTTATAACTGCAGCTATCCATTTGCTGCATTGTTCTTACTTCCAATTTGACGAAGCTAATTGATCAAATATGCATTTACTATACCTCCCGGTATTTTTGCAGTACACAGCAACTTTTGTGGCCCATTTTTAATAAAACTATATTTCAAAGCTGATTGCAAAACTGTCGGATTATGCTCAGACAGATTTGGCAGATAAATAGCCGAGTTTATTGCAATTTTTGTCCGCTGCGAGCGCTGCGTTCGATTTCATTGCCCCCACCATTCTGCATGGAGCCAATAGAATTTAGGCTCCTGTCCTCTAACCTCCACGTTACTCGCCATAGACTGCTCTTGTATCCTTGCCAGGGGGCTGCCACCTTTTGGAAATTTTGCTACGCGAATTGTCCGCTATTTGTAGTGTCCAACTCTGCCACTGGCAGCGCTAGTTGTTCTCCTAAAATCCTGATGCGCGCGTAGGGGCTACGTATATATACACACAATATAACTCATAGACTTTCTATAGCTTCGAATACGAGGATTGGTTGGTATGGTGAAAAATGCACCTTTCTAGGATTACGTGGGTACCCTGAGGTACAACCGTGCACAACACACGGCATTAGCGCACGAGTATAAGTAAATTCGGTAATTTTAATCAATTCCGCACCGCGGCTCAAACTCCAAACGTCAAAATAGTCGTAATCGGCGCGGGGTGGTTAAATACGCCGTGCAGACCTCGCGCCTGCGCAATAAGAACATGGTAAGTAACCTACTAACGTCACCGGGAGAGGTAGAACTAAAATAAAGCGGTCAAAAAGCGTAGCATTTTTACATACGGTAAGGGGTAGGAGGTGCCACCCCCCTGATCCTCGCAGAGCGGCGTTTTCGTGTGGGTTTGCCGCCTGCGCGGGTGTACCAACGGTGCGCACCGCCTGCGGCGCGCGTCGCGGCAAATCGCGCAACTAAACGATGCACATGTTGTACCGAGTGTATACAATGTGACTAAATCTCTACAGTCTTGTAACGGGTGTCTCGAAATTACCTGACATTTATTAATAAAACGTATTATTTATTTGAAAAATACGAATATTTTTATTTTATTACAGTGAAACGTCAGATATACGTTTGTCAAGGGGTACATCAAATATGACGTATACATGAGAATAACGTAGAAGTGAATGTAGTATCTTTATGAACAGAATCCGCCGGGGCTAGAGAAATTTGACGTAAAAGTGAAAAACGTATAAACGAGGTTTCACTGTACAAGGTCCAAACATGGAAGTTATGTGTGGGACACAATATCCGATGAATGACCGCCTCGTCACTGTTTGCAAGCGTTCACTCCTTTGACGAAATTTTCAATAACATTTTGGCATAATTGCGGACTAATTTCATTAATGGTACGTCCAATTGCTTCCTTGAGATCCGGAATGGTCTGTGGATAATTGGCATACACTTTTCCTCTCCGAAAATCCCAAAGTAAGAGGAACAATGCAGCAAATAACAATTTCTATGCGTTGCTCGAGTGACTAAACCTCATTACTAAACCTCAATACTAAACTAAACCTCTAAACCTCATGATATGACTAAACCTCAATACTTCCTGATGTCAAAGATCTCTCTATGTTCGCCATCAAAAAGAATAGCTCGCAATTTATCATTTCCGGTCATTTCGAGACACCTTTTACTTATACGAGTCTGCTATTCCGTATAACTGTCAAATATGTTTTGAGCCACGTGTGTGTCCACGTTTGTGTTCAGCCGTTTGTGTTCACGCCAATCATTCGGCAGCATAAAATATAAAGACGAGAGAGAGAGGGAGTGAGAGATTCGAGAGCAGGGAAGTTTAAAAGTCGTCTGATCGGATTCAACGAGCGTAACGAAACCGATTCCTATGGGTACTTGGGTATTGGGTCTCAAGCCCGACATGCTCGTAGTGACGAACCTCCTCCTCGCAACATTTCATCGCAAATCGTTGGAGTAAAAAAGGAGGTTAACCGCCCTTGCACTGTCTCAGCAGTTTCTTTATTTCGTGAATTCTGTGTAACTCTGCTCCTGGTTTTAACGTTGTTCTAAGTTGCTCACGGTCACATTTATTTCTCTCATCGGTGAAATGGGATAAAAATGTATCATTTCGAATGTACAACAGAATATTAAAAAAAAAGCAAAACACCGGGGAACGTAGCACAGAGAAATGCGAAGGAGTCGGGAAATTAAGGAGTCCGCACAAGTTTTAAATAAATTTGAAAAACACGATTTTTCATTGCATAGTTTTATAGCCTTAGGTTTTACTTTTAACTTACAATTAGCGTTTTGGAAAAATTCCAAATAGTGACCGAGTTATGACGATCTTTGGGATGGGTTGGATTTCTTCACTGTCAATCAATATTTTTTGAAAAATAATAAAAACTAACTCATCATTTACATGAACCTGTTTTTTATTTTCCGAAAAGTTTGATTACATTTTCAATATCATGAAATAGTTGCATTTTGTGTAATATCTGTAGATTTTTTAATTCTAGTTTATCTTTGGGCATAATACCCGATTGTTCCTTATTTTTATTGACGTATTCGTTTAGCGGAGGACCGTATTTTGTGGGGGCATAAGCAGGGCCCTTCTGAATTATCCGTAAATTTCCGTGGCGCTTAATAATAATAAAACACAATCAATTATTATACCCAATGATAAACAGGTATAAAAATATTTCATTTGCTTCGAAAATTCGCGACTACGAAAACTCTTCTGCTAGCCACATTTTTCTAAGTTTTATCATTGAGGGGTCTTCTCATTTTAGATGCGAAAAAGGCTATTTCCATTTTTTTTTTGTTGATAGATTTATATTTAATGCAGTTAATGTATTTATGTAACCCAAACAAACGTCAAACGCGTTTTTCTCGAAACAACGTTTTTCGACGGCTTGTTGATAAAATATTCGTAACTACTGAACCGATCCTCGTGAAATTTCAACCACATATTCTTCGCATCTGTAGCTACAGCGCGTGTCGAGGATTTTCAAAATTTTGATATGCATTATTTTTTTGCGGAAAACGGTGAAAAAATACGTTTTTGTTTTTTCGAAAAATGTCCGCCATTTTGTTATTTTTGCATATATAAAAAATGGTATGCCATGCGCTATAGCCATTAACATATTGAACCTAGAATCGATTGATTTTTTGTTTCAGATGATCAATCTCCGAGATTTCATCAACAGCGCAGACCTACAATTTTTTAGGACATTTTTGTAACTACCATTTTCGTCTATAAATAGTGATTTAAATTAATACATTTTTTTCCATGTATTTCGAAAATGTATTAATTAAGTGTAACAGCTTTTATATCAATATCTATAATATAAACCAATCAAAAAACTTCACGAAAATAGCCTTTTTTAGTGTCTAAAGTGAGACGATCCCTTCCTTAGGCCACTCTAGGGGCCGAAAAAATAGGCTTTTTGGGGATTCTTTTTCCCAGAAAAACCACAAACAAATCGAGATTATAAATAAGGGTGTTTATCATACATATCAGTGACTGTATACAATAATTTTTATGAAGCGATTAATTTCAAAATAGCGGCTGTGAAGCGTTTTTGCGATGACGTCTCCGTTTGACGTTGGCCGGAAACATAACTCAGACAATTTTCAACCGATTCACTTGAAATGTTGAATATATCTTGAAAAATACATTGTCTACGGAAGTACGTAGAATTTTTTTTATATTGCATAGTTCATTTGTTATTAACAATTATCTGACGATTTTTAGGCAAATTTTTCACTGTCCACTCTAGAAGTGCGCCATTTGGTCAAAAATCAATATATCGAGAAAATTCCACGTTCTTCTATAGCAGTTATTATATATAATCGAAAAAAAATCATTGGCTCATTATAATTAAAAAATTACGGGAGCTGTTCGTCCGACCGTGGATCCTGGAAAAACGAAGAGGTCATCGCAAAAACGCTGCACAGCCGCCATTTTTAAATTAATCGCTTAAAAAAAATTATTATATACAGTCACTGATATGTATGATAAACACCCTTTTTTGTAATCTCGATTTATTTTGTAGTTTTTCTGGAAAAAAAACCCCAAAAAGCCTATTTTTTTGCCGCTAGAGTGGCCTAAGGCCTCAAGGGCCACTGTATTTACCAACGATCGAGGAGGGCCCTGCTTATGCCCCCACAAAATACGGCCCTCCGCGAAAGGAATATCTCAATAATCCCAACATTATAATACCTACTCGTTCCTACAATACTTTCTCGACAAACTATTCTCGTTGCTATGCCTTGTCGTCATAATTCGCGTACGGTTACTTCCGGGTAAAGCAGTGCTGCGAAAGATACAAATAAAAGGGCACGTAATGTTGGTACCGAGATGTAACTCAATTAGCGCGCGAGTTGTGAAGGGGCCGGTATATATCGTTGTACATTTATAGACGATACGAACGATGTGTATATATATGCGTTGCGAGAACGAGCTGACAGTTGGTGAACTGAAGCCGTTAGCAGTAGCAGTAGCAGCAGCAGCTGACATTGCCCGTTAATGCGGATGAAATCGTGGTTTCGGATTAACGAGATAAAATTGACAAGGCGGAGCCTGCGGAGGGGAGGGGCAACTCCGAAGTGGGGCCGGAAGGGAGAGAAGCGGAGATAGAGAAAGAGGGGAGAAGATAGAAGAACATAGACAAGTGGGGTCTCTCGCCTTCTCTCTACATTTGGATGTGTGTCGTGGACGTACACGAGAGAATTCGCGGTGTAGGGAACCGGGGGTCCGACGAGTGAACCCCTTCCTCACTCATCTACATTAATGACAGCTGTGAATGAGCCCGGAAAGGAAACATGCGACGAACGAAAGAAAAATCAGCTGCTGCATCGAAAAAGACCAATTTTACAAATCTCAGATCAAGATTAGGGCAGGCGGTGCAATCTTGGTATAAATCCATTTTAAGAGGTCTGGATGAGCTTTAAATTTCAAACATCCTTTATTCGACAGTTTTATGCGCTAGTTTTAACGTCAATTTGCAGGAACGAGTTTTTTAAAATTCTACAAATTGACCCAGTTACGACTATTTTCGTGCAAAGTCAGATATTTGTCAATATCGAAATCCTTTTTTTTCTATTTGGGGTCATAAATCTTTAATAAGAATGTGGGTAAAGGTTTGAGTGACTTTCATAGCTTAGATCGTCAAAAAAGTAAGCAATTAAAAAGAATTTCTTATCGTTGCATTCCAATGGTGCTGAAGTTTGCATCGTTGGAACGCAACGAAAGTTCCGTTTTACATCTTATTTTCCACATTTTTGTTATTATAGGCGATCTTTTTTTGACAGATTTTTATGTAGATCGAAAAATAAATATCTTAAAAAATGGTTGATGGATTTTTGTAGGCGAAATCTGCCGAAACAAATTAAATTCGTTGCAGTCCAACGATGCAAACTTCAGCATCGTTGCATTCCAACGATGCAAAATTCAACGTCATTGCGATTTACGCATTTTTTCTGAGTTATTCGCGAAACTTTGTTTTACAAAACGGCGCTAGTAGTATTTCAAAATATGGTGTTGAAGTTTGTATCGTTAGAACAAAAATTTTAGAAAGAAGACAAATTAGAACATTTTTGTTGATTTGTGAAAAGTTAGAACATTTTTGTTGATTTAAGAAAAGTTGGAAAATTTTCGTTGATTTAAGAAAGGTTAGAAAATTTTTGTTGATTTAAGAAGAGTTGGAAAATTTTTGTTGATTTAAGAAAAGTTAGAAAATCTCCGGCGATTTAAGAAAAGTTAGAAAATTTTTGTTGATTTAAGAAAATTTGGAAAATTTTTGTTGATTTGCGAAAAGTTGGAAAATTTTTGTTGATTTTTTCTGCCTTATTCTGATTTTTTCTGCCTTATGCCATCTAGGATCTTTAATAATAATTTTATTTATTTATTTTAATTTAAATTTCCTTAATTATATTTTCATTTTGATTGTATTGGATTTTTTCTTTTGGCTTCTTACTGGCTTTTAGTTACGAAGATTCGCCGAAACAAATTCAGGCAAATAAAAAATAATCATTTTCGTTGCATTCCAAAGATGCAAACTTCAATCTCATACGACCGGATGATTTTTTCGATACGTTTATCCATTTGTCAATAACACATGATCATAGTTGTTTTTTTGATCGACAATCGTACTTTTTTTCCTACAGCTATCCAGTCATCCAAAAGTATTATTATTCCACTAAAAGTACATTTTTCATTTTAAATAATAATGGCTTCATCGTTTATGAATATTTTTCAACTTAAAAAACGAAAACTCGCCAAGACTACGTTTCAATTGTGCGTAAAATATCGACCTCGTCATCCCGACACTCTCATCAGAAAATAAAAAATGTATTTTTACTAAATAAGCTTTTATTTAAGGTAGTAAAAAGTATAAAATTATTTTTTTTACCAAGTCACCTATAAGTGACTATAAACAAAAGCTTGGGGTGCTCATCTTTTTCAATGTTTATAAAATTTGTTCAATTCAGTTTCACTGACCGTTTATAATTTGGCATAATAGTAATTAAAGAAACGATCACACGTTTACACTCAATTTTTTCGATTTATATTTAAGAAAATCTAAGGTTGTTTTATAATAAATCAATTCAGTTGACATGTTGACGGATTTATGTAAATTAAAGATTATATTCCTGATTTTTTAACGACCCAAGCTTTTATTTATAGTCACATATAGGTGACTTGGTAAAAAAATTATTTTACAAATAATAATAATCGGAAATAGGATTAATATTTTTAATGATTATTAATAACAAACTTTGTAAAGAAAGAAAGGAGGAAATTTAAAAAGCCCGCAAGTGTGTACATGAAATAAAAGATTTTACTACTACTACTAATAATAATAATCAACTTTTATTTGCATAACTTGCTTGGCAAGTTTCTTACAAGAATTTATTTTATACTTTTTAGTACATTGAATAAAAGCTTGTTTTTTTTAAATATTTGTTTACATATAAATTATTTTCTAATTTTTATTCTTTAATAGATTTTACTTTTCTTTAAAGTTGGATCATGGATTGTCACCTTTTGGATGCATGTTTGCAAAATTTCAGAGCTCTGAATAGTCCGGAAGTGGGTGAAATATCGATTTTCCGTTTTGCATCTCACGGAAAGTCAAGTTAAATAACAGCTTGTGCAAACATCTAAAATCGACCTGTTTTTTGGACGTCGAGCAGGCCCGTGAATGCAATTGGTCATGTACATGGTATTGAATTATTTGCATCGTTGGAATGCACCGACAATATATATTTTTCGTATACCAAAATTTTCTCGGCACATTTCGGCTACTTAAGTCACTGAAGCATTTTGGAGGATCCTTATCGAAAATTAGTAATAAAAAAACGGCAGAAAAAGACTTCAAATAATAATAAAAATGGAGAACTACAAAAGTCAAGAATTTTCGTTGCATTCCAACTATGCAAATTTAGCATCATCCTTATTCGCAGTCTTGAAAAAGTTTTTCTTCATACTCAAGTCACTGAAACATTTTTGAGAATCCTCATCGAAAATTAGTAATCAAAAACGGCAGACAAGACTTCAAATAATAATAAAAATGAAGAACTAAAAAGATCAATAATTTCCGTTGCATTCCAACGATGCAAGCTCCAGCATCATCCCTATTCGTAGTCTTGGAAAAGTTTTTCTTTTATACTGAAGATTTTACACGCTGGATTCGTTTCGTAGATGTTTGGTTTTGCGTTAATAGCCTATCCTATTCGATGAAATAGCACGGACGATTTTCATGTTCGCATCGTTGGAATGCAACGATTTTTTTTTGCTAATTTTCCATTTATTTACTTTTATGCTCATCCGCAGCCTTCTTTTTTGAAAATTGAGATCGTGAATGTCTAATAAAAATATGATAAAAACGTTTGTTATTTGCACAGCCAAAAAAATCGAAAGTCAATTATTCTTAAGAGATCATCACAGCGTAAAATTTTCAAAAAAAACCATTTTTTTGCATCTTCCGGTGGTATAGACAGATGTCTAAAAAAAATGTAATGATTAAAAATTCCACACTCGAAACTCTAAACGCGTTTTTTCTCGAAATGTCGTTTTTCAAAATGGTGTACACTCTCAAAGGAAGAGTTTTCAAGCTATCCGTCTGAATTTTGACACAGATTTTTCTTAATCTTCACATTTATTTTATTTAAATATAAGTGTATAAAAATAAACGTTGAAAAATCTATTTTCTGTTCTTCACGAGTGCTTTGATTTAACGCAAAATAAAAATCAAACAGATTCGCATATTTTAACCATCGAAAAAAAAATCTCGAATATAAGCTATTTTTCGACCCGTTACACTGTATGGCGTTGAAGTTTGCATCGTTGGAACGCAACGGAAGTTCTTTTTTACCTTTTGTTTTTCTATGTTTTTATTATTATGGAAGATTTTTGTTTTGCAGCTTTATATTGTTGGTCGCTAATTGAATATCTTTGAAAATGGTTGAAGAATTTATGTAGGCAACATCTACCAAGAAAAATAAAGGAACTCAGAAATATTCATTTTCGTTGCATTACAATGATGCAAACTTCAACCTGATTTACACTGTGATGATTCCTTCTAAGCAATTTTTTGGGTTCGCAATAGCTCAAACGTTTCCACGTATTCTCACTACAAACTTACGACCCCAATGCGCGAAAAAAAGACTTCGGGCAACAAATAAAAACAAATAAATAAATTCAGAGAAAAATATCGCGTTCCAACGACGCAAACTTCAGCGTCACAAAGAAAGTAGCGTTACCGTAATTTTCACGAAATCCACGTTCCACCTAAGAGCCGTCCGAATAACGGCGGCCAATGAATAATATCGATAATAAATAATTTTTCGCGGTGACTATGTGTCATTCACTAGTGACCGGTCGTTCACTGGATACCCCCTCCCCTCGTCCTTCGAGCACACACGCACAGAGGACACACGTACGTATCTACAAGTGCGCACGTTATATTTACCAACGCTCCACGAAACAACCGTCCTCGCGATTATTTATTTCTTTATTATTCCCGGCGCGAATTTTCCTCCTTATCTCGTAACTTTCAGTTCATACGATACGTACTCGCGGTATTCGGGATTCCGTGTAATCTCTGGGAGGAGTCACTGCGAATGGCACAAGAAACAAAGCGCGCGAGAGAGAAAGAGAGAGGGAGGGGTAAGATCGAAGAGTGATTTTTTTTCGTGCATGCGAATCACCAGAGAAGAAAAAAATGTCTCGTGTATTCATGCGGAGATGTATACCGTGAGAAAAAGATCGCTGGGTAATTCTCTGTGTCACGACCTTCGAGTTCATCCGCGAGATACGTTGGATGTTAACACGCGAAAACGTATCACCGACACCCCCGTAATAAAGCTCGAGACCAACTCCCGCCGATCGATTCGAGTCTTCCGATCTCCTCTTCCCTCTCTCTCTCTCTCTCTCTCTCTCTCTCTCTCTCTCTCTCTCTCTTTCGCAGTTACGCTCTTCGCTCTCTTCCACAGCTGTATCGCTGTGTCGCGTTGAGTCTGGGAAAACGCGATTTCACCCCCCTCCCAGCGCTTTCTGGCCAAATTCACACTCGGGAAGGCGTATACGCGGGTAATGGGACAACAGCGGAAAATCGCCCGTACACATCACGCAGAGAGACGTGTGATTTTGAGGCTAGCCCGCTCGGAAAGCCGAATAATTGGCACCGCGACCACTGTACTTTTATTTCGTCGAACGTCGTGTGTATATTCGTTTATCGATATATGTAAAGTATGTACGTGTGCGTCTATGACTCTCTCTCTCCGCCCTATCGCTCTCTATCGCACTCGCACTAGATTCGATGCACCGAGAGTTACGGCGAGTCCGCCTGGGCACCAGTCAAACACCAGCTAAGATTGTGAAACACTCCACGATATAGTGTCGCTATTATGTCCGTGTTCGTGTTACGAGTATGTGTACAGGTGCAGGCGAGGCGCGAAAGAAAGAAAAGAAACGGGGAAAGAAAAATAATTGACAACCACCGAAATCACGGCTCGGGAACGTCCGCCCCGAGAGTACGTGCAATAAAACACGAAGACCTACCTCGAACATTGTATTCCGGGTATTGCGCGCCTAACACACTCGCCAGGAACATGCCAACGCTCTCGTTCCGTTTCTTTGCCTTGCTTCTTCTTCTCTCGTTTTTCTGCCTTTTTTTTCATTCACGAGAACAACGATGTCAATGCCTGGCCTGGCATCATCTCACTGCACAAACTTCGCACTATGCAATATTATCGGCATGCCCAGCAGCAGCAGCGCGCCTCTCCTTGTTTCTATATAACAATAATATTTTTTTCTTTCTCTTTTTTTTTCGTCGTACCGGGTGCACACTGAGAAAAGTCGCGAGTGTATTGTGCTGCTGTCGCAAAAGTCCGAAGCTGTATAGCAAGAAACGCCGCGGGAGAAGGACGGAACGAGAGTGAGCTTGGAAGGGAGCGATACGGGCTCGGTCGGTAAGCGCGTACCGACCGAGCGGCATTGCCGCGAGACAGAGGTGCGCCGTCAGCGCCGCGAGATGGCGGGAGTGCCCGGGCTGGTCATGAAAACCGCGGGATTCACGATCTCTCTGGGAAATAGGGTTAACCGACCTGTGGATGGACGATTACGACATTGGAGGATTCGGATGGACTGCGAGATGAAAATATTGTGAAAAAGTATTTTTGTATGACTGTGGCTAATGAAAGACGTTATTCTGATAGTGGAAAAAAATATTCACAGTAATTGCGATAAATAATATTGGAGGAATTTAGGAATCAGTAGGAAAATTACTAAATCGTTAGGAATGGAAGAAATTACCTGCGAATGGACGCTCGACTGCCAGTAAATGGATGTGTAGTATACATGAACGCTGCAAAGGATAACGATTACGCTTTCCATTATAATACTCATATACATATGAGCATTACAGGTCTTATTATGATTTCGTAGAATATACACAAAGTTTTTTTTGCATCTTAACGTGACATGCTCAAAAAATCTACTAAAGTTTGTTTTCATAGAGAAAAAGAAAATTAAATTTGGTCGCAATGAAAAAAATGATTTGAGTGATTTTATGCGAGAAAGTGAATTTATGATTTTATGTAACGAAATGTATAACGTCATCTTACAGTAATTCATTTTGCAATGTTCATCAGATGAGCTGAATTTTTTACTCTGCTTTGAGAATTATCAGAACAAACCTTATATGCCCATTCGCTGGAAAGAGGTTAGAGTACAGCACCAGTAAATAAAGGAGAACATGATTCTGACCTATTGTTGACAATTTACTTTAATATTTTGCAAATAATCAAAGATCGATTCTATCTCAAGTAACGAAAGTAATATTAAATTTCTTATAAAAACTATTGTTTCTGCCGTGAGAATATTTACTGTGTTCCGCCATATCGTCGTCAACAAGGAACATCACTTAAGGGGGGATATATCTTTGGGCGAGGAAAAAAATTGCTGATTTTCGTCATTTCTTTTTGAAAAGGAAAGATTTCTTCACTTTTTTTTAGACTTAAGATGTGATTTGTTATTACTTCGGTTATTACATGGTTTCTTAAAATTAATCTTTAAAAATGGCGGAGCTGTGGCACGGTCCCCTAAACTGCATTTTCAAAACTGGCGTGACGTATAGCTAAACGATGAATCGACCGATTTTTATGAAATTTGGTATAAATCTCTGTAGCCTTATTGTCTAAAACTTGACGCTTAATGTTTTTGAAAATAAAAATAAAAAGTTTTATTTTATTGAAAAATGACGCTCTCTTTTTCGGAAAATTCAATCTTTTTCTTTCAAAGCGTATCATTTCAGCAATTCTCAACATTTTTCACCTTTTCTTGGTTCATATTCTGCGTATGGGTGTTAAGAAAATAAAAATCATCGTTGGTTTTTTTCAGATTAATTCCTACGCCATTTGTAAAGAACAATGAAAAAAAATACCATGCAACAGCGAAAAGCAGTAATAAAACATTCCCCAAGTCTCAAAAATAGCAATTAAATCTTTCCTTTAAAAAAATCGTGAATATCGGCTATTTTTTCTTTTCCTAAAGGTATCTCCCCCCTTAAGTGATGCTTCCTAAGTTGCGCGGTGTGTAAGTACCACAAAATAGAAAGACTCCGTGTGGCGTTAAAAATTCGATATGAAACTGAGAAATCGGTTACAACGACACCTGTGATTTTTCTGCTAAATTGTAGTGATTCGAGTTTTTACCGACAGTTCCTATTCTTTAGTTATTTTGAATATAAATCCACTTTCGTCTATTCACTGGTGGATTTGCCCCATCGCTGATTTGACAATCAATTTTTTTTCGAAATGAGTTTTTCACAGAAATTCATACAAATTGATGCGCAATATCTTTGAAAAATAGAATCGTTATTGTTGATTCTGCAAAAGTAAATCTAAATGCAAAAGGAAAAAAACGACCGCCAGATGGCGTGCTTGGCTTGGCCAATGTAGCGGTCTGGTACCGTTACTGTTGCACAATAATAAACGGCTGCAGAGGATAAGCATGAATAAGTCTATACTTTATTTCACTATCACTTACTCCGTAAGAAACAACAATTTTACTAACGCGATTTTACTAACAACAACAATTTTACTAACACTTATTGCATATAAAACAACAAAAATATATATTCAGGCGAAGTAGAAGATGTACTACGTGACACATGAGTGCGAGAGAGACAACTAAATTTTTGAATGGAGATTTCTCCGAGAGCAATAATATTCATGGCAAGAAAAATCGCCAAGCCCTGCGTTGATGAATTCTACAGGGCACGATGCTTTCTTTTTCCTAAAAAGACCAAACCATACAGAAGAAAATTCTGTTCGAAAATTTGAGGTTACGCTGACTTTGTACATGCCTTTAAACTCAACCAGCCCCCTGACACTGGCCTACTATTCCTATACGATAAACGAAAACGTGTTTTGTTGCGGCTTTTTAGTTCTTGAAATCGCCACTACCTAGCGTTGGCTGTTATGTGACCGCCTTCGGCTGTAAATACTCCGATCAGCTGAACGATTCGATACTTTCGTGAAATATTCTACATTGATAATGTTAAGCTGAATCATGCAATTATGATTCGAGTCCATTATCCACGCGAATAATGATTTTCATAAAGTTATCTACGATAGACTTTTATTCATGTAAAATATTTGAAACACCGGTGCAACATACATATATACACATGCCTGTAACACGATTACTAGCGCCACAGTGCGGCAAGGACATTTTGGGAACAGCATTTTTCTACCAGTGTCAGGAGGCTGGACTCAACTGAGTGTTATTCGTGGAAATTTCTAGACTCTTCGGGCGTTGTCGGTATAGCGGTCACCGACGTTACCGACGGTTCCCACACAAATGAAAGCTTGTCTTCAAAATTCAATTAATTTGACGTTCGTGCAGGCTATACTTCCGCCTTGTCATTTATTCCGAGTTATTCCGCAACTTCGAGTCGAGGAGAACTTGGAAGAGGTCGAAAGAGAAGTCACTTCGACGATCATGCACGACAGCGCCTATTACGAGAGTCGAGTGCCTATCAAGGATCTTGGACCCGTAAAAAATTTTCTACGATTCATTTGGGACGATGAGAGAAAAGCTTTTCTCGACCGTACGGCGAGGGAATGGGGTAATTTTGGGTTCATGTGGATTTTCCAAAATGTTCGACCGTTCAAAAGAAAGTTCTCGTTGTTTACGCGTACATACATTTTTTTGCAGCTCTTTTGGGTATCTTCTATCTGTGCTTCTTCGGCGTACTCTTTTCCCTGTTCGCTTTGCAGATGTGGATCGCTCTCGGATTCGTAGGAAAGCTCGACAAGCCTTATATGCAACACAGCAGCCAAATTTTCGCCAGGACAGTCTACGAGAGCAGTGTGAGGTCGTTTATGCGAACGCCTATTGCTAGCTTCGACAATCCTGGTAAAGCGTTATAACCTTCTTGGAGCCCAAAAAACAGGTCGATTTACAATATTTTTTTCTGAAGAAATTATTGAGAGGAGGTCGTCGGAATAGTGTATTCGAATGTTGTACGGAAATCATCTTAAATGGTTGATTATTTTATATTATGCTCACAATATTTTCCTTAGCTTCGTGAATATCGGTATGTACGAAATAAATCGGCGATAAAATGTAAATAAATATTCAACCAGACCGCCAAAACGCTTCTATTGTCAGATATGTAGTCACGTGACGCCTGTGATGTCACATGCCAGCAAACAAGGTTAAGGCCACGGTCTTACATACAGGTCTTGAAAGTCGCTCAAAATTTCAGTGGTGGGGATGGCCTCTTATTGAAGCACCGACTGTTTCAACTCGTAACCACGAGGATCGGTGCTAAAGAGTGATGCAGGCTGTGTGAGAGAGACGGAAATATATTTCAAAAGTAAACAAAACCGAAATATAACCGCTGATTCATGCGACCAGACGCGACGTGCTCTACTTGTAAACCAGTAAAAACGAACCCCTCGACGAAAACGAGCTCACATTGACACCTATATAAAAAACATTCATATTCATTGTACCCACTTGGATAACTATAGTCTTTTGGTTTTTTTCAGGTTTACGATAAAGTTACTTTTAATTGTGTTTCGGTCCATCATGCATTTTTGACATTGAATATCATAATCTGCCTACGCCAGCCAATTGTACAGCTAGGTTAGGTTCCTATGAATCAACAATCGATTTCCATCTCTCTCGCACAGCCTGCATCACTCTATCACAGCGACACTCGTGGTCACTAGGCGAAACGGCCGGTGCTTCAATCCGAAGACATGCCCCCACCATCAGAGTTTCAAGCCCTGTATGTAAGACCGTGGATAATAGTCCAGTCATTACGTACATTCAAAAAAGAAAATGAATTTGCGCTTCTAATTTTTTAATATGTTGTAGGGGATACCTAGAAAAGCTTAACTTGAGATTGTCGACCAAGCTTTCCTAGGAGCTTTCGCCGCCATGTTGAAAAAAGGGGTAAAATTTGTTTCTCGGCAATAACTCGGCTATCCGATGAGATTTCGAAAATTTTTGTAGGACACTTTTTGTAGCTTTCTTTGTGCTCTACAATAACGCCTGAATCATTTTTAGCGTTTCATGCATCGTTATCGAGATATCGATCGATAAAGTCAAAAATTTAGGACATAATTTTTGTTTTTTGCTTTTTTTTTCTTTGGGTCTTAATAAATATGAAAAATTGTGGAATTCAAACTTGTAGAGCATATTCAGACCTACAATTTCCTTCTTGGATTTTTTTATGTTGGACAAAAATTACGATCTCCAGCGCGCCGCAAAGTCGGTGAATCCACACTCAGCGTCGAGCGAGCTGCTCGCTCGGTTGTGTCTGGATGTCGAATCGAATGGGAAATTGTTCAGGAAATTGATGGGATAAAAAATAAGTACATAGAGCAACAAATTAAGGATCACACAATAGTAATTTATTAAACAAATAATTTGTTTGTGCAGTAAAAAATATTATTTTTTTACAATACAAAATAAACAAAACAAAATAAACGGAAAGAAAAATATTTTTTCTGCACTCGAGACACGAACGATGGACTTTTTTCATGTCTTTTTTCGCTTGGATGGTCCAGGCTGAAGATCTTCGTCCTCCGTAAACTCTTCGAGTTGTTGTGTCTGTTGAAACGTTGGAAATGATGCTGATTCGATGAGAGCATCGTCATCATCATCGTTACAGACATCGTCGTCGTCGTCGTCAAGCAAAATGTCGACTCTGGCGACGTTACTGCATGTTTGCCCACTGCAGTTCATGCAAATAACGGAGCAACTGATTCCCGCTTTTCTGCACCCACAGGCGGCCTCACAATTTCCTTTACACTTACAGGAAATGAGCTTTAATAGTTCAGGCGGAGCGGGTTCGGCGGTGCTGGTGATTGGTTCGAGCCCTCGATTGGTCTGTCGCCAACCCCATCCTTGTGGATCCTTGAAAAATCCGAGCCAGGTTTGAACTTGGAGATACGTCCGGAAAATGTGTTGACGCACAGCGCTTTTGGTTGGCGGGAGTAGTGAGAGGTGATTCACTTTATTCGCTGTCATTGATTTTGCGAAGCGATGGAATCGCAAAATATTTATGGACTTCTCGTGCTTATCACCACCATATAGGGCGATAAGGAATTGCTCTCCCGCGCAAGTGAGAACCTCCGGATCGACCTTTTCTTGTTTGAATAATTCCACCGATGACCGTAGCTCTGGATTTTTCTCGAGAGTGTTAATGAACTTCGACTTGCCGATGTTATAGAAAGATGATGTCGTGTCGCAACCGCTAAAAGCGTGAATGAAAAGAATGTGCTCCAGAACTGACTTGTGTTTGAAACTGTGCGGCGAGTACAACTTTTCCGGCGTATTTCCTTTTGCTGGTTTGCGGAAAAATATATTATTTTTATCCGGAGCAAGCCCGGATCGGAAAACGGTACTCCACAAAACAAACATTTATTTTTAAAATCGAAACGGTCTTCGAGCTGCTGTTGATGTTCGGGTTCCGGTTCAGGTTCAGGTTCCTGTTCTTCCGAGACTGATTTTGTTCGACGAGCGACAAACGACGCGAGTCTTTCGTTCGCATAATTCTTGTAACACGCCCTATGCACACTCACAGATTCGACACTTTCTAGCATGCGTTGATGGTCCACATGTCCTCTTTTCTCACTCACCGTCAAGAGAGTTCGAACAGCTCTTTTTTTAGCAACATAAATGTCGTCGATTAACGCTTTTTTACAAATAAAACAGTCTCCCATGGTCACAAAATTGTTGAAACACGTGTGCTCACTTCGAAAGGCTCGAGGCAACTAACCGAGATGCTACGAAAAGAAGAACACGTTTCAACACGTAGACCCTAACAAAAGGGTCCCTTTATACCTGACCCCTCCAACTCCAACGGACGCTCTATGCGGGCACTCCGTTATAACGAGTTTACAGCCAACTAGATATCGAAATTTTTGCCCAGAATATCGGAACCCTCGATTTACACTACGCACAGCAAAAACTCAACACGATACGATATACTAACTTGAGCGTGCTCGACGCTGAGCGTGGATTCACCGACTTTGCGGCGCGCTGGAGATCGTAATTTTTGTCCAACATAAAAAAATCCAAGAAGGAAATTGTAGGTCTGAATATGCTCTACAAGTTTGAATTCCACAATTTTTCATATTTATTAAGACCCAAAGAAAAAAAAAGGAAAAAACAAAAATTGTGTCCTAAATTTTTGACTTTATCGATCGATATCTCGATAACGATGCATGATACGCTAAAAATGATTCAAGCGTTATTGTAGAGCACAAAGAAAGCTACAAAAAGTGTCTCACAAAAATTTTCGAATCTCATCGGATAGCCGAGTTATTGCCGAAAAACAAATTTTAAGCGTTTTCCAAGATGGCGGCGAAAGCTCCTAGGAAAGCTTGGTCGACAATCTCAAGTTAAGCTTTTCTAGGTATCCCCTACAACATATTAAAAAATTAGAAGCGCAAATTCATTTTCTTTTATTTGCCTTTTTTTCGGACGAAATGACTGGACTATAAGGCGCTATAGGCCTCCGAAGTAACTTTCGTGGTGGCGCCCCGTAACGGCTGCCGGTGGCAAAACTTGGATTGGCGCATGGCGGTACTGTCATTCACGCAAACACCTGATTTAAATGGCGACCGGCATACTGCACTAGCAGTCGAAAACCAATCCAAGTTTTGCCAAAACTCGCCGCAAGGGTGCGCCACAAGAGTTACTTCGGAGGCCTATATCGCCGCTGTGTTGTCGCACAGCAAACCTTCCCCTCCATTATTATTGAAAAGTTGATCGTATGGTAACTATCACTAAAGATAACTTAGAATAAACAGATAAAGCACGGAAATACAGTGAAATGCACTAGAAAGTCGCTCATTACTCGTCACAGGACTCGTAATGACAATCTGTTTACTGGCATGTGACGTCACTCCTGGAGTGTTTTCGTTCACGCGACCGAACGTTCAAATTTATCTAATTTAAAAATTGACATAAACGAAAATGACGGATATTTTTCTCCATAAAATGATAGAAAATACTTTTTAAATACTATATTTTTTTTAGGATGACGAGAGAATGAACCATATTTAGAATGCAGTCAAATTCCCTATTGTACACACGATTAATCCATAGTCTTGTCGAGTTTGATTTTTTTTTATTGACAAAGATTGATGAATTATGCAGTTTTTATTATTCAACTAAAGTCCCACCGTTGAGGAGATAAATGAAATATATGAAAGAGGAGATATATGAAAGATAAGATGTACTTTCAGCATGATAATGGGATTTTCGTACGACCGCATACTATTTTGACATTTTTAAAATGACGACAATGGCAAGCTGTAGAAAAAAGTTTGACATCTGCCGAAAAAGTGGCTTTAATATTTTTTTTTATCGACAAATGGATAAACATATTTTCAAAATCTTCGGGTCATACGATAGAAAATTTTATCAATTATGCTCTGTCCGAATTTGAAGTAAATCAGAAGAATAGATTTTGAGATACGACTCACACCGTTTCATAAAACATTTTTAGAAAAAGGCAAAAGAAAAAAGGCCAAATCTGCAATATGAAGAAATCTGACCCGTCACAAAAATCGTCATAACTTTGTCAATTTTTGGAATTCTTACAAAATTTTCGTTTGAAATTAAAAATAAAACCTTTTTCTATAAAACGATACAGTGTGCGAATTGTAGTTTAGAAATTTCGAGCTTATAAAGACCAATTAACACACAAACATTTTTCTAGGTTTAGGGTTCGTACCAAACATTTTGTGTCCTGCAACATCGCCCATAGTGTGGGTCAGCGCCACGCACGCGAAGTCGGAGCCGAAAAAATACATTCGAGCCATTCGGCGTTTTCTCGACGGTCAGATTAAAGTTGAACTACCTACCTTTATAAATTAAACTACCTACCGTTATAAAATCCCTTTATAAATTAGTTTTTAATTGAGAAAAAAAAAACTTACGACGGTGTTCGCAACTTTGTTCGTCCCGAGACTAGGCAGTATGATGCGGAAAATAGTGTCACTTCCTTATTCGTTACAAGGACGCCCCAATTGTGTATTTTTCAAAATTATTTGAGGGAAACTTATAAAAAGTCATTACGGAAGTTGTTTCCCCTGAAATACTATTGCTCCCTTCAGGGAGAATAGTATTTATATAACACTACTACTACTACTACTACTACTACTACTACTACTACTACTACTACTACTACTACTACTACTACTACTACTACTACTACTCCTACTACTACTACTCCTACTACTACTACTACTACTACTACTACTACTACTACGCCTACTTCCACCGCATGGGAAAAATAGGTAGCCCTATGTGCAAATACTGCCCGGAGACCATCGACGATGCCTACCACACCTTCTTCCACTGTAGTAGATGGGTGACACAAAGAAACAAAGCCGAAAGAGCCATTGGAGCCATGCTTAGCCCAGAAAACATAATCCCCCACATCATCAACTCTGAGATAAAGTGGCAAGCGATTATGAGCTTCGCAGAAAATGTGCTGAAAGCCAAAAAGCTGGAGCACACAACCACCGCAAACGCCTAATGGCGCACCCCAGGTCGGGCTGACGTAATGCGAAAGCGGTTTCCAGCCCGGCCCCCTCCCAACAGGAGGGGCGGAAAGAGGAATGTTTTTAGCCAGTAAAAATCTGCCACTACCGACAAATACCACCCAGCCGGTGTCTTATCGAAGATTTTTAAACCTCTTACTTAAAAAAAAAAACTACTACTACTACTACTACTACTACTACTACTACTACTACTACTACTACTACTACTACCACTCCTACTACTACTGCTACTACTACTACTACTACTACTACTACTACTACTACTACTACTACTACTACTACTACTACTACTACTACTACTACTACTACTACTACTACTACTACTACTACTACTACTACTACTACTACTACTACTACTACTACTACTACTACTACTACTACTACTACTACTACTACTACTACTACTACATCATAAATAACCAAACCTTGGACGCTGAGGCGCTCGTCGAGAAGACGATGAGCCTCATCACGGCGGCCTGCGATGCATCCATGCCTGCTAGGTCCTGCCGATGCAAGAGACGGCCAAACTACTGGTGGAACAATGAGATCAGTGAGCTCAGATCTAAGTGTTTGGCACTGCGACGAAAACTTGTCAGAGCCAACCGGAGACGACAGCCCGGGCAGCCTAATGCACTGGCCAACGAATTTGACATCGCTAAGAAAGCCCTTAAAAAGGCTATCAAAAGCAGCAAGAGACAAGGATGGAGGAATCTGTGCGCAGAACTAGACGAGGATCCATGGGGCAAGGCGTACCAAATCGCGGTCAAGGGACTTGGCAAGCAAGCACCCGTACCCCCAATGGACCCGACCATGACCAAGAAAATCATAGAGGACCTATTCCCACGACACCCACGGAGGCCGCCCAAAAAGAACCGAGCTACAACGGCAGCGCCGCTCTTCACAACAGAAGAATTACAAGACGCCGCGCGCACGCTCAACCCAGGAAAGGCCCCCGGACCGGACGGGGTTCCAACCAGCGTAATCAAGAAAATCGCTGAAAAGGCTCCCAAGATGCTGCTCGGGATGTACAATGCGTGCCTCACTAGCGGAATCTTCTGTAAAAGATGGAAGCGACAACGCCTCGTGCTGCTCGACAAAGGCAAAGGCCCACCAATAACGTCATCCTCGTACAGGCCACTATGCATGCTTGACATCGCTGGCAAACTACTTGAAAAGCTAATCAAGACACGATTAACTGCTGCGGTGCAGAGAGCCGGTGGACTCTCCAATAACCAGCATGGTTTTAGAAAACGGCACTCCACAGTCTCGGCGATAGACCAAGCCCTGTCTATCGTAAAACAGGCCTGGGCAGGGAACCACCGCTCCCGAAGAGTGGGTGTACTCATCACGTTTGACGTAAAAAACGCCTTTAACTCCCTGAGCTGGGAAGATGTGCTCGACGCACTGAAGGATGACTTTGGGGTGGACGAGTACATCCGGGACATGGTAGATGATTACTTCCGCGAACGGGAGCTAGTATCTAGCACAACGGAGGGCACGCTCACCACCGAAGTGACAGCTGGCGTCCCGCAGGGCTCTGTCCTGGGCCCGGACCTCTGGAATGTGCGATACGACGACCTCCTAAGGATGGAATCAACACGGGACACGTACCTTGTCGGATATGCGGACGACGTGGCCGGACTCGTCCTCGCTAACAGTAGCGAGGACGCACGCCGGAAAATCGACTGCCTGGTGGAGAGACTAAGCGACTGGCTGAAGCGACACAGACTCGAGCTAGCCGCCAGCAAAACCGAGATGGTTGTCCTTACCAGACAACGCTGGTTCGAGAAGCCGTTTACGATAAACATTGGTGGAACTAACGTCGTAGCGAAACCCTCATTAAAGTACTTGGGTCTCCAGCTCGATGAAAAGCTAACGTACTGCGAGCACCTCACCAGAACGGCCGAAAAGGCAAACAAAATAGCGGCAAGCCTGTCGAAGATAATGCCCAACACCTCAGGGCCTCGATATGCCAAGAGGCGACTGCTGCAGAGCGTGGTACACTCAGTGATACTCTACGGCGCCGAAATCTGGGCAGACCAACTCACCCAGGAAAAATATAGACGAAAACTCGGGGCAATACAAAGACGAGCCGCCCTCCGAGTCGCGTGTGCGTACCGCACAACTTCGGAGGCGGCAATCCTAGTTATAACCAAGACGATACCAATTGACCTTATGGCGAAAGAACGGAAAAGACTACAAGAACGACGCTCAGCAGGCACCCTCGACGATACATCCCGAGAGCTTGAGCGGAAACAGACGTATAGAGAATGGACACGCAGATGGCAAAGCGCCGACACAGGGAGATGGACGGCCAAACTGATCCCAACGATAGAACCGTGGGTTGGCTCTAAACATGCAGAGACCAACTACTACTTCACGCAACTGCTCACGGGGCATGGCCTATTCAACGCCTACTTGCACCGCATGGGGAAAATAGGTAGCCCTATGTGCAAATACTGCCCGGAGACCATCGACGATGCCTCCCACACCTTCTTCCACTGCAGTAGATGGGTGACAGAAAGAAACAAAGCCGAAAGAGCCATTGGAGCCATGCTTAGCCCAGAAAACATAATCCCCCACATCATCAACTCTGAGATAAAGTGGCAAGCGATTATGAGCTTCGCAGAAAATGTGCTGAAAGCCAAAAAGCTGGAGCACCCAACCACCGAAAACGCCTAATGGCGCACCCCAGGTCGGGCTGAAGTAATGCGAAAGCGGTTTCCAGCCCGGCCCCCTCCCAACAGGAGGGGCGGAAAGAGGAATGTTTTTAGCCAGTAAAAATCTGGCACTACCGACAAATACCACCCAGTCGGTGTCTTATCGAAGATTTTTGAACCTCTTACTAAAAAAAAAAAAAAAAAAAAAAAAAAAAAAAAACTACTACTACTACTACTACTACTACTACTACTACTACTACTACTACTGCTACTTGCTACTTGCTACTTGCTACTTGCTACTACTGCTACTACTTACTACTTATTACATACATTTTTGAGTGATAAGGATAATAAAAATAAACTACTCCGCTCATTTGAGGAACGGGCCTTTGGCAACATATGTACCCAATATTCTTGAATTAAGACGCCCATGAGGGTTTGATTGAACGTCTTGTGCGTGGTGGTTTGATTCTGCTTTGCAGGATACACAAGAAACGAATCCCGGTACGACACGAATTGTTCGGAGGGACAATTGCGTTCAAAGGTGGGCAGTAAACCGTGTTTCTTCAATATCGATGAACTCGGGCCTTGCTCGGTTGCTCCCTATGGATACGTATCGCCGTATCGTCCTTGCGTGCTCTTGAAGTTCAACAAAGTATTCCCACAAATAGACGCGTTGCGCTAAGTAAGGTTCGGGTAGAGTTGACCATCGGGAAAAAAAAATCGTTAATTGTTGTTGACAGAGATTCGACTGGGTGCCCGTTTATTACAATCAGTCGTCGGAATTGCCGGAAAGTATGCCGTTCGATTTGCGCACAGCTGTAAGAGCATCGCAGCAGGTAAAGAACTTGGCATATGCAAAAGAGAAAATTCGGCAGTCGCCCGTGCGAAAAGTTGTCAGGGCAACTTCAAGTAAATTGGGGATCTTTGAAAGCGTAAATCGGGGGCACCTTAACGGGTCGCTATGGGGCTAAAAAAATTCGTTGGTTTTTAATATTTTTTGTGACAAGAGTTTGGCAGTCGGGATTTTAGATACAATAAGTACTTTGTCTAGGGGAGTTTGAAGTTTTTCAAATCCATAAATATCGGCAAACAATGAAGTTACCCGAGTCGAAATTTAGACCCTCCTTTGAATGCTCGAGAACCTATTTCCTTTGTAACGCATAGACCGCCGCCCTCCTTTGACTCCCCTTGAACCTATATGGAGAAATTTGCACCGTTGGCGACCCTCCTTTAGCCCTACTGAACCTTCTATTCAACCTCCTGAGCCTCCTTTAGGCCTATGGCTCTGCGAGCCACCGGTGAAAGGAGTCAAAGGAGAGTTAGTAGGGCGAAAGGAGGTTTAAAAGAGGGTCTGTAGGTTTGCGTAAGCATTAAATCAGGCTCAGTAGGGTTTAAAGGAGGTTCAGATGAACCTACTAAGCCTCCTTTGAGTGAAAAAGTCCAATTTCTGCCACTTTTGGAGGTTCAGTAGGTTCTGATATACATGTTTTTGAGATTTCCATTTAAACCTCTTGAACCTCCATTGAATGACAAATTGGGATCGAAAGGAGGTTTAAAGGAGGGTCTAAATTTCGACTCGGGTATTATTATTTAAAGAGAGTTTCGCCGTTGGTGCCAATCAGTATAACTGGTTCTAGCAACGAGAAATGTCCATACCTCGATACTTTTGTATCGAGATACAAAAAAGATACTCGCCACAAATGTATCGAGTAGCGAAATTTGCAAACTATGCTCTGTTAAAATTTGAAGGGGAATTGGAAGAATACATTTTGAGAAGGATTTCCATTTCATTGAAAATTGTTTTAAGAAAAACGCAAAAAGGATAATTCGGCCCTTCGCAAAAATCGTCATAACTTGGTTAACTTTTGGAATTTCCCCAAAATCTTCGTTGCAAAGTAGGTCCCTAGGCTATGAAGCAACGCAATGGAAAAAAATCGTTTTCTCTTCGAACTTACGCAGGCCCCTTAAACCCAAACAAAATATCTTGTTTGCGATTCTCTGGACCAGTGTTACCTCTTGATATTTCAACGATAGGACTAATTTGTGGAGAGCTGGTGATGAAAAAAATGTGATGCTTTTTGCGGCTTCAAAATCTCAAGGCTTCCAGACTGGAGGCCTAATAAAGTTAGCGAAAATAAATCTGGATCCAACCCAAGCCCTGACTCATTTTTCATGCGTGAGCGTTTATCATTAACGAGTATACACGCGACGAGCGATCGTGAATTACAGTTTCGTATATGGCTGTCGTGTGCCGGAGCTTCCAATGTCGACAAAGAACATCTCGGTGAGATCGAGTATTATCCGGCACCTGGATTCCCAGTGGAATTCTTTCCGTTCATGGGACAGCGGGAATACTTGGCACCCGTTGTTGGTCTCGTTTTCAAAAATCCTACAGGTAATTCATCGCTGATAGGCACAGTCTAAAATGTGAATATACTCCGGGGCGAGGCACTCTCCTCATTGGCGTAGCCAGGTGGGGGATAGGGTGCCCCCCCCCCCCCTCCTAAAAAAATCGATCGCGAATAATTTAATTTAAATAATGGACTAATTTTATTTTTTTCACCCAAGCAAGCATAAAGAAATAATTTCATCAAACTTGACCCATTTACTTCGTCGCAATTTCGCAACATGTATAAATATTGGTTATTCCATTACGCAAATTAATCGCTATCATCCCATTTTACGGCTATTTTTTTCGCTTTTTTCGGGACTTTTTTTATGAACCATTAAAACAAAGCATTTTTCAAGGTTTTTTCGAAGTCCCTCAGAATTTTATCGAACAAAAATAACGAGTTGAATCGGCTTTGCAATTTTTACTCGTACAATACATTTTACTCGTTCGGAAGACACTCATGTGTAAAAAAAAAGTCGGCTGATGGCTGCCATGATTCCGGAAGTTTTGCTGATCCGAATGTGAAAAAAAAAACGAACGGCATATCAATTTGTAGACCTGAGGCTGTCGCCGGAACTAAAGTAAAAGTATGGAAAATTGAAATTTTGGGACGGTTTTAAGGATGTCGAGTCCCAAATCGCAAGTGATAATAAAATTCGGAAAATTTGGTACGTTTTTGCATGAAGTATTTCAGAGGTCGTGTAAAAATTTAATGACAATTAGAAAGCTCGTTATTGAACAATTAACATTCACAAATTAAATGTTGTCTTATGGAAACTGATGTAACTTTGCAATAAGTTTTTTTTACCTCTCAATTTTGTAATATCTACAATATACTGAAAGCAACGGAAACAAAACGAAGTTTATTGATACATTTTTTTTTATTTCTTTTAAAAATTGTTCTTAACAAAATGTTAATTTTTTAATAACGAGCTTCGTAATCGTCGTGAAATTTTTACACGACCGCTTGAATACTTCATACAAAAACATACCAAATTTTCAGAATTTTCTTATCATTTTTTATTTCAACCCCTAAGAAGGTTGAAGGTTGAATTGATGATAGAATTCTGAAAATTTGGTATGTTTTTACATGAAGTATTCAGGAAGTCGCGTAAAAATTTCATGACGATTAAGAAGCTATTTTTTGAACAATTAACATTAACATGTTTCATAGGGACTCAACATCCTTAAAAGTTCGATTTCAAGTTTCGTCAGTCTTTCGACTTTTTCAGCTTGCAAAAGCTGTGGCAGATATCAGTAATATTCTAGTTCACTGAGAACTAGTCACTGCCGAACATAAAGAATAGCAATGTTAAAAAGATCCAACTAAAAAAATGTTGGGCCGATTTGCAGACAAAAAAAGAAAGCGAAGACTTTCTCTATTAAGGCGTTACCCCCACTTGTAGCGCAAAAAAAGGCCTTTTTCATGAATTTTTTTAAAGAAAACTACAAAACTTTTTTAATCGATCAATATACCATCTTAAAGAACACATCTTGAAGAACTTTCAGTAATTTTTTTATTGAAAAATATTACATTGTGTAGTGGCAAATGGCCGTCAATGAAATAATGTTTTTATATACACGGTTTGCGGTGACCAACATTGCGGCGGAGTGGATCATCTGAAAAAAAAATGCGGATGTATTTAGTCAAATATAAGTATAATCTAGTCTTTAATCGAAGGATTTTAAAAAATATTCATTTTTCACAAAATGGCGGACAATCAAAGTTAATGGTTCGATTTTAACGAAAAAAAACGGCCGTTTTGTGGTTATAAAACGGCCATTTTTTTCGAAAAAAAAAAATCGAACGATTAAAGACTACATTTTTTTGTATTAAATAAGCCTGCAAAATTTCACGAAGATCGGTTCATTAGTGTTCGAGTAATCTTGGTCACCGACTTCAGAAATGCCATTTTGAGAAAAACGCGTTTAAAGTTTGAATTTCAGTTCTTCAATTCACGGATTCTTCTCTTTCAACGCTCATATCTCAGCCAATTTTGTTCGGATCGACTTGAAATTTTCAGGACATATTCTCAGATAATTATACTTCAAAAAAATGCAATAAAAAAATCGATTTTTTCAAAATCGCAAGTGGGGGGAACCTCTTAAGAACCTACTGAAAGTAAAGTTTAAAGACTAGTAACTGGATTTAAAAAAGAGATGAACGACTAGGTGATTATTTTTTACGGTTGCAAGAGTTTTATATCAATGTTAACACGGACGTGTGGTTACAACTTCATATTTTGTGTCTGTTACGTCATTATTTATCATAGCGTAAATTTTATTTACAAAAAAAATGATTGTTAAGAAAACCACTTTTTATGTTCAGTCGCCCCCTTCCCAGTCCCCCAGAAAAAATGCTGGCTACGCCGACTTCCGGAAACGTGATTATTCCTTTGTTTCAGCCAACAGACTTATCACTGTGGAATGTACAGTCTGGGCGCAAAACATTGGGCACGATCATCGTTACTGCTTGGACTTTCAGATAATGATTGGCAGTTCGTAAAACGTACGGCTCTCGGTTGTCTTAAAATTAGTCTTTAGAAATATGCCACTCTCTACACCGATTGCGATATCTCTAAACAAGTATATACACTACCGGCCAAAAGTTTCTGGCGACTTGGAATAATTGTAAAATTATATTACAATAATACAATTAATTATACAGAGCTCGTCAGTATATACAATATCTTCGTAACATAATATAATATATAATGTAGTTAAATATACTTATATATAAATATACTTAATTATAAATAAATATATATATATACATATACTTAAATATACTTATTAGGTATAGTAATACTTCTATATAAATATACTTAAATATATTTATTAGGTATAGTAAAAGAAATCCATTATTTTTGCATGAAATTGAAGGCAAAAATACAGGATTTCTTTTTACTACACATAATATAAATACAATATGTAATGTAGTTATTGCTTTTATTTTCTATTCGTTCTATTATTTCTATTATTAAATAAAGACGTTTATATTCTATTTTATTCGTTTATTTTCTACTCTACGTTTTATTTTCTATTCATTAATTTCTACTATTAAATAAACACGTGTGTATACGAGGCTCTCGGGGAGTACCACAATGCGAATTTACCACGAGATACACGCCCCCACAATGTTACGAAAATAATCCAAAGCTCTCGGACTTTTTCGTCTCATCGGCGAGCAATAAAATCAAGTTCGATAAAACGTTATCTGTACGAGCGTGTTGGATTTGGGATCACGTTGAGATCCCCTGATAATGTTAATATCTCGTACGAGTACGAGCATTGTTATTATATTTTTTTTCGCGTGTTCGAAGAAGGCAACGAAGTTACGGTCGTCTTGACATAAGAACACATAATCACAAATATTTAATAATAATCTTGGAAAAAAGTGCAGATGTTGGAATTCCAAAGACTTCGGTACACGATGCAATGAAAAAAAAACGACGAGAATCGTTGAATATATAGAAGGAGGATTTGTATTAATTTCTTCATCTGAATAAACAAGTGGATTAATTATGAGATTTATTTTGAAGAATAACTTCAAGAATAATTTTAATAACTTGACATTTTATTTGGTCATAATGTAAATTGTCTATTTCATTATTTAATTCCCTCTTACATTCTCTCAATTCTGTTATGATCAATCAATTTTTTCGTGGAATTATCACTTCGCTATTTGTTTTAAATTACATATATTATTTGATTATAAATAAACTGTCAATTTCCACGAAAGATAATAGAAAGTTAATTCGATACGATATTTTTCAAAAACAAACTTATTCAAGTTCACTATCTGATAAATTAGTTCATTACAAATCGAATAAGTACACGAATCGATTGAATAATTGAAAAATCCCTAGTTGCAAGCACTTGACTAATTGTAATTAGGAGGAATTCGATTGCGTGGGACCCTAATCAAGTAAAATAAGATAATTTGAAATAATCAAAATATAATTTGATCGAAAGTGTATAGAATTCCATTTTACGATATCGAATATTAATAAGAGGTAAAATAAATAATTTTGGTGTTTGTATCAATAAAGCAATTACGCTTTTTTTTCCATAATTTTATTAGAGTTATAAAATATACAATGGTCACAACATACCCATTTTATTTGACTTCTAGGGTGAAGAAAACAAAAACGTTGCTTTGAGCATGTAACATATGAAGCTGTTCATTTTCAAATTCTTATGTTCGTCGGTTTCGCAAGCGTATCTATAGGTAACGGCGATTGTTTGGACTCGAGGAATATTGTAATGAATTCGCCTCGTGATGTGTCGTCGAAACGAATTGCGCAACGCGTGTGTTCCTCTTGAGTAACCGCACCAAGAAAGATGAAATTACCACGGAGACGATGGATGGAAAAACCTTGTGGCAGAAATATCGGTATTGAATACCGACGACGTCAGAAACCGTCTTCAGGCTCTCCTCGTGATTATTTGTATTTAAACCGGGCTGCGAGTCGTCTGTCATTCGACTGGGATTACGAGTGCATGTAATGCGATTTCTTTCCACTGACCTCGATCACTTTTTTTCATCGTTTTTCTTTTATTATCCTTCCTATATCCTTTTAATAACACTTTTTTCAGCCTGCGTGTTTTTCAACGAAAAAGAAATCAATTTACCGAATGTGTTTGGGAAAAATCTATAAACTACGACTGTATATTTCGTAAGTTCCGCTTCGAGCTGTTCAGGTGACAAAACGATTGCAACTAAGCTTTTTGTTTGATCGCATGGTTATTTTGGTAACTCGGCTACTCGGTAGAAGAATTTCTTCGAGATTTACATCTTATCTGCAATCAACGCCGAAATGTAATCGTTGATGTGTTCGGCAATTTTTTTTGTTTCCCATCCGAGAGGAAGAGCAGGAAGCCAGTAGTTCTGTGCTAAATTTCGAGTGGGACGTCTTTCCAGCAATTGACGAGTGCTTTCTCGCGACTGCGTTTGCTACTCTCG
>OX632365.1:16175821-16280821 GCA_951751655.1 Ophion costatus | reverse complement strand
GTACTTGAATAATGAAGAACTATCGTTGGGGAATTCATCTAATAGAGTGATATAATAGAGAATAGAGAATGTATTAATTATATACAACTCGAACTTGAAGGCTGCATTGTGTGCAGCATTGTGTATAGCAGAAGCGTGAGAAAAGAAGATGAAAGGAAAGCCACAAATATGAGTGTAAACAATGCAATGTCAGAATTTGCGTAGATCTTTATGATATTATGAAGACTGTATCAAAATTACCTGACATTTTAAATTACGCGCCTCTTTTTTGTGGCGATTATAAAAAGTGTACGCCAATGATCCACAGACCACTCCCGAGCTCACGGACGCAATTGGACGCACCATTAATTAAACTAGTCTGCAATTGTGCCGAAATGTTATTGAACATTTCGTCAAATGAGTTAACGTTTGCTGATAGAGACGAGGCGGCCATTTATCGGATATTGCCTTCCACACATAACCTCCTCGTTTGTACCTTATATTAAAATCGAAATATTTCGTACTTTTCAAATAAATAATACGTTTTATTAATAAATTTAAATGTCAGGTAATTTTGAGACACTCTATATTACGTTAAAGAATAAAGTTTATAGAAGTTACACATTTTTTTCAAGCTCGGCGTGAAAAGGCTAATCATGCTGAGACATGACGCGAGAAGAAAAAATCTTATTCGGTCATGAAATCATAGCAAGACGTCTTTTAGGCTCAAATACTATTTACAGGTTATGTTGACACGTCGATTATTTTCCCGCAGGAAATAAATGTGAGTTTGTTTGGGTTAGAACGCTTAGCAAACAGTGCTATATCTGTGCGATTTTTAAAGATTGATTTTAAAAAATATGTAACAGCCAAAAGTAGTAACAAAACGTTCCCGAAGTCTCAATAATGTTGGAGAAATCGTTCCATTAAAAAAAATCTCAAAAATCAGCCCTTTTTTGCCTCGCCTAAAGATATCTCCCTCCATCAATAAAAAGAGAGACAGAATGATTGTTTGTACACCAATCACCTGGACAACCTCATTATCGTTTCAGTGCAAAATTGCTCTGCAATCGAATCAAAGGGCGTCCCTATTTGTATAAGTGAGCTCGTTGATCGACGCCATACTGATCGATGCTAATCCCCGATAAAGATAGATTTACACGTCCAAACCGGATTTACGAATGGTGAATGGTGATTCGCAATCGCACGAAACTATATATGAAAAACCGACACGAGATCGTATGGAAAACCGGTTTGCCTTGTACAAAGTCATTTGACGTTTTTGTTGTTTTTTTTCGTCGACTTTTCGAGGGCGGGGTGTGTGCTCGCCGTTGAACAGAGTTTTTTTCCACGGTCGCGAAAACTTGGCGTCGCTGCGCGAGAATTACGTCTGAAAACAAAAATTGCGGAGGCACACGGACCCGAGGGCACGCGATAACACTACGGGCGTTAGAACGGCAACAATGTGAATGTAAGAGACGAGAAATGTTTTAAAAACGAATAGGTTCAGTTTCTGCTAGAGATAGAGACTTCGCATCTTTGATGTTGGAGACGGAGGCAGCGAAGGTAGAGAGAGCGAGAGAGAGAGAGAGAGAGAGAGAGAGAGAGAGAGAGAGAGAGAGAGAGAGAGAGAGAGAGAGAGAGAGAGAGAGAGAGAGAGAGAGAGAGAGAGAGGGAGGGAGGGAGAGAGAGAGAGAAAAGCAGACCGAGAGAGTGAGCGATACCGTAACTCTTACGCACGAAAGACTTACGCGTACGTAGCGATGGGGACGCGAACAGTTCGCTTTCGGCATCAGTCGCCGATAGATCGCGAACTCGCGTCCTGCGCAAAACGTGTCTCGAGCTCGCGGTTAATCAACTCCAAAAACACACATAGTCCTTTTATTCTCTCTTTTTTTCAACTTAAATACAACATACACGTGAGTTAGAGTGAGTTGCCGCGTCTATATTGATATAGAACGCCATTTTCTTAACTTTTCTTCGCGAGCTCCCGCGCTCTACAATCGACGTCTCTTCAGCCACTTTATTTTTTACTCTACGGAATTTGCCGCTGGCCGGCAGTCACTGCGGGACCGAGTTTTCGAAGAAAGTTCCGCGTGCGGAAATAATCGTTCGACGATCGAGAATTGTGCGCTATCTATGTTCGTCACGAAGTTGAGTGAAGTTCAAGCCGTCGCGCGATTCGACGTCGAAACGAAGTGGACGTAAAAACGTAATTTAGAATAGACAGGGGATTGTTTGCGAGTTACGATGAGCGCGGCTAAGAGTAACGTAGCGCAAAATGGAAATTATACGTGCGACGATTATATGCGGGTGCCTGTTCACAAAACTCGCTGGCAAGCCATCAAAGATGCAATCTACAATCCTAAAAAAGGCACGTTTATGGGAAAAACCAGCAAGCAATGGGGTAAGTGTGAAACTTCCGTACAGCAAATATCTAATCGCTTCTTTTTATCATAATTTCGTCATGCTGAAGCTCAGCGAAGCGTTCTCTTCTGCGATTTTGTCGGGATTGGTTGTAGCCAAAAATAGAGTCCGTTTTGGAGAATGTTTTTTCGTTGCGTTCGTATAGGTTAAACCGGCCGTGAATGGACGAATAATGACACTATAGGATCCGAGTGGACTGTACAATGAAAATATGAAAACTTCGATATTAATCTGATGAATTGGTTTTGACGACACCGGTGATTTTTTTTACTGTGTTACAGTAATTCGAGTTTTTATAGACGATTAATATTCTTTCCTTATTTTAAATATAAATGAACTTTCGAAAAGTTACACTTCGGTGGAGGTTATGCTAGCGATGTGTATTTTCTGGTTCGAGTACAACTTCGCTGCAGAACAAAAGAGAGGAGTTTGCGAATAAAAATACAAGTGCACATAGAAAATTAGATATGGGTGCGTCGTCACAGTGTTTGATATGTGTACACTTATATTTGCGTTTACGATTATCGCTCAGAGCACCACGACGGACGCCTCGTAATTGTTTCGACTTGAGAAAGTATACGATACATTGTCACCTCGGGGAACTATAATTTGGCTGTCGGGAATTTACTGTCTTCGTAGACAGGCGTCGATTTAAGAGGGAATGATACCTTATCGCGGTCGGTATGGTAGAACGATTATAGATTCCCACGAATCTCTGAAACGGCTCTTCAGGTCCCGTCGAAACTTTGCCAAACGACGTCAAATAGATAGATGAATGGTTCTCTTCTTCTCAAATTTTCTGATTTTGAGAAAAAGAATGTAGATTGGCTTATGATAACCAAATCTACATTTTTTTTCTCAAATTCGGAAAATTTGAGGAGAAGACAGCCGTTCGTCTATCTATTTGACGTCGTTTGGCAAAGTTTCGACGGCATCTGAAGAGCCGAATAAGAGATTCGTGGGAATCTATAATCGTTCTACCATACCGATCGCGATAAGGTATCATTCCCACTTAAGGGGTCTGCTTATGCTTCAAACGCAAAAAAAACTCGTCTATTCTACCGTATTTTTTTCCGATGGGAGTTTCGAGATGACGAAGTCGGGACTTTACAACACACCATTCATACAAGTTTGAGATTTTTTTGACTCGCCAAGTTCAAGTGTTTTTTTTTCAGTGAACAACGTTGATAAACAATAAGGTTATAGTTTTTTGTAAAGAGAAATACGCAACGAAAATTGATATTTCCGAATTTCTTTTATTCCTTCTGGTAAATCTTGCCTACGAAAATCGGTCAACTATTTTCTAAGACATTTCTTTAGCGATCTACAATATAAATCTACAAAAGGTCTTCTGTAATGATAAAAAATTTAGAAAAGAACATTCGTTGCGTTCCAACGATGCAAACTTCAATACCATTGATAAATGCACTTTCGATATAATAATAAAACTCTTGTTTGACCGGATACTTTTTTGTAATTTTTAAAATTACGATAATAGCAAAGTTTAGAAAGAATAAAACGATTTTCGACCAAAAAACAACTTTAATCCTTTGTCAAACGTATGAAAAAATCTTTCAAACGTATGAATTAATTTTAATCATCAAACGTAAGAAAAAATCTTTCGGCTCATCATCATCATACGATAGAAAATATTACAAACTATGGACCGTTTCATAAAACGTTGTTTCAAGTAAAACTAAAAAAAAAAGGTACTAAAGGTTGCGGGGTGGTTCACAAAACCCGTCAAAAATCGGGCAATTTTTTTGGAATTTTTGCAAAACCTTCGTTGGAAATAAAATTGAAGATCCTAGGCTACAAAATAATGCAATAAAAAAAAATTGTTACGAACATTTCGATTTTGTGCGGACCGCGTAAGCTACGAAGGAAGAAAACACGAATTTCAACATTTTCCGAGACGCTTGTTTCAAAAGTTCATTTGTTTCAAAATCTTGCGACCCGACTCGCGATTCGACACTAAAATGCCTGACCCTCGTGTGGTGTTCGTTGTACTCTTTTTTTTAGACGCAGAGTTACACCATCTGGTGAACGATAAAACACGTGCGTGTGTATGTATATATATATATATATATATATATATATATATATATATATATATACGGATGTATGAATAGATACCCACGTGTGTATATATTAAATACACCAAGCACACAGGGTGTTCTCTATTGAGGTGTTAGGCTACTGTGACGGGCCGAAAATCAGGGTTATTTGAAATAGTTAATATTGAAGGCATAAGTAAGATCATTGAAAAGTCGTTCGGCCGTTTATTTGTACGTACATCAACAAAGTTGTGAACCACATTTCATAAAGAAATATTAATAATTAAAGAAGTTATAAATAATCTCGTGAGGGGCTCGACGGTTGATTTTGGTCACCGATTCGGAAAATATCATTCCGAGAAAAACGCGTTTGAAGTTTTACGTCAGGTATATACGTAGATAAAATGGACCTACCTGTAAATGCTCATAACTCCCCCAATTTTCGACGGACCGACCTGAAATGTTCAGAGAACATTTTTGAAAGGTTATATCATAAGGAACCGGCGAAAACGAAAAATCGATTGAAAAAAACCCAACTAGGTGTAACCCTGTAAAAATATAAAATCAGGACTAAACTACTATCACACTGAACGAGAGTATCAAATTTCTAGTCAATCCGCTTATTGGATGTCGATAAATCGCGTACACCGTTCTGGAAAGCTTAGCTTCGAGAAGAACGCGTTTAAAGTTTTACTAGTGGTTCTATCGTTGTATTGATAAGTTTATCATCAATCTGCGATTCCTGGGCCATATGTTGGACTTTCCACTTCAATTTGAGCTGCCTCAAGCGATAGTTCAGTTTGTGTAGAGAGATGAATTTCTTTTTCATTCATTTCGCGTTTTTGTTCAATTTGTGTTGAGAGGTGAGTTTCTTTTTCATTCATTTCGCGTTTTTTGTTCTTCACTTTGCGTCGAGAGATAAGTTTCTTTTTCATTAATTTCGCGTGTAAGCCACAATCCGTGAACCTGATTCGTTTTCGTCCTGCCCAAAGTCATTATCTTCGCGGGTTGCTTAATATTTAATGAAAGAAACAAATTAAAATAAGAATAAAAATCCTCTTTTCCCCTGAGAAGTGCGGCCCAAAGATTGACCATGAATTTTTTCCGAATTTTTCTTATATTGATTATTCGTAGTATCGATTATAGTTTTATACTATAATAATAATAATATTAAATACTTATGTTGATTATGGGTGGGGGGAAAAATGTCGAACGATCGATATGCAGATGGGCCAAAATGTCGAATTCGAAAATGCCGAATGTTCGAATATAGATGGGTCAATCTTACTAGAGTCTGTAAAGTCGAAAATAACAATTACGAATATGAACATCTCGGAAGTTGACATATAGCGAAAAACAAAAATCAGATTTAATAAATTAGCGAAAAACACAATATCGATGGGCCTGTATGCATAACACCAAATAATTCGAGAAGACAATTCTCCGAATTAAAAAAATTGCGACGGTACACAATGCAGAAAATCATTAAAGCGAACGGCCAAAAAGTCGAGTGGTTAAAATCGCGAAGGGTCAAAATGTAGAACGGCCCGGATGGCGAATCGAGCAATACGTTACTTGCGCTTCAGAGTGAAGCTGCGAGATGGCGCTGTCGGTCAGTCGGCTAAAATATCGTAAGGCAGTCATCCCACGTGACGGGCCCCACCACGTTCGTCATTTTGGCCGTTCGACCTTTTGGCGTTCGACATTTCGGGCCATCGACATTTTGCGTTTCGATTTATTGCTTTTCGCCATAGACGATATTACGCATATTAGGCACTTGCTATTTTCTGTTTCGGAAATATGGGTGTTCTACATTTTTCGATTCTGTATTTTTATGTTCCGAATTGCAGACGATCTGAATATTCGTTTTCGAATAAATTAGCTCTCCAATAAATAATGGTTCGATTTATAGTCATTCAATTTTTTTATCAGTCGGCAGATAAAATTTCGAATAATTGAACCTTCGTTATTTTGAGAGTTCATAATTCTACCGTTTCGAAATCTTTGTCGTTCTACATTTGGTCATTCGACATTTTTACCCCCACCCGTTGATTATTCGTATTATCGATTATAGTGTGCCAAATGTTGTGGTAAATGATGAATTTATTGCACGTGAAATAATAAAAACTGAAAAATTAGATTGTCAACGACTCGGTAGTAATCTCCGTAATAATAATATTGACATATCCACCGTAAAAACGGACTAAAAAGCTATTTCGTCGTTCTGACCATTTTCAACCGGAAATTGAAACTTTCTTGTAATGTAGTGCTTCAACTACACGGTGAAGATTGATTTTCTTATTTTTTACAATATCTATTATATCTAATCTATCGAATTTCAGTTTTCCAACGGGTTTAGTTGGATACGTGAGCAGAAAAACCACGATCAGCGCACTTTCGGTTGACCGTCTCCATAAGACGACGTGCTGCGGTAACTCAAAGTGCTCAAAGTGGTCAAAATAGCTCAAATTTTGACAATAGGCGCATAAAGTATTCGTCAGAATCATATAAAAATTTCAAATCCGAAAGTTGGATTCGTAGTAATGATCGTACCTCCTTAAACAGCACCTTGTGGAGATGACACACTGGCCACAATTCCAGATCGACGCTGCTTACGAGAAGTAGCACGATTCAAAGTTCTTATGAATAGTAACACTTTATTAATTTCACCTCGAAAACTAGCATGATTATGATCGGCTGTCACCGCGAAAACTATATTGTTTGATTTTTACTGTAAAAACTAGTGTAAAAGGAGTAAATTTAAAACATTAAGGATCCCATCGCTCGTATAATTTTAATTTAAAATCCTTCGTGCTCAGGTAAAAATCTGGAAAAATAAACTATTAGTATTTTAAAGAAAAAAACGAGACAATTTTGTGCGTAATGACATTTTAATTTTATACTCGTTGCTTTTATTAACATGTTGGTAATAATTATCAATTAAAATCGATGGTAGGATTTTTTAATTTAAAAAATTATAAAATTGTATATATAATGAAATATTTATTATGATTTTTTATTAAAAGAAATAACGTGGTTGAAAATGTCATTCAACGAATGAACTGTAATCTTACAGATGGTTATCGTCTAATATGTTTGACAAAATCTTGCTGAGGTTCTGTTGGAATTAAACCTCTGTCATGCATGGCCTGTTTTTTTTGAACATGCATTTTTGACCCCAGTAACCAGATATTTTCCGCTTGCCATTTTATCTTAAGTCCAGAAGATGAAAATCGAAACAATAAAATACGTATAATACATATCCGAACAAAAAATAAGACGGTACAAAATGGCAAACAAAAAATACTTCGTAAAAAAAGCATGGAAGAAAAGTGGAAACAATTCCAATGTCACTGAAACATGTTCATTTTCGCGGTGAATATCGAAATCTGCTTCTTTTCGTGGTGAGAGCCAAAACGTGCTAGTTTTCGCGTTAAATATCGAAAGGTGCCAGTTTTCGTGGCAGTAACTGAAACTTGCTAGTTTTCGTATCGGCAGCCAAAACATGTTAGTTTTCGCGGTAATATCAAACGTGGTTGTTTTCGTTAGAATTCTGAAACATACTACTATTAGTAAGCAGCATCGATATAATAACTTATACACTAAATAATTCTAGATGCCTGATATAAACTGCTGAACGCGTGTAAAAGATGCTGAAGATTCCGCAACGACAAAAAAAATAGTGGTTTACCGGATGCTCCAAAAAAAATTATGATAAACCGGAACGTAAAAAAATCTGCGTATACGGTACCCACCGGCGTTTCTTCAAAAATCATCTAAAAAAAAACCAAAAAGATTATTAAATTAGATACTATAATCTAGTACTTGTCATAGCCGATTTTGAAAATATCGATTTATGACAAAATAGCGGACGTTTGAACATAAATAGTGATTTTTGGGCAAAAAATTGATTATTATTTTGCCTATAAAACATAGCCTATAAAACTAAGTAACGGAAAAAAATCCTATGACAAGTACTAGATAATGGTGTATAGAATAACTGCAAAAGACCTCAAGGCAATCGGTTCATTGGTTTTCGAGACATTTTGGGTACCGATTTTTTTACGACGCTCCAAGGATCATACAATATCCTTGTATATTTTTGATATTTTTAAATAAAGAAAATTAAACATATTTTTGAATGTATATACTTTTAGATAATTAAAACCCCAATCCGAAATTGCAAATAGTTGTCCTTGAAAAGATTCACAAAAATGACCTTTTTTCCGGCTCCTAGGTGTATATCTGCCCTTAATCGAAATTGTGAATACAAAAATCTCGAAGTTGATTTATAGCGAAAACAAATATCAGCTTTAACAAAATAATGAGAGATATAGTATCGACTTGCCTTATATGTACACCAAACAATTCGAGATGTTAAATTATCGAATTGTAAATATTACGACAGTTTACAATTTCGAATTCATTAAAGCGAAGGGCCAAAAAGTCGATCAGTTAAAATGGCGACGGGTCAAAAAGGCGAACGGTCCGGACAGCGAAAACAATGGAACAATGGACCGAGAAGTACGTTACTTGCGCTTCAGAGTGAAGTTGGCAGATGACGCTGGCAGTCAGTCGGGTCGGGCAGCCATGCCATGTTCGCCATTTAGGCATTCGCCATTTCGGACCACCGATCATTTGCGTTTTTGAGATCAACACATTCGAAGTTTGTAGTCTCGATCTATGGCTTTTTGCTATAGACGATATTACGAACATTAGATCCTCGCTTTTTTCTATTTCGGAGATATGAATGTAGATTGTTCGAATCTGTATTTGTATGACTCAAACTGCAGACTATCTGAATATATGTTCTCGACTGAATTTGCTCTCGAATAAATAATCCTTTGGTCTAATAGTTATTCGATTTTGTCATCGGCCAACGGATAAAATTTCGAATAATCTAACCTTCGTTACTTTGGGACTTCATAATTCTGTCGTTTCGAAATCTTTGTCATATATTTGGTCATTCGACATTTTGACCCCCACCCCAAATGTCATTAATGTTTGGACTGACAAACAAGTTAGTCACTAGGGTATCCCAATTTCATAACCTAGATTTTAAATAAGGACCGTCTACTTAAGTAGTTCCGTAATAAACAACCACTTAATAATTCGCAACGATCTTAATCCGACGACGTGAAATATCACGCAACGCTGACGAATATTCGATACGATCGAACCAGGCCAATAACGAACCCCACGAAGTTTGTTATTCAATCTTATCTTTTCTGGAGTTCTATATGCTCCTAAGTAAATAGGAATAAAAATATCGTCTCCTATGCTCCTTTATTTGTATAGTATCTTTTCTTATCAGCCCCGTGCGGATGCCACGAAAAGTTCTCTTTTATCGTACATTCCCTTAATTTCGTATCGACGCGACGTACATATGTACATACATCGAGAAAATTGATTACTGTATTTCCTACTCTATTTCATCAGCTCTCGCCCACTCGTGAGCTCGCGGCTGATTTCGTTGCCAGGTTCGATAATTATCGCTGCGCCTCCGTAACGTAATTCCTGAAGTTCGTCACGTGAACTCACGAGATAGCAGCGAGTGCTCGATGAAAAAGCAATGTTTTCGGTACGAAAGTCGATAAGACAACGCGCGATACGCGACAGCGCCACACGGCGAGCGTACAGATAAACTCCAACGAATTGCTCGGACGATCGCGACGAACCTGATTGGGATTATTCGTAGCAACACCGAAGGTATTCCTTTCATCGATCCGAATATTTAACAATTAACGGTTTTTGGTCTATGATGAAGTAAAAATATATCCAAGTATACTGGTGAAATTTCAAGTCAAGGTACCGAACCTTCAACGAAAAATAACTACTCTGAAAATGGTCTCGTCTATACGGCGCTTTATGGAGATGATCCGCTGACCACATTTCTATCTGGTAATTTAGTTGTACACATATTAGTAATAGTTATACACATATTTGTAGTTACAATGTAATTTTTTCGGAAGACAATCTTTCTTCAAATATATCCAGCTGACTGTGGGTTCACGATCCACGTTTCGAAATTTCGAAAAATACGAAAAATGACAGCTTCTCCAAAGAAAACCTGATTTTTCTCTTGAAAAACAGGAAGCTGAAGTCATTATTATTAGCAAATGGTTCATCCAATTAAAAAATGCGATCGTGAACCGAAAATGACTACTGTTTGAACGCTAACTGTCCAAATTCAAGTCAATAGTGTGAAAGTTACTCAAGACGTCGATCCCGCTGTGTCGAGCGATGTAGTTTCGGGATAACCGCGTTCAAACTCGACGGATCGCGGTAAACCCGATGCACACTGTTCCACTAAAATAGGTGTAACTCCGTCAATTTTTAGAATTTTAGCATCCGGTTGGTCCTAAAATGTTTAATAACCTATTTTGGGTTTTTTTATTTTAGAGACATTAGGTAAATGTAGATAAAAATTTGCTTGAGCTTACGAAACCTTTATGCATATATTAATCATAGGTATACAATATAAACTGAACATACAAGTTAAATGACGTTTATGTTATAAGTTTTATGTCACCCAATTACAATTCAACTGGACCAGTCTTCTACAGCCTACAGTCTTAAATCACTTAGGTATATCAATTATTATCTGTGAGATCAATTACACATTAATACTGTAGTTTGAATATAAATAGACAATCTTTTTATATAATTAAGACAGCAAACTAGGGATCATTTTGTACACCTAGAAAGGAAGCATCTTGCCACCAACGCAACTATTTCATTCATGGCTCGGTAACATAACCTACAAGTTTCCACTGTTACCACGCCAACCAAAACCCAAATTGAGCATGTTTTAAAGCCGCAAGCACAACATTAATTGCAACTGACAGAATAAAAGTTACCTAAGCTTAAAGTCAACCTTACCTTAGATCAACAGCTCACAGTTTAAACTTGTTTTCCGTCAGAACAAGTGCGTTGCTCACACCGCCATCATGCATTGACGAACGCGGTGGTGCCGGGCGCTATGTTTTACCAAAGAATAACACTAGATAGCGTTAAGGGGAAGGTAGGGATTCGCACTTTTGAAAAATGGATTTTTTTTGTCCTTTCTTATAGTTAAACATTTCAAGAATATAATCCCAAAATTTCAAGTCAATCAGAGCAAAACTCTCGAAGTTATTGACTATTCAGTCCCGCTCCTCTAACACTGTAGCTCGCGTTTCAAACTGTAGCTAACACTTCAAACGCGTTTTTCTCGAAACCACTTTTTCAAAGTCCGTGTTCACTGCCATTTGAAAACTACATGACCGATTTATTTCAAACTTGGTACACACTTTCTACATATAAAATACCTCCCCCCAACGGTTAGTTTGAGACTTTTTTTTACATTGAGGGGTTTTCCACCCCCAAAATGGCGGAATTTTTCGTGAAAAATAGCACTTTTCACTTTACATCACCACCAAAAATTTAGAAATGAGAAAAAAAATTATCAAAGATCGTTGGGGGGAGGATTTGATGATACTTTGACTAAATTTTAATGGTACTCGATTTCAGGTAATTTCTAGCTGAGATACAGTGAACATCGCAAATCGTGTTTTTCCAAAGGCGTTCTTGGAAAAGCTTTGTCACCGGCTTGTTTGTGGACATTTTCGCGTACAAATTTCACGGAATGTTCTTGAAATGACACTTAACAATGTACAAAAGGTTTCAATAAATTTACTCTATCCATATAGATGAAAAAAAATGGCAAAAAAGGTTTGTCGCAATTGAAAATGATCATCTTACCTCATGGGATCAACTCGTACATCTTCCCCCCACTAGTATAGCTGTTTATTTCCTGGTATGCTTATTGCTGGACAATGGGCATATAACTCGACCGAGATGCAAAACGCATTCCTCAAACAAAGATTACAGATTCTCCGGTTACAGCCGACATCCGACCATACACTATACTTCTCGACGAAAGAATGATTAGCGGCAATGCACATTATGTTTCGGTGACGCCGTGCACATAATATTTACGCTTCCCATATCATGTTTCACAGGTAAACAAGGTTAGGACGATTTTTTTCGCGTCGACGCGTGAAACTTAAAAAAAACTCATTGTCTACGGCGCTGGGCTTGACGATGAAAAATTGAGCACAAAAAACGATTCTTGAAAGAAAGTTCGAGTAAATACTATGAGTAAGCAATCAATAATGAGCGCTTTCGTGGGAAATGTATTTTTGGTTCATAAATACGTAGATATAGTGGTCATAGTTAAGGGGGTGGGCTACTGTGACGACCCGAAAGTCAGGGTTATTAACAAAAATCAATTTTGGAAGGATAAGTAAGATAATTGAACCATCGTTTAAACATTCATTTGTATGTACATTAGCGAAGCTGTGTATCAAATTTCATTTGAAAGTATTAATAATTGAAGAAGTTATGAATAGTCTCGTGAAGGACCTTTCGATGTGAGGGGCTGAACGGTGTACTTGATTTCCCCATTTTTTCTTGAAGTATGTAATATTGACTAAGACTTGACCCATTTTTTTTTGTTATTGCGTTACAGTCATTAAAAACAACATTTTGAATCTGTTTTCGATTTTTAATTCGTTTTTGAAATTAGATAGTTAATAACTAATGGAGAAAAATGTTAATTTGAGACGATATCTAGAACTTTTGGAGATGTTGTCCGTGTGAGCGAAGTTATGAGAAGGTTTAAGAAAAAAATGGAAACGAACGTTATGAAAATACAGGAATGGGAGAGAAACATAATTGTGGATGTGTAGTTGACCCTGGACAATTTTTTTTTCTGACGCGAATATAACTTGATACGCTGATAGTTGCGGGAAACGTGGGAAAATAATGTAACGACCGTAATAGAACAATTATCTGTTGAATAAAAACAAATGACTTTAATTTCAGTATTGTTCCACCCTTTCTCGTACAGTGGAAGCAATACGAGTCTCGTGGGTCTCGCATTCCCTGCGCGAATATCTCCGCACAATTCTACCCTCGGTTTTGGGTATAAGCATACTGGAAGTAGGGAAAGAACGGTCCAGAATTTGACTGTGAATGAAATCCCTCATTCAATAAATCGGTACTGACGATCTTTCAGAGTTTTTCATGCAGACGAATGTCCTATATATCGAGCCTTTTTAGTATGCTTTTTATTTGTATTATAGTACAACCGATATGGTAATGCGTTTTGTAATGAGGTCTAAGATTGTATAGAATCTATGAGTGGGTTTGTATTCATGTATTTATCTATCGTCTAACCAAACTTATGCATTTTCTCCTGCTTTTATCTTCTTTTTATTTATATAGAGCCATTCCTGAAAAAAAATACGTACACGTAGGTTGCATGCCAGAGGATACTCTGTATAAGTGCACTACAGTCCGACCCCCCAATAAGAACGCAAAAGCCCCCCAAAGGGAAGAATTTTAGAGTACCCCCACCAGGCGCGCGCTCCGCGCTGGCTGACTATGTCTTTCTCTTTCTTTTCGGCATGCGAGGTTCTGAATAAGAACGGCCGCTCGAAGAACGAGTTTCAACGTGTAGCCCATGCGCAAGACGTTCTCTGTCGCATTTCTTCTAATTAATGAACAGTTTTTTTCCCATGTTTTTCATACATATTAGTAATTGAATAATAGTGGATGATCACCAACGATATGTCATAGAAGAAACGAAAAATAGACTGTTGTTTGTGAAAAATAGTTTGTTGTGAACCCAAACAAAGTCTGTACCGTAAAGTAGTACTGATTCTACCGAAAAAGTAGACATTGAAAAACTCAATTTCTCTGAGACTTCATATTCAATGGACGAATTCGGCTCCCTTGAAAATATTCCACCTCCAGTTGAATGCCCCATGGGTCAAAATGACAACACAACGAAAATAATTTTAATCTTTTATCTGAATCTTTGGTTATTTTGTACGACAATCTACAAATATACAGACATTACTTGTTATAAATAGAAATAAAAATTTTATACGTGACTCAAAAAATGCATGCGTTGGATTAACAAAAAGTGTTGATTTCGTATTTTATAATAACATTTCTTTATAGTATAACGAGAATCGTTCAAAACGGAAATGCGCATTGCAATATTTATCTCTTTTTACTCTCCTAAGCTCTCGTAGGCTAGGCGTTCTTATTCGGAAACCCGTACGCGAAATGAATCGAGCTCGGGGTTCGAGTCGGAGTGGGGGAAGTGCTCGAGCGAGGAAAAGGGAAGCGTTCTTATTGGGGGGTCCGGCTGTATTATATAAATATCCATCCATCTATCTATCTATCTATGGTGAATAATGGTGCTGTCCCTCGCAATATGCATAATTGTAACGTTCTTGAAAGGTTGAGCAACCAAACAAACAAAAAAGTAAATCTGATTGTTTTTTCGACAACCGATAATCTCCATCCAATCCCGCAAATAAATCGGACATTATAATAGACAATTCATTATTTGTCACGATTTCTTGAAACCCCTCTCTTTCCGACTCGTTATCTTTAGACCACTTTGTTTATGTGAATTCAAGAGAGTGGTTGAGCGTAGGCGACATATCGATCGAACCATAATTCAGGCGGAAGTGAGTCAGTTCAAGGTACGTTTCAACTTTTCTCATTCATTAATTTTCCCATTCATTAATTTTCATCGAATGGAAGTACTCCCCAAAGGAAAAAATACCAAAAAAGCCGATTCGATCGGAGAACGGCATTTTGATACTCGATCGCAACGGTACTACTTTGGAGATAGATAGAAATATTGATTACGCGGCTGGAAGGTATGAGTCTATAAATATGAACGCGTGTTGACGACGTTCTCTCGAACTCGGAAGATAGTGATCGCATGATTACACTCGAGCCTTGATCCAATAGCGTTACTATAATCTTGAATTTTTAATCAATGTCATCTTTCTTACTCGAAAGCCCATTAGCTGGTCTGGATAAATTTGATCATACGATTAAAAATGCCCTCGACTACACCGAGAGAAAAATGTATAGTATTTACAAAAAAACGCGCATGGTAAAAGAGAGTCTAGTCGAATTTCCTATAGTTTAATGACACCGCAATCATAATATGGTTAACACGTATACATAAGCGAAATGTATACGTAAACATGCGACTTTGGTGACGGCTCGGCTATCTATTATCGCCGAAAAAAACGACTGTCTATTGTAAAAATATTAAGGGCGGGGTAAAGTTAATTCGTCGAAAAAAAGGCATGTTTTAAAGATTTTTTTTGGCGTAACGAATAGTGTTCGTTTATTGAAAAATTTACATATAATAAAGTAACATTTGAACAACATTCTCCTAAATTTGCATTGCAAAATATTCAAAATTGAGCGAGTGAAAATTAAACCCCGGAGGCGCTTCGAAAAAAAGTTGGTTTGCGGTGTGCACCATAACTCGCAACAGAATCATCTGAAACAAAAAAGTCAAAATGCATTTGTTAAAGGAGATGTTTCTCGAGGTAATGACGGGAGGATTTTTTTTTCTTCGATTTTTCGTAGCACTTGGGAGCCAACAACCCGATTTTCGCTAAAAAAAATCGGCTAATTTGTTGTTGAATAATTAGTAATTATTAAAAAGAACACAAAAACTCTCGACAATACCTGGTGAATTATGTGAAGAAGTACGGTGCAAAATTTCAAAGCGATTGGTCCAGTGGATTTTGAGTTATCGTGCACACGGACTTCAAATATGACAAGTCTCAGAAAAACGGTTTGAAAAACGCAGAAGAGTTTGGTTGCTTAGCGCTCATTGCACATAAGTTTGAGAACACTTCTCGATTGCATAAAAATCTGAGAAAATTCATGCATATCAAAGGTACTCAAAAGATTAATTTTGCATAATAATAATTCCAAAATGTTATTAACAAAATGATGAAAAAAAAAATTAGTCAACAAATTTCCCCGCGACCCAATTTTTTTTCGTGATTCGTTCATTTTTCTGAATACGTATGAATTTTTTCAGATTTTTCAATTATCTTTGAATTTTTAGAAATTCAAAATAAAACTCGATCATTTTCTTATACTCACTCAAAGTCGTCGATGGCGGGTCCGTGGAGCAAAAGGCTTCCATCAAGATGATCGAGAGCATCTTTTTGCGTTTGTCTACGCAAAACTCGCAATAGCGCGCCGCGCAGCTGCCGCCCAGGTATAAAACCCGGCATGGAGCAATAGACGCTCAAAGACTCATAACTTCGTCAACTTTACTCCGATCGACTTGAAATTTTAACACAATATTCTTGATATATTATGCATTCATTTAAAAAATTTAAAAAAAATGAAAAAAAAACAAATTCAAATACTTTACCCCGCCCTTCAGTGAATTAACTATATCGATATTATGAAGGCTTTCACTGTAGTTTATAGTTATTTCAGGGATACTAGATAAAAAAAAACACATTACCAAAAGGGCATGATTAGATAGACGCTTATAGTTGTGTTAACTATATTATGATTGCGGTAGCAATAAGCTGTATGAATTTTACCATACCCACTTTACCACGGGCGTTTTTTTATAAATACTATGGTCATTTTTCTCAGTGCAAGCTTGTATTGTTTATATGGTTAGCATTAACACTTGATGAGTTTAAACTGTTACAAGATCTTACGAAAAGTGACTATACGAACAACATTATGGTAATCTTATAGTAAAGACGTAAATCATGTGTGGAACGTGTCAATAAAGTAGCGACAGCGGTGGCACGCTATGATCGATATAGATATATTAGCGCATTCGTTTGTCGGTTTTTAGATTTCGATATTTCGAAAACTATTAGGCTGCGCCAAAAATCCATTTAAGCAGTGACATATATTATCAAAAAGGCAATCTGTGCAAAATTCCACCTATATCAGAGGTAGCAGATATTCGGAATTGCAGCTGGAATTACTTTTATCCGTTATGCCAAGCCTACGATCGAAATAACATGAGTAAATTTTTGAAATTTCGATTTTTTGAATTTATGAAATATTATATACATTTAGTAGACACACAATTCAATATAGTAAAAACCACTATTTTTTGAATAGTGTAAGGAAATATCCATTTTTTGAAAACGTACTATATTATATATAGTATTGATAATCAACGTATGCTTGAAAGATTGTTGGTCGCGGTTAACATATGAACATAGTTAACACAACTGCTCAAATATCATAAGCAGTACTATATTTTCGGCAGTAACCATGACTATAAAATACATATTATTGTCCCCTCAGGGTAATGTGAAATATGATTGAAATATTGTTGATGTTACTATACTACTATTTCTCTCTATTTCTCTCTATTTCTCTATTTCTCTATTATACTATTTCTCTCTGTGTATGCTTTCCTGAATATCGCTAAAGCACCGTTGGCTCCAGGTTATTTACACATTGGAAAACGTTCAACGTCAACGTCTTAGGAAGAGTTTTTGATTAGACAAAGTCGACAAAACGTTGAAAATATCCAGCGGACGAATAAGTACATTTTATTATAAAGTTCAAACGCTGTAATACTATGTACGTTTCAAACACCCGCCGATTTTTTAATACCCGCCAGTTAATGCTTGATAGTTATTAGATGATAATAAATAGATTTTTATTCGAGTAAATAAATATATTTGAAATAAATCATTCCAGTAATGGAATGCAATAGGAAAAGTTTGATGTCACGAAAAACTTGGTTGATTGAAATTTGAAAAAAATAAAATAGACGCGGTCAGATATCGATAGAATTTTTCTGTCAGTTTATTACCAAATGGATAGAGGTTCACCTTGAGCGTGAAAAATCTCGGAAAGTGTGTTGTGTGAACTCCGTAAGTATCTTAAGGAGTTTCGAACAAAAAAATCAAACGCTTTTAGATTCAGTATGTTCAGTATTAGGCTATAGCGCATATAATACGATTTTTGATATATGCAGAAAGAACAAAATGGCGGACATTTTTCGGAAAAACAAAAAGAGTGTTTTTCGCCGCTTTTGGCACAAAAAATAATAAATATAAACACTTATGTAGTTAAAATTTCATGAGGATCGGTTCAGTAGTTTCGAAGATTTTATCAACAAGCCGCCGAGAAACGTTGTTTCCAAAAAAACACATTCAAAGTTTGTTTGGGTTACATAAATACATTTTAAAAATTGTTCATGTATGTCGAAAAAAAAATGCATGAAAATAGCCTTTTTAGGGTATAAAGTGCGAAAACCCCTCAATCTCTCAGTGACATGAATTTCAATTGTCTTCAAGCATTTCGATTTTAGTCTCGAAACTAAGATACTTTTTCCTTCGACCCCGGGTCTAGCAATCATTGTCAGAATGTGAAACAAATATGCTCCTATCCAGGGCTTCGTTTTACCGGTTCAAGGTGATTTGACGGAGCCACATTAGCGTCTTTTTGACTCTCTCTGTGTGTAGCAATTACTTACGGAACGTGGGCAGGGCCTGTAAACATCACGCACTCTCTATACATACACATGTATTTATCTAAACGCACATGCGCACACACACATTCTATATATATATATAGAATGAAAATGATGAGTTCCAAGGGTGTGCAGGGTGTAAGACACTCTCGTATAGCAACGAAGCCCGAGACAAATTAATTTTATCGAAGCTCTGCGCGCATTTACGTTCAGGGGTTTTCTTGCCGCGTTCCTGCCTGGTACGTTCTACATCATACAACGAAAAACACGCGCCCACACACATGAAGACACGCATGGAGACAGAAACATATATATATATATATATGCACACACACACGCACACATACATACGGCAATCGATATATAGTAATCCTGATGGATTGTAAAACGTATGTGCGCTGATCGATGCGACGATTTACCGCTCATAAAAGCATCGTATAACCTCGTTAGGTGTAAGCACACAAATGGACTGTGTTTATGTATGCATATGTATTCGGTCTCGGGACCAAACCGCTAACCGCTTTATTAAACCACGTGATAGTTGAAACGAGTACGCGGATAAATATGTAAGGTTAGAAAAAAAAGGCAACAAGGCTCGTACGTGCGTTCATCGTTTAGTGTCGTGAGAGTAAATTTCGTTTCGCGAGTAAAGAGTGTGAGAGAAGTCACTGAAGCGGGGAATGGCCTTGTGAGATTAGTGCATCCGCGTAAATTATGGGCAGTCGTTTTTTCAAGCATCGGCGGCAAGATGGCACTCACCGTGCTCGATGCAAATGCCAGAGAGGAATTAAGGGGTCTGCGCAAACTTGAGACCCAATAAATAGCTGGGCTAGAGTTTTTATTTTATGAGAGTATTTGGATGATGAGGTTATGGATTTGGATTATAAGAATTAATACATATTCTTGCTATGCTTGAGTTTTTTGTGGAAAAATGTTGATAAACAATGAAATTGTTATTGTATGAACGAAGTGCCGAGTTTGAACCGAATCAGACGAATTGGTTTCTTTGGATATGACGTATACTGATTGATTAAACGGAGTTTCGAGAGAAACACTAAAGAAAAAGGGATTAATCACGGCGGGACCATACGACCCGTCACAAAAATCGTCATAAATTTGCTTGTTTCTGGATTTTTTACTATATCGTTGTTGCCAATTAGAGTTTAGATCGTAGGGTATAAAAGAGCAATAAAAAAATCGTATTTTTTACATTTCAAGTATATACAGACCGCTCAAAAAAAACGCCGGGGAATTAAATTTTTTTCGATCAGAAAATTTATATAAACATACTTGTATTTTAATATTTATTAAAATCTAAACATTTTTATACCAAGAGCAATACCATTAGTACCAGGAGCAAAATACCGAAGTGTTTCGTAGGCTATAAAACCCGCAGCTATAAAAAAGCAATAAAACATCGTATTTTATAGAAATTTTTTATACATATATACTTCTTGTTGGAAAAAATCTAGTTCTTAATTCTAATTTTTTCGAACAAGAAGTTTATATACAAATGACTGATTAATATACAAACATTTTTAACCCTTCGAGTGCACACTGGGTCGTTTTGGCCCAAAATTTGTTCGTGTAAGTACGTATTTTTCAACGTATGCCCTATTTTTAACGAATGTTTTGGGATTTAATTTTCGTTTTCGTCAAAAAATAAATTTAGGAACATAAAATATGGATAATTTACTACAAAAAAGACTTCCGGTTGGAACGCGTAGCGAGACGGACGTGTGCACAAGTGAGCGCTAGCTAACGCGGAAAAGTGGCAGGGTATGGACAGTGAAACACTGACAAAGTAGTTAGGAGGCAAGCGGAAGTGGCAAGGAAGCAGTGAAAGTGGTGGTGAGCGAGGAGACAGCGGGAAAAGATGGGTGAAGAGGAAAACAGTTCGATGGAGTTTTTGAGGTTAAGAAGTGTCGAAAGTGAAAGCGAGAGTGAGAGGGACAATCAAGGAACTGACATGGGCAACGACAACGCCATGAGCAAGGGACGCCGGGACGTGGGTGAAGGAGAGACCTACCTTACCGATCAAGAGGACGAGATTGGTGTCGGGAAAGACGCGGCCGTTGTTACCGACGGGATCTGTGAGACGCCGACCGAATACTCACAAATAATAGTTGAGGAAGAAGAATCACCGAGGGCATCGAAGGAAAAGGACAAGGATACAACGGATGAAATATTGGAGACTGGAAAGAGAAGGAGAGGAAGACCTCGCGGTGCGCGTGGGCTGAAAAAGAGGAAGGTTCACTGCATACGAACGCTGATGGACTCGTGGGGAGCAGTGAAAAAGAAGAAAGGAGGCAATGAATGGTCGAGTGAGAAAAATAATATAGAACTCACGCGGGGAAAGCAAGATAATGAACGGGAAGAATTAAGGGAAAAAGTCGAAGAAATAGCTGGAAAATGGACGGATAAAAAGGAGGATGAATGGGAGAATAAAATTAAGAGAGTGATCCAAAGAGCGGTGGAGGAGTTGATGGGCCAACAAAGGGGGGAGCAATCACCACGAGATCTCGAGGAAGGAGGCGTGAAGGTACCGAGGCGAAAAGTCGAAGAAATATTTGCAGGTGAGCAAGCGAAATGGATGGAGAAGCTTGAGCAGCAGGAAGAGACGATAGGGCGACTGAAGCAAGAAATCGAGGATACGGCTCCGCGGCCATGCCGATGTGAGAGCATGCATGCCATAATTAAGGACCTGATCGGGGAGGCAGAGGTGTGGAGGATGGCAGCGTACAGAGACAGAGCCATCTGGGAGGAGGAAAAGAAGAATTACGAAGACAAAATAAGAATTCTAGAAGAGGAAGGAAGAGAGCGTAATGGAAAGAGGAACGAGGGTATCGGTAGATCCACGGAGTGGGAAGAGACGGAGGAAAATAATAACGACAGAGGAAGAGTTGGTGCATACAGGAAGCAAAGAAGAGATGAAGAACACCCAACGCAGAAGGAGGAAATGGAGCTGCTGAATGGCATCAACTGCGAATCCAACGAAGAAGAGGAATTCGTGGAAGTGAGGTCGCGACGTCATAGGAAAGGAAGGAAGAGGGAGGACGAAGGAAACCCAACTGCGGTCGGCCGGAAGGAGGTGGAAGAAAAGTCAAGAAAGGAAAATCGTCCGCCTGAGGCGCTTTCAGCGGGCGAATGGGAATATGAAAAAATCGAAAGAGCGAAAAGGAAGAGGAACATCAGAGTGAGAGGAGTGGGAGGAGGCAGAAGTGAGGCAAAGATTGCTACCGAAATTGCCGGACTCTTTGAGGACTGGTTGAAGATAAATCCACAGATCGTACGAGTGCAACGCATCGGGGGTGGGCCGGTGGTAACCTGCAGTTCGGCGGATACCAAAAAAGAGATAATGAGGAGGAGAAGATATCTGAAAGGGTCGCGAGTATGGATTGAGGACGACCTAACACCAAGGGAAGCGGAGGTTCAGGGGTGGCTCAGGAGGCTAGCCGAGAGAGAGACCGAAAAAGGCAACGAGGTATCAGTCGGATACGGAAAAATAAGATTCGACGGAGTTTGGTGGAAGTGGATGGAACGCAGCGGAAGATTGGAGGAAATGTTTTTTCGTGGAGGAGGAAGAAGAGTTCCTGAGCATCGTAACATGGAATATCGCTGGATGGAGGAATATTAGGAAGGCTTCGCAATTTCTGGACGATTTCGAAATAATTCTAATCCAGGAAACGTGGTTGGTACGGGAAAAGGAAGAGATAGCGCTTAAGTCACTAAGCAAAAACTTTCAATGGTGGGCAAAATCGGCGGAACGAGGGAAAACGAGAGGGAGAGCAAGTGGTGGACACATAGTGGGAATTAGAAAGAGTTTAATGAATACATGCGAGATAACTGAATGGAAATTTGGAATGGTGATCGTGATAGATAGGAAACCAATGTATAAAAAACTGTGGATAATTGAGATATATAGTAACATGGGCTTTTCCCGTATAGAGGAAGAATTGGAAAAACTAATTGATGAAGGCATGTAAGCGGGTGCGGGAGTAATTATAGCGGGAGATTTAAATGCAAGGGTGGGAAGAGCACCGGGGTTGGTACCATGCGAAAAATATGGGGGGCTGGACGAACAACGAATGTCGGAAGATAACATAATTAACGCGGAAGGAAGGAAACTATTGCGATTTTGCGAAAAAATGGGGCTGGCGATTAAGAACGGCCGAATCAACGGGGACCGCGAAGGAAAATCTACTTTCATAGGTGGGGGAAGTGGTAACTCGGTTCTCGACTTAATTATAAAAATGGAAGATGAAGAAGACGACACGATAAGCTCCTTGAAAATACTGACCAGGATCGAGTCGGATCATTTGCCGGTGGCCTTTAACATAAAGGGAGGAGGGGAAACAAAAGAGAAAAGAAATAGGAATAAAATAGAACCAGTAAAAAGACTAAAGTGGAAAGAGGAGGCGTGCAAAGATTTCGAAACGGAGTTAGATAGTTTAATCGACACAGAGGCCAAAAAGGAGATTGGAGGGATAAAATGGGAATCATTGAAAAAAAGCATATGGGAAGCAGCGAATAAGGCGGGAATGGTGCAAGCACATCAAGGAGGTTTTAGGGAGGTAACTTGGTGGGACGAGGAGTGTACGGAGCAGCGCAAGAGAGTCTGGGGAAGCCTAAACAATTATTTAGCCAATAAAACAGAAAGGAATAAGACTTTGCTAAGGGAGGAGAGAAAAGGGATGAAAGAGCTTTGCGTAGCAAAAAGACGGGAATGGTTCGAAGGGAAATGGGCCAAGGTGAGAGAAAGCAAAAACATGGTGGACTGGTGGGAGGCTGTGAGATTCTTCAGGTACAAAAAGAAAAGGACTGGGGAAAATATAACCAAAAAGCAATGGGTGGAATATTTTGAAAAGCTGTTGGGCAAAAAGGAAGTAGAAAGAGGAAAAAATCAGAAGCATCAGGAGGAAGCACAGGAGGATTCACAGGGCCCGGTTGAAGAAAGATGGAATAAAGAGATTAACGAGAAGGAATTGGCGAACACAATAAGGAATCTAAAAAACAGAAAGGCGGCACCCCTGCCGCCTTTCTGTGGGAGGCAGGGGTGCCTTCCCCAGGACGGCATAACAGCCGAATTCATAAAAGGGCTTAGCAGTAAAGGGCGCGAGGTGCTAAGGGGTATTTTAAACGAGAGCTTGAGATCAGGTAGGCTTCCAGGGGGATGGGAAATGGCACGAATTTATCCCATTCTAAAGGCAGGTGAAGAAAGTGAGGTAAGTAACTACCGGGGGATCGCTTTATTAGATATAGGGTACAAAATACTTACAAGTATTCTGGCAGGTAGGTTAAAAGTTTGGATGGAAAATGAACAAATATTGAAAGAGAGTCAAGCGGGCTTCAGACCAAAAAGAGGAACTAGGGATCACATTTTTGTATTAAACTCACTAATAAACAACAAACTAAAACAAAAAGGGGGAAAGCTGTATGTGGCATTTGTAGATTTTAAGGCGGCATTCGACAGGATAGACAGAGGAGGTGTGATGAAGAAAATATGGAAAAAAGGAATAAGGGGCAGAACGTTAAACCTAATAAAAGGAATTTACGAAAAAACTAACAACGAAATTATTGCAGGAGAGGGGATTTCGGAAAGTTTTGAAACAGAAAGGGGAGTGAGACAGGGTTGCCCGCTAAGCCCTCTGCTATTTATCTTGGCTCTCGACGACATAGATGAGGAGTGGGAAAGAAGAAAAGAAGGAGGCACAGTTATAGGAAATAAAAAGATATACGCCCTGAAGTATGCCGATGATGTGGCCGTAATTGCAGACGACGCAACGGGTTTACAGGACATGCTTAGAACCCTAGAACGATATGTCGGGAGGGAAAATATGGAGATTAATGTCAAAAAAACAAAAATAGTAGTATTCAGAAACGGGGGGAGGAGGAAAAGAAACGAGGCGTTCACTTTTAAGGGGGAGGATATAGAAATAGTGAAAGAATACAAATATCTGGGATACTGGTTTTCCACGAAAAACACAGTAGGAAAACACCTGATGAGTCTAGTGGGGAAAGCGAGAAAGGCGATCAACTCAGTTTGGGGAGTAATGAAAAGGGCACATGTGAACAAACTGAAACAAAGACTACAACTATTTGACTCGTTAGTAAAGGCTGGAGCGCTCTACGGAATTGAAATTTGGGGTTGGAAGAGGAGAGAAACTATAGAAAAACTACAGGGTATGGTGGTAAAAATGATAATGGGTTTAAACAGAAATACACCGGATTACATTTGGAAATTGGAAGCGGGGCGGCGAAGTATAGAGATAGAGGCAAGGCGAAGGGTGGGAAATTATATTTTAAGCATTGTAGATATGGAGGCAGACAGATGGCCAAAAATATGCTTAAAAGAGGAAATCAGGGGAATTAAAAACGGTAAACCGTCAAAATGGGGGAGGGAACTACAGGAAGCAATGGGAGAAGTGGGAGATGGGAGAGTCATTGATCTGTTATGGGAAGGGGGAAACCGCGGAGCACTGGCTAAGGCGCTAAAAGAAGGAGTCATGAGGAAAAAAGAACAAGACACGCAACAGGACTGGGTAAAGGCAGACAACTCCACCTTCTGTCCTTTTTACGCGGAAATAAAAAACGATGTAGAGAGTGGAGATTACTGGGACAAGGAAGAGGTGAACGGGGAGCAGAAAGAAATCTGGGCACGTCTGAGATGCGGGAATTTGGAGAAAAAAGGAAAAAAAGGTTACATAAATACGAACTGTGGGCTATGTGATGAGGAGGAGGAAAGTATTGAACATATCTGGGTATGCAAGGCAGTGAGAGTAGGCATGCGAAAGGAGGTGATCCAGGCAGTAGATAATTGGGCAGGAAAGAAACAAGGAACGGAGCTCAGAAATTTGACTATAGACTGTTTAAGGGGGGAACTACGGCCGGAACTATGCGACTACCTTAAGGCATTTAACAGTGTTAAGAAAAATAAGAAAAAGAGAACCGAGAGTACCGAGGAACCCATGGAATAATGGGCCAAGAATATATATTGTGAATGTCTTTCTATTAGATAGTTAAAATGTGGAAAATTATTTAGATTAAAATTGAAAATCTATACATGGTATTATTAGAAATAAGTAATAATATAAAAGCGAGCTATAGAGAGAGGACATATGTACATACAAAGAGCGGAATGTAAAAGGTGTAACACCATACTATGGAAATAAAACCTACTACTACTACTACTACTACTACAAAAAACGTCTCTACAAAAAGAGGTGTGCACTCGAAGGGTCACTCGAGGTGTGCACTCGAAGGGTTAAATAAATTTCTTGTTCGAAAAAAATCTAATTTTGCGGCGTTTGTTTGAGCGGTATGCATAAACTTGAAATGTCAAAAAACACGATTTTTTTATTACTTTTTTTATAGCCTAGGATTTTTTAAATAAATTCCTTGTTCGAAAAAATCTAATTCCGCGGCGTTTCTTTAATAACTTTAATAAATATTAAAGTTTTTATGAATATTGCAATTTAATCAATATTAAAATACAAACATTTTTATATAAATGTCTTCTTTGAAAAAATCGAATTCCGCGGCGTTTCTTTAATAACTTTAATAAATATCAAAGTTTTTATAAATATTAAAATACAAAGGTTTTTCTATAAATTTCTTCTTCGCAAAAAATCGAATTCCGCGGCGTTTCTTCGAGCGGTCTGTACCAACTTGAAATGTGTAAAATCCGATTTTTTATTGCTTATTTTTATAGCCTAGTGCTTCGTTTCTGTATTAAGAAACGCTTCGATATTTTGCTCCTGGTTCGTTCCTAAAAAATGAACAAATTCGACCGCACAGGGGTTCACCAAAAAGCATGGCGTCCAACCGGCTGCCAGTGTGTCGCAATTTTGCATTGAACAAATTCCTACCTTTTTTTATGGACCTCTTTTTCCGGGTCCATTTAGAGATACCAATCGTTCATTTTCAATCAATTTAATCCGTTTTTTGAAATCAGCTTATTTTCTCGCTCAACCGTTAATCAAACGGACAAGATTGATTGCGTCGCGAACAGTTAATTCTGCCGGTCTGACAATGCTTTTTTTTCCATAGCGCTTGTCCCCTTTTTCCTCGGTCTCGGTTGAGTGGATATTTCCAATTATGAAGTTGACGCGCAAGGCACGTGCAGCCTCATTTGAGAGTTTCGAAACATATGCTGGAATAAGGTAAACAAATCTTTTCACCATTTGCCCGTTTGATATGCAAATGGTGTTTTGAATGCTTTTTTTTCTTTTTTTTTCGAGACGTTTTGATCGTCCGCTTGATTGCCCCGAAGCCCGAAACGAATCGCCTGGTGCAAGATGCCGCATGTCGAGCATATGCCGAGGAGTCGTTAACTAATGTGTAAGAACCAGGAAAACGGGAAGACAGAAAAAAGAGATCGTAGTGTCGATGTCCAAAAAAGAGAGATATCGATTTTTATAACGAATATGTTGTTATTACGAAACTGCCGACTCCTCTGCTTGTTTTCCCAACATATTCGTATTGCCGTCGCTCCGAAGGTTCGTCCAGACACCGTATAAATGAATATCAGTCGCGAACACGCTAGATATAGAGTAGTATATAGTCGACAACAGTCTCCGAAATGGTATTTTTTAAAGATTTATCGTACTTTATTGCGGCTTATCGTACACACAAAAAACTTATGCAAATTCGATAGAAAGTTGTGATTTATTCAAATTGTACAGAGCAAACTATAACTTTGCAAAATATTCGAAAGTTGAATATGGCTTGAAGTATGTTTCGAAAGTTGAATTGAACCTACCCTGCAGAATGCCATAAGGAGCTTCAAATGACATCTCGGTCAAGATTTGGAGATCCTAGACGACACTAAACGGAAGCGCAAACCAGTCGAAATGGATGGTATTGAGGTTTGCATCGTTAAGGAGGTACGATCATTTCCACGGGGTCAAAAAAGAGTCCAAATTTATTTTACCCACAGCTGCTCTGATTGATGTTTAACTATATTGATTATTCGTATTATCGACTATAGTGTGCCAAATGTTGTGGCAAATAATGAATTTATTGCACGTGAACAAATAAAAACTTAGAAATTAGATTGTCAACGACGGCACGAAAAATGCAAAAAAAAGACAACAAATATTTAATTTTTTTTGTCATAAACATACCCACTTCGCATAAACGCGGGCATTGACTGAAAAATGGATCGGGTCTCCAGCGACGAACGATACCCTGATCGGGTTAACATTATTAAATGCAAGCCTATTAAAATAGGCTTGCATTACCTCAGCGGAATTAACACGATAGGGAGAATATAATTATACATATTATTGATACGTGATAAATGATAAAACTCCGTAAATTGTTGGTTCCATATTTTGTGGCGACTTCTATGCAAATTAATTTCAAAACAAAGCTGGGTTATGTTCGCCAAACGCATCAGCTGTTACTCGCGACGTTGCTAAGTATGTGGGTGCTATTTCGTCGTTCTGACAATGTGCAACCGGAAATTGAAACTTTCTTGTAATGTAGTGCTTCAACTACACGGTGAAGATTGATTTTCTTATTTTTTACAATATCTATTATATCTAATCTATCGAATTTGAGTTTTCCAACGGGTTTAGTTGGATACGTGAGCAGAAAACCCACGATCACCGCACTTCCGGTTGACCGTCTCCATAAGACGACGTGCTTCGGTAACTCAAAGTGCTCGACTTTGCAGTTTTATTGCGAAAAAACGAAACGGTCAAAATAGCTCAAATTTTTCCTATGGGCGCAAAAAGTAGTTGACAAAATCATATAAAAATTTCAAATCCGAAAGTTGGATTCGTAGTAATGATCGTACGTCCTTAAAATGCAATGGAAATGTATTTTTTTTCGTATCTCGTATTTTTAGCACATACAGGCTGGGGAAGTCACCGAAACATTTTTAAGAATCCTCATTGAAAATTTGTAACCAAAAACTGCAAAAATTTTTTTATGTTGTAATAAAACTGAAGAAGTTAGAGAATTAAGCCAAATTTTCGTTGCATTCCATAGATGCAAGCTTCAACACTATTGAAATGGTCTCCTATGCGCCACGGACGGAATACTACGAGCCCTCCAAAAGTCGATACTTAAAAAGTTTATTTAAAAGGTTTCAAAGATAGTAGAACCATGGTATCCATAAGATGTTGATTAGAAGATATTTTTTTATCAACGCACTTAAGACGGAATGACACCTCATCGCGGTCGGTATAGTAGAACAATTATAGATACCCAAAAATCTCTGAAACGGCTCTTCAGATTCCGTCGAAACTTTTCCAAACGACATCAAATAGATAGACGAACAGCTGTCTGCCCCTCAAATTTTCTGAATTTGAGAGAAAAAAACGTAGATCAGCTGATGATAAGCCAATCTACGTTTTTTTTCTCAAATTCAGAAAATTTGAGGGGCAGACAGCTGTTCGTCTATCTATTTGACGTCGTTTGGCAAAGTTTCGACGGGATCTGAAGAGCCGTTTCAGAGATTTTTGGGTATCTATAATCGTTCTACCATACCGACCGCGATGAGGTGTCATTCCGTCTTAATGTTCAAAATGTTCACAAAAATCCGGGTTTTAGTTTTCTCCACAGCGCCGAAGTTGTGGCAGTTCATTTTGGGGGAAAAAAGTGAGGTGAAATTTTAAATAATCAGTTTTAATTCAATAACTCTTTAGTATAAATTCGTACACTTTTTTTCAAATGGGAACGTTGTAGCCATTGAAAAGACGCGTCGATCGAGTGTTTGATCATCACTCTCCAATAATATCTTCACCCTTAAAAAAATGGTTGAAATATAAATAAAAAAATTATTGAATAACTAAAAAAGAATCGATTTTTCGGGTATGGTTTAAATGTACGAAATGTAGAGAATAATTTTCTCTATATTTTAGTTTCTATGGACCACCCTTTAATTTCGATTCTCCAACCCGTCTCGAGGGTTGAAAATTCAAAATGAAATTCTGGGAAAACTATTGACCGCACTAATTCGCCGCCGTGGAACAATTTGTAGCTTGAACCCTCAGCTACATTTTTGTCCACAGCGCCTAACTCGTATTTCTTTATTTTTGGTCAATAGTTTTCCCAGAATTTCATTTTGAATTCTGGGAGGTGTTGGAAAAAGCGCAATTTAAAGGCGCTTCATCGAAACGAAAATATAGAGAAAGATATTCTATACATTTCGTACATTTAAACCATCCCCGAAAAATGCATTGTTTTTAAGTTATTCTTTAAACAATTTTTTGGGGGCGAAGACATTATCCGAGAGGGATGAATACTCGATCGACGTGTCTTTTCAAGGGCTACAATGTTCCTATTTGAAAAAAAATTGTGCGCATTTTTCGTAAAAAGTTATCGAATTAAAACTGATTTTTTAAATTTCACCCCATTTGTTCACCCCCAAAATGAACTTCCACGATTTCGGCGCAGTGGACAAAAATTAAGCTTCGTTTTTTCTGAACATTTTGACTTCTAGCGCCGACCTCGTAGGGGTTGTACTTTGGCATTAATCGACCCTCATCTCCCTTCATCCCCTAAAAAAACCCTACGTTCCGATTTTTGGGCAAACTTGGATTTTGCTCCCGCGGCACCTACAAAATCCATATTTTGTACATTTAGAGATTTTAATATACATACAGCACGACTGTACGAATAACTACTATTTGAATCATATTTTCATATCGCTGTCCATGCTTTCGTTAAGTCATTATATCGAATTATTTGAATATGCGGTTCCTTCGGGTGACTTCGTCATTTACGGCCCACTGAACTTTCATCACTTTCATGCATATATTCATAACCATGTTACGTTAGTTCTAAAGTTCATAAAGAGAATGATGACGTCTAGATGCTAGACCATATTTTTAATTTTATTCGTGTTTCTTGTGTTGATTATTAATATATATCTGAATATTTATATATGTCTGATACAACTTCAGGAATAGATTCTCCAAGGTTCTACTACAGATGTGCCCAAAAAAGTCGAAAATTTTGAAGATGTAAATGTATCCCCCTCTCCCTTAAAATAGTTATCGCAAAGATATTTTTTTCCATAAGTAAGCCCTTACTTCCCAGTAAGACATGTTGAAAAAAAAAAGATTTTTCTAGATCTCTTTCCGAGTTATGTGCTGCGGGGGCAGCGTTTTATCGCAGCGAAAACCCGTGAATGAAATAATGAAGTGGTTTTACGAACCAATTTCTTCCGATTTCGTGAATGTCGCGTGGATAAGTGAATAAGAAAAGAGAAAGAACGTGAAGCAACATCGTCCGATTTTGTTTGTTTGACAAAGCTCATGTGATATGTCCGTCACGCTATAACGTGAGACGTACGTATACGCATGCTCCAAATTTCGAGGGTCTTCAGCCTATCTTTACAATTTATCTGGGAAATACGCGAGCATTCATTTTTCTCGATTCCAGCCGAAGACCTCGTCCTACGCGCGCGCGCGCTTCCATTGAATTTCTTATACGAGAAATATTTACGATAGTTAAATTTAGCATAGACTCTTTTCACTGGCACGTCGCCAGGCTTAGCGCGTATTTCAGGTACACGAGTCTTCGACGTGCGCGGACAATATAATTCTAAGTAGACGCGTCACTCGGCTACGTGCGACGGTAGTGCCATCTCGCGGTAGCATTTCCAAGCAAACGCGTAGTTCCGGCATTATCGACGCTTGCAAGCCAAAGAACCGTTAGAATAATTCGTTTGAAGGGTTAGGTGCGGAGACGACGCGAAAATCAGGGTTATTAAAAAATAATCATTTCGGAGGGATAAGATGATTGAAAAAATCGGTTGGACATTTATTTGTATGTACATTAACAATGTTAGGTCCCAAATTTCGTTGAAAAATAGTCATAATTAAGGCAGAAAGTTTAAATGACAAAATATCGATTTTTTTTTATTCCATAGATTGTTAGTAAAACTATTCAAGAATATGTTTCCAAAGTGGTATAAATAATTCATTATCGCTTCGGATTTTTTGTTTTCGGTAATTTATTTCAAACACGTTTTACTTGAAACGACTTTTTTAAAATTTGTATACACTCTAGCCCAAAAAGTTTGTAACCTATAATTTTATAAAGCGGGAGTTTCTTTATATAATTACGCTCTATGTTAACCTAAATTTGGGGTAATATCATATAAAGTATATTTTTATAGCAAAACAGGTTATAAAATAATGGCAAAAGTTATACCCTTTTGTCTAAACACCTCTAAAAACTGCAAATTTCAAATTTTTGGTCCGAGTCAAGTTCATATAGAAGGAAAACATGTTCTTAAAGTAATCTTCAAGCGGTATTGATTTCCGATGAAAACTCCGGCCCCATTGTACAAAAACAACAACGCCTGATGGCGACCCTCAAAGGTTATATGTTCCATCTTTTCAAAGGAAATGGTTTGAAAAAATTACAATCCTTGATAGACAACATGTATAAAATATTCCCAAAGTTTGAATAAATTCTGTTAACGCGTTACCCCCACTTGTAGCGCAAAAAAAGACCTTTTTCATGAATTTTTTTAAAGAAAACTACAAAACTTTTTTAATCGATCAATATACCATCTTAAAGAACACATCTTGAAAAACTTTCAATAATTTTTTTATTGAAAAATATTACATTGTTTAGTGGCAAATGGCCGTCAATGAAATAATGTTTTTATATACACGGTTTGCGGTGACCAACATTGCGGCGAAGTGGATCATCTGAAAAAAAAATGCGGATGGATTTAGTCAAATATAAGTATAAACTAGTCTTTAATCGAAGGATTTTAAAAAATATTCATTTTTCACAAAATGGCGAACAGTCAAAGTTAATGGTTCGATTTTAACGGGAAAAAACGGCCATTTTTTGGCTATAAAACGGCCATTTTTTTCGAAAAAAAAATCGAACGATTAAAGACTACATTTTTATGTATTAAATAAGCCTGCAAAATTTCAAGAAGATCGGTTCATTAGTGTTCGAGTAATCTTGGTCACCGACTTCAGAAATGCCATTTTGAGAAAAACGCGTTTAAAGTTTCAATTTCAGTTCTTCAATTCACGGATTCTTCTCTTTCAACGCTCATATCTCACAAGGAACATCCCTCAGGTGTCCGCCTCCGATTTTGTTGAAACTCATATATGTGATAGAGCATCAAAAATTTTGAGACACGTATTTTTTTTATCGGCGGAAAAACGGTTTTGAGGGGTGAAACGCGCCCTCGAAAATAGGGGTGTTTTTCGTTTTTCGTCGATAATGGTATCGTTCTCATCTCAAATGTGTAGTACATGAAAAAATAAACATTGTTGCGATTTGAATTTTTTTTATATCTCATACCGTTAAAACGTTATCGACGAAAAACGAAAAAACATCCCTATTTTCGAGGGTGCGTTTCACCCCTCAAAACCATTTTCCGCCGATAAAAAAAAATACGTCGTCTCAAAATTTTTGATGCTCTATCACATATATGAGTTTCAACAAAATCGGAGGCGGACACCTGAGGGATGTTCCTTGTCAGTCATTTTTGTTCGGATGGACTTGAAATTTTCAGGACATATTCTCAGATACTTATACTTCAAAAAAATGCAATAAAAAAAATCGATTTTCTCAAAATCGCAAGTGGGTTTAACCCCTTAATTCGACAAACGAGTTTTTTAAATTTCATTTTCACAGAGGCCTTGCCCATTCAAAAAACACTTTTCCATTTGAAAAGACTCCACTTCCCATATTTTTTAAACTATTTAAAAAATTGTACATGTCGAATATTTATAATTATCGATGTTCGGAAAATATCGTTGTTCAATAGACGACAGCACAATACGCAAATTCTTTGAAAGTCATGAAGTTTTCATGGAATATCACAATTATGTGGATATCTGGAACTTCAGTGTACGATCCAACTTGACCGCTTTTATCAAAATGATTTTCACTGTTTGTGTTCGCAGGTGTTACCGGACTCTTCTACCTCGTTTTCTTCAGCGCTCTCGCGGTTTTTTGTGCCTTGTGCTACAAGGGGCTCATGGCCTCCTTGAGTTTGGAGAAGCCCACATGGACGTTAGAAAGTAGTTTAATAGGAACAAATCCCGGTAAGAATAATCGTAACAATTCTATTTAAATATATAATATAAACAATAATCCTATTAAGTGCGCGCGCTCGCGTGTGTGTGTGTGCGTGCGTGCGTGCGTGCGTGCGTGCGTGCGCGTGTGCGTGCGTGCGTTTGTGCGTGCGTGCGTGCGTGCGCGTGTGCGTGCGTGCGTTTGTGCGTGCGTGCGTGCGTGCGCGTGTGCGTGCGTGCGTGCGTGCGTGCGTGCGTGCGCGTGTTCGTGCGCGTGTGCGTGCGTGCGTGCGTGCGTGCGCGTGTGCGTGCGTGCGTTTGTGCGTGCGTGCGTGCGTGCGTGCGTGCGCGTGTGCGCGTGTGCGTGCGCGTGTGCGTGCGTGCGCGTGTGCGTGCGCGTGTGCGTGCGTGCGTGCGTGCGTGCGTGCGTGCGTGCGTGCGCGTGTGCGTGCGTGCGTGCGCGTGCGCGTGCGTGCGTGCGCGTGCGTGCGCGTGCGTGCGTGCGTGCGTGCGTGCGTGCGCGCGTGTGTGTGTGTGTCCGGACGATAATTGATGCATCCTCGAAAAAAATCACTGGATCATCCGTTTGTTTTATTTAATCGAATATCGCGCGACGAGCTTTCCTGGAACCCCGTTCTAAGGAGTGAACCGGGCGATAAAGCACAAACCTCGTTTCGGCTACTTCAATGACAAACTCTTGACTCTACGGTTAAATGATAGTTGACACTCGACTCTTTATAAGAGCTTACATTAGTCACGGGACTGGCCCACTAATGAGATTAACTACGCTTCGCAGCCGGCGTCGATGAAGCGAACTTGGTACTCTTTTGACACCGGGAGTCGAAGGCTCTTTGGAAATCGTAGTTTTGCGAACCGGAAGTAGGTTCGATGTTGAACCGGCAAAAATTTAATTTCTAATCGGCTATCTAACCGGAAGTCGATTGGTATCTTGATGAAAATCGAATCAATGCTGCACCGGAAGTTGCTGCGATATTAAACGGGCAGTCGAATCAGTATCGAAAGTAAAGTAAAATCTCAAATCGAACCGGAGGTCCAATTGTTATTGAGCGAGAAGTCGAATTACTATCTAAGCGGAAGTCGAATCGTTATCGAACCAAAACTCTGATTACTACCGAACTGAATCGCGATAGAACCGGAAGTCGAGTTGATATCGAACTGAATGACGAATCGCCAGGTAGCAAAATATTATGCATATGGCATCCGAAAGATATGCGAAACGGATACGGATAATATTTTTTGGTTGTCCAAAGACACCGTTTTGTATTACAAAACGTATCACTTATGGCCGCTTGGCAGATTCGTGTCCGATAAGAACTATACGGCTTATTTGTAACTATACTTGTAACTATACTTATTGATACGTGATAAATGATTTGAAAAAAAATATCCTGCCCATTTCTTCATGAAAATGTACCTATTAATAATCTAGAATATTCAATACAGCTCAATATTCCCGACTGTTGATAAGTTAGTTTTTGTAATAAAGAAATTGATAAGATATTGTTACATCGGTTTCGAAGTTGGCTAGGTCATTATAAATAAAACATCAATTAATTCATAGGAAGTGAAATACAATTGAATATTATAAAAACGGTATAGTCGTTATTGGACTTCTTTCCCGTTACGGTCACGTCTTCTGGTGGTTGCCATGCTCCAAAACATCTCTTGGATAACCTCAAAATCAGTCGTACGCTTTTAGAATAAAAAGACAATACATTAAATACATATATGTACTCACAGAGATGAAAAGAGTAGTAGGATGAAAGGCACTCGTGTATATATATATTTCAACACCTTTATTTTTCAACTATTTGTTGTTACACACCATTTTTTGCCGGTGAAATGAAGTATGACATGCTACATTAGCACTATGATAAAAGTGATCCGTTGGATGTCATCTTTAGAGCAACATTTGGATGACTTTACTATTTCCCGCCAATACCGCATATCTTAAAAGCCATCATATTACCGATATTTGAAAGATGTCATGAAAAAAAACGTCTTATGTAATTCGTCTTTATGATATCCTTTGGACAACGTTGAAGTAGATACAATAGATAATAGTAAACAGATAACTTTTGGATAACTCAAAAAAGTCATCGATTGGATAATATTTTGGGATACCTTTAAGACATCCGTTTTCATCGCCGAAAGATATCATAAAATATATAACTTTACGGAAACCGGTGGGTTGGTCTAGTGGTTAGCGTGCTGGCCAGCGGACCGGGAGGTCGCGAGTTCGATTCCCAGTCGCGTACTTTCGTCGTGAAATGTTTTTATTCGACATTTATCGGCGAAAGACGACTAGTACCGTGACTGGGAAGCGAACTTGTGGCTGGCTGTATCGGTATAGGTTTTCCGCAGTTTCCCTATGCCCATGGCAGGTATGTCATGGTGAATACGATACAGAGGGGGAAGTCGGCTTCGGCCGCAAGGGGGAACAGGCGGTAAGGGGAGAGAGTTGTGGAATGGGGAAGAAGAGGGTGTGGGGGGGATATGTGGAATGGGAGGTACACTGTAAAAAAAGATATAAAATTTACAATACATTTAAGGGACAAAAGAAGAATTGAATTTTACGAACTCAGTAAATGAAATTGAATTTAAGACACTTCTACCGTAAATTTAAAACAGGAACATGAAATTCTAACGTGGATATAGAATTTAATAGATGCAACATGGAATTTCCAAGAAAAGTTTGCAAATTTATGGAAAATGCATTGCATCAACCCGTGCCTTAAATTAAAGATTACAACAGTTGTATATTAATTCAAACATAAAACACAGAGTATTGAAAATACAAAACGCGCTCAACCCACCTCGGCCGCTCGCGACGACCGATGGTCGCGCGTAGTTCGCGTAGCGCCCGAGGGACGGCGCCTTGTTCCGCACTTTCCCATAGCCACTCGCAGCTGCGGTCGGGCATATAACCCGACCACCGGCTACGATCGTCCTAGGAAAAATAGACGCGTTTGCAATTCGTACACTCGTCGGAGAGTGTCACAAATTCGTTACCCCTCCATATCCACGCCAGAGTCGCAGCTCTTGAACTCGCCTCTCCGGAAGGAATTTTTTTTCCCTTTTTACGCCGCCAGGTGTTGAAGGAAGAAATTTCACAAAAACCACCTTTTTTATCTCTAGCCGTCGAGGAGGATAAATACGAGTCACATTTTCAGTGGGCTTAATTATCAATTTCTGAAATAAACTTAATACTTAGATCAGTAATTTTAATACACACCCGTATGTTGATATTAGCAAATGGTTCTTGAATTTAATATGCATGGATGTGAACATTTTTTTACACGTGCATTATTTTTCAAACGCACTAGTATATTAATATTACGGGGCTACACTTTTATTTTTAAAATAACCTGCTTTGGATTTTCAAAATATTATCTGAAATTTCATAAACGGCGTCCGCATAAAAACATCATACACTTGTGTATTAATTTTTATACAGAAGCTTTTTACAGTGTACATTAAAGGTAATACTTTGGTTCTGTGAAATTAATACATACCCGTATGCTGATATTAGCAAATGGTTCTTGAATTTAATATACACTCGTCTATTGATATCAGCAAATGGTTCTTGATTTCAATATACTCGGATGTGATTATTCATTTACATGTGCATTATTTTTCAAATGCACAAGTATATTAATATTACGGAGGTACACTTTCATTTTTCAAATAACCTGTTTTGGATTTTCAAAGTCGTATCTGAAATTTCATAAGCGGTATCCGCATAAAAACTTCCTACACTTGTGTATTAATTTTTATACAGAAATTTTTTACAGTGTAAGAAGGAAGTTGAGGCGGATGGGGCTCGTAAAAAGGGAAAAACCCCTGTACGGTTGGAACGAACCAATAAAAAAAAAGTATATATATAACTTTACGGCAGCATTATACGGGATGTCATTTGAAAGATGTCGAATAGTCATCTTAAATGTCTTAAAGGTAACCTGACAACGGCAACTTATCGATGTCAATTTGACATTTATGCTGCCTGGGTAGCGAGCAGGAATTCAAATCAAATATCCAACCGGAATGAAACGTCGACCGGAGGTCGAATGGAAATTAAACCGGCTGAAAATGTGGGATAGTATGATCCTGAAATTCACCGTTCCCAAAAAGCAAAGCCATAGTTACATTGTGCAGATTGGGAGAAAAGTAATTTCGTAGTTACTCTTTGGGGAGGATCAATTTAGGGATAAGCCACCCTACGGAATAAATGTTACGGAGGCAGCCAAAGTTTCGTCAATGTCTTGGCAAAACGTCAGCCCGTTTTGTACGATGGATTTGTGGGGCTCTCAATGAGAACGAATTTGATGCTTCCCTCCATAAGCGCGAAGCTCGATGCAACCACGAAAACGTTCAGAGCACGAATGCGTGCTTCAACCCTTGGGAAGAGGTTGAGGTTAATGAGGTGGGTCCCTTAACCTCTTCAACCTATCATCATTTTCTAACCGAATTTTAATCGACAGGTTTGGGATTTCGGCCTTTACCTCGGACAACCGAGGGGCGATCTCTGATATGGTATGATGCGTCCAATGCGACTCAAGTCCAAGACTGGATCTCCAATATCGATCACTTCTTAGAGCGTAAGTATAACTAGCCTATGCGTATAACGGGCTTGCCATTTTAAATGCGCAGGCCTAATAAGTCACCAAAATGAAACGCCCAATAGCGGGATACAATTGTTTTGCACTACTTCATTATATGAATTCATTCCGAGAGCTAGGAGATGAAGGTTGGTGGAAGCATCTTGAGGCAACGCGTTTTGTGACTTTTACGAGTACATGTCGAAAAAAAAGCGCCTCAAAATGACGTGACATTTTGAATAACGCGCCATTTTTCTTGTTGCGAACATAGAGTACTAAGCTTTGATGACTGCCATCAGGAAGTATTGAGGTTTAGTCTTGGAGAATTACACGATCGAGCAACGCTAGAAATTGTTTATTTGCTGCATTGTTACTGCATAGTTCTTGCAGACGAATATCCGATATTAAGATTTTCATTAAGTAAGTTCAGTTAAGTGTTTTCACTAAGTAAAACACACGCTGTAGTTCATTAAAAATAACAAAAACACGCATCATTTGGACTTGCCTCAATGAAAACAACACTTCTTAAGACAGAAATTTGAATAAAAAAAAAACAATTCCAAACTGAAGGGAAAAGTCTGGACTATCAAAGTTGAACATTCGATTCGGTAGAGACCTCGAAAGTTAATGAAAACTCTTTGCAAATTTCTTGAACGTTTATCGTAAAAAGAGATTATAAATAGACGAGAAAATGTTCACCCGGTTATTGAAACACTAGGAGGCTGAACATTTTCATTCATGATTGTTGGAAAATAATTTTTCGTGGAGACAACGATTGAAAAGTCATCGTAAAACGAACATTTTTTAGAAGACAAACGAACAAATTTCCATGCTCATTCATTTTCCTTGATCGATGTCAGATTACTTGAATTCTTCGAAATTACCGAACGCGGGAAGAAATCAACAGATATGCAGCTACGACCACCAAATAGTACAGGGGGGAAACGTTTGCGCCGTTGATGTCAACAAATGGGGTCCCTGCTCGTCCGATGAAGGTTACGGATTTAATAATTCCTCACCTTGTGTGTTCATCAAGCTCAATAGGGTAAAACATCGCTTTCTTCGCTCCACCGATGGGCCTACAACAATATTTGAATACAATGCACGACAATGTGTAGATGTAAACACGTGTTTCGTTTTTTAGATATACGGATGGGTTCCGGATTTTTACAACGACCCGGAGAATCTTCCGAGCAACATGCCGAAATCGTTGAGCGATCGAATCAAAACTTTTAACAGTACATGGGTCAGTAATCGAGTAACTTAAATTAATTGTAAATTTAATTTGATTTAGTCAATTCAATTTAGATGTGCCACAGACTGCATATTTTTACTGAATCTTATTTCTATGCTTAAGAAGAAATGTTGAATTTTTTCTAAATGCTATATAGAGACATTCTAGTAGTTCGTCGTTTTATATTTTCTCGATTTCTTGGATTTAATTTGGAGTAACGTGCTTGTCAATGTAAATTTAAAAAAAACATTGGAGGAGTACCAAGGATTTATGAAATGTTGATTTTCGAAGAGATTACACACTATAATGCCGACGATCATTTTTTATTTATTATATGAATGTTAATAACAGAATTTTTCAATACTTTGCACAATTTTTTGGCAATTCCTTAATAAATGTGCTAAATAATTCGTCTAACATTTTTTGTGTTAATCGAGGGTAAATTTATTACGGAAATTCGATTGTGCAAGCACCATCGAGGAAGCGCTTCTCCAACAAAAATGCGTTTGAAGATTCGACACGTGATTTTTCGCTTATGACATAATAAAATTATAACAAAATAAAAATAATAATTATTATTGAACCTGTGAGCTTTTAAAGAGATTTTCAAAATCACGTTCACCTCCCAGTGTTCTTTATTGTGAATATAAAACATCGGAGAAGTACCATGGATGCAGCAAACGTTTATTTTCGAAGAGATTGCGCACTTAAATTTCTACGATAAAATCTTTTTTTTTATACGAACGTTAATTGCAAAAGGATTTTTCAATACTTGGCAAAAATTCTTGGTGATTCTTTGAGAAATGAGCTAAAGAGTCTTGTGTAAATTTTTTAAAGTTAATCGGGTCGAACCTAATAACTACAGAAATTCGATTGTGCAAGCACATTCCGCTATTCCGATGAAAATGCGATTAGAGTTTCGGCGCCTGATCTTTTTCCGTAATAAAATAATAATTATTATTGTTCTTAAACCACTAAGCTGAAGATTTAAGAAAATTCTCATTTTCTTCCCACAAGGTGGTGTTGCCCTTAAAATGAGAATTAGACAGTGACCGGATAATAAATGAATGCATTATAAAATCCGGTTTCCGGATATACATTATAAAATAAAATAAATAAATATATAATATATAAATAATAAATAATATATATATATATATATTAATAATAGATAGATAATAATAATAATAATAATTATATATATATATATATATATATATATATATATATATATATATATATATATATTATAATAATATAATATGTATGTAATATAATATAATAAATAATATATAAATCCATTATAAAATAAAAAGTAACCGGAAATCAAACTAATGCATTATAAAATCGTTTTTTTTTGCAGCTTAACACCGTTTGGGTCTCTTGCGAAGGAGCTGCTCCATTCGATCGTGAGAATATCGGCGAGGTAGAATATTACCCGAAAAGCCATGGTTTTCCCGGATATTATTATCCCTATGAAAACATTCCGGGTTATCTTAGCCCACTCGTCGCTGTGCACTTTCGACGACCCAAAAGTGTGTACACCAATTTCTCTACTCTATACACATATACTATGGTTTATGGGGCAAAAAAGCTTCTTTACCTCTTCAATCAATATTATTAGGGTTTAAAAAAATGCACGTCAAATTTAAACTCTCCACGTTCTTCAAGTAATATCGCTGGACAGTTTTTTACCCATTTAAGGAGGTACGATCATTACCACGAATCCGACTTTCGGATTTGAAATTTTTATATGATTTTGACGAATACTTTATGTGCCTATCGCCAAAATTTCAGTTATTTTGACCGTTTAGTTTTTTTCGCAATAAATCTGCAAAGTCGAGCACTTTGAGTTACCGAAGCACGTCGTCTTATGGAGACGGTCAACCGGAAGTGCGGTTTTTATGGTGGATATGTTAATATTATTATTACGAAGATTACTACCGACCTAATGTTTCAGTCTTTATTTGTTCACGTGCAATAAATTCATCATTTACCACAACATTTGGCACACTATAATCGATAATACGAATAATCAACATAAGTAAACATCAATCAGAGCAGCTGTGGGTAAAATAAATGTAGACTCTTTTTTGACCCCGTGGACGTGATCGTAACTCCTTAATTTACACAAGAGATGCGATCGTTCAAACTCGAACAAGTCAACGAGTTATTGATATTTTTCAAATTCGGTCGAAGATTCTCAGCGCTGAGACTTGCACACGCGGAAGATTTTCATTATTACACGAATTATCGGTATCGATATTGTTATTTTTACAAAAAATTCAGGTTCTTAAAACATACGTACATTTGTTTTGAAAATAAAAACACTTTCTTTTCATATAGCTGCGAATTGTGTAGAAGGACCGATATCGCGATTTCATAAAAGCTTCTGATCGTCTTACACTTAGCTCGCGATCGAAAAAAAAGAAGGATCTTCGTGAATTTCTTCTAAAATAATGTGGGTTGGTTTTCGAGTTTATTTGGTGTGAAAAGCATGGTTTGCAATATCTGCAATTTTTGTACTGCAAAGTATTCATGAATGTGGTAGATACAATGATTTGTGCAGACCGTTGTATGAACAACATACTTCACTTATTTCACCGAATTGTCTAGTACTTGGACGAAGGATTTGGTAAAATATTGATATTTGAAAAAAAAATGGCCACAGTCTAAAGTGACAGTATTGATTTTTGGTGAAAAAAACGCTATATTTTCTCTGATAAAAAAAAACGATGTATCGAAAAAAAACTCCCTCGTTCGAGCACTGCTTTTTGATATGTGAAAGAACCGTGCACAATTTCAAGTTGCTCGGTGCAGCTGGAGATAAATGAATAATTATTACTCTTTTTCTCGCAGGGAACGTAATAATCGCGGTGGAGTGTCGCGCCTGGGCGAAAAACCTCGAGCACGATGCCATGAAAAACATCGGAATGGTACATTTCGAATTGTTGATCGATCACGAAGCAAAAACAAGAGAAATCACCCGTTCGTAAACAGGAAGTCATACTTGCCGTTGAATCAAATGTTTGGTCCTTCATCGACATTTCATCTGAAGATTAGTGCATGAAAAACTGATCGCAACTTCAGGCTACCGGAGAAACCTGAATGGGTCGTTATCACCCTCGTATTTTGAAGCGCAGGGTCACATGCAATCACCACGCCGAGAGATAATCAGCCCTGTATTTCCTTCGGCCGCAAAAAAAAAAGAACCTCTATGACCAATTCACCGTTTCATGCGAATACGAATTGCGCTTCGACGACAGAAATTTTGGATGGTCGATGTCTTAATGTACTTTTCGTGCTAGAATAGTATGAAAAACTTTTCCTCGTGCCTCATTGTAGTAGACAGAGTGATTTTGTGGCAGAGTGCGTTCAACCTTTGCTTGAGTTCATACTCAGATAATCGTTACACATTAAAGAACACATACTCGTACCATAAAAAGTATTCTCCTGGGTGACGATTCTACAATGTCGAACATTCATTTTCGACATTGATCTTTCTTTTTATTTCTTTATTTTTGGTGTTCGAAGCCTTTTTTGCAACTTCAGGTCTCAAATCTCCAATAAAAACGTGTAAAAACGTTCGAACGATTTTCACAGCCTCAATCAGCTAAGTAAAATTTCACCAACGATGAAGAATTCATTTTCTTTGGGTTCCAACGCTGCAAACTTCAAGATCGTCATTGTCTGTGATTTATTATGTGGACAAATAGAAAAATGCAAGGCCAATTACTTATATAAAATTCGACTCGTATTCAAAATATACGAATGGGTTTCCGTGCAATGATATTGTCGATACGTACATACATTAAATTTACATAGAACAATTAAGTAACACTTACAATAAAGCGCATTGATCGTAATTGTGGTTGAATTCACTCAATACGTCTACGTGGCCGTTTGTCAAATATTAAGTTTGTCGCAATCGTATTTCGGAAATACACTGATCAATAGTTGTTTTTGTTTTCGTTACCTCGTCTGAATAATAGTTCTTTGGTGTTTTTTAATGAGAATAAATTGGCCCTTTTACTGGTGATATAAAAATAATGGTGCTAGCTTGGATAAAGTTTTTAAAGGCTATTTGTACAAAATTTGGTAACTTTGATATCAAATATCTCGAATTACAAGCGGCAATGCTCCTTGGATCTTCACGACAACTGCCAATTTTGTAACATCGCGTACGAAACGGTATAAAGGACAAAACAAACCTGTTCTTTTCCGCAACATTCTAGAAACGAGTCGTATCAATTTTTCTTTGTTATCCGGCATTGTTATCGTACGGATTATGTAGATATTAATAAAAAAATAATGTAATTATTACACTACGTGAAAACGTGGAGAATTGGTAATTCACACACAAATTGTTCGACGTTTCCTGCAGTACCCGAAGACGCGCATTTTCATGGCGACTTTCTCACCGATAGTCCCAACAATTGTTTCATTCAGTTTTCACCCGCTTCGAAAATGTACTTACGAATTGAGGGGTCGTCACAGGGTAACGGGTAGAAGATAGCTCATTTTCGAGATTCTCTTTTCGATGGTAGATTTAAAACAAAGCTGCCATAGCAAGATAGAGAAAAGATAGCAAGAAAAACTCTATTGAAGTTTCGAGTGTGGAATTTTCGTATAAACTGTCTACTTACGATCAATCAGCGATGCCAGGTCCATATTTATAACCGTATATACCAACGAACAAAGCAAAAATAAACATAGATTTTTATCTTTATTTTACACTGTGATGATTCCTTAATATCGCCGGGATGAAAAATCGCCGTATCTGCATGTGAATACGAACTATACAAGCGTGATTTTTATGTAGGAAAATACGTACGTAAGTAACGGCAACGCTAGCATTACCTCGTGCGGATGATGAAACTACAATTCGTACAAAAGCAGCAAATCATGTTTGGCTTGATGTTTCCAATACACAGGTTCGACGAACTCTGATGAAGTATGGGCATGTGTTTGTGTGTATAATTGGTAATATCGTGTCCATAAATCGTAGACGGAGCAGCCTGCCGATTAAGCTCCTTAAATAACGACTGCAAGGAACGTTATATGTTGTAAAATAAATTCCAATTGGCAAAAATCGATTGGCAACATTTCGGAGACAAATAGAATTATGATTCATCTCCGAGAGTTATTCATGAATAAAATGAACACATCTGTAACGACTCTTTCTTCAAATTGTGCGAATCAAGACTCTGGATGATAGTTCAATACGCTCATTTTAGATGGCAAACATGTGAAATAGTAAAATGGCACTGGTAATGCTCGGTGGATTGATAAAGCTAACTTTATCAAGATAAAATTAGTATTATATAACAGCTCTGGAGGGGTGGAATGTGCTGGGCATGTAATAAGGGGGAAGACCCCGTACAATGGAATCTACGATAAAGGAGGCCTCTGATGAAGCTCAAAATGGGCAACAAAATAATATCACACTTCGGACAGTATCCAGCTTTTATTGGATAATCTTAACATTATTCGGACGCGATTGATTAAAGAACGATATAACATTATTTGTTTGGGTTTGTTTGTTATTGCAAAACAAAGTGTGGTTCCAGGTAATGCTTATGCAGGCCAGAGGGTAGATTATGTAATTCTAAATGCCATGGTAGTCATGTTCCGATAAGTAAATTTAGTCCGACCGTTTAATGAGGCTCATTTTGATTGGAACCTAAGTAATAAGTAATAATCATTTCAATCCGCGTTTTTCATTAATACATGCCCACATTAACCTATTCGTTGCAGATAATGCTAATTTTAAGGGGTTAGGCTACTCTGACGACGCGAAAATGAGAGTTATCAAAAAAAAATAACTTCGACGCAATAAGATGATTGAAAAATCCTTTGGACATTTATTTGTACGTAGATTAACAATAGTGTGTACCAAATTTCGTTAAAAAATATGCCTAATTCAAGAAGTTACGAACAATCTCATGGAGGACCTTTGAACGTGAGGGGCTCAACGGTTCACTTGATTTTGACCACCCTGTTAATCGGAAACAAAAAAACAGTTTTTTCTTGAAATAGATAGTATTGCCTAAGACTTGACCGAGCTTTTAGCCGTCAGCCCGTTTCAACAATAAAAAATGGATTTTTTTCGATAAAAAAAAATTCATGGTTATTATTAACTAATGAAAAAAATGTTCGGAAAGAAAACGTTGGTCAAGACTAAACTACTATTATACTGAATAAGTGTACCACGTTCCAATCCGTTCATTAGATAACGAGAAATCGCGTACACCGTTTAGAAAAAACCTAGTTTCGAGAAAAACGCGTTTAAAGTTTCACCATATGCACCATATGTCGGACGTTCCTCTTCGATTTGAGTTCCCTCAAGCGACGAACGAGAGTTTTAAAATGTTCACACCAGTAGGCTACACGTTAGGACCCCTTGACTGACTACGTTTCGATAAAGCTATTGTTATCCAATAATAGTTGGATAAACTTGAAAGTAGGGTAATTTTTTGTTAAATTTTGCTAAACTTCTGACTGATAAAAATCAATGGAAATTATTTAAAATGAAATATGATACAAAATACAGTGTCCCAAATGTCACGGAAGAATATGCATTAGCCGCGAATGTTAAATGTTGCGTGACATTTGGGACACCCTTTATATCAATTGTAATTGGCTATTTGAAATGAAAATATCAGTTACAGTACATCCTTTTTAGAGAATTGCGAATGCCGCTTACCTGCACTTTAGTCGTCGATGAAATATTTTTCAAATACCGCAAAACAGGCTTCAATCAAAATTGAAACAGTTTCAAGTTAGCAGCAATAAATCAATGTCGCCTAACCAAATGCACGTTTTACTGCGTTTTTCTTTTATTACTCAGGTCTGTACAATGAAAACTGAATTTTTCGTTCGGGAATCTTATAAAATTGATTAAGAATGTGACAGTTTCTCAGAAATTGTCAGACTATAGACGAGAGCGGATGGTTGTGCTTCTTTTTCTTAATCTTCTTGGGGCAGTATTTTTAGCACGGAAAGATACAACACGAAGAGACGCGGTAGCGTCTAGAGGCCGAGTAATAAAAAATAAAATTTCGTTGCTATATGTATACACGTGTAGCGATTGACATATTTCGAAATCGCCTTGTGTAGGTACGATGTTTTTCAAAAATTCTATTAAATTCCGATACCAATACATTCGATCTATTTTATTTATGTATAATAGTCTGGATTTAGAAAAGAAATATTTATTGTAAGATTTGGCCCGACACTACTGGACAGTACGAGGGTATTGTAGTTTATCTCTTCAAGTCAGCGTCGAATAAAAATAATTGGCTGGCGGTCGATACGATGAGGCACTGCTGGAAATCGATATTTCAGACTTAGTAGTAAACATGAATATTTTGAAGTTGACGGACGAAACGAAAGAGAAAAATGCTCTTCCGCTTCGATCGGATATTTTATCCAAACTTGCCAACAATTTTGGCCGTACATTTCAAGCAACCTTTTGATCCATAAACAAGAGTAAAAAGTAGCATAATTGCTTCTATATAATAACTGTACTGGCGTCATAAAGAAGGCGGCATCTACAAAAAAAAAATCGGAAATGCCTTTTTCGTACCGTTGGAGTCAGTACAAAATTTCCCATCGTTCTGTATAGTGAAACGCATTTTCGATTTTTTCGTAGATGCCGCCTTCTTCCACATGACAGCAGTATAAGGCACTTTATAAAATTGGCTTGGACCATTGTAATGTATTCTTATTTGCCAGACAGTAAAATAAACGAGTCGTGGAAAGACAAGAATTCGTGTAAAAGAATGTAACTTGATTTGTTTCGTCTACGTAATATCGTATCTATCGTGTATCGTGAGTTCGCGAGGAATCTGTGTTCCTGGACGTCGCACGTCGCCGAAGGTCATTATTTCGTGACACTTGTTCTCTGCATATTGATCAGAAGAAGTATTAAGACTAAACAAAGAAAATAATCCACCAAGAACCGAAGGTCTACGTCTCGATCGTAGAACAATCTCATATTATTTTTATTTACAACGAATCGCACGTGGAGCCTCGATTCGAAAGTGCACAGAAGAACAAAGCAGCGGGGCACGTCTCTATGGAAATACGTGAGAAAGAGTAAAAGTTTTCGCTTCCCGCTCGTGCAATTATTTTTGTCTGTCGTTGGAAAAATCACGGACAGTCCGCGGTAAGACACACCGAAACAATTCTTCGGCGTTACATCGAACCTGATGCGCTCTTGAGATTCAATGATAATATCTCGATGATTTCTTTGCGAGTTTTGAGAGAAAGCATCGATTTTGCTTGTGTTTTTCGTTTTTGGTATTCGCATGATTTCTAATCGATGAGCAGCTCGAAGTGTACCGAGCCCAGCCTGTCGTTACGTCCGTGCTTGATGTTCTTCGCCCAAGCCTTGCACTCGACGTTTATCAAAACACCGGCTGTGAAAAATTCAATAAACAGGTCAATATGTTTCTCGAAAATTCCACCGCGTTCGCGATGGCATTGTTTTCGCAAAATTGATTGGGTAATCCTTTAGATAAGTGGCTTTTCCGGAAAAATGTGCCTAAAATTTGTCTTTTTTTTTTGCTATTTTCACATTCATTGGGTTATAAATGATGAGGTTCAGTGGGAAGCTGACTTTTTTCGTTAACAATTTTTTTACGTGCAGAAAACCCATAAAAATAAATGAGAAAATAGCAACAAAAAAAACGTTAGGCTAATTTATCGGAAAAGTCACTTATCTAAACAATTACCGAAAAATCGTCTATGAGTCGGGAAAAACTTCGATGTTGTCGAATTTTTTAAAAACTCTTGACGACTTTTTTAAAAATTCATACGCGATTGAGATAAATTGTTATCGGCTTCGCAAAATCGATTTTTCTAAACGATCCATTTCCGACGCAAATTTCCGATTGCCTTGAGTTTTCAAACAGATGTTCCTCGGTAGAAGAGACATCTATGAGCCAATCAAGCAAAGGAGATTTAAAAGTCGAACAGCACGTTCCTGCTGAGACGAGTCTTTACATTTTTACACGCAACTGTAATTGGATTCGAGGCGACTCACTCTGCGGTCGCTCGAAATTCACGGCCACGAGTGGACTGAGATATCCAACGGAATTCTCGTACGGATAATAGTAGCCGGGAAAGCCTCGACGTGGGATATAACGAACCGGCCCGATGTTTTCCTCGTCCGCTGGATTTTCACCCTCGCAAGAGACCCAAATCGTATTGAGGGCTCTCGGATCGTGAGCCTTGAGAGCCGCTATGTGAGTTTTGAGATCCCGCGGCATTTTCTCAGGCAGACCGACCGTGTCGTTGTAAAATTCTGGCTTCCAACCGTAAATCTGTAAACGAAACGATCGTTGCATTAAATTCTTATCGCAGGGTGGAAATGTATTAAGGAGACCTTCGCGTATTTTTATGTGATTACCCTGTTCAGCTTGAGGAAGATGCAAGGTCCGGATTTGTGATAGTTGTAGGAATTACTTTCGATGCACGGGTCCCAATCGTCGACTGACTGAGAGCACACCTGACCAGGAGCCGGCGGCTGCGAGTAGTCGCAAGTCTTTATATTAGCACCGCGGCCCGGAAACGATCCCAGCTTTCTGTAACCTAAAGATCGAGAGTAAATGTAATACCGTACTATTGAGATGTTGAAGAAATTCTCGCGGTTTTTTCTTCGTGAAAATTGATGCTTTGAAAAATTCATTCCTTATGCTTTCAAACGTTTCGAAAATGTGCGATCAACGCCTAATAATTCTGCAAGTTCAACTGGCGTCTGACACGAGTCTTCGCGAAGTAAGGCCTTCAATTAAACACATAAACATAATTTTTTAAGCATCTCAACAGAAATTCCGCGAGCTTCAGCAGCGGATTTTTTTTTCTAATAAGGCAATGCGGTAAAATTCCTTGCAAATACTCTTTTTTTCGCGCACGAAATTTGCACACGGTTAACACTATGAATAAAAAAAAGTCGTTTACACTTCGCCGAAATGCCATCCATTGAATTTCAAGCTTGCTTATAGTACTTCTTTGAGATGGGTTACCATCTTAAGGGGTCATCGCAGTGGACATTGTAAAAGAAATCGATTTGTTTTGCATTATCCGATAGTATAGACGGTTATAAACATGCTGGTCGTATACTTACATAGAGGTAAGTAGACAATTTACATGAAAATTCCGCACTCCAAACTTTGAACGCGTTTTTCTCGAAATGTCGTTTTTCAAAACGGTGTACACTCCCAAAGGTAGAGTTTTCAAGCTATCTGTCTTAAATTTTGACAGGTCGTTCTATATCTTGCTATGGAAGCTCTTTTTTGATCTTCGTATTTTTTTTTAACGAAAAACGGTCGAACAAATACGTTTACTTCTAAATAGGCTAAGAAAACAGCGTTTTTTTTTTCAAAACGCCACCATTATGTTAATTTTGATTTGAAAAAAAACCCCATAGTAAAATAGCGGTTTCACAAATTTTGTCAGATAATATTTACGGCCACAACTGTGTACACCGCGGGTACTCTTTTTTTCGAAAACTTTTTCAACTGTTGAAAAAATGTAAAAAAAACAAACATAAACGTTTAAAAGTTGATTTTCTGTTCTTCATGAGCGCTTAGATTTTACTTTAAAAAATTAGACTGATTAGCGCATTTTACCCATCGGTAAAAAAATCGCGAAAATCAGCTATTTTTTACTCGTTACACTGCGATGATTTCTTAAACTGCACCCACGCAGTTTTAGCAACGCCATCGGTTGGAAAACAGCAAGAAATGATTCACTGTCCAGATATTATCGTAACAATACTATTTTTTATAATAATATACTGCTTATAATAAGCAGTATAATAATGCTGCTCATAATAAGCATTATGCTTATTACTAGCATTTATTATAAGCATTTATATAAGCTTATTTATTATTTATTTATTTATTATATTTATATATAAGTGTAAGGATATATTATATACTTATACTTATAAGTATACGTATATAAGTATACATGGGTATATATTTATATATTATATAATTATATGTAAATATATTATATTTATAAGTATAAGTATATATGAGTATATATTTATATATAAATATAGTATATTTATATATAAGCATTGATTATAATAAGCACTATAATAATATACTGCTTTATTCTCCTATATATATATATATATATATATATATATATATATATATATATATATATTATTTTCCATGATCATGCATTTTTTTCATTCACTCAAGTATTTTGTTGCATTTTCAGGGTGGGCAATGGTTTTGTCTAAGCGTCATTCCCGTGCACAGAATTTGAATTACTCTTGAGGAAGTCCGTTAGTGAGTCGACCCAGGGTTTGAAGTTGTTCTTGTCGCTTCCCTTGAACCAGATCAGCGTGCTCTCGACATTTTCGGTTGGTGGCGCTGGTCGAAATCCTAGGCCTAAAAAAATAGTAACCATACGGTTATACAAAATTGTCGACCATTCTGAAAATATATCGTGAATGTGTTTCTTTCGCGAAGGGCCGTATTTTGTGGGGGCATAATAGGGGCCCTTCTAGATTATTGGTAAACTACAGTGGCGTGTGACACAAAGAAGTCACAATCGGTTATAATACCCAACGATGAACTGAAATAAAAAAATGTCGCGCTAATTTAGTAGATTTAGACATTTTAACATTTTCTCTGTAAAGTCGCGGGATACATAAAAATGTATGAGTGTGTTCATAGCGTAGATAGGAGGAAAAAGGCCAATAAAAAAAAATTCATTTCCGTTGGATTCCAACGATGCAAACTTCAACGTCGTGAATGCATGGGGTTGAAGCTTGCGTCGTGCAAATTCTCTTCAACTTCCTATTTGCATTGTTACCCAAAATCATATTTTGCAGATTTACGGTGTACCTCGCTAAATGAGAATCCCCCCAAAAATTGTTTACGTGATTTTCGTACGTCCAATCTGCCGGAGGAAATTTGGAAACTTAAGGGGCCACGTCTACCTGGAAGACCGGAAAAATTGGCAAAATGCCGATTTTTTTTCTAGGAAACGGTTGGTGAAAAGTAATGCTTTTTTTAACACAAATATCGAGAGCGTTTGAAAAAAAATCACCAAAAAATACAGAAAAACGACGACAATAAGGCGGCCGGCAGACGATACGGCTTTCAAAGTCGGTGGACATGATATCTCGAGAACCACTCAATGGATTGTTTCCAAATTTACAGGAGATACGATGAGAAACATTTGAAGGTCATCAACGATCGCAATTTTTCAAAATCGCTTGTCATTTTATAATAGTCACGTACAAATGACGACTTTTTTCACAGATTTTGTACGTTCGAGTTTCGATCGATCCCCGTTTTGTTAAAAAAAATGATTGCAAACATCGACGATCGTCAACGACTCGTATTTGTTGTTAACTTGAATAACCCGTTTAGTTTTTAGATTTCGGATGAACCGTTGAAGCTGGAGAGTGTCCACCGCCAAACGGCGCGAAAAAAATGCATCATCTGTCAGCGGTCATGTTTATGTTGTTTTTTCTGTATTTTTGGTGATTTTGTTTTTCAAAGGCTCTCAATTCACGTACCTTTGTGTTGAAAAAATGCGGTTCTTTGTTACCACTCGTGTGTCAAAAAAATTATTCGGAATTTGGTCAATTTTTTCGGGCCTACAGGTAAATGTGGCCCTTTGAAAAAAAAAAGTTTCCGTTGCATTGCAGCGGTGCAACTTTGACGTCATATAGATTTGATAATCGAGTAGGTCCGTACTACTATGAAAACAAAAATACGACGTCATTTTTGCAGCTGGGGGGCGTAATTTCACCATTCCGAATTTCTACCTCGGCCACGAGTTCCGGAATTGAAAAAAAAAAAGCTTCAAAATCCGGATACCGTCAGGATTGCGCGCGGCGCGCGGTGATGGAGAAAAATCGCAACGTTAAAACGCGAATTGACGAGCGGGAAGCACGAACGAGGACGTTGAAATTGAATGAATCATAGAAAATTAGGGAAGGTCAACGCGAACGCGTTTCATTTACATAATCAGTAAATTATTTCGATTTCGCGCGGGCACGCGCGTGTGTGTGTGTGTGTGTGTGTGTGTGTGTGTGTGTGTGTGTGTGTGTGTGTGTGTGTGTGTGTGTGTGTGTGTGTGTGTGTGTGTGTGTGTGTGTGTGCGTGCGTGCGTGCGTGTGTGTGTGTGTGTGTGTGTGTGTGTGTGTGTGTGCGCGCGCGCGCGCGCGTGTTTGTGTGTGTGAAAGCGCGAAAATAGTGTGCCAGCGTTATTTAACGACGGTATGCGCGAGGGTGCGTGTGGATGGCGATTACGCGATTTGTATCATTGTCGAAGATACTCACCAGGATTAGTGCCTATGATTGAACGCTCCAGTTGCCATCTAGGTATCGTCTTGTCCAGGGTCTGAAGAAATCCGACGGAGCATATCGCAACGAGAGCCGCGAGAACACCGTAAAATATGAGATAGAAGAGACCAATTTTACCTGCAAAAAAAGTAATCCCCATATTTAAAAAAAAACCCAAGATTCTTTTGAGCGGTTAAGCCACAGTGACGCGTATAAAATCATGTCCGAATTCAACAATTTTTTTTTCGTATGAAAAAGTGATTCACTTATGAAATTAATTACACATCTATTTAGTATAAATTGTTATATTTTTATAGTTTTTAGTATATTTTTAGTATATATTTGATAGTATAAACTGTTATTTTTTTTTCTCGATGTACAAAACGGCCGACTACTCGAAACATCTCGGAACAGCTTTTTTCCAATTGGCGTGACAGATAACTTCAACAATTTTCACACGATTTACTTCAAATTTAAAAGTTATATTCCTAATTGCATTTCGCAGAGAAGTACGTACGGAATTTCTGATTAATCGAAAACTTATCATTTTAAGAGCAGTTTATGAGCAGTTTTAACGAGTTTTTCACTGAAAATTCATTTCGTTCAAATACCTACAACTTTTGAATAAAACAATATTTTTTAAATTCCGTACGTACTTCTCAAGGTATTCTGATGTAGATTGACGAAAATTTTTGTTTATTGTTCTAGGTAAAAAATTGTGGATGCTAAATGTCACGCCGCGGAGCGCCCAAAAAAAGATAACAAAAGAAAATATTAGTACTAGGCCATTTTGTACATTGAAAAAAAATTAACAGCTTGATATTCATACTAAATAGATGTGTAGTTAATTTGATGAGTGAATCGTTTTTTCATACGAAAAAAAATTGTTAAATTCGCACATGATTTTATACCCGTTACTGTGGCCTACGGCCTTAACACTACTGCAGAATTAAAAAAAAAATACATTTTTTTGATTGACTGAAGAGACACTTCGAACCATCTGGAATAAAGGGAAAAAGTTTGCTACCTTTCAAAGAAAGGCCTTGTCCGAGAAGACGACCGTTTTTCTCGGAACACAGTTTTTCAAAACGGCACGCGGCATAACTCCAACAATTTTCATTCTATTCACTCCAAATATTGAGCACATCATTAAAATGATATTCCGAAAATAAGATACGTACGGGATTTTCCATGAGTTAAAAATAACATTATTTATCAGCAAATGATTGTCCTTTTTTCTGTCGAAAATTGAGTTTTTACTTTAAATGCTTGTCAATTACACGAAAATTCATATTTTCAAAATTCCCTGCGTGTTTCTCTAGCTATAATCACGTAAATTAATAGAAATTAAAAAATATTTTTGCAGATTCAATTTTGCGTCAGTTATACTGCGTGCCGCAGAGGGTCTCGAATTGAACATAATATTTTTATTAATTTTTTTTTGTTCACTTGAAGATATGACGAATAACATTCTTGAAAATTATTATCTGCTCAACTGTCCACGAACTTGCCCGCGAAAATATTATAGAAATCGCGAAAAGTCGCTTAATTTTATATGTTTACAATGGTGTCACCCCTTAATCGATTACATCATATTTATCGTGATTACGTCTCGTAACAATATTGAACTGCAGCAATGCGTTCGGAGGATAAATTCGCTCGAAGTTCGAAAATAAATGGTGTCGAAGTTTGCATCGTTGGAACGCAACGAAAGTTCCATTTTTTATTTTCACTTTCTTATTTTTATTATCACGCAAAATTCGTTTTTGCATGCTAACATTGAAGATCTCTGAATGAACGTTTCAAAAAAGAATTATGGTTTTTCGGTAGGCACACTTTGTCGAAAAAAAGAAAGAAATTCACCAGTATTCATTTTCATTGCATTCCGAAGATGCAAACTTCAGTCTCCTTAAAATGGAAAGTTCTTTTTCCAATTGACGAGCAACAAAAGTATTCCCCTAAACCCAAATGGAGCATTACTCTCAAAGCTTTTCTGGCCATGAAGAATAATTTTTACAAATACTTTCCCAATTTCTCCGAAATTTTTCGAATTTTTGCTACATTCTAATTTTCAGTAATGGACAAAATCTGAGAACGAAATCTTCCATTGAATCAATGTTATTTATTCTATAGACAATTTCAGGATTACTATAAACAGGAAGTTGAAGTTTACAAGGTCGAAATGCAATAAATGGATGAAACGAAAGTTCTTTGCAATTTTTTTCATTCCTACATTTTTAATATAGCCAATCATTTTTGGCATCCGTTAGAGTCGTGGATCTAAGTTCTTAGGCCACTCTTGAGCCTGAAAAATAGGTTTTTTGGGGATTTTTTTTCGAGACAAACTACAAAATAAAACGAGATTACAAAAAAAGGTGTTTATCATACATATCTGTGACTGTATACAATATTTTTTTTAAAGTGATCAAAATGGCGGCTGTGCAGCGTTTTTGCGATGACGTCTCCGTTTGACGTTGGCCGGAAACATAACTCAGACAATTTTCAACCGATTCACTTGAAACGTTGAATATATCTTGAAAAATACATTGTCTATTGAAGTACGTAGGCTTTTTCTATGTTGCATAGTTAATTTGTTATTAACAATTATTTGACGATTTTTTAGGCAAATTTTTCACTTTCCACTTTAGAAGTGCGCCATTTGGCCAAAAATCAATGTATCGAAAAAATCCTACGTACTTCTATAGCAATTATTATATATAATCGAAAAAAAATCATTGGTTCCTTATGATTAAAAAATTACAGGAGCTGTTTGTCCGGCCGTGGACCCTGGAAAAACGGCGACGTCATCGCAAAAACGCTGCTGCACAGCGCCATTTTTAAATTAATCGCTTCAAAAAAATTATTGTATATACCGTCACTGATATGTATGATAAACACCCTTTTTTGTAATCTCGATTTATTTTATCGGTTTTCTGGAAAAAAATCCCCAAAAAGCCTATTTTATCGCCCTCTATAGTGGCCTAAGGCCTCAATGAGCACAAGAAAAATCGTTTTCGTTATTGTCGTGCCTTAAATCAGCAAAAAAAATGCGAGCGATAGGAGAAAAATTAACTTTTGTTGCATGTCAGAGATGCAAACTTCAATATCATTCACAGGAATCGTTTCGGCATTGTTTTTCTGATGATAAATCGTTAACGATTTTCAATTCGATCGCTGACGATCCTGTCCCAAGTGGATGAACGAATTTAACACGAGACCAGGAGTATGAAATACGAGACTTTTTTGACACGCGATAGTGCTTTCCGCGATAGCGCATGGGGTTAATTATGTTAGTTCACGTGGTTCAATTGATAAGAGGATCAAAATGCTTTGTCAAGTGGAGCAATCCAATTACGCGCTGATTCGATGTGCTCTCGACCCACCGCCTGCCTCGCAGCAAGGACACTACATACGTGTATATATGTATGTGCATATATAGGGGCAAAGCCATTATGTATTTGCGTAATGTTGGCTATCAGCACATCTGGCGATTTTGAGGACAATCCTTGATACTTTTCAAGCGAATCGTTTATTTCGGAACGGGTAGTTTTGCCGAACTTTATTTTAATATGCTTGCATTTATCGAAAGGAGATTTCGGAGACATTGGGATTTAAATAATATTGAGTATGCCTACAACAGGTTAGCGATTTTTTAAATACAAATCAGAATGAAATTTTGGGTCGTCTATGCCTGCGCGATTATTTATTATTGCATTATTGTCACGAGCTTATATTTTATTGCATTATTGTAACGAGCTTATTGATTATTGCATTATTGCCACGAGCTTATTTATTATTGCATCGTTGGATTACTATTATTACATCGTTTGCATCGTTGGAATACAGCGAAGATTTTTCACTTCCTTATTTTTTATTAATATTGGAAATAATATTGTGTAGATTTGGGTTGTAGATCGCTAAATAAAGAGCCTCGAAAATGATCGCGGGATTTTCATAGCTTAAATCTGTCAAAGAAGAAAGTTCGAGAAATTCGGTTAAAAAAACGTTTCGTTGCATTCCAACGATGCAAACATCAACATCATCTTTATTCGTCAATATTTCAATCGTCAATTTCAATTCGTTCAATATTTAATATACATGGTTTATGATGGGCAAGTAAATCCGATGTTAGAAATGGTTTATCATGGCGCTAAATTGCCAAAAAAAATTAAATGACCCGCAGCATAAACATTCTTATCTAACCGCACGTCAAATTACATACACTAAACTATTATTTATCGTTGGTGTTTTATGGTGAAAATATTTTTAAAAATTCGTAAAGACTCAGTATAGTCTGGACAATAACATATATTTTTTTCAAATTCAATCTTGGATTGTGGCTAACAATTCTACCTCTTTAAATAAACAACGATCGAATGGAAAAATCACGTCGACATTATTTTTGACTGACCCATCACATTTGAGATCCGATTTAGTGTGCGAAATATATCTCATTGCGACGAAGATGAAATATTCGATACCGATAAACAATACGACAAAGCTGCGAAGATAAGCATCGTTTTTTGAACATTAATCGTTTTTCCCGAGTTTGCACTGGGATTATACTCGTTTATTCCGACACTGTCTTTTTCAATCCTCGCATTAATATCACCGCGCGATTTTCCTCGTATTTTCATATCGCGATTTTGTAGATGGTAAAAAAATATGATTTCACGCGCGACGAAGAAAAACTCTTGGCAAGTGGACGGATCGGGAAATCCAATATCGTGCAATCTCGTTCTGTACATGGATATCACCTCTCATCCCCCCCCCCCCGGATCATTTTACCCAACAACGAGTGGTTAATAAACACACGCACACGCATACACAAATAAAATATTGTGTCTGTCGTTCGTCTCGTGGTTCACGTGCATTTATATGAACGTATTCGTGTACTTATAACGTGCACGTGCAAGCTGCATGCGGTATCCAGATCGGACTCGACTCGAGTTTCCGGTCAGCACCATACTCAATGCCATTAAGAGTGTCAAAAGCGATTGCGGCGAAATAAAGATTGGTCCGAATCAAAAAGATTCCGAGTCGAACCAGTCATTCACATCTTTATAATAACATGCCGAAAAGTTCCACGAGTTAACTATAACGGCAGTTATTAACAAATGGTTGTCCTTTTTTCTGTCGAAAATTGCGTTTTTACTATAAACACTAGCCAATTAGGGAGCGTCCATAAATTACGTAACGCAATTGGGGGGGGGGGGGGGGGGTCGAGCTTTACGTTACGTCACGATTTTAGAACTGTCAGAAATAGCAAAATTTCTGCACGTTCAAGTTCTTCAATTTAAAACTCATCGTTCAGAATAGATGAAGTGAAGCTCTTATCATTTTGAGAAATATAATAAAGAAGAAAAACCGTCATATCGCCCGCGACTTGATACTTTAATGTAAGTATCAATATTCTAGAAAAAAAAAAACATAACTTTATATGCAGAAAAACGGAACGAAAACTTTGAGCGCGATTTTCTCAAAACTACTTTTTTCGACCTTGTCTCAGTGAATACTCAAAAACTTATCAACCGATTTTGAATTTTTTAAAAACATTTTTGTAATCGCAGTGATTAAAGTTGTACGTAACCAATTTTTCAAATTTTGATCATTGCTATATTAAAAGGTTGCTTGAGTACAAAAAAGGGCCTTTGAAGATAGAAAACAATGTCCAAATTGTCGGCATTTTGTAAAAAAAAAAAAAAAACAAAATAAAAAATGGCTACGCATAACGATAGATAGTATAGATATCGATAAATTGTTGACTTTTTATTTACAGATGACCTTTCATAAAGATATCGATGGGACAATGAAGAGAATTTTTTTTCGTCGCCAAATCAGGGTTGATTTTTTTTTTATTCATAAAAATTAGTACAAAACTAGATGAATATATACTTCATAAAATGAGTATAAACCTGATCCTTTCGTAATTAGTTATTTCTTTGAAAAAAAAACGCAATTATTGTCGACCAAGCACCCGTTACGTAACGGAAAAGGGGGGCGGCCAGGCGTTACGATTCTGTTACGGGGGGGGGGGGGGTCAAAAGTTGGGAAATTTTGCGTGACGTAATTTATGGACGCCCCCTTACACATTATTCATATTTTCAAAATGCCCTATGTATTTCTCTAGCTATACTCATGTAAATTAATGGAATTTTTCCCCAAATTCAAATTTTCTTCAGTTGAACTGCGTGCCGGCAGAGCGTCTCGAATTCAACATGTCTTGCGAGAATGGCTCTAGCGTCACCATTCTGTATAATTTTTTAATATACATTTTTTTTGTTCACTTGAAGATATGATTAATAATATACGTGAATATTATTATCCTCTTACTTGTCCTTCCACACAAAAAAAACAGCGAAAAAACACTTAATTTTAGACGATTACAGTAGTTTAATTAAATAAAATTCACATAATTTTCGATAAGAGAGTAAGGCACATAAAGTGTGAAGCTTTAACCACGCGTCCATATTAACATTAGTATCAAATTATTGTCATACCTTAAAAGATAATCAATGAGATTGAAGTTTGTATCGTTGGAATGCAATAAAAATGATTATTTTCCATTGCCCCAATTTCTTTTGCCAAATCTTCGTTATGAAAAACCATTAATTATTTTTCAAGTCGCTCATTTAGCGATCTAGAATTTTAAAGTCCATAGAAATGTCTTGTAAATAAATAATACGAGGAAATTAAAATATAAAAAAGAAGTTTTGTTGCATTCCAACGATGCAAACTTCGGGACCATGATGATCAACTAATTTTTCAACATTCTCTAATCCAGTTACCACTCTTTAAACTTTACTTTCAGTAGGCACTTTATTGAGGTATTCCTTTCATGACCCCGAATATTTAACAATTTACTGATTTTCGTCTATAATTAAGTAAAAATATATCCCGTATGCTGGCAAAATTTAAAGCCAAGTTACCGAATGTTTAACGAAAAATTATAACGCTAAAAATCGTCTCATTTATACGGCGCTTTATGGAGATGACACGCTGCACATTTCTGTCTGATACTTCATGCGCTAACTAAGTAACTCTAGATGCATGATGTTAATTGCTCACGCATGTGAAAAAAAAATCTAAACATTCCGTAACGAAAATAAAAGCAAGGGATCACCGAATGTGTAAAGAAAATATTAATGATAATACTTAGAAAAATGTAAAATGTAAAAATGTCTGGATCTACTACATTTCCGTGAAGTTGTTTATGTCAGTTTATCGTTGGGTATACTAGACGATAGCGCCAAGCATACTAGATGATTGTGACTTATTTTTATTGATCGCCACTGTAATTTGCCAGTGATTCAGAAGGGCCCTGTTTACGCCTCCACAAAACACACCCTCCGCGAAAGGCATACCTTAAATAAGTCTTAGTTTTCTATTTTTTTTCTCCAAATCGGCCCAACACTTTGATAGTCCGATTTTTTCAACCGTGTCATTTTCTATTTTCAGCAGTGACACATAAAAGAATCGTTCCTGAAGCATTGCACTCCGGAGCCACGTATTCATCCGCCTCATAGCAGAAAAACTCCTCTCACAGCCGACGGAGCTCACTGGGAGTATCATCGCTGCTTGGAAAAGTTGATATACTAAGTTAGAGCAGTACTCCTTCTTAATATGCTTTCTCAAACTTCCAGTATTCATTTCACTATTTTTAGATGAAAGTGTTTTTCAAGACCATCCCTCCAGCTTCCACGGCTGACGTATCAATTATTAAGATTTTCGATAATTATTAATGAAATGCTCTCCGCTCTTCGTATCTAATTTTTAAAAACAAATCTAATGTATTGCTTTTGCCCACAAATAACTTTATTGTCGATTCTGAATATCTATTTAATTAACGTAATGAAATAGCCGTTTTTAATACAAATAACGAAATTACGGCGAAGAAAATAGTTCAAGTTTTATTAAACTATTGCGTGGATAAAATTTAAATCAAATAAATCGATTATTTAGGTTCAATTATTTTGAATCGGTTTTTTCTAGGGGGGGGGGGAGGGCACCTGCACTTCTCAGGGGGGTCGTGCCCACGGCTGGCTTCTCCTGGCAACTGCATAATGAAAGGTGAGGAACACATCGAGCCGTGATAAGTGCGAGACAGATAGCGATGGTGGCGCTAACAGGAAAACGAGTGAGACCGACAGCGAATGTGTTTCACATTACCTTAAGGGGGGAAATCACAGTAAAATTTTCAATTTTTCGAAAAAAAAATTTTTTTTGCCGACCCTCCGAATAGTCTCGAATTTTAAGAATGCCTATAGGGGTCACTATATGTAATAGACATACGAACAAAACAGATTAGAGGTATATGAAATTTTCATATGGTTTCTCAGTACTTAAAACTTTAAACGCGTTTTTCTCGAAACCACTTTTTTTGAGCTCGCCGAAGACATAACTCGAGCAAATCTTAACCGATCGACTTGAAATTTTGACATTAGCTTCGAAACATCTTTCTCCACGGAGCTACGTAGGATTTTTTATTTTATATGGCTTAGTTTTTTTTTATCGACGATTTTATGGCGTTTATTTTTGTTAAAAATTTAACTTTATTTTCAAACATGCACCATTTTGCGAAAAATCAATATATCGAAAAAAATCCTACGTAGCTCGCTAGCTGTTGTTATATGGAAACTAAAAAATTTTGGTTTTTTCTTCCAGGTCAAAAATTAAGGAGTCCAAGTCTTCGGCCATCGACACGCTTTCATAAATAGGCGCCTTGGGGCATATGCTGCGCAGCCGCCATTGTTAAATATTTTTTATTGAAAAAATTACATTTTGTACTTTTTTAGTATTGCTATAAAACCTATTTTACAGATTTTCGATTGATACTTCTATTCAGCCAAAATTAATTCCCGAAAATATGCCTATTTTTTTGTGTGCTACTGTGATTTCCCCCCTTAAGGCAATATGAAAAACGACCGTGGTATATAGCATCTCTCTCTCTCTCTCTCTCCCCCCCTCTCTCTCGCTCGCTCCACCAATCTTCTGAATCCTACGGTTTCGCTCTTGGCCGTCTTTCAAATCACCTTAAGGGTCCAACGAATTGTCGAACGGTATCTGAACGAAACGGACGAGTTCGGATGCAAAATTTGCGAAATTACACGATAAAGAGAGGCAAGACGAGCTATAGTGAGGGAGGACGAGAAGAGAAGGGGGGAGAGAGAGAGAGAGAGAGAGAGAGAGAGAGAGAGAGAGAGCGCTAGCGTATGTCGAACGACACTGACGTTCTTCAGTCGGGGCGGTCGGGGCCACACACTATGGGAGTAAAAGTCCCCAGGCGTGTGGACGTACCAACGTGGGTGTACCCTTCGGAATGGCCCTAGGTTACGTAATATCGTAATGCTTCCATTTAACGCCAATTGACCTCGTTGTACACGTTTGCGCTAAGGGAAGTTCAACAATTGCCATTCAGCCGAGACTTCATCGCACGTATATGTGCATACACGAATACAAGCCACACGCATCTGTACGTATATGTATACACTCATGCTCATTGGTAGGTATGGATATATACATACATATGTGTGTACACGCGTACGTACGAGCGTTCGTTTCTCGTTCGAACCTTGTGCATCAGCCGGCTTCCGGATTCTCTCAGTTCGCCGCCTCGATCACAACTCTACTGTATTTACAATAGTCACAGTTGCGTTTCGCGCACTCGACGTAATCTCCCCCCGCCCGCAACTACCTATGTCTCGGCTTTCCGCGTCTCGACTGTTTGGCAACGGCGTTACCCGTGAAATTTCAAACAGTCGTGAGTACATCAAGGATTTTCGGGAATTAAATCGAAATGCTTGTGGACGATTGGAATTCGAATTGTCGAAAAATCGTCCAAAAACCAATCACTTTCACAACATATTGGGAGTACAAATAAGTCTCCGCCGTTTGACAAAAGATGGCCCCACCAGGAGGTTATGGTTGAAATTGTCAGATGTGAAACGTCGTATCGTAAGGTTGGACATCTGGCAAGACCATAACCCTGAAATTTTTGGTTCGAAGATGTCGAGGTTTGAGCCAAATAAGCGTCATTTGCGGGAACTTTGGATCTACTTCTTTAATTTGAAGAAATCTACAGCTGAGGCGCATCGATTTCTTGTAGAAGCATATGGTGAGACTGCTTCAAGTGAAATACGTTGTCGTAAGTGGTTTTAAAAATTTACCAGGTGTAGAAGTATGAAAACGAATTTTTTTTGTAAAAATTACATGTCTTGTTCTGAATTCTTGTTGACTTTGAGTATCATCTTCATCCAATAAGGCTTGCAATTCGTTGTCTGCGAACTTTTTCGTTTCTCACGTCAAAAACACGACTTTTGAATTTTTTGAACCGCTCGAAACATAGTGCTTTACCAAGAGCATGTTCACCGTAAGCTTCGACAAGCATTCGATGCGATTCTGCGGCAGATTTCTTCAAATGATTGCAGAAAACCAATGCTGTCCACAAATCGTAGTCCGTAGGTACAAAACTCGACATGTTTAAGATTATAGAAAAATATACCGGTGTAGGGAACTTGGGGTGTTGTGTGTTGAAAATCTTCGTTAGCTGTTAGGGGGAGATGATGGCGCTGCAGAAGCGTTCTTACGGTCCCTAAACTGATGGCTAGCACCATCTATAGGGAAATTCCGGTTTCATACTTCTACACCTGGTAAGTATATCTTTTAGTAGCCATTGAAAAATTCGTTCTGATAATATTGCCATTTTGCAGCCACTGAAAAATTCGTTTTGATAATATTTCCATTTTACAGTCCATTCGAATCTTACCGTGTCGTTATTAGTCCATTCACTGGTCGGTTCATCCTATTCGGAAAACAATTCGAATTGTGAGCTCGAACGGTTTCTCTTCGGACATTGTGGAAACTTTTAGGTTAAACGTGGCAACACCGCGTTAACTGGCTCTGTCGAGTGAGCCAATCGCAGTCAAGCATTAACCGGCGGGTGTTTCAAGATCGGCGAGGGTTTAAAACGTACATAGTATTACAGCATTCGAACTTTCTAATAAAATGTATTTATTCGTCCGCGCGACATTTTTAACGTTTTCTCGACTTTGTCGAATCAAAAAGTACTATACAAAATAATGAACGCCGAACGTTTTTTACCGTGTAAATAATCTGGAGCCGACGACGCTTCAACGATAGTCAGCTGTGCAAATGGCAGAAACGGCCGATATTGCCAAGACTATCGGTTATATTTTTTCTTGATTAAATTGCAAATTATTTATGTTTAATTGCAAAAATTGTACCCACTCATATTATTTCCCGAATCAGAAATAGTTTTCAACAATATTATTAGTTGGAAATTGCCCAATGATAATTTATTTTTACATGAAATTTCATTCGCAAGAAGTTGGCAGACTGCCAAAAACTGATTACATTTTCATCCCCACTCTTGTAGCCAAGGAACGGTATCGAAAGTTCTTTTTCCCAACGGTTCTTAATTGCCTTAATGCCTACCTGAGGGGCCTGCGTAAGTTTGAAATGTTAAAAGGACTATTTCCTTTTAGTGCATGGTTTCATAGCCTAGGGTCTTAACTTTAATGGAAAAGATACAATAGATTTTTTACAAGATCGAAAAATTTACCGAATTGTAAAAAAAATAGTGAAGAGTCAGATCGCCAAATGAGCTGTATGAACCTCGTTCGTTTGCCTTTTTCTCTGAAGTATGTTTTGTGAGACGATGTAAGACGACTCGGAAAATCTGTTTCTCGAACTCACAAGAAGTTCATGACGTATCATTTAGTTTATGACATTTTCTATTGTATGATCAGACAATTTTTAAAAAGGGGGAAATTATTTTTTTATCAAAAAAAAAATTTCGGCCATTTTTTGGTTGAAAAAATTACAGAGTCTTCCAGTATGTCTGACGATATCGCAAAAAAATCGTCAGAGTGGCACGGATCGAGGTTCTAAGGGGAAAAAAAATGAAACCACACGAATTAATTTTTTTATACCGGAACGTCGCTCCGTGCCACCCTGGCGATTTTTTTGCGATATCGTCAGACATACTGGAAGACTCCGTAATTTTTTCAGGGAAAAAAATGGCCGTTTTTAATAAAAAAAATTATTTCCCCCTTTTTTGGTAAAAAAATCACTTTGCCGGAACGTAAAAATTGTTTCAAGTCGTCCGCTCGAAAGCTAACACAAAACTACAACTTTTATGTACAGACATTTTTTTTCAGTTGCTTCTAGTTTCCGAGATATTTTTATTTGGAAAAAAACGGCATTTTCTAAAATGTTGAATTAAAAAATCCGAAAAAATTCACATAGAATGCCTTTTAGTAGTAATTTGATATAACAAATTATTGGGCAGATCCGAGATGGTCGAAAAACGTGGCTGAATTGACGGAGAATCCCTCATATATTGATTGCGTGTAAAATCCCGACGTCCTGATCCCAATACTCTCATTTCTTTAAATACTGAAAATCGACTGATTTTTTGAGCATTATGTTTACGCAGACCCGTTCATTTGATAATGATCTCGAATTCCCCGAGATGCGAGTTGTAAATCTTTGCAAATATAAGGTATCGACACGCCATGAAAATGCATGCGCTCAATCATTTATACGCATTTTCAAAGTTCGCGGCTCGATCTGTATAAACACGTCTACATGTATATCTGTGCACATTGTTTTTATCAATGATTTTTCTTGTCTCGATTTTTCACATTCAAAAACATTTTTACAATTGATATACACATATCTGTGCATGTATCGGTATATGCATATATGTATCGATTATAAAAATGCAGACAAGGGTTCTCAAAATCAAAACCAAAATAAATAAAAAAAATTAGCCATCAGGAGAGGACGTCGAATGTTGAGAAAAATAATAATTGCGCTTTTGTAACACAGTCATAATGGATGATACTTAAATCGAAGTTATTGAGGCGTTAGGCTACTGTGAAAATGTCGAAACTCTCGTTCGTCGCTTGAGGCAACTCAAAATGAAAAGGGAGGTCCAACATACAGTGTAGGAATCGCAGATTGAAGGTAAACTTATGATTACAACGATAGAACTGTTAGTAAAACTTCAAACGCGTTTTTCCCGAAACTGTGTGTTTTCAAACCGGTGTACGATTTTTCGACTTGCAATGAACGGATTGCCTTAAAATTTGGTATACCTATTCAGTGTAATAGTAGCGTAATCTTTACCAACGTTTTTCTTCCCAACAATACTTTCTAATTAGTTATTAAAAATAATGTAATTTCTCTTCGAAAAATCGAAAAAAAAAATCAATTTCTTTTGAATGTTTGAAACACTATAAAAAATCTTATTTTTTTAGATCTACCAAGTGGCTAAAATCGAGTACACCGTCGTGCCCTTCACGTTTAAGGATGTTGAGTCCCTATGAAACATGTTAATGTTAATTGTTCAATAAATAGCTTCTTAATCGTCATGAAATTTTTACACGACCTCCTGAATACTTCATGTAAAAACATACCAAATTTTCAGAATTCTATCATCATTACTTCAACCTCCTTAAGGGTTGAAATAAAAAATGATAAGAAAATTCTGAAAATTTCGTATGTTTTTGTATGAAGTATTTAAGAGGTCGTGTTAAAATTTTACGACGATTAGGAAGCTCGTTATTGAAAAATTAACATTTTGTTAAGAACAATTTTTAAAAGAAATAAAAAAAAAATTTATCAATAAACTTCGTTTTGTTTCCGTTGCTTTCAGTATATTGTAGATATTATAAAATTGAGAGGTAAAAAAAAAACTTATTGCAAAGTTACATCAGTTTCCATAAAACAACATTTAATTTGTGAATGTTAATTGTTCAATAACGAGCTTCCTAATCGTCGTGAAATTTTTACACGACCTCTAAAATACTTCGTACAAAAACATACCAGATTTTCAGAATTTTATCATCATTTGCGATTTGGGACTCAACATCCTTAAAGGTCCTTCACGAGATTGTTTATGACTTCTTCAACTATTAATATTTTCTATGAAATTTGACAAATAACCTTTTTTAATGTACATACAAATAAGGGTCTAAACTATTTTTCAAACATCTTACATATTCCTTCAAATTTTTTTTATAAAACCGTTTTTCGGGTCGTCACAGTAGCCTACCCCTTAAGGGGTTACCCCCACTTGCCATTTTGAAAAAATCGATTTTTTTTATTGCATTTTTTTGAAGTATAAGTATGTGAGAATATGTCCTGAAAATTTCAAGTCGATCCGAATAAAATTGACTGAGATATGAGCGTTGAAAGAGAAGAATCCGTGAATTGAAGAACTGAAATTGAAACTTTAAACGCGTTTTTCTCAAAATGGCATTTCTGAAGTCGGTGACCAAGATTACTCGAACACTAATGAACCGATCTTCTTGAAATTTTGCAGGCTTATTTAATACATCAAAATGTAGTCTTTAATCGTTCGATTTTTTTTTTCGAAAAAAAAATGGCCGTTTTTTTCGTTACAATCGAACCATTAACGTTGAGTGTCCGCCATTTTCTGAAAAATGAATATTTTTTAAAATCCTTCGATTAAAGACTAATTTATACTTATATTTGACTAAATCCATCCGCATTTTTTTTTTCAGATGATCCACTTCGCCGCAATGTTGGTCACCGCAAACCGTGTATATAAAAACATTATTTCATTGACGGCCATTTGCCACTAAACAATGTAATATTTTTCAATAAAAAAATTACTGAAAGTTCTTTAAGATGTGTTTTTCAAGATGGTATATTGATCGATTAAAAAAGTTTTGTAGTTTTCTTTAAAAAAAATCATGAAAAAGGCCTTTTTTTGCGCTACAAGTGGGGGTAACGCCTTAAGATCATGGACCAGAGTCGTGAACGCTCTGTATGGAGCCAACCCAACATATATAGATATACACACATATACACACTCGTACATTCCCTATCTGTCGGTGCTCGTATTGTATCTTGAGCCTTCATCAGGATGTTCTATCAGTTCCATTCCATCAAAACATAACGGTATATAAATGGACGATTCATACAGTTTTTTTTGCTGCTTTATTTGTTGAAAATATTTCTTCGACAAGCTAAAAGCTTTTTTTAGGTAAGAATATTTTGTCGGTTAATTGTTATCGAATATTCACAATGACAATGTTATTGGGAATTGCGATAGGTTAGCCTTACAATTAGATAGATAGATAGAAAGAGTTACGATATTGCACATTGGGATGGATTTTTTTTCGAAAAATGATTATTGCATTAAGCTTTAGAAGATTTGAAATAAGTTGTGCGCTTTCGTGGTATCGTTACAATGAACGGCATGGTGGGCGAGCATTGGGCGGGTCGGGGTACAAAAAAAGTTCAACTTCGTTGAATGACTCATGCATGTAAAAATGTGAGAGTAGGGAGAACCCGAAATTTCATTACGAAACTCTCTCTCTCTCTCTCTCTCTCTCTCTCTCTCTCTCTCTCTCTCTCTCTCTCTCTCTCTTTTGCTCCCCGACTATTCTTTGCTATACCCCATTTCCATCATAATCCAGTAAATTTTCGAATCTCCGCCATCTTGAATTGTGCTATACTCGCGGCACGTGGATGTGAAACCTGCGCGCGGCTTCGAAAAATCTTTCAACACTACTTTGCCACGGAAATTGAATAATCGTTGTGCTTCCAACACGCCCACGATGGCTCCTCAAACATAATTGGCCACCTGTCAATTAATTTTTAATGTTACGTCCGTCAGCGTGTCGTGGCCGTCGTTAAAGGTTTGCGAGAGCACAATTGCTTCTCGTTAAATTTGAAATTGGCGCGTCCGCCGCGCTTCTGCGCGGACGCGCGAAAGTCACCGAAAGCGCATGAAACAACGTAAAATGTGTCCATGTGTGTGCGCGCTGAACGATGCGATGAACGAACGAACGTTGGCGATGAACAGCGAACGAAAAAAAACGGAGAAAAAAATGCTTCCAATTTGTATAGACCGCGCGCGAGGGCAAAAAAATGTGGCAAGGATTTGCTGTGTTCACGTCCCAGAGGTGGCGCAGCGATATTTCAATATGGCCGGTCAAAGCATAGCCTCAAACGTAAACAATTACTTTGTTCTTAATTTCCTGCGAGGTGGCGCTGGATTTACCTCCATGGTACGTTGTAAAGATGCTACTGCAGTGAATAATTTATTCTCCGCTCTTGTTTTAGCTCTGTCAGCTCTGGATTTAGATTTTCTTAAGGTTAGGAGAGTCACGAGCTATTTTTAAGAAGGAATGATTCTATGGGGGCCCCGCAATGACCTGGCATTTTTATTTATTAATAAACCGTATTATTTATTTGAAAAGTACGAATATTTTTGCTTTAATATAAGGTACAAACATGAAGGCTATGTATGGAACACGATATCCGATAAATGGCCGCCTCGTCCCTGTTTGCAAAGGTTCACTATTTTGACGAAATTTTCAAGCACATTTTGGCATAATTGCGGACCAATTTCATTAATGGTGCGTCCAATTGCTTTCTCGAGCTCCGGAATGGTCTGGGGATGATTGGCATACATTTTTCGTCTCAGAAAACCCCACAGAAAGAATTCCAATGGCGTCAAATCGCACGATCTTCGTGGCCAATTCACATTTCCGCGGCGCGTAAATACACGACCCTGAAACTTCGTCTGCGATAACTGCATTGTTTCGCCCGCAGTGTGGCAGGTTGCGGCATCTTGTTGAAAGAATGTGTCTTCCAAGCCATGTCGTTTATGCCATCTATCGGATATTGTGTTCCACTCCTAACCTGCAGGTTTGATCCTTTTATTAACATTTTAAAAAATATTCCTACTTTTCGAAGAAACGATACGTATTATTAATCAATTAAAATGTCAGCTCATTTTGGGACAGCCTATATTTTTCAGAGTGTACTTCTATATACTTCTATATAACAGAAATAACGTTTAATTAAAGTCGATTTATCATTTATGAAGATAAAAACTTGGAAAAAAAATAAAGAGAGTCATTTTCAGAGGCATCAACCGCTCTTTTTAAAAGACTCTATTGAGGTGGCGTATGGAACGACAATTTACTTTTATTATCCCTCTTGCACTTTGGAACACAGCAGAACCTTTAGTGATTTTTCGTTTTTCAAATGTTGTCCATTATTATCAATGTATTTTGACCAAGTTCACTAGTAGAGCTTCTGCCTTAGGCCGCGAGCGGCGCAAAGAGTTTTGGGGATCGTGAATATCGATCCGAGCGGCCTTTGTGCGTCGTTCGGCGAACTAACGACTCGGGAGCGGTCGAGCGTACTCGTCGTGGGATCGGGCCTCGTAACCATGGCTACCGCAACGGGGTCCGTTGCGCGAGCTGCACTACGTGCGCATAGATGTAAGCGCGCCTCGCGTTTCCCGTTCTCTCGGCGCACGTACGTACGCGCATATGCACACACATGCACGTGTAGATTTACAATATTCTACCCAATGAGCAAGAATACACAGGCAACGGGCATAATTGCGTTGTTCTATATCCCGGGTATTCTCTCGACTCCATCTCTTTGCTTCTTTCTTTCCATCGTACCCTCCAGTCTCGTATCGTAACGAGTATGAATCACGAGAGAGTTTCTTGGACGCATCGTTCGTCCGGCATTCCGAGACGTCGACGTACACGACGCGCTTAATTTCAAGACCGCGTGTCGTTTCTTCCGCTCGAACTGAGCCACGATTATCGAATAATCTCATGAATAATATATTTAGCCAAATTTAGAAACGTGTCAGCGAGCGCCTGGTAAATTCGCCGTGAGAACGATCTATCACTGGCGTAGCCAGCGTTTTTTCCGGTAATCTTTTTCGCGGTAATCTTTTTAAAGAAAATTCATATCGTAGTCGATAATTACGTAACACACACAAAATATAAAGCTTTAAACACACGTTCATGTTAACATTAATATCAAATTCTTATGGTCTTGTGGTTTGCATCGTTGCAATAGAACGAAACTCCTTTATGTACCAAAACCATGTTTTCCTTGCTTTTTCGTGCGTGCAAACGGGATTTAAAAGAGGTCTTTTAGGGCCTAGGCCTAAAAAATTTGTGCGCGCGCATTTCTCACGCTCACGGTCATTGAACGTCGTGTGGAACAGCTATCTGTCGTTAGGTGCTGTCCTCAGTCGTTAGATCGAGGAATTACGTACGTTGAGGCGTTATTTACGGGAAGAAACATAACCTCACTTTCACGTGACACTGCGACAAAGCATCGTCGATATCGCCGCGACATGAAGAATTAATAAATGAAAATATGCTAATACATTTCGAAATGGGGTTCGGTACTGGTCTTCGCCGCGCGCTCGTCCACGACTCGTACTGAAAACATCGCGCTAGGTGTAAAAGTCCCACTGTGTCTCCTTGGCACACAATGTACTATTTTATTATTTTTAATTCCTCATTTTTATTATCTTGTAAAATATTAAATTTTACATTTAATTTTTTTAACTCGAGCAATTGCAAGATACTCATTTTCGTTGCCTTGCAACGATGTGAACTTCAATCTCGAATTCTTACGATACCTTTAAAAGTAATCGACTAACTTTTCATCATTTATTAATCCAGTTACCAGTCTTTAAACTGTACTTCCAGCAGGCACTCAATTGAATAAGTCTTAGCTTTCTATTTTTGGGAATTCTTCAGATAAGTGACTTTTCGACGAATAATTATGAGCTAAAAATAATTATAATGGTTTGGGGCCCAAACGAACCCAATCAAACCCAATATAGGCGTCGAAATGTTACAAAATTCCTCATCTTATTACGTGTTTCCGCGAACCTCCAACCCCCATAACTTTTTATGGGGGAGGGGGGGGGGGATTTCAGCTTCCCCCGACTGAATATTATAATGGATAACCCAATGAATGAGAAAAAAGCAAAAAAATAATTTAGGCTCATTTTTCAGAAAAGTTACTTATCTACAGAATTATCCTATTTTTTTGTAATCGGCCCAATACTTTGTTAGTTGAAACATTTTTTTCAACAATGTCATTTATGTTCAGTAGCGACATATGAGAGAATCGTCCCTGAAGCACTGTGCTTCCAAGCCACGTAAATTCTCCAATCGGCGTTTCAGATTCACAATGATATTATCTATTACTTGGTACTAAATGTTGATCTTCCAGTATTCTTCCAAGTGCATATCGGCCGGCAAAAGTCTAAAGAATCTCTTTTGCCCACAGTTAACTTGACTGTGAAATTCGAACATCTATTTTATTTACATAATGGAGTAGCTACTTTATGAACAAGTTCCGAAATTACGACGAATGAAATAATTCAAGTTTTATTAAATGATTCCTTTACGCTTACTTGGGTGGAACAAATAAGATTAATCGATTATTTGAATTGAATTTATTTAAATCGATTTTTTGCCCCCTCCTGCCTACGCCAAGGGGAGATATTCATTGCGACAGGTTGTAAAATGTGTGCCGGTGAAGCGTATATTTGCATAAATATAGTGGATAAACAAGTATTTTTACACCGCGCATTTTTTAAAATAATTCTTCGGAAAAAGACAAAAATTCCTCGCACAATTTTATTCAATATCGCACTTTGAATGTAAATAATGAATACTGACGGAAATAGCTAGAAACCGCAGAAAAACCGAGAGTGCGGGCATTTTCGGCCCACTGTATATACGCGCACGCAACCTGTAGAGTCGAAGAGCTCGGAGCCGCGCTCACTCGTAGGAGAAAAACACGTATGCGCGTGGAGAGGTCGCGGGGCGTCCAAAGCCGCGCACGACCGTCGCGCACGTTGTCATCAAACAATCCCGCGATTTTTTACTCTCCCCAATACACGCGACTCGTGTACAAACTTTTATGATTCATACTCCGTATTATATAGTAACGACGCACCAACGGATCCTGAATGCACGAAACGACTGTGATGCGAGCAGGCTTTACTTCCGTTGCGAGGATAAAACGAGATGTGGATTACAATGAAGGCTCACGGGGGTACAAACCGGAAGTTGACGTGTTTGGAGTTGTTTCGGATGGATTTCAGGGTTAAAAGTTTGTTCGGAGTCGGGTCGTGGATGTGGGAGCGGTTCACGTGGCAGACGCGCTTACTGTGGGAGTGTCAGGTAGCTGTGTGTTGCCCAGTCTAGCGGCAGTCCGATATTATGCACATATAAATCGAGAAGATAGGCTTGGGTGCAGAAAACAATACTTTCGGAAATTACTTACCCCAACTACTCGCGGTTCTTCCCATAAACGCACCCGTTTCGGAATTATATAGAAAAGTTTTTATGGACTGTGCGGCGCTAACACTGGGCGGCTTCTCGTACGGGTTCATCGACTCCGTGACCAACGTTCTCGACGGGTCCTTCGCGACCATTTTCGAAGTTGTTGATTGATGTCTCTTCGAAAATTAACGTACAACCAACCGCACGCACGTAACGGGATTTATACGGATAAGTTGGTTCGAGATCGCGGCACTCGTCGAAATTGGGACGTAAACATATGGGGGTGGGGGAAGAGAGAGTCGAAGAAGGAACAAGAGTTGGAAAGCGACGCCGTTACACCGAATACACCGTTGCACGCTACTGGCTCTTCGATCGTGATCGTACGACGACGCCAGGTTGACTGAAGAGGCGTTAGCCTCGGCTAGCCCCTTAAATTCCCCCACCATATACGCTGTACCCACTTCCTCTGGAGCACACTCGCGCGCGCCTTCGATACTCAAATCCCCCCTCCGTTCATTCTACTCCGCGAAACTATGTGCGTGTCCATACGCATACATGGGTTGTGTTTGTTTCTCCTGGTTTTCGCCATTGTTACGAGGACGACTAACGTCCAGGTGAATTGACGCCACAAGTCCATAGTGTATGTTAAATATAGATAGGCAATCGCGAGGCCTAGCGTGTCCTAGCTCGATTCTTCAGGACCCCCGTTTCTGTCGAGGTTAGAGTAGTGCAGTGCAAACTCCGTGCGTTAAGAGGTCTTCTCACTTTGAACGCTAAAAAAGCGATTTTCATGAATTTTTGTCATACGTTTATATTATAGATATTGATATAAAAGTTGTTACACTTAATAAATACACTTTCGAAAAAGATTTTTTTTTAAATTATTTTAAGTCACTATTTATAGAGAAAATGGTAGTTAAAAAAATGTCCTAAAAAATTGTAGGTCTGCGCTGTTGATGCAATTTCGAAGATGGATCATGCGAAACGAAAAAATGAAACGGTTTTAGATTCAGTATGTTCATGGTTATAGCGCATTTCATATGATTTTTTATATATGCAAAAATAACAAAATGGCCGACATTTTTCGAAAAAACAAAAAAAACATGTTTTTTCACCGTTTCCGGCAAAAAATGGTAAATATCAAAATTTTAAAAATCCTTGATATGCGTTATAGCGTATGTGATCAAATTTTCACAAGGGCTCGGTTCAATAGTTTCGAAGAATTTATCAACAAGCCGTCGAAAACCGTTGTTTCGCGAAGAACGCGTTTAAAGTTTGTTTGGGTTGCATAAAAACATTTAAAAAATATTTGAATGTATTTCGGAAGTGTATTCAATAACCCGATTAGAAATTTTCATAGGAACAACCCTATACGGCATAAGCACCTTTTCAGGTGAACCCTAAATAGGGAATGCCTCTCAAGGTCCTAATAAAGATAGTATTGGGACAACCCTGCGATGGTAAGTACCGATAACGTTCTTATAACGTTTTAACACGGTTATCCCATCTGGGGTTTGTATAAGGTAATGATGTAAGGTCCCAAGAATGTTTACTTAGGAGTAACCACATGAGTCATAGCTGAACATATAAGCCTTATACTTCGCAATAATAAATAGATATACAAATATATTTTTGATGGATACTGCAATAATAAGTGGATCTTATGAGACTTTTTTTCATTTTAGAACCCAACAAGGAATTGGGTCGACCCATCAATGAACTGTACAAAAATCCAGCGTCAATTTCTAGTCGGGTATAGTTGCCCTTTTTTCAATGGACATGGCTCGTTCGAAGTATTTGTGGTAACTCTGTCCTGGCGAGAATTGTGTTTTTAGGTTGAGGACGTTTCGTGATGTACTTACCGCGTGTATATTTCTTTATTTACGAACACAATAAAATATATAGGTGTATTCCGTAGGCTGAGCCGATTATAGACATCTGTGCCAAGTCCTATACGGTGGATCATTTCGTTTGCACTAGCTGAGAATTCTAAACTTCACAATATACCTCGTAAGGTTTCTCGCTTGCGAGAAAAAAGAAAAAAAAACTGTCAGCAACCGGCTCTCATCGCTTTCATACCACGTGTACACAACCTTGCGGGTGGTCACCCGAGACCATTTTCGCTATTGGGCTTATTCAGCCGCGTTAACACTACGCGGTCACCCGGGGTCAAAATGACCCCAAGCGCAACGGTAGTCAAAATGACTATAAGTTGTTGGCGGCGACTGACTTACCTTCTGACGGTAACCATCTAAAGTTCTTTATTGTACTAAGCTTCTGGTATAACTGTAGGGTAAACCGACCAGCGAATAGGCGAATAACGATACTGCAGGATTCAGGCGGACTGTAAAATCAGAATATTGCAAAGAGTAATTATTTTTCATTACTATAGCGAACAAACATATTATTCTGATAGTAGAAAAAAAAATTTCAAGTAATTGCGATAAATGATATTGGAGAAATTGATAAATAAGTCACGACATTACTAAATCGTCGGTGAATGGACGAAATGATCAGTAAATGGACGTGTGATGTAGATCAACGCGGTGAATCACGACGATTTATTAATTATTTTTATTAAATACTAGATTTGGAGATCACAGTGTTGCACAAAAATTATAATATTCTTATAAAAGTTGTCCGAAAATGACCTGAAATTTTTAAGTACGCGCCATTTTTTTTTTGTGGCGAACATTTAGTACTGATGTTTGAAAACTGGCATCAGGAAATATTGAGGTTTAGTCATGGAGAATCGCACGATCGAGCAACGCATAGAAATTGTGAAAATTCATTGAACTTTTTTTTCATTGGCGTTTTATGGAAGGAAAAATGTATGCCAATGACGTACCATTAATGAAATTAGTCCGCAGTTATGCCAAAATGTTATTAAAAAATTGCGTCAATAGAGTAAACGTTTGCAACAGGGACGAAGCGGCCATTTATCGGTTATTGTGTTCCACACATAACCTCCGTGTTTGTATCTTATATTAAAATGAAAATATTCGTACTTTTCCAATAAATAATACGATTTATTGGTAAATTCAAATGTCAAGTCATTTTGAGCCACCCTATACATATGAGTATTATACTTGTTATTATGATTTCGTCGAAAATACACTAGCCGCCTTTGTGTCGTAACATGATATTCTCAAAAAAACCCCCAAAATTTCTCTTCACGGACAATTAGAAAATAAAAGTTTGTAAAAATTTTAAAAACGAATAAATCATTGTATGAAAACGCTTGATAAAATGTACATTGTTATCTGTGAACAGTAATTGGTTTTGCACTTTCTAGCGGAAGAGTTGAATTTTCACTCTGCTTTGAGAATTATCAGAACAAAGCTCATATGTCCGTTCGCAGGAAAGAGGTTAGAATACGGCACCAGTGAATAAACACGTCCCATTCTAACCTATAGTTACGAATTTATTTAAAAAATTTGCGAGAAATTGCAGTTTCATTCTATCTCAAGTAATGAAAGTAATACTTAACCTCAAAACGTATAGAAGTCTCGCCTCTAGGCGAGTTTTCGCCTCAAGAACACTTACCGTGTACAGTCCTATTGTAACTAGTAGAACACAAAGTAGACAAATTCCGTATGGCGTCAAAATTCGATAATAAACTGAAAAATCAGTTTTAACGACACTTGTGATTTTTTTGCTATATTATAATATAGCAAAAAAATTATAGTTATATAATATAGTTATAAAAATGATATAATATAGTTAAAAATCAGTTTTAACGACACTTGTGATTTTTTTGCTATATGATAATATAGCAAAAAAATCACAAGTGTCGTTAGGACTGATTTTTCAGTTCAATATCGAATTTTGTTTCGAGTTTTCATCGACAATTCAAATTTAAATACAAATCAGCTTTCGCCCATTCGCTAGTCAGTTTACCCTATGTGTTCACGTGCTCTTCGCTTTATGGGGAGTTAATATAAGACGCAGACGAGATAAATATCCGTACAAAGCGGAGAGCGCGATTACGTTGATCACTATAGGTATAGAAACAGTAGGAGCGCGGTAAAATTTTCGAAATTTAACAATTCGAAAACTATCGCGAGCTACAAAGAAACCTTGTAGAAGTTCTCGATGGTTGAAGCGTTAGTTACAAATCAAGATTGAATTATATATATATATATATATATATATATATATTTATATATTTATATATTTATATATATATATATATATATATATATATATATATATATATATATATATATATATATATGGACTATACGGAGCCATTACGATTTTTTTAAAATTTATTCACCACAAAACCCCAGATATAAAAAATAGTTTATTGTATGTAATTTCAGAGCGCTTCGAAGAGAAAAATGTATAACGCTACGGGTGGCGTAATTTTTTTTTGCTATTTCGCACCAAGATAAACCATTCCTAATAACGTATTAACCGAAAATAAGTCTTTGTAAGCGTTTAGAACAAAAAATCCACCTTGCCCATCGTAAACCATAAATATTCATGGAATATCGAACTTCGACCATCGAAGTTCCCCCATTTCGGCAATACTTAATATTAATGAATGGTAATACTTGTAATAAATAATCTCGTGACATAAATATAGTAAATAGGCATAATTATAAATGATTCACAATTTCATTCTGAGTTGTATGAAACATTCGCTGACGTAGTTTTTTTTCATAATAATCCTCGATAATGTTATACTTGTTTAAGTTGGTAGTAGCAAAAAAAAATTGTATTCACGTAACGCGGATATAAAAAAGCATAACTTTGTGCCTTAAGTATATATTTAATGAAAAATCAGCATCTACAGAATAAATCTGTACCTTGTAAGCATTTCTTTGAGCTGCATTGAAAAAAATCACAAACTGTCATTGGACTGAACTGGACTGCTCCAACCCCCTTAAAATATCGAAAAAAAAGGTCCGTGCAAAGTTTCAGCTCAATTAGCGGCTCAACCATTTCGTAACTTCACACTCTCTTCCAGTACCCGAAACAGAGAGAAACCTCCCGAAACACTCCCCCGGAGAGTTGTTCACAGCTGTTCTTATCGTAGGCTCCACCGTATCACGGTTACACGAGGACACAGGGAAATCGTCGAAAACCGATGCCGTCAGAGGTGACGAATTTTTGCCGAGATTCAGTTTTTTTCCATTCGGAGCTCAGTAGAATTACCGCCCTCGATCAATTTCGTTGCATAAGCCAATGCGCGGCCAAGCGGTCACCCATCCTAGTACTGACCCGCGCCAATGCTGCTGAGCAATGCTGAGGGGATCGGCGCAGTCGCACTCCGCGCGCCTGCTACGTCGAGAGTATCTTTTTGCACATTCAAAACGTCATTTTTCGACAAAATGACAAGAGCCTTAAATAATTCGCTGAGGTGACGTATGCAATATTTGACGAATTAAGGGGAACATCAAATAATTAAATATTGAACGTGATGAACATGTTGACAAGCCTGCTTGTCCCAATCGGCCGTGAGCGCCACGATCGCTATCGCGCCCGCACCCACATCTGCCCTTTAGACATGGCTGGTCGAGTAAATACATCAAAAGCAGGTTAGCTCGGCCACACACCCTTACCAAAGTGTTGGCAAACAGTCGAGTGGCTCGAATATTTGGCGATAGTGAGGCATGTCTCTGAACATTTCTGCGTCGACAAGTTTAAATATTCAGGGGTTAGGCTAGACGACCCGACAATACGGATTATGTAAGACAATTGATTTTGAAGGAATAAGACAATGGAAAAATCGTTTGGACATTTATTTGTATGTACATTAACATAGTTGTGTATCAAATTCCATTAAAAGTATTAATAATTTAAGAAGATATAAACAATCTCGTGAAGAACCTTTAAACGTGTGGTGCTGAACGGTGTACTTGATTTTGGCCACCCGGTTAATCTGAAACAAAAGAAAATGAGTTTTTTTTTCTTAAAATAGATAATATTGGCTCAGACTTGACCGAGCTTTTTATTGTTGTCGTGTTTCAATCATTAAAAACAAAGTTTGAATCTCTTTTCGATTTTTGGAAGACACAACATCATGATTGTCATTTAGTGAAAATAAAATGTTAAGATAAATGTCGATCAAGACGGAACTACTATTACACTAAATAAACGTACCGAATTTCAATTCAATCCAGTCATTACATGTCGAGAAATCGTGTACACCTTTCTAAAAACTGTAGTTTCAGAAAAAACGCTTCTGAAGTAAAACTAGCAGTTCTATCGTTGTAATAATAAGTTTAGTGTCAATCTGCGATGTCTGCACCGTATGTTGGACCTTCCTCTTCAATTTGAGTTGCCTCAAGCGACTAGCAATTTTTTTTTTCACAGTAGCTTAACTCCTTAACAAATCTGGGTGAAACAATCTTTGACGGGTTAGACGCAGCTCTGACAAAAGAGGAATTTTTGTGATTTTCATGGATAAAAAAACTATGCATCGAAAAAAATCCTTACACAGTGCTTTTTGATATGTAAAAGAAGTTTGTAAAATTTCCAGTTGCCGGGTGCAGTGATTTTTGAGATCTGGTAGTCACCGATGTTGGAGAAGTCGCATTGAGAAAAACACGTTCAAAGTTTGCCGGTTTGTGGGACCTACCTTTCAAGGCCCATGACATCCTCAATTTTGAACGGGTAAACATGAAATTTTTAGGTATTTGAAATGTTATATTTAGAGAATCCGCCGAGAACCAAAAATCGATATATTAAAAAATGTCAACTAGGTGTAAGCCCTTAAAAAACACTTTTACATGGAAATTCGGAGCCTGGTCTCATGTGCCACCTACGAGTAATGTTACTTCACATCTAGAACATACGGTTGGAAATATCAAGTTTTGGTTACAATCCTACATCCCACACATTCTCAAAATGGAATAGAGTATTTTCATTGGGACCGCCGTTCATCTCATTAGCCCATAATTGTAGACTCCGAAATTGGATTATAAATGCTCGTGGCTACCGTGAAAATTGAATCTCAATAAGTAAATAAGCGTATTAAACGAGCACGTCTTGTATCGTTTAAAAGTAAGGTTATCAAGGCGAGCTCAAACGATTTAGAGCTCGACGGTCATGCTAGCGTAGGCGATCTAGGTGGATCCGGACTGGGGCAGTTTGCGGAAGTTTCCGAGCCCCAGGCACAGGAGTGGCACATCCTCAATTAAAAAATTTGGTTCATTGTCCAACTTGACGCCAGAACGGACTGAAAAACGCAGAGAAATTGCAAGACAGCTGCAAACTAAAAAAAGTCCGGCATCCAAATAACGCAAATATAACCATGAAAACCGATTCCTGGCATCGCTAGTCTTGCTTTGATAGAAAAATAGATGGCGCAACGCACAAAAGTCATGCGCGATCGTCTTTGCGCGCGCGTTGTTTGAAAAATGTATTTCTGTCCAGCGAGTTTGGGCGTTTAGGGCTCATTATCTTCGTTATCGATCACTGTTCGATCTTTGGCAGAATTTCGAAAACGGACCAACGAGTTTCGCCGATTTGTCCATACGTACCCCTGCCTCTTTTTCAGCCATTTTTCCATTGGACTTTCCGGGAAAACTAATTGACATATCGGGATGAATCAAGCGGCATTCTCTAAGTACATCAATATCCTTTTTAGCCCCCCTCCCCTTCGCCGATTAAATTTTTCTCACTCAAATAGAACCGACGCCACGACTGCTTAAGATCCGCGATTTTGACAATTTCGGCAAAGTGGCTGAAAGGGCCTATACTTTAACAGCTGAAAAAAAAATTCGAAAGTTGTCACTGTAAACTTCATATATAGAATATTCTCCTAATAATAAAAAAAATCATACGAACTGATGAGAAACCATTGTTTTTAAAATTTATTTCTCTTGGACATCTGTCACGGCCAGCCATTATGCACGATTGCTTGCCATTTTCTTCTACGCTTTCACGAAACGTTTGATCGGATATGGAAGGAAAACCAAATTTTATTTCATGCATTTTGCTGTAAATGCCCTATATTCAAACGCTAAACTACCTATAAAAGCTTTGGATTTATAACGGTAGAGGCGCCACGTGTACTTTCGACCTGCCGTCTATCAACTTTGCACCTTCCCGATATACGAGTTCTTGAGTTCTTCAAATTATCCTGACAATGAGACAGCCTAATTCCCAGCCGACTTGCTGGACGGTTCACCGCCACCTAGCGTCGACCAATCGTACCAATCCCGCGTGGCGATCGCCGACGCGTCTTCATTTCCCATAATCGATTCTTCATCTCCCTAACCTTTCGCGCCTCCTGAATCGCAGCGTTCACTTTCCAACGTCACAAATAGACAACTCCGCAAATTGAAATGGGTTGTGACAAGGTCGCGATTAGAGTGCGTGGGACAAAAGTGTAACCAGATGTGTTCGACGAGCGCGCTGGTTGCGTATACAGAAAAGCGATTGAAGTTTAGCGCGGACGTGGGTCAAAACGGCGAGTACGCGAAAGAGCGGAAGAGAAGATGAGTCGCGATGGATTGAAACAATCGTGAACGTGAGCGCTGAAGCGCATTCTGTCATATGTATATACGCTCTCATGTGCGCGTGTACAAATTGCCGGTGGTGGCTAAGGTCAGACGAAAAGTGGGCTCGAACTGAGCATCAGTTTAGCGATGGGGGATTACGTTCGCGAAACATCGGTATGTAAACGGAGGAGTCATGTGAATCGCGCCGATTGCCTATTCGAGCGCAGATGTACGTATACATGCGGAGCCCCCCCCCCTCCCTCGCCCCACCTCCGGGATTTCAACCGTTTTTTTTCACTCTCGATCTTTTTCTTTTCTCTCTCGCTCTTTGGAGATTACGGGGCCATTCAGTAACCAGCGTCACCGGTAGCGGGCAGAGAGTAGTCACATAATCTGAGTCACACACGAAGCTCTTCTGAATTGACCACATCCTGTCCCTCGGTGTGTGATGTATTTGTGTGCGCGCGTTTTGTACGCGGACATTAATGTCATTGCCGTATACGGTGTAGGGAGTTAGGAAGGAAAATTTACGAAAGCCATATAGTCCTCTCGTCAAGCTGATAAAAGAGACGTATAGCTGTGTATATGTGTATGCACGGGCCCCGATTGTGTCTTCAAGATTCAAAACAATCCCTACACATACACACATACGCGCGCGCGGTTGCGAAGTCGCGCAAACGTCACAGAACCGGAAGTAACGCTTTTATCACTTCCTAGTCAAATCAGCGGCGCAAGCGGCGAGTGCATTTTCCATATCAGCCGAGCTCGAAAGTTTCTTATGCTATTTTAACGAGTAGCGTGTGCTCCTTAAGCAGGTTGGAACGTTAGCCACAACCCAACATTAAATTGTGAAGAAAATATATGTTATTGTCTAGACTATACTGAGGATTTAAGAATTTTTTAAAAACTTTTGACCACCAATCATCAGAGTTGAAAAATAATTTAACATGTGTAATTTTACGTGCGGTTTGATGGGCAAAACGTCACGCTGCGGGCTATGTAATGTTTTTGGCTATTTAGCATCAAAATAAACAATTTCTAACAACGGATTAACGCAAACTAAACCTTTGTAAACATTTAGAAAAAAAATGCATCTTGCCCATTGTTAACCATATATGTTAAATACTGAGCAATCAAGGTTTGATGAAAAATTAAGAACCTTGGCCGGCGAATGAAGAGCATTGCTGCCAACCCCAATAGCCGCGACATTTTCGTACTTCGGGAACACTTAATATTGATAGTAATAATCAATAATCTCGCGACATAAATATAAATAGGCATAATTTAAAATGACTCGAAATTGCATTCTGAGTTGTATAAAACATTAGCTGAGGCAGTTTTCTTATAATAACCACCGGTAATGTTATCTTTTCTCAAGGCGGTAGTAAAACAAAAGTTTTTCGTATTAACACAATAAAAATATTATAATGCATCATTTTGCCCCTTAATTGTATATTTTATGAAAAATTAGCATTTCCAGAATAAATCTATACCAAGTGTGCATTTTTTGAGGTTCATTGAAAAAAAATTTATAAACTGTCATTTGGTTCAACTGGACCGTTCGAACTTCCTTAACCTTTTAAGGACGGGGCTGGTCGATATATCGACCAGCAGTTAGTCTTGGGACTCCAACTGCGAAATTTATCGATTATATTGATATCTTTTATGTAAAAAAAGTCGATTTTAATGGAAATTTCCCCGTCCTTAAAAGGTTGAACAGCACATGAATATATGGAAAATATTTTCTTTCATCGTTCGCGTTCGTTGTGATCAGATAATTTGGTTATTCACTTGCTCTTTTTTGTAATGAGAAACTTTTATGATGGGGATTTAGAAAAGTATATTTGGGTCCACTGATCCGCTTGATAAACAAGATCGCCTCGTTCATTGTTGACTCTTCGCGAGTGTCTGGTTTAAACCTGTTTTTCAGACTTCCTTTTTCTTATCGTTAATTCAATATAGCCGAAGCACAGACAGTGCCTACCAGAAGAGATAACGAAAAAGTGTGTCTGCAGGCGCTTATATTACGTTTTATTATAATTTTTCGCGAGAATTGAATTTTAGATTGATTTGAATTATTCGGAAAAAATATAGGAGGTCAATATCGTGGATAGATTGCTACATTTCGAAAAAGTTTTTTTTTCTCTGGTATTATTGCAATCTGCAATGGACTCCATCGATGGGGATCCTGAGAGGGGTCTCTGCCTTACCGGAAGATAAGAGGACGGTCAGCTTGTGTTGCAACGGTCAAATCGGTGTGACTATCGCCATCTCGCGCCGCCGAGGCAGCAACATTTCCGGCGATCTTTTATTGGACATGAAATACCGGCATCACGGAGACTAGATGCAGAAGACCAAACTCCAATGCGGAGGCAGCGAATAAAGTGTAGGCGAAAATATAAATAACGGATGGTGCGGCGATCGAAGGCGCGTCTGCACACACACACACACACACACACACACACACACACACACACACACACACACACACACACACACACACACACACACACACACACACACACACACACACACACACACACACACACACACACACACACACACACACACATATTATATATATAGTGAAATATCGGTCGACGAGGTGAAAGTCAGGGAGACTAGAGGTAAGGAGTGGACCCACAGTGCTTACGAAACGTCCGCAAAAACAGCAAATAAGGAGGCGCTGCGATCGTACGTGTCCCATCGAATAGCTCCGCCTACTAGACTCGTGCTCTTGGCGTGCTCTTCGTTGCTGTTGACAGCACATTCGTGGTAGGGGACCTAACTGTTACGTCTACCTCTCCTCTTTCGCTGTCTTTCTCATTGTTGCGAACTCATAATAGCAAATACTTAATGAAATTAAGCGGTGAACCAACTAAATAAACCAACTAAGAAAATAAAAACAGAACACAAATGTAGCCTTGACTGTCGTGGATTGGAAATATGTTTCAGAAAAGGGTATTCAGTTAATTTATTTTTTTCACCGATGCGAATGAAAGTTTGAAAAAAATTGCCCTATGCAAACAATATTACTCTTTATGTGGCTTGTAAATGCAACTTCACTGGAGAAAAAAGGAACTTGTCCACAAATTGCAGTTGTATTTGCAAGAAAAATAACTTATAAATTATGCTCCTTTTTATGCTTATTACTCCAGGGAGAATGAAGCGTAAAGGTTATGTTTCTCATGAACTGAACTACATGCATGAAAAAAGAAACTGAAGGCTTACCCGAATGACGATTGATTGGGAGCAATATTGCAAATGATTTTACCTTGGGCTTTGAAGGAAACAATTTCGTGAAGATTTTCTGAATATTACAAAACACAATAATATTAAAAATGAGCCTCAAAGCGGAGCACACAGACACATTGAGATCAAATTCTTTTATTATTTGTGCGCATGCGTTAAGTTTAGACTATTATAATTATTTGAGACGTTATCGTCAGGAGAGCTACTAGTGGCACGATCTGGAACTATTGCAAGTCGGATTTTTTAAGACGCTGGAACTACGTATTGGCCTATGCTGTGTCCACTCCTTCTCTCTAGTCTCCCTGGTGAAAGTGATCGGATTCTAACCTCACACAGACCGAGCGTGAGGGCATAATTTGCCTCCTAGAGGGGTCTCAAAATGACCTGACATTTTAACTTATTAATGAAACGTATTATTTATTTGAAAACTACGAATATTTTTAATTTACTGTAAAGTACGAACATGGAGGTTATGTTTAGAACACAATATTCGATAAATGGCCGCCACGTCCCTGTTTGCAAACGTTCACTTTTTGACGAAATTTTATATAACATTTTGGCATAATTGCGGACTAATTTTATTAATGGTGCGTCCAATTGCTTCCTTGAGCTTCGGAGTGATCCGTAGATCATTGGGATATACTTTTTCTTTCAGACAACCCCAAAGAACGAAGTCTAATGGCGTCAAATCGCACGATCTTGATGGCCAAGTCATATCGCCGTCGCGCGATGAAACTTTGAACACGATCATGAAACTTCGTCTGCAATCACGTAATTGTTGCGCCCGCAGTGTGGCAGGTTGCGCCATTTTGTTGAATGAATATGTCTTCCAGGTCTATGCCATTTATCGGATAGTGTGTTTCGTACATAACCTCCCTGTTTGTACTTTACATTAAAATTAAAATATTCGTACTTTTCAAATAAATAATACGTTTCATTAAGTAATTACGTAACGCTTACGAAATTAACACCCGACGTTGCCAAGTCTCTGGGTGCTGTTTCGTCGTTCCAATCATTTTCAACCAGAAATTGAAATTTTTTCATAATGTACTTACCGCTTGGACGACACGGTGAGTCCGAGTTTTCGATTAAATAAAAAATCTTTTATGTCTAGTTGAACAAATTTCGATTTTCCAACGACTTCAGTTGCATACAGGAGCAGTAAAACCGCGATCACCGCACTTCCGGTCGATCGTCTTCATAAGACGATATGCTTCATTACTTCAAAGTACTCGACTTTATTTGTATTCGCCAACATCATTAAAAAAAAACTCAAGTCCAAAAGTTGGATTCTTCTTAATGATCGTACCTCCTTGAGCTTCCTTCACCCGACGTTGAAATTCCAAAATCTGCCACGTGACCAAAGATTCGACGCGCCAATCGAGCTTCCTGGCTCGCCGTGAAACGCCACCCTCGAAACTTTAGCTCCTCGTCGTAATTTCCTACGAGAAACTACGCCCGGAGAGGCTACATTCGAATGCTTTATTTTCTCTCATAAACCGGCTCGTCAAATTCATGGAAACTCCAAAGTGAAACTTTCAACGTATCTACGTCTAAAGAAAAGTCGCGAGCTATGGAAAATGTTTTTGAACATGTCGCTTCAAAAGTTGATCGACGGCAGTCGTGTTATTGTTACGGAAGCGCAAAGCTGACGCCGTACATTTCTCATTTTTTTCCAAATGATTTTTTCTTTATTATATCCCCTTTCAAGTTTATTTATAGCACCAGGCAATCGTCGAGCTTTTTCACCATCGAACGTAAGCAAAACAAAGCTCATCGCGAGTGATCGCTCATTGTAAATGCGGATAGGTTAAGAACAATGACATTAATTGTATATGTATATACACACAATCATTATGTGCGCCTATTTACATGCGTCGAAATTTTAAATATACATATATATGCTGCTGTCACACACACACATATATATATATATATATATATATAAATGAGCGAAAAGATGACAGCGTTTAAATAGTGGATTAAAGAAGAGACGTTCATTTTCCTATTTTTATCGTACAAATGTTAAGCCCTTAATTGGAAAAATCGTTCAAAAATGCACGAAATACTATTATCCGCGTTTGCCGCAGTGAATACTCTTTTTGGAATGGCTCACGAAGTTCTCACGCGGAGCTCGAATAATTTTGTGCCTTATTCCGGCACGAGTATTGAAGAGAACGAAAAAAACGGCAGAATCTCTCGAGATCTCTGCTTTCCACGACAGTGATCGTTATAGTTACTACGTAATACGAGCATTGCCAAATGAATTGACATTGGGCATGCAATGTATATATCTATACATATACATATTATATTATATTATATATATTATTATATATGTATATATGTATATATATATGTATATATATATATATATGTTATATGCCCAATATCAATGTCAATATATAGCATGTCACGTGTTTTTGTTCCTAAGACGTACACATATAGTTTCGAGATAAAATTTCGATATTGAGCTACGTACTGTTTTTTTTCTGTTCAACGGCCATTTGTTTTGACGGCGTAATAAAAGTCTAAGCGAGGAATTTATTTTCCATTTGTTTTTCTTGTTTTCGTTATTAAATCGTATATCACTGCTCGATACATTGATACACATTGCCTCGTTTGGTGATTTACGCGTTTACGGTGCTCGCGTGTTTTCTTTCGATACGTGTATGTGTATGTGTGGGTGTGTTTGCGTGTTCGCGGTATTATTTTAATGTTGCTTCATTTTTTTTATTTTCTCGATTTATTTGCACAAATTTGCGCCCACGTAGGTGCCGACGATCGTAGTCAATTATTAGTTAAATTGAATGAATTCGTGCGGGAGCACCTAACGACCCTCCGACCTAGAACATATATATATGATCGAATTTTGCACTGATCGCGAGGATATTATTGAACATCAACGCCTCAACAATGATTTACATTTTTCTTTGCTGCTTTATGCGCACTTGCACATCTTTTATCTCCCTTTATCTCTCAGCCCCTCTCTTTCTCTCTCTCTCTCTCTCTCTCTCTCGCTCTCGCTCTCTCGCTCTCGCTCTCTCTCTCTCGCTCGCTCTCGCTCGCTCTCGCTCGCTCTCGCTAACTTACGCGTTATCGCGATCAATTATTCTCTTTATACCTCAACAACGTTAGATATCCATCAATTAGAAACAACTCATCTACAGATGACGAATATGTGTGTGTGTGTATGTGTGTGTATATATATAATCGCTCTAAATATCGGTTATCCGCATGTTTACCGCATTTTTATTTATTAATTTTTTTTGTTCACAATAAATAACACTATCAATAATTAATTAAATACTTTACGCCTGAAACGCATGGCTTTAGTTTATCATTTTTTTTTCCTCTTTGGTTTTCGTTTTATTTATAAGTAATCGCAAATAATCTAAGGGTTCATGTCTTTTTTCACCTTTTTTCCGTCCAATTATAACGAGGCTCACACGGACGATAGAATATTGTTTTTTCTTTTTTTTAAATCTCTCATATAACCAATCGTTCGTCCGATCACATCGAACAGTAAATATATATATATATATATATATATATATATATATATATATATAGCGATTAAAATTATAACAGTAATAGAGAATGCATCGTAATAACCAATGGAATGGTGTGCCGCGCGCTCTTCTTCCTCTACATTTATTTCTTATTTTTTTTTCTTTGCACGCTCCGATAGCAAAACAGGCGCCCAAAAACTCGTTCGCGACGCGATAACCTCGAGATCCTTGTCTTATATATTCGTTTACTTTTTGGCCACCGTTTTATGCTCCCAGAGAGGGAGATAGAGGGAGAGAGAGAGCGATGCGATTAAGGATCTGTACAAAATTTCGGATACTTTCGCGTAATAATTTTGGGCGCCACGTTTGCCATCCGACGTTCTGGCTATGTCTCCTTTCGAGTGTCCTGCATATGCGTATGTGTGTGTGTCAGGTTTTTATATCAACTATTATGATTAATCGTGTTTTCCTTCGTGGTTTGCTTTCTTCTAGACGCCGATGATGTTTTTTTTTCAACCGCTCGCGTATGCTACACATTTTTAAATCTCCGACTGGAAGTCGAGAGACTTCCGTCCCTATCTCTCTCTCTCTCTCTCTCTCTCTTTTTTTCTCTCTCTCTCTCGCTCTCTTTCTCTCTCTCTCCCGCGCTCGCTATCTGCCCCGCTGTTTGTACATAAAACCGTGTCTTTTTTGGACATCGCACTTACGCACACGAAGGTCGACGACGCCTTTTTTTATTCACCGACCAGCCCGAGTCTACAAATTACCTAATTTTTTAAATTTCTTTGACGTTTCTCGACTCTAGTATACGACGGATCTGTACTACGGTACTAATATAATGTATATATCAATACGGTACAATATAATCGTAAACATTCTTCGCGTAATGATCATATATATATATATATATATATATATATATATATATTTATATCGATATATCACTATAGGCTGCAGAATAAATCCTTTCGCGCGCTTATCTCGATCGGATCTCAAAGCTCAAGCAGTTTCCTTCTACGTGTTTTTTTTTGTTCCGGGCGTAAACTTCTCTTTTCTCGTTCTTTTCGGCCGTCGCGAATTGACGCGCGACGACATCTGGTCGACTGGTTCAAGCACCCGCCGGGCTCCGGCGCAGCAGTCGCTCGCCTCGCGCACCACCTTTACAATTCTTCCTTGGAGTGCGTTCCGGAATAAAAAAATTAAGTACGCTTTGCGGATCTTTGATCCTCGACGAGTAACACCGAACGGTTCATCGCGTCGTCCCGAGTAAAACACTGTACATTCGCTCGTTTCTTTGTTTGCAGAATCCCTTCACGCTTCTTATTCTTCTCGCCGCCGAATGCGCGGTCTAACTATTCGAACTTGGCCGCACGTGGCCAGTCTAGTCTACCAGTTAATCGAGGTGCAACAGTTTATTCATAATTTCGCGTTACACTTCGTTTGTTTTGTCATTGTTGTTTAGACATAGCGAGCTCCGCTATTAGCTTCAACGCAACTAAAACGATGGCGTACACTGGGGGAATACATTAGCGAGGGGATTTATACGAATATGGACCGAAATTAATGGACGTTATGAACAGCATTCGACACTTTTGTTTGTTAACCTCTCTCCTGAGATTACCGACCATCCCACCGCTTCTCATTGCGGGCGAAGCTAAATGGCCCGAAATGTGTGTATGAGAGAGAGTGAGAGAGAGAGAGAGAGAGAGAGAGAGAGAGAGAGAGAGAGAGAGAGAGAGAGAGCGAGCGAGTGTGTGAGCCAACGGGGGGAGAGAGAGACAGAGAGAATCGCGCTGTTTTGTGCAGAATATGTTTTATCAAGTGAATCTTCACTCCCTCTCTCTCTTTGTCTCGGATTATTTTTTAAATAATTTATATCACTAGAAGTAGTTTGCCCATCTTTTTTCTTTCCTCGTTTTCTCATTTAGAAATGTTTGTGCTCTGCGATGCGGTAATAGTAAATGCTGTTTCCTTCCTTTTTCCCCCGATTGTGTTGGAACATTGCTACGGATTACGCGCCCACAGCTTTCCAGAGTCAGGCTCCAGGTGGCGTTGGCAGTCGTTAGTGTATCGCCTTTCTTCCCACTTCGCGAAGTTTATCTTGCGCATCCGCGGTAGCCTTGTTTCTCTCTCGCTCGCTCGTTGAAACGGTTACGAGTTATGATCATGAGAAGGATCTTGACGTGAGATCGCGGCAGCTTTTCCATTCGTGAAAAACGTTTCAACGAGCGGCGAGGAGAGTCGAGCCGAAGGGCGAAGTGGCGCCACGAGATGGCGGTGCGAGCAAACGCAGACCGAGAGGGAACGAATAATCGAACGCTACGAGCGCTCATCCTCGCGGGGGCGTTTTCTTTCGTTGGCATCGGATGTTTTGGTTTCGCGAGCTCGCAGGGGGATGGTCGGTAGATGGGGCTGTAACTGCCAACGGGAGAAAGAGAGAGAGAGAGAGAGAGAGAGAGAGAGAGAGAAAAACACGCGTCCGATGCGATTGCTTAGAACTGATCATTCGGTCGTTGAACGCTAGATGGCGATGAGAGAAAACAAAAGTATCCGCCCGACGGCTTAATCGACCATCAGCTCGAAATGAACGGAACCGCGCCTGTCGGCTCTGTCGTGCACCACGTTTCGAGCCCACGCTTTGCACTCGACGTTTATCAGCACGTTACCTACGAAAGAATTTGCAGAAAAAGGTTTTTGAGCAACAATTACCAAATTTTAAGAAATGTTTTTTTTCTATTTTATTTTTTTGAGCTTACGTTTCGGTGCTTCGAACCAAACGGCCACCAGCGGGCTGAGGTAACCCGGGCTGTTTGTGAACGGGAAATAGTAGCCGGGAAAGCCGGAACTAGGCTTGTATTGAATCGGACCGATGTTCTCAACGTCAGCGGGATTCTCACCCTCGCACGAGACCCAGATAGTCTGCAACTCTTCCGGCCGTTTCTTCGTTGTCTTTATGCGATTCTTGAGATCGTTCGGCATGTTGTCCGGCAAATTTTCCGTGTCGTTGTAAAATTCTGGCTGCCAGCCGAAAATCTACGACACAATTTACGTTCCGGTCATTCGTGAGAGAAAAAGTAAAATACGCGAACGAGGCAAAATATTGAGATCGTCGCGTGAATCCTTTTGATTTTGCTTCGTTTTCCTCGCGATTCATTTCAATGACGAACATACTTTATTGAGCTTGAGAAATATGCACGGCTTTGAGGCGTCGTATTGATAATGCGACTCGGACAGACAAGGGCTGAACTTCATGATATTGACGTCGCACGATTTGCCAGGGGGCGCAGGCTTTCCATAGTCGCATTGAACCTTGTGCTCGTGGCCGGGTGGGAGAGGCGCTCCTGGCGCTGGCGGTTGGTAATCTACGAAAAAGATCGAATAATACAAGAATATTAAGTGCCTGCAATTGTAGACACGCGGTGTGCGCCGGTCTGTCCTGTGAAGGTTTTCCTCTCACGGAGTGCCGTATTTTGTGGGGGCATAAGCAGGGCTGAGTCGTTGGTAAGTTACAGTGGCGCTAGACTAGAAGGAGGCCACACTCGGCCTTTCAACTCGTCCTCAAAACGGTATCACGATAGATGGCGCTGGGGTGCTCCGGACCACATGTATAGATATATGCAAACATGGGTCCGATCAGAGAGGCTAGCCTCCATGATATTACTATACATAGGGCCCGCGGCACCCCAGCGGCATCTATGTTGGAGCCATTTTTGGGGACGCTTTTTTCGCTATTGTGCAAATGGCGAACAGTCGTTCGTCGCTTGAGGCAACTCGAATTGGAGAGAAAGGTCCAACATACGGTGCAGGAATCGCAGATTGACTGTAAACTTATGATTGCGACGATAAAAACGCGTTTAAAAGTCACTAGCTTGACTAGCTTAGTGGTACAAGTTTTACTAGAAAAACGGAATTTTGAAAGTTTTACTAGAAAAACATAGTTTCGGTGTACACGATTTCTCGACATATCATAAACGGATTGAGTGGAAATTTGGCACACTTATTCAGTGTGATAGTGATTTAGTCTATACCGACGTTTTTATTTAAATATTTTTTTTTCATTCGTTATTAAAAACAAAGATGCCGTTTGACGTTTTGGAAAACGTAATTTCGAGAAAAAAGCTTTTTAGAGGTACTAGTTTGACTAGTTTTAGTAGTTTAAACTCGCCAGTTTTACTAGGTTAACGTTACTAGTTTTACTCGTTTAAATTTACTAGTTTCACTAGTTTAAAGTTACTAGTTTAACTAGAAAACGGAGTTTTCAAAGTTTTACTAGAAAAACGGAGTTTTTAAAGTCTTACTAGAAAAAGGTAGTTTTCAAAGGTTGACCGGAAAAACGTAGTTTTTTAAGTTTTACTCGAAAAATGTAGTTTTTAAAGTTTTTCTAGAAAAACGTAGTTTTTTAATGTTTTCTAGAAAAACGTAGTTTCTTAAGTTTTACTAGAGAAACGTACTTTTTGAAGTTTTGCTACAAAAACGATTTTTTTTCAATTTTACCAGAACAACGTACTTTTTTGAGTTTTACTAGAAAAACGTAGTTTATTAAGTTTTATTAGAAAAACGTATTTTTTTTAAGTTTTACTAGAAAAACGTCTTTTTTAAAGCTCAACTAGAAAAACGTACTTTTTTGCGTTGTACTAGAAATACGTACTTTTAAAAGTTTTACTAGAAAAACGTAGTTTATTAAGTTTCACTCGACTTTAAACTTATGATTGCGACGATAAAAACGCGTTTAAAAGTCACTAGCTTGACTAGCTTAGTGGTACAAGTTTTACTAGAAAAACGTAGCTTTTAAAGTTTCACTAGAAAAACGTAGTTTCGGTGTACACGATTTCTCGACATATAATAAACGGATTGACTTGAAATTTGGTACACTCATTCAGTGTAGTAGGGATTTAGTCTTGACGGATGTGTTTCTTAACATTTTTGTATCGGTCATTAACAGCAATGATCTAATTTGTCCTTAAAAATAAAAATAACGTTCTATCATTTTTCTCTGATGATTGCAACACGTTAAGAAACAAAAACTCGGTCAAGTCTTAGCCAATATTATCTACTTAAGTAGAATTTCGTGTTTTTTTGGTTCAGATTAACCGGGTTGCCAAAATCAAGTACACCGTTAAGCCCCTTACGTCTAAAGGATCCTGTCCGGGATTGTTTACAACTTTCGTCGAATAATGCATATTTTTTTAATGAACTTTGGTACACAATTTTGTCAATGTACATAGAAATAAATGTCCGAACAATTTTTCAATAATCTTCAAAATTGTCGTTAGAAAAAATCCTTCAAAATCAATTTTTCCAAATAAAGCTGTTGCTCGGATCGTCGGAGTAGCAAATGACGAGATAACGTGACAACCGATACCAATCGGGCGAACGTACCTGCAAGAAATTTGTCGAGAGCTCTGACCCAGTGAGCGTAGTTTCCCTTGTCGGCTGCCTTGTACCAAATAAGAGTGCTCTCAACGTTGCTGTCAGGCGGCATCGGTCGGAATCCAAGACCGGGATTGCTGCCGATCAACGAATTGTCCAATTGCCATTTTGGCGCGTTGTGGTCCAATGTTTGATAGAACACGGCGAGCATTACTCCGAAAAAGCCCGAAAGCACACCGTAGAAAATCACGTAAAACAGTAAGATCTTGGCTGAAAAAGTACAAAAGTCACGAATTCAAAATAAAATTCTGATTACAGTTGTCATTCTTACGAACAAACGAAAAGCTGATATTCTTAAAAAATTTAGATGGACTTTTCAACTTTCTCTGTTTGAACAACACACTTTGTTGTTGTGCTTTTAAATTGAGCGAATCGCGTGATGACTTTGATTAATTAGCTACCGAATAAAACAACTAACTTAATTGATTAATGAATAATGTATTATTATTGTATGTATGTATGTATTATTATTATACATGTATATATTATTATTATACATGTATATATTATTATTATGCATGTATATATTATTATTATATATGTATATATATATTTAACATATACATATATGTTATTGTTGTTGTTGTTGTTGTTGTTATTATTATTACTATTATTGTTATTGTTATTGTTAGTATTCATCGAGGAATCGCTTGATTCATTAATAAAAAACTTATATTGAAAAATGATGGCGGTTGAAAATATCGATATCGTAAGAATGTATTAATAATATTGATAATAAGCAAATACGTGGATATTGTACACAAACTATTGTTTCGAAAAATCTCAATTCGAATTATAATTTCGAAAAATATTGTTAAAACAATAAATAACACGCCCAAGAAAAAACGGTTACAAAATGTTAATATTAATAAATAATATATTATTATTATTGTTTATTATATAATTATAATAAATTAAATTAAATTATAATATTATATTTATTATAATTTATTATTATGATGATTATTGTTGTTGTTGTTGATATTATTATTATTATTATTATTGATGATGGATTAAAGTTACGAATAGTGGTTACTTTTCTTTCAAAATAGATCGTTTTGGTAAACAACGATATTCCAAAAATTGAGGGATAATATTGACTTAAGGGGCTATACCAGTGTGACACTGTCAAAAAATTATTTTTTTTTGCATTTTTCGACAGTTTATACTTTCAAGAATATCCTGTAAAAATTTCTAGGCCGTATTTCTCATACTCCCCGAATGGCAAACTTCTAAAGAGCAACCGCTCGTAGGTATAAAATGCGATAGTTAAATCTTTAAACGCGTTTTTCTCAAAATGAGATTTTTCAAATTTGCTGACATTGTAACTCAAAGAGCAATTATTCGATTGACTTGAAATCTGAACTGAGTACTCTTAAATATATTTACTCTACAAGGACGTAGGATATTTTTGATTGGATGATAATTGACGATTTGGCATTGAAAAAAACGACCATTTTATAGGCAAGAAAACAGACTTTTTTTTTCATAACTACGTCATTTTGTTAGATTTTGATATTTTTCGAAAATCCTACGTCATTGTACAGGAAATACCTTCCAGTTTAACGACATTTTTTTCCTTTTTCGGTTTCAGCTACTCAATCGGCCGGAATCATGTCAGCAGTGGAGGAACTTTTTTTTTGCGCCTCCGAAGGCAGCGCACGAGTCGCTTGGATCTCAATGTTTTTCTGTGAAAAAATTATGTAATATAGGTCAAATATAGCCAAATATATTCTTAGTTTTCCAAAACATTCAATTGAGTACTTTTCTTCCAAAAAATTCCCGAAAATCACCAAAATTTTCAGCGTTCACACTGGTATAGCCCCTTAATGGACGTCACGCACGAAATATTGTTGGGAAAAATCACAATTCGAACTTTGACAACAAACAACTCGTGAAGGAAAAATATCACAAAATTACCACATCGATCGACAAAAAAATTGATTAGTATTGTTGTTAGTATTAGTCGATGAATATTTTCAATATCACTGTAGCTTTTTTCGAAATCGAAATCGCTTTTTTGTATCGATTAATCGATAAATCATTGATAGAGAAAAACATTATTGTATATCATTTTATTTTACATGAACGTTGGTTATATAGAGACCGGATGAATTAATACATATTATGCATACAATATTTTCGGAAAAATGAGAATTTGAATTTTAATTGACACAAATATTGTCAATATGAAAAAGAACTCGTCAACATATGAAGAAAAAACTGAAAGGTGCAGAGATTTTTAAAGAAAGCTCGCTTTCGCCTCCGTTAGTAATTTCATGTAGAAATCAGTTCACGCGAACGGGTAGGGCTTGGTCGTTGCAAGGGTCGCAGGGCGCGACTTCACCGCGCATGAACAATATTGCGATACCAGATGGGGCTGTCTCTCTCTTTCTCTCCCTCTTTCCCTCTCTCTCTCTGGCGTTCTATATGGTATGGCTTGACAAATCGATTCCTAGCTTCGCGAGATGTTAAAGCACCTTAAACGTAGTCGACAAAATTAGGATAAAAAACAGCAACGAAGAGTCAGTCGTCCCCGACGCATATACCAGAATGAAAACCTCCATCCATTATGAGTTAAGCTGTATACTATGTACAATTGTGTATAAAATTGTGCAGGTTTTTCCAGCTTCATTTTATCTCAATATTTCACAACATATTGGTCCAAGTAGTCAAGGTACGTGAATCGTCGGACACAAAATCTCCAAATAATTTAACGCTCTGGTTGATGAATATTGGAGTAAAAATGATTGAAAAATGTTTTTCAATTACTTCTACGTAAGTCGTTCTCCGAATTTTTTAGACGTATGAAAAATTAAGGGAAGATAGATTGGGTGGGGCTCAAAATGTCGAATGACCAAATATAGAACGACAAAGATTTCGAAACGACAGAATTATGAACTCCCAAAATAACGAAGGTTAAATAATTCGAAATTTTATCCGTTGACCGATGACAAAATCGAATAACTATTAGACCAAAGGATTATTTATTCGAGAACTCATTTATTCGAATATTCTGCAGTTTGAGTCATACAAATACAGATTCGAACAATCTACAACATTCATATCTTCGGAATAGAACAAAAAAGCGAGTATCTAATATTCGTAATACCGTCTATAGCAAAAAGCCATAGATCGAGACTACGAACGGACCCGACTGACCGCAGCGTCATCTGCCAACTTCACTCTGAAGCGCAAGTAACGTACTTCTCGATCCATTGGTCCATTGTTTTCGTTGTCCGGACCGTTCGCCTTTTTGATCCCTCGCCTTTTTAACTGATGGACTTTTTAGCCCTTCGCTTTAATGAATTCGAAATTGTAAATTGTCGTAATATTTACAATTCGACGATGCAACGTCTCGAATTGTTTGGTGTATATATAAAGCGAGTCGATACTATATATCTCGTTATTTTGTTAAATATGATATTTGTTTTTGCTATAAATCAAGTTCGAGATTTTTGTATTCACAATTTCGATTAACTATTTTACGGGCTATCATGAGATTGATCTATCTATATTGGAACGTTCGTCATTACTGAATTCGACATTACGGTCCTTCTGAATATCGATCGTTCGAATTTTGATCCCCACCCGATAGATTCAGCAGAGCGAAATGCGACCTCGTCGTTCGTAGAATATATCGACAGTCGATTATTCGAAATCATTATCAAGTTGGAATTAAATTTTGAGTGAGGTAATTTTTCACTTTCGTTTGCGTCACCGATTGTCCTCGGTTTGAGAAAAAAAAAGAGCGTCTACAAAGTATCACGATGTTTCAAGTCCACGACAAAGGACAGGACTGGGACAATTATGATACGCTGTCTAATTGGCCTGAATTGATATCGAGCTCGTCGAACGTTGGACGTCTTATTTAACTGACGCGACATATTAATAGAAGAGTAACAAATGCATCGCTATAGACAATCTTCCACGTCACTACTGAAAAATCGTTCTTCCTTGCGAATATTTCACACATATATACAGGGTGTTCTGTTAAAATAATCCTGCAATTCTACTAACGATAATTTTTTTTACCCGGTTAAAATAAATTATCTTGGTTATCCGTTTTACCTATGAAGGCCTTATTTTTAACCTTAAATTTTAAGGAAACTGTATGAGAAACGATCTTATGCACGATTTTCATACAACTCAATTCGAACGTCTGACTTTGATAGCCTCCGGTGTACAAAAAATGTACTACGCATATCGTCCCAAATACTTTAAAAAGTTGCTTAGTTATTGTCGATTCACATCATTTGTAGAAATGGCACGTGAAAAGCCAAAAGCAGATGATTTTTTTTCGAAAAATTACATAAAGCCCTAAATCACGAAAACTGTGAGACTTTTAGGAAACTGAAATTCCAGCATATATATAGTAGGGCATGATCTGACCTATCGACAGCTGCACAATTATCCATTCATAACAGGACACCCTTTATATATATATAAAGGCTTAAACATATATATATACATACATATATATTCACACACACATATATGTATTGCCCTCGTATCGGATCAAACGATTCCGCGCTTCTTGCATGTCATATAACGATGTCGTTTTCGCCTTTGCGGGCACAGCTAACGCGAACTCTCGATCGTCCTTTTCATTTCATTTTTGGCATTTTCAGTTCATTTCTCAATTCTGCGTTTTCATGTTTTTATTTAATTTATTATTTCATTAAATTTTGATACATTTTATTTCGTGCTCTTATGACTCAATAATCTATAGGGGCTTTTTCAAAATGACATTTATAATTGAATTGGTAATAGTTACGTTTCCCGTTAGAGTAATTCAAGTGACAACACCATGTTATTTTGTTTATGTTCTTTATTTCAATCTTCGTTTCCTTATAGTTTTTAAAGCGGCTATTTATGTGTTTTTTTTTCGAATGATGATGCCCATTTTTCGTATAATGCAATTCATTTGGATAATTAAAATACATATGATCAGAATTTTGATAACGACGCTTTTTTCCTAATTCGTTTTGACGAAAATGAATTCTGCCGTACTTGCCTCTTCTTTGCTAGAGCTTCAGATTCGGAAAGGGGAAGGAGGAGTCCAATAATGTCGTCTATTTATAAAAGTTTCGGTAACGAGCTCAGGTATGGAGAATTCGTTTCCATCCGATCGCAAATTCGTAACTCGCTAACGCGTGCCTCGTTATATAAATCGGGGCGATCATTAAAAGAACACTTTCTCAGCATGTATACGAAGGCGCCCACTTGAGCAGACGACGTTCAAATTACGACGTCAAAGCCACGCTTTTTTCTTTCCATTTTGCACATTTTTACATTTTTATTAAAAATTGTATGACGGAGTGAATATTTAAAAATAAAGTAAAAGACACCATTGCTGAGAATCGAAATTCTGACGGGAGAAAAAATGTCTGCACGGTATGTAGCGCGTGATATCAATCGACGATTCGCCTCTCCGTGAGCAATGAATTAGTGATCGCGAATTGCACGCTATTCATCACAAGAAATAAAACTGAGTCTTGTCGCGAATGCTTTTGTTAGATATCGCGATAGTTCAACACATTCGATCCCTGAAATATCGGATCCAATATGGCCGACCATAAGAATCGGTTATTTCGAATTTTTGATATTTAAATTCAGATGCGTAATCGGCGATCTCGAAAACCCCGCACTATCAAATTTCATCAAAATCGGGTAATTTCTTGTATTTTCGTCCGCCATATTGGATCTGTTACTTTAAGTTTCTGAGATTTTGGTTCAGATGCGCAATTAGCAATCTTAAAAACCGTCCGGTGCCGAATTTGATCCGAATTAAATGTTTTTTGGTAATTACGTCCGTTGTGTCAGATCTGCTATTTTGAATTTCTCATTTTTGAGTTGTGATCCATAATCAGCGACCTCAAAAACCACCCAGTACCGAGATTCATTCAAATCGAGTAATTTTTCTATTTTGGTCCGCCAAAGCATGCCAATTAATTACTGGATACTATTTTCGCATTTATAGTCGTCAGTTTCCGAGTTTATGTATTTCTAGTTGCATAGAAATAACATGATTAGTTTCAAAATAACTTGTGGAAAATGTAGGTTCTTAGATAAGGCTATAACGCGCCTGCGCGGCTATTGTCTCTGTCGTACAGCGCGTCCCTCGATTATAGCGACCCTAGCGGATTCAAGATTTACAGTTTTGCCTTCGTGAAGAGAACCACCCCCAACCATTGGAGTTGCAAGACCTGTATCATGAAGACATGATACACGAGTCCAAACTCAGCATTTCAACTCGTCCCGAAAATTGCGAATACTAACAATACGGATGGCGTTGCGATCGTTCGAAGGCAACATGCTATATATTACTTATGTATATAAAATATAGACTCGAATTGCAGGACAGGACTATCTAACCTTGATTAAGCGTCAGTGTTATATTAAAATTTAAGATTAAGTGATGCACTGATTGGTACGAATACAGTATTGATGGAGCAGTATAATTTTCACGTATGTGATTTCACCAGAGTACAAAAAGGCGTTTGTATTACAAAACTTGAGTCTCCAAATATGATTAGATTTCTGAAGAGACTCGATCTTTTTGCTCTTTAAATCGATTTTCTTTTAAATTTTCCCGTAGACATTTTGAAAACAACGAATGAAGTCGTTCAAAGTGGTATATAACTTGTTTATTGTGAGGTTAAAACCTCGTTCGATCACTTTCGGCTCGTTCACCGACATAATACTATTTATATGGGTCCTTTCGATCGACACGCCATCCCTGTTATTCGCATTTTTCGAATACCTTTTATTCACTGTCTCCCCATTGGATTTCGGTCCACTGTATCTAGTCTCCATGGCACGGGGTTTGGAACCCTATATTCTAACCTTCCTAGATTTTCCCTCGCCACCGCATACGAATGGATAGAACGAAAAATCGAGAATAAATTATCCACTTAGATTTCGTATTCGCCTTACGATTTTCGTCTTTTCCTCGTACGGTTAGGTTATGTAGGTACATATCGGTAGAGGGGCATTGCAGTGCAAGGAGAATCGAGCACTGGCCCTATTAGTACTTAGTAGACTTATACGTATATGTTGCAGAATAGTGCAGGGTAGGTTATTGATCCCCAACGACGCGTGAGTCTACCCCTCTCCTGCCCCCTCCCTCCGTATCCCCGCCACCGTTTAGAAATGTCCGCATTGTGTTTTCTCCGTATAATGTAATATTTCTGTACATTTGAAACCTTGCAGGGATTGAGCTTCAACCTATAAACATGGATACCGTATTTGTGGGAGGTATTTTTCTTCTTTTTCCCCTACATTTCCGCTACCGTTCGAAAATGATTCACCGTCCCCCCGAATTATTCTCAAACGTGACTGACTGTAACGATATGGTCAAGAGATTTAGGTTAGGAGCAAAGGCTCGCGAAGTGAATATTAATTTACCGCCATTTTTCGTTGTCGACGAGGGTTTTTGAGGTTAGGGCGAACGGGAGGCATTACCAACGACGCCATTTTAGTTTGTCCAGTGATATTTGGAGGTTGCGCGGGACGATTGCACGAGATGGTTTTGCAGACACCCTGTTTCAATGATGCTCCGATATTTGCGTGCGAATTCAAGATTTGATGAATTTGAGGTTATGTCGGACGGAACGGCAGTAAACTTTACCGATCAAGGCGTCATTCTAGCCTATCGGATATTTTTAGGTTATACCAAGGACAACTGTTCTAGATACCTTCATATGCGCCATTTTAGAATCGAGCAGCAATATTTTCCTGCAAAATGAAAGGTCACGTGACCGGTTAATTAGCTCGGTTTGTTCCAATGATAGATCGATTATTGGCAATGTGCGATTCCTGCGAGCAGAAATTCCATTTAATTTTAATTAGTGTTGGTAATAATCATTTATTCATTAATTCGGTCATTTTTTTTTATTCGAAATAGTTTCGCACGAAGTTTTTTCCTTCGTGCTCTCGGTACCTGGTGCACCGAAAGCGATTACGTCACTAGATCGTTACAGTAACCCCTCCCTTTCTGCTCTCCTCTCTTTCCCTCTTGCCGCCCCCCTCCGCCCGTTATACATATCCTTGTGATCGATAATTCGACCATCTGCATTTTCCAGGACCTTGCAACGCACATTTCCAAGCAACTCCAAATAACGTCTCACCTCGGCAAATCCTCAAGTACCCTTAAATTAGTTGAATATACTGAAAAAGAAGTATCTCAAAGTCACTCATGCACTCGAATCTTTCGCCGAGATCGGCTATTTTTGAAATTTTTGTTTCGATCTCGAACAGGTTTTTTTTTGCTCCCATCGCGTAATACAGTTTGTCAAGCGAGGAAAAAAGCAATAGGATGCGAGAGGAAAATTATTCATGGCATCGTCGTAGATGAGCGATAAGTACAAAAAAAGAATAGAAAGAGAACAGACGGGAGGTCAGGCGAAATAAAACGAGCGAAATATCCAGGGCACAGGGTCGCAAGCGTTTGATCAGTGGGCCAAGATGCAATAAGTAAAATCGACGATCGTCCCCTCGTCCTGGAGATAGGGCAGTTGGCCGGAAGTTGAGAGGTCGTAAAGAGACGATGGCACGGGATGCACAACCAAGCACCCCGGCCATTCGTCTTTGCGATCGATTACGCGAAAAACTTCCGGAAGTCATACGAAACCCTCTGCGGACTACTATTGCCCCATAGACGGCGCAAGCAACGTAAAGAGAGAAATAGCAAGGGACAGAGGGACAGCCAAAATGTTGGAAGCAACGAATGTGTCCGCATCGAACACAACTGACCCAGTTTTTGATAGAGCCCATTGGAACTTGAAAAGGCTTCGGAGAGGCTTCATCCGTTCCTTTCTTCGTTTGTTGTCTCTGCATATTGCCTAATGCATCGCGATCGAGATGATCAATAATATTACATCGGATGACTTCCGGTCTACTTTGGTCGAGTCGAATTTAAAATTTGCATATTTCGATCGAACTTCCGTTACCGAACGTCCGTTCTTTTGATAAAAAATGATAGAAAACGTGGCACTTTCGAGCATACTCGATTCGGAAGCGATTGAGAGCGTCGTGAAGTGATGTGGCGTCGGGCAGACTAGCTCAAATGCTATCCGGGGCTCTTGGCAGACAGGGGTATATTGATTTGCCGTCAGATCGACCGAACCGGCATATAAAGGTACAAAGCGAATATCCGCCCCCTCACGTTGCTACAACACCCGATGAAAATTGCAGTGGTGTATTTTTATTTTCGCTTTCGCAAGTGGTCTACGTGTTTGCATAGTTTAGCGAGACTGTACGAGACGTTTTGACGATTAAAAAATATCGAGGGTGTGTTTTTCCATTGCACAAATTCATAGCCTTAATTTTCATTGGCAGGAAAGATTTCACGATCCTTCCAAAAGCTGACCGAGTTATGAGTATTTTCGCGTAAGTTCGGAACGCCCACTGCGCTACGGCGAACCACCCTGCTGCCATTTATCCTTTCTTCATTTGCATTTTTCTCGAAACTATTCTTCATGCAGTGGTGTGAGAGGTATGCCAAAAACCACTCGTCCAATTCACTCGAAATTCGGACAGTGCGTAGTTTTCAATCTTTTTCACCGTATGACCCGATGATCTTTTTATATTTTCATTCATTTGTTAATAACAAACCATCAAAATTGTCTTTTATCGGTCGAAAATCAAAGTCTTTGTCATTTTCGCCATTTTCAAAATTCCCGAAAGTATTTTTTTGTGTGTTTTGTTTACTTGCCCCAACCACCTATACCCCATGCAGCAACGGCAGCACTTTCGTCAAATAGCAATAATTTCACTGTGTATCAATATTGTTCGATTTAAAAAAAAATCAAATTCGGCAAGACCATGTATTAATTGTGTGCAAAATCGCGACCTCCTCATTCTATACCTCTCATCGCGAAAAACATTGAAATTCGGCTTGGTTTTTGGGCGTCAAGCTCATGCTGTCTCGTAAAAAAAAATATTACAATTATTATCCACTCCACATCGCTGAAGAATAATTATTCAGACATTGAACGTCCTTATTTTTGGGGTGCATTCTCCTTGTATATATAGATGACAAATGTAAACGCGGGTTTATTGATTTTTGGAAACTTTCCGGACTCCCCAACATGTGGCCCCACTGGGAAACGGGGGGCTTCGGGATTCCGCTGCTTAAAATAGAACTCGGACGATATACATGGGCATTGCTGTGTAGTATGTGTGTATAAATTAATGAAAAAATTCTTTCTATAATAAATATTACAATGAAAAATAATATAATGTAATGCATAATGTAATGAAAAAATGCATTCTATAATAAATGCTGTGTGTATATATATATATAGTGGGCACTATAGTATAGTATGTGTGTATAAATTAATGAAAAAATTCTTTCTATAATAAATATTACAATGAAAAATAATATAATGTAATGCATAATGTAATGAAAAAATTCATTCCACAATAAATGCTGTGTGTGTATATATATATATGCACAGGTAAACTACACTGGAAAAATTAAGTGCATACCTTGCCATCTATTTTGTATGGCACGCGTACTTTTTCTTTATCCAGCACTACATCCGTAAGTGACTATCCTTGAGAATCATAGATTCATATTCAAATAACGTACCATTCTGTTTTTTTTTTATTGAACTCGATGTGCACCATTGCAAGTTGCTTCTTTAAAGTATTTTTTGAACGCAAACTTCGATGTAATGGAACATTTCTCAAACGCAAACTTCGATAATTATTGTCTTCTACATTGGCAACAAAAATCACAGTAGACGTAATTAACAAGAGTATTTCGATTACCCGGCTCGTTTTGGGAGCAGAGAAGAAAAAACCAAGAAATTCGCCAGACGATTGCGACTGCCCCAAATATAAGTGGACATTCAACGAAAGGTCATTGGAACTTTCGTTAACGCGATGATAAATGATTGAAAGTGACGAATAACGCAATGCAATTGAACTTCCATCACTGCTTTCGTTACTTTTCTCGGCTTTTACTCGTTCCCGGATGTCCGAGGATGCGAGAGAACGATAAAAATGTCAAGCCAGAGAGAGAGAGAAGAGAAGGGGCCAACATAGCCTACATCGTATATAGTACGTGGATGTGACCTAACGTTATGGGCGTAGCAACGGCGAAAGATTTTCCGCTGACGATGTAGCGAGCGGGGTCGTGAGGTGAAGAGAGATAGATAGCGAGAGGGGTACAGAGGGCGGAGGAGTAGGTTTTCATCGATTGCGCGCCAAGAGGAACG
>OX632365.1:16044848-16175621 GCA_951751655.1 Ophion costatus | reverse complement strand
AGACCGTTTTGTCAATTTTTAATTGACGAAATTGAAAAGTTTTTCTTTTACATCGAAACGTTTTTCTTTCAAACTCTGTTATTGTGATTGTGATTGGTGATGAAAAAAACCGTTCGGACGTGTGAAAAAATGATCTGCTAGCCGCTCTCTCGCCGCGATCACTCGTTAATTATTATGATTGTATTTTACTTTTCATGGTACACGTAAGGCGTTAGGCTACTGAGAAAATCTCAAAACTTTCGTTTGTCGCTTGGGGAAACTCAAATGTAAACTCAAATGTAAAGGTAAACTTATGATTGTAACCATAGAACTGGTGATAGAACTTTAAACGCGTTTTTGCGCTATTCTTTTAATTTTTTTAAATAATCCAGATTTTCGGGTCGTCGGAGTACCCTTACCCCTCAAACTCTGTTATTGTGCGAATTTCTGAAAAATGAAATCGCTCTCCCAATGTCTAGATATCAAAGTGCATTTATTAGAAAAAAAAATTTCATTGGTGCTAAAAAAACCATTTCGACATCTGGAAAAAAGATTTGCAGGTCGCTGTTCTCTGACCTCGTCAGTTTAAAAAAATTATTATTATCGTCTTTTTTTCGTGATATATTGAAATTGAATACAAAACCGCAAATACATGACAAATAAATTCTCATTTGGTCACAGTGTTCTAAACCCTGGAGGCTTTTTTTCTCGTAAAATCGATGGTATTCTTCGTCGAGTAAAATTCACTTGATAAATCAAATATCTACTGCATTGAAACGTACGTTGAGGATAATTAATTAAATCGTTAAATTCCAATGTGCGTGAGATGTGTTCTCAAACCTTTTTCTAATTAAACACGAATGATTTCGATGGAATAATTGAATGACAATTTGCTTGAGAGTACGTTGAGAAAATAATGAATCCAGTTGCTGTGAGCGAGGGTCGAGTTGGTGTAGAATGCACCATACATAGTACGTACGTGTGTATACATCTATATACGTATGACGTCTTCTCAGTAGTCTGGAGAACTCTTGGCTCTCTACTTTATCTATTTTGTCGTTCCACTGTGTCTGTCGAACGGCCGTTGGCACAACTCATGATCGAATGATCAATCTCTATTCCGAATCTCCTTCGAACTTTTCCTCACTTCCCTCTATTTTTCGGCCGTTCGTTTTTTTTTATCTCGCTCGCAATATTCGGCTGATGCACATCCTTTTAATTAAACCAATCGACAATATTAGACGTGTTTCGATTGCGGAAAATAAGAAGGGCGTAAGTACGCGAGGTTGACACATTTGAGAGTGCGAGATCGGCCCTCCTAAGGCGCAGATTTCGGCACGTCTCTATGTTGCTTCGATTCGAAATGAGGAAATTCGTGACCGGAAATAGCAGCCACTTGAGATAAGGACACTCCTGATAAGCCCCTGATGGTCTGTGTCCAGAGGTCCCACTCCGGGTACGTATTCTTGAAGGAGCACGCTACGTTTGCAGAGAACAATTCGACTAGACTTGTAACCAGTGAACTGTTTAGATGGCATTTTTTTACGCTGCGAATACTTGTCGTTGTGGGAATCGGTTCGTCGGGGTTTCAAGGGTTTAGGCTACCGTCACAATCCGAAAATCGAAGTTATTTGATGCGCTACAGCTATACCTAAAGGCTCCGAAAAAGTGGCCAAATTTCGATGTTTTTTTCTGGGAAACGGTTGGAGATAAAGAAACGCGTTTTTGTATAACACAAAGGTACATATTCAAAGGCTTAAAAGAAGCCTTTTAAGCCTTTGAATTGAGAGGCTTAAAAACCGATCGAGCATTTGAAAGAAATTGTGAGCCTTAAAATCAAATTGGGAGCCTTAAAAACAAATTGAGAGCCTCAACAACGGCACATATTGAGAGCCTTGAGAAATATCATCAAAAAATACAGAAAAACAACAAACACATGGCCGCCGGCGGATGATGCAATTTTTTTCGCGTCGTTTTTTGGCGGTGGACACCCTTCAGCTTAAACGATCCATCGAAAATCTAAAAACCAAACGGTTTATTTAAGATAACAATAAATACGAGTCGTTGACGATCGTCGATTTTTGAAAATCATTTTTCCAACAACATAGGGACGAATAAAACTCGAGCATACAAGATCTACGGGAAAAAAAAACGTCGTCATTTTTACGTAACTTGAAAACTGACGACCGATTTTGCAAAAGTGAGATCGTCAACGACCTTTAAATGTTTCTCACCGTATCTCCTGTAAATTTCGAAAAAATCCATCGAGTGGTTCTCGAGATATCATGTCCACCGAATTGGAAAACAGTATTCGCGAGAAAAACGCGAAATTTTCTTACTGCTATCGAATAAAGATATTTTCGGTAAATGCATTTTTTTACCCACCTGGGTAGATGTAGCCCGTTCAAAAAAAATTCATTTTGATGGAATAAGTAAGATGATTGACAAATTGTTTGGACATTTATACAAAAAACTTCTTTGTTTATTAATATTTTGTTTTGAAACTTGGTACACAACTTTATTAATATACATTTGGATGTACGTCAACAAAGTTGTGTATCAAGTTTCATTAAAAAATATTAATGAAAAATATAATATAATATTATATATACATATATATATCCACACATATATTATAATAAATATAATTTAAAAAAATAATATTAATTATAGCTTGGTACACAACTTTGTCGATGTACATACAAATGTGCATCAACAAAGTTGTGTACCAAGTTTCATTTGAAAATATTAATAATCAAAGAAGTTATAAGCAATTCGGTGAAGAATCTTTGAACGTGAGGGGCTCAACGGTGTACTTGATTTTCGCCACCAGGTTGATATGAAACAAAAAAACCAGTTTCTTTGCTAAAAATGGGTAATATTGGGGAAGACTCAACCGAGCTTTTTTTGTTATCGTGTTTCAATGGCTAAAAAAAGTTCATTTTTTTCGATTATCCGAGGAAAAATGCGATCATTATTGTTAATAAGTAATGAAAAAAAATGTTAAGAAGAACAACGTCGTGCAGGACTAAGTTACTATTACACTGAATAAGTGTACCGAGTTTTAAGTAAATTCGTTCATTAGATTTCAAGAAATCGTGTACGCCGTTTTCAAAAACATCGTTTCGAGATAAACGCGTTTAAATTTTCACTAGCAGTTCGATCGTTGTGATCATAACCTTACTTTCAATCTGCGATTCCTCGACCACATCTTGAACTTTCCTCTTTGATTTGAGTTGCCTCATTCGACGATCGAGCATTCGTCATTTGCACAGTCGCCTAACCCCTTTAGGAGACGCATGACCAAAATGATTGACCTTGATTAATCATTGTTTCCGGGGTATTAATCGACGGGCGGGAGCTTCATTATTTCGATTCTCCAGAGTTTCGATTTATTTTTGGAATGTGAAAAACCAATCGGGACACTTGGCGATGATTCCTTTGCAGGACTGAGTGCAGGCGAAAAAAAAACGACCGAAGATAACGGGAAGGCAAGTTTGTCTTTGGTTGGTAACGTTTTTTTTTATTAAATATTTTATTACAGGAGGTTAAAATATTTATAATGCTTTCAGATAACAGAATTTACAAATATATCTCAATATTTCCATATATTTATAGTGTGTATATACACATCACATGTTTGTATGTAAACGTTTTTTTTTATACTTTTGTATGTACATGACCTAGAGTGGCACAAACTCGCACACGATTTTATTTATTTTTATGTTTTTTTAATTTTTTTTTCTTTTTTTAATCCAACCAATATTCATCCCTCAGATTCGCTCGCGCTTTTTTTTCTTCAATTTTTCTGTCGTTTTTTATAGGAAATTACATAAGCACAAAATTCGATTTCTCAAGCAATCGCAACCGAACGTGGACAATCACCCGTGCAATCGACTCGTCTTACTCTTTTTCTTATAATTTACAATTTTTCGTTATGTTATTTTTGTCCGTTTATACACGCAGGCACGCGCACGCACACACATACACACATACACGGACGTTTTCAGGCACTCCGCACTATCCGTCAGACTCAGTCGTATCTAACGCACCTGCTTGACGTTTGACGAAAATCATCCGCGTGACCGACGCATCGAGTATTCTGGCACCTCCGTTAATGTAATATTTTTTTTCTTCGTTTTTTGTTGCTATTTGCTTTTCTTCTTTTAAATATCAAATCATTCGCGCGGAAATATAACTAATAGTCTTTATCACCGTTTCGAATTTTTCATCCTTCGCTTTGTATGATCACTCGTTTCTTTTTTTAAGCACGTGTATTGTCTTCACTCGGTAGCATCGTCGTAACGAACACGGCACTAGCTTGCTCCTTTCTCTCTCCTTTTTTTCGTGCGTACTCATTCGTTCTTCCTCTCTCGTCTATGTCGAAGGAAAGACTTTTCTTATACTATGCGGCAGCCGCCTCTGTATGGCGCGAGGCCCTCAAAATTTCATTCATATGCAATGATAAAAATAATAATGACAATAATGTTTCATGTGAAATAACAAATTACGGACGAAGAGAATAAAATGGCAATTCATCTGTCGCGTAGCGCGACCCTCTTAATATGGTATGGACAATTATGATATATATATATACATATATATATATATATATATATATATACCCATGGATGTATGTACGTACGCGCACACACATAACTTAGACCTCGGAGACTGTTTCACAAATCTCGAAACGCAGAAAAAAAACAGAATACAATTGTACGTGGATAAGTCACTTATTGCCAAGGTAAAAATATTATTCACGGAATCTCCATTTTGACTCGCACTCTGCGACATTTATGGCTTCTATATGACCAACAATTCGTCCGTTTTTATCCTCGTGGTCTCGAGAAAAATTGACTCTTTCCCCGATAGATAACGTTTAGTTGAAACAAGATTCGTTTAGAGCCGAATGAATTTTACTTAACCGAAACAAAGCTCACTCGACGTTAATAAATTGCCGTCGGATTTAAATTTCTTCGTGGTGATTAGAATCAAAGATGTTTTTTTAGTTTTTGCGCTCTCGATGTAGTCGAGGAGCAAACTTGATTGGTATCGAAACAATCAATTTTTCTCGGGCACTGCAGAGGATAGTGCTTTAAAAATGTCTGCTCGCTGACCTCACGTATCAATCGTTCCTTAACTCTTTGTCTTTCCTATCACGATATCGTGCACAGTCATCAACCGTTATTATTACAGTTCGATCGTCATCGATACAACTATTAACCTTTTGCACTCGAGGTGACGCTCGCTCACCACTTTCTATCCGAGCGAAAAACAGCCTCGAGTGCAAACGGTCAATCTCTTCGCACAGCTCTCACCGTCGATAAAACTCCACCGCGAGTGATATGATTCTGTAACTTTTTGATTTTCTTTTTTTTCTCTTCCTTTTTTTTTCATTTCTCATCCCTAAGCTTTAATACTGATTTGACCAAGTGAATTTTAACTTCTCTCGTGTGAGACCATTCTTGTTATTGTACCGCGGCTTATTTTGGACGAGACGTTTTCGTCGAGAGGTGGGACCGAGAGTTACGGATTGTTCTTTTTTTTTCCAATGCATCGTCTCGCCGAGGGAACGTGTGATTTTTCTTGTGCGCTTCCAATTCCGCCGGACTGAGAGAATTTCCAATCTCTATTAAAATTCAACCTTCTCCCTCACTCCCTCTCAGCGACAACTCCTCCCAGGTTTCATACGAAAACGCTTTTCACAGTTATTTTCCTTCCAGTGACAGTTTCACAACCAGAAAAAGAAACTCAGAGATCTATTTCCGAATAGCCACCATGAATTCTTACATCGCTCGGACGTATACTCGTGTAATAACTGTAACGAGAGAAACGGAGCCCCGTTCTTCCGCTGATAAAGAAATTAGTCGCTTTTGAGGCCGCGCTGATACGAAGTTGAACGTAAATACAAGACGTAACTGTACAAAGCAACCTTTGTCAAAATTATATTCTGTTGGGATTAGCGAGTCTCTCAAACGCCTCAATTAAGGGTAATTCTTCTTCTGAGGAAATGAAATAATTGATTTCTCGGTGTGGACGGAGCTCCTTCTCGTTTCCTGGCGCATCGCAATCTTCTTTGTTTCGATGTCGTTTTTTTTCTCTTTTTTTCCTCTCATTACAAAGACGAGACTCAGTATAGTTTAGAAATGACGCTCGTTTGATTAATGGGAGATCGTTCGCTCGATTCTCTTCAACAATTATGAGTACGGGGGGGCGGGGCGAGGGTATTTAACCGTGAACTCGGAAGCCACGATTCGAGACGAAAAACCGTTTTTCACAAGCATACAACTGAGTTGGAGCAACAATTTTCTCGACCCGCGAAAGACCCCCTTGCCCACCGCTTTCGTTTCACAGTAGCAAACAAAAAAAGCTCGTCATAGGAACCTCGAAGATTTATCAGAGTCGTGTAACATACACGTATGCACCTTCGTACGTGTTTAATCGGCGTTTCGTCTATGCGTTCAGCGCCTTACTCGAAGTAACAATGACCGTTGTGAATAGGGCGACAAAAAAAACGATGATATTTGACAATATCACGCGTGACTAGTTTTGCGATTGCGCTGAATTAAAACGATAATAGCGCGAATTGACGTTAGTGGCGGATTTTCACACACTGCTCCTCTACTTCGATAACTTTTCTTGGACTCTAGAAATCCCCGTAAATCATATATCACACCTCGAAATGTACCCTAATCAAATACGAGTGCACAGAGATGGCGGACGATAGATAATTGTAATAGTTATTTACGGTTTTCGTTGTACATTTTTTTTTCTTTCGTTTAGATTGAGATAGAGAAATTATGATTGTTATTATTATTATCATTATTAATTCGCATCTTCAAGGAGGGCTCGACCTCTGACTAGCTGCCACAGAACGACAAAATCAAAGCTCGAAAGTATTTGAGGAACACCGAAATCGAATCGGTCCGTGATAGAGAGATAATTTTTATAGCATACATATATATGTATATATTATATGTAATATACGGATGATTTATATAATATATACATATATAAAGTAATTCCAGTTGCAATCAACGTTCAAGTCTCATCCGCTATCGTTCACAGTTTCTTGGTACTTATTAGGTACATAGTGTGCTTACAAAAAAAAAAAACAACCGACATTGTCACTCGTTTGCCTCTCTCCCGCTCTTCTGACTTATTCCGACGAGCAACCGTATCAACGAAAACTTTTTTCTTCGATCGCACTTGAAGAGCTCGAATCGAATTTCGAAAAGAATCCAATAAGTGACGATAGATGCAACGACGACAATGTGTTGACTTTCTTCACTGAGTCAGATAAAAAAAAATAACATCCAATAATAATAATAATAATCCATTCATATTCATGTATCTCTAACAGTGTATGTGTGGTGTTTGTGTCGCCAGTGATAGGACGCTCAAAAAATAGGGACGATCGATAAAAGGTCGTAGTATAAAACTGCTCGAATTGCGTGTGTGATTGCTCGTTACTATTAATAAGAACGAGAGATTTTAGTTCCTAACTACGCACAGACATCGACGTTTCATCGAGTAAGTGATGAGTGAGCAGCGTATTATGTACTTAGTTTTTATTACTCTTTTTCCTTCTCTCATCTTTTTGCCTTTTTTTCGCTTTTCTCAAGTTTTCTGTTCTTCGTCTTTTTTTGTTGTTTTCTCTTTAAGAACGCACGGGAGCGCAACGGCAGCTACATAAATCGAACACTTATGGTTTCATTCCTCGTCGCAACACGCAAAAAAAAGAATTTAAAAAGAATCGATTCTATACATATGTACAGACACATATATTTACACACGCACGCACAGCCAGCCCAATGCGCAAACACAAACGCGCACGCATACATACATATACATGTGTATGGATGTATATATGGACACATGTACAAGAACTCAGTAATTGTATCGCTGTTAACGGTGAATAGTGAGAGTAGCAGTAACAGTGGTAGTTGCAATTCGTATTTATTAAGTAGTCACGAGATTGCCCAAGTCAGAGCACGACGTTTTTCGGTTGGTTCACGATTTCTTTTCCCTCACTGTGTTTTATCGTCTTTTTGCCTTTTTACTCGGTTTAGATAAAGAGCGGTTGAACCTTTTCGTATTATCTTGGGGAGTGAGGCGGGACGGGGGACCGAATATCCGATAGTGACAACCAAATGACGACGGAGAAAAAGAAAAGTGGGGGAATTCTCTGACGGAAGTAGCTCTCAAAAAAATATTCTTAAATAGATCCTAAAAATATAGATAATAATATGGTATTCCGTTATGCTTTGTACATGATGCTATATTTGCCTTAATCATTATATCAATAATAATAATAATCGCTATCATAAATAAGAACTTGTAAAAAGTATACCTGGTATCGTGAACTGTGAAACGTCTCCTTTAAAAAAAAACTTGTTACGAATATACGGATAATCTAAAAAAGTCACCGAAAGTCTGCACGTTGAACGGTGGTCAGTTTTTGTTTGGATCTTAGGCTCGAGCATGTTGACGGCGCTTGTTGCACTGTACACGGGATTGGTACGATGATAATGTTGTTGCTGCTGCGGATGTCGAACTTCCTGATGATGGTGATTAGAATTCTGCCGATGATGATTTTGACTGTACCGATAAATGTTACGATTGTGGCGTTGTCGATTATGTCGCTTGCAGTGATAATTAGCGCAGTCCGTGGCAGGGGATCACTTGTCGGAACTCGAGCACTCTCCTGACTGTTTCATTAATGTGTAGTCCAATCGATAGGTGGCTGGAAGCGAAAAAACATTGTGAAATCGAATATTTGTGGATTTACTTTTTAAATGCCCAATTATTTTCTCATCTCACGCAAAGTTCGGCCTGATGCGAGATTTTTTGACAATGATTGCATCCCTCGACACCATACACAATCTAAATTACGTTTTATTTCGGACGTTAGTCGACCGCGGCAAAGGGTCACTTTTCTCGCGGATAGGTACTCAGGGTTTGTTGCCAAGCATTATTGACTCAGAAATTCCCTGAATTTTCAGCTTTTCCATACGGGTTTGGCAAAAATTCCAGGTTTTGCGAATGACCCAGACTCGAGTCATATGACGAACACTTTGTTTTCATAAAATACATATTTTTTAAAGTTAAAGACCACAAGTTAAGTCTCGTTTCAACCATACTATTATTTGTATACGTTGCAAACTATGCGAGAAAAATTGTATACGTAGAAATAGCAATTAATCATTTTTGTGAAAAGAAAACATACCATTTTTAACCGCTTTGAAAAAACAAAGGAAATTCTCAATTCGATCCTGCTACTGAAAAATTATGTCGAACTGTATAAAATCATTTTTTTTAAGATCAAATATAAGGAAGTGTTAAAAATTGAAAAGAAATATAAATAAAACTGTAATTCGAGAAACAATTTGAACATTGTAAAGTAAAAAAATACATTAAAAGCAATACAGAACTGCTTTTTATTATAAACAGACATTTTTATGCCAGTGGAAATAAATAAAAAAGAATATAAACACTTATCTATAATCATGACGTGGTTGTGTATCGACAGATCGACTGCAAATGTATAGAGCTTTACAGTAAATCATTGGGAGTACAAATAAGTCTCCGCCGTTCGACAAAAGATGGCCCCACCAGGAGGTTATGGTTGAAATTGTCAGATGTAAAACGTCATATCGTAAGGTTAGACGTCTGGCGAGACCTTGAAATATTAGCGATTCTGTATCAGCATCACATAATTTTTTTCGTGCGAAAATGTCGAGTTTTGAGCCGGATAGGCGTCATTAGCGGGAACTTTTGATTTACTCCTTTAATTTGAAGAAATCTGCAGCTGACGCGCATCGATTGCTTGTAGAAGCATATGGTGAGGATGCTTCAAGTGAGAGAAATTGTCGCGAGTGGTTTCAAAAGTTTAAGAACCGTGAGTTTGTCGTCGAAGACAAAGAACGTAGCGAAAGGCCGAAAGTGTACGAAGACGCGGAATTGGAAGCATTATTGAAGGGAGATTCGTGCCAAACGCAAGAAGAACTTGCACTTACATTAGAAGTGACTCGACGAGCAATTTTTATTTGAATAAAACATAAAATACCGTTCCTTCACAATAAATGCCAAATTTTTTATTGAAAAAAAACCGGGAACGCCTTATTTGTACTCCTAGTAGTTTTCAGTTGCTTTTTTATTTTCAATGTTTGGCACTGATAAACTCCTTTTCTATATAAAGAAAAATAATATAAATATTCAAAAATATACAAAAATATTTATTTTCATACTGTTCAATTTTTCGTCAAGTCGGTTTCATTTTACGTAATTCTTGCAAAAAGCAAATTCTGAGAAAATTCCACAGAATTTCCCGAATTCGCTGACTTTTCTCCGATTATTCCAGGAGAAAATAAATTCCCCGAGTTTGCCTGGTTTTCCATATGCGTAACAAGCCTGTTACTTTTGTCACCGAAAAAACGTCCATGTGACAAAACATTTCCTGGTCGCTGTCGGACAGTGAGAACGTTTGAGTGGTACGTACCTCTTTTCGTGAGTTCCTCCATCGTTTGGTCCTTGCAATCGGCGGCCAAGTGGCTATTGCTACCGCAATTGTAGCATGATATTTTGGCTGGTGGGACGGCTGGTGTGTAAGTCACTACAGGGGCCGATGGCATGTAAGTTTGCGGGGGTGCGGCGACCGCGGGTGGTGGTGGCGGGGTGCCACCGGGTCCCGGATATTGATACATCATTTCACCGTTCGGTTGATAGGTCGCCTGATAGGTCGGTGGCCTCGCGTAAGCGGCGTGCGAGAAATTCGAGTATATACCGGTGCTCGGTCGGAGGGCGGGGAAATGAGCGTGGGGCAAAAACGTGACCTGGGACGGTGTCGGCGGTCCGGGAAACGAGACGCAGTGCGGAATATTCGGTAGGCCACCGTTGTTACCGACGCATCCACCGCCGCCGTTATTGTTACTGCCATTGCCGCCCGACGCAACCCCGTTCACCATTTGATTCTTCTGACGCATCACGTGAGATTGATTCTTTTTGGATTGGTTGCGCGGCCTCTCGGTCATGTGCGACATCGATTGTGCCTGTCCCTGATGGGACTGCGACATCGTGGAATGGTGCGACGACGTTCCCGTCGACGCTTGGTGTTCCGTTGTCGACGAAGATGGCAGCACCGTCTCGGACGGGCTACTCACCCATGGCGCCGCAGGCGGAGTCTCCGGCGGCGAACGGCTACCCGTACTTTCGGAACTGCTGCTCTGCGAACAGTGACGACTATTCTCCGGATCCAAACGCAGTGCCTGCAGCTGTGTCGTGCAATAGAGATGCTGAGCGTTGCACCTGTAAATGAACAAAACCCATGGAAATGCCACGAACGTACTTTGTCAATTTTACGGACGCCACAGCGAATACACGAATAGCACAGATCACGTCGAATTATTTTTTTAACGGGCTACATCCACCGAGGTGGGTTGAAAAATTGAACTTTTCAACAATATTTTTATTCGACAGTATCACATTTAGCTATATTCCTCAAAAATTCATTGAAATGTTCCTAAAATTGAATGAGCTACGGCTTCTAAGAATCGGCCTCTAAGATATCTCGAGAACCACTTGATAGATTGTTTCCAAATTTAGAGGTAGGATGAGAAACATTTAAAGGTCGTTGACGATCTCACTTTTTTAACCCTTCGACTGCACAGTGGATCATTTTGACCCAATTCTTTTTCCAACTAGCTGTATCGCGGAACGGGGTAATCTATTCGGCCGCAGTGCGGCGCTCGAGTGTTCCTCCCACTCCTAGTTTATAGGTGGACACTCGGTCCCAATCCTACTCCTTGCCTGTGTACTGAGGCCAGCTCCCGAAAAATGACCTAGGATCGAATCGACCAGGTTTATGCAGTAGTGCGGTGAAAGTGAAAACATTTTTCTCGTGACGTTTGCTGTTACATTGCTACATGCGAGTTACGAGAGAAAATGCTCATAGATACTTTTTAATCTGCGCTACTATGGTGAATGATGTATTTTGAATGCCGATCGTAAAACTAAAAGCAAGTGTATGTTGTGCAGGAGGGCTATGTGCAACGACCACCGAATGTACTTATGCGTCGATCGCGGTGAATGTAAATATTGATAAGTCGTTGAAGTAAAAAAATGCGGAAAATATACGTTTTCAACAATTAATCTGCCCAATGTGTCGACTTTCTATTTTTCACTATACCGAAAATGTTCAAATTGAAACCTCCGAATAAATATACTTTTTGGAAAGGGGGTCGACATTGTCATTGTTTCGTATCTACAAATCTTCGTTTTTAAAAACGTCAAAGGACTTCTTTACATATTTAAAAAACCAAAAATTTGGTTCTTTTTCATGCACGTACATATTTTTCAACGCACCGCCCACTTTAAACGAATGTTTGGGCACTTAATTTTTGTTTCTCCTTTAAAAAAAATATGTTGTGCCATAGAATAACGATCATTGACTAGAAAAAACGTCGCTACAAAAAAATGCATATTTACCGACTTACAACGATCTGAAAAACGTCTGGGGTCAGATTGACCCCATTCGCAGTCAGAGGTTCGCGGCGGAAGTGTGAAGTCGAAGGGATAAAATCAATCTTCATTTTTTAATAGTTACGTAGAAGTGCCGAGTTTTCTCATAGATTTTGTATTGTTGTTAAAAAGGAATTATTCAAAAAATCGACGACCGTCAACAACTCGTATTTATTGCTGACTCGGATGACCCGTTTGGTTTTTAGATTTTATATGGCCCGATTGAGCTGCAGTGGCCACCGCCAAACGTCGCGAAAAAAATTGCATCATCTGCCGGCGCCCATGTTGTTGTTTTTCTATATCTTTTGGTGATTTTTCTTAATGGCTCTCAATATTTATGCCTTTGCGTTTAAAAAATGCTTTCTTTTTCACCAAACGTTTCTCAGAAAAAAAAATCCGAATTCGGCCATTTTTTTCGGGCCTCTAGGTAGATGTAGCCCCTTTATTCATTCGCCAATTTTGGTTAGAAGAACTTCTTCGATCGTTAAGGGGTCTTCGCGCTTTAGACGTTAAAAAAGGCTATTTTCGTGAATTTTTCGATAGGTTTATATAATAGATATTTATATAACCGTTGTTATTGTTTTAAAAAATTGATATTTTGGAAAAAAGTTAGATATCGAAAAAAAAATTGTTTTATTTATTCAAGTTACTATTTATAGACGAAAATGGTACTTGAAAAAGTGTCCTAAAAACGTTGTAGGCCTGCGCTGTTGATGAAACCTCGGAGACGGATCATCCGAATCAAAAAAACTAAACGGGATTTAATTCAGTATGTTAATGGCTACAGCGCATATCATACGATTTTTTATATATGCAAAAATAACAAAATGGCGGACATTTTTCGAAAGAACAAAAAAAAAGTGTTTTTTCACCGTTTTTGGCAAAAAAAGTAGTAAATATCAAAATTTTAAAAAATCCTTTATATGCGCTATAGCTGTAAAGAATATGTGGTTAAAATTTTATAAGGATCGGTTCAGTGGTTTCGACGATTTTATCAACAAGCCGTCGAAAAACGTTGTTTCGAGAAAAACGCGTTTAAAGTTTGTTTGAGTTACATAAATACACAAAAAAATATTTTTGTATAATGCGAACGTGTGCTTATTAAGTGTAACACCTATATCAATATCTATAAGATAAATCTATCAAAAAAATTCATGAAAATATCCTTTTTTTAGCGTCTAAAATGAGAAGAGCACTCAATCTTTTCGTGAGCATTTTTAACCCGCAACTTATTGCGCCACGTGCAGGTGGGAGTTAATACATTGTTAGTGTTATGGACGTTCAAAGAAATTGCATAATGCCTCTCAAAGTGACAACTTGGTCATTGCAAGCCTAACTAATGGCTGTGACGAAAGTTAAAGTCACTGAACTTGATAATAAAACATTAAAGGCAGTTTTATATTTACCACGTTTTGTATGGACCACCGAGATTGCTGCAATATTTGAATAACATTTCCAATAGATATCAAATACATACATACACACATATGAGTCAATAATATTCCGGATACCGATATTCATGCAATGTTAAGGTAGTCCTATCGACAGGCTTCAATTCATAGGATTTTCATAATTTTTTTTTTTTTAGCTACACTCAATATATTAATAATCGTCTCTGTAAAATTTCAGGATCGGCTATCGAATTTATTACAGAGGAAACAAATATAAAAATTGCGTACTTTTGTGAAGGAATTCCGAGACGACATAAAAAACACAATTTCCGGTCGCTACAAAAGTGAGAATTCGTCAGATTCTTGAAAATAATCAGATTTACATACTTCACACTTGTAGCAAGGCAATGCTCTCAGAAAAAAAATCCGCTTATTGAACATTAGGTTCATGTAATATCAATTTTAATTCGAACTTCCGGTATTGTATTTATAACCACTTGCTACGATAAAGAGACCCGACAGCAAGGCAAAAGCAGACTGTAGTCATAACCTCATCTCACCCATTCGAATTTCCACACATATTTCATTTTTAACCGACATATTTCGCCACACAACTTTTTCACGCTTTTATACCAGTCGTGGCCCGAATACAAAGCTTTACAATTCCCGCACCTGACATTGTTTTGACAGATCGACGTTGAAAAGCATGAAGGTTAAACTCGCCTGAATGAGTAAAAAGAGACGGAGATAGAATCAATGTTGCCAAATATCAAATATAGAAATACTACGCGAATCGTTGGAATAGCTATTTTTCATTTTTCGAATTAAATGTGAGCATTCATCAAACAAATGGAAAGTTTAAGTTATTGCAAATTATTATTTTTTTGCATATGTTAAAAATATACATTGTACAGGTCTCAAGTATGATCAGTGGTATGACTAGTGTGAAGCGGTAGGACTACCTTAAAATAATTCGCGGTGTTTGTCACCGTGGCCAAGATATTTAGACGTACTACTGACGAAAAACCATAAATAGATAAACGTTTATTCGAGTGCAGAGAACGTTCGCGAGAGAAACGAAAATATGTCAAATTTTTACCTGGAATAACGAGTCGGCAAACCGGCAACTGATACACTTATGCAACTGTAACACTGAGCATTTTGTGGGTACATCGGCGGTGGAGGATACATCTGCATCTGCGAGGGTTCCAACGGCGTGATGCCCGGATACCGCCTGATATTCGGTGAATTCACGTGACTGTGTGGATGATGCTGCATCGGTTGTTGATGCTGTTGTTGCGGTTGTTGCTGCTGAAGATTTTGTTGTTGCTGCGATTGTTGTTCCTGCAATTACACAAATGCTCGTTATTCAAGAACGAATGAAAAAGCTTCGCGTCCGTTTCCTTTCTATTCTAAGATTATAGCACCTCGCATGACCTGTGCAGTAGGTTTTTGTAACAAAAACTGGGGTAGAAAAAGAAGCGGGAATCATCGTTAGAATGTTCGAATGAATAATATTGAGACTTGGCGGATTCAAGGATGACTTGATCTGTACCTCGTTCTCGATCGTTTCGTTAACGGGATGTGTTGCATTATTTGTATTTTCTAGCTTCTTCTCCATTCCGAGTTGGCTCAAACCGTTGCTCGTCTGACTTCTCACTATGTTCCTCAATTGACCCAACGCGTTCGGAGACATCCCCATATCCCGTAGGTCCTCGTCGCTCATTCGCCTAATCTATATTCACAGCACGTCATAAATAAAAACGCCCTGTCTCTCTTCCGAGCGTGTACTCGAGCACAATGTCTAACGCAACAGACATATTCGTTAATAATATACTCGGAAAATGAATAAAGCATCACGCATAACGTTTTGACATTAAACGAGACACATTTTGATTCGCGATGCGGCGTCACTTCGTTTTTATTAAGCAAATGGATTTTTTCGATTGACCTGTTCATATTTTTTACGTCAAAGTAGCATTCACTTTTTTAAGGGGGGAAATACCTTTAGGAGCGGGAACAAAATTGCTGATTGTCATGATTTTGTTTTCAAAGGAAAGATTTCTTCACCATTTTTGAGATTTAGGGTATGTTTTATTACTACATTTGGCTGTTACATGGTACTTTTTTAAATTAGTTTTTAAATGTGGCGTTGGTATGGCACGGTCTTCTAAAATGCAATTTCAAAACTGGCGCAACGTTGGCTAAAAAACTAATCGACTATAACTTTGTCTATGATCTCAAATGTTTTTCAAAATTTTTAACAAAGGATTTTGTTATTGCAAAATGTAGCCATTTTTTCGTAAAATTCAATCTTTTCGTTTCAAAACGTACCACTTCATCGATTTTCAACATTTTTCATGTTAATGAAGGAAAAATCTTCGTTGGTTTCTTTAGATCGATTTTTTAGATCGTTTAGAAGAGGGTGCTACCACACCTGGGCTATTTTTAAAGATTAATAAAAAAAATACCATATGACAGCCAAAAGTAATAATACAACGTACCCTGAGTCTAATGGCGAGGAAATCTTTCCTTCGAAAAAAAAATCATGAAAATCAGTCATTTCTTCCCCGCCGGAAGATGTCTCACCCCCTAAATTGGGGTTCACCTCGATTCGCACCAATCGTGGGCTCAAACGACCCAACAGCCTTAAGAATATTTGTGCAAGCCGTGTACGAGTTATAAAAGAAAACGCCAGCATGCCGAAAATATAACGTGAATCGTGTGGTAACAAAACTACGGCATTTATCCGTTATAAGTTTCGAGTATCGTGCTGCATTCCGAAAAGTTTTACGTTCGTACTGAGCGTGAACTGTTTGTGAAAATCGTTAAAACCTCGCGAATTGACGCGGTGCTCCTGAATTATGTAACTCGTACTTACACACTTCTGCAGAAGCAAAGTGTTAATGAAATTTAAAGATATCGCCAGAAGGCGTAGACCGGATAGTTCGTATCATTCAGCAAATGAGCAGAGTTTCAACGTTGTCGATGAGGAACAATGTCGCGAGCTGCAGTTTTTTTGCCAGAGGTCACACGCACGAAAATATCGTTATATATGGGCTCACCTCTCCGAACGGCGTGTTGGGCAAATTTCCCTTGAAATTCGTCGCGTCCTTGGCAGTATTGTCGCGTTGAGATTCGGGGCCGGAGTTAGGAGCCCGTAACCGTGGCGGTGGGGGAGGTTGTTTGGTCGGGGGCGCGACCTGCGTCGAGGCGTTCTCGACGCTGTTGTGACGGGAGTAAGCCGAACTGGAGCTCGTGATGAGTGGCGGTGGTACGGATCTCGGTGGGAGCATCGGCGGCGGACCACCCGGAAGACTTCTGCTCGTACAACCGATCGAGGAGACCGGCGGTGGCTGGTGAAGAAGGGTCGCCGCGCACGTACTAGCCATGCTGCTCGGTTGAACGCTCGACGAACTCGTCGACGTCGTTATCGTGTTACACGTTGATTGTATAACTTGCGACGAGGTACGGGGCATTTGATTGTTACGTCGGCCTAAGGGTGAATTGCTTCGACTCGGCGAGCGCGAGTGGGACGGCGACGATTGTCTACTGACCAACGATGACGTTGGGTAAGCCAACATATCGCTGGTATGATACATCAATGGATTCCCCATCATGACCTGACCTGTCCAAGACGTCATGTGATTCACCGTGGGAAAGCCAAGATGGAGATACTGCGCGCCTGGCGCTGTACCCATTGTCATTTGCTCGGGACTCGGTAGGCAGAGACCCGGGGGTGGCAATGATAATCCTGGCGGTACACCGCTCACCATTGGATTACCTCGCATTCCCATGTCTCCTGAAAAACGCATTGTCAAAAGAATCGTTCTCACTTTACGTCTCGTCATGTTCCCCGAATTTTCTGAACTTCTTACCATGATACGTTTGGATCGGCGGCGGTAACATCGAACAATTGGCCGGTACGTCTGCATTCGAGTCCGCCGAAACTGGACGCTCGTTCGGGTTACCGCAAGGCCCGCAAACCTGTGCATTTAGACATGTACTTCTTTTTTCTCACAGTTATCACAACCGAAGCGATTTTGTAACATTTAATATCGATTTAAGATCAAGATTCAAGATTCAAGATTCAACGAGAACAGTGTCGCTAACGAGTGGATCATTACTTGTGGGGATTTGTAGGAGGCGTTAACGGCTGCCACGGGTTTCGGAAGATTCAATCGAGTTTCCTCCTCCTGGAGTTTGAGGTAAATATTACCGAAGGTACTCTTCTGCTCGTAAGTGAAAGCTGGATGGTTCAGCGCCATGGTATAGAGCAAAAACAATTCCTCCATCGGCTGATCGTCCGGCGTGAAGGTCGCTCCGTTCAGTATGTTCGCAATCTCCTGACTATCAAGACTAGCGAGAATCTTATGAAATATGACGGCGCACGAGTAATTGCAGGATCTGAGCAGCGCCATGTACAGCGCCAGTTTCCTCCTCGTTCTCTTGTCGCCGATACCGACGCTCGCCATTTCGGCAAGTTCCGAAGTGCTGTTCGCATGGTTCTCCGATTCCCGCATATCCGTGTAATCGCGCTTACCGATATCCTCGATATACGTGCCGAGGTAACGTACTTCGAACGGCACGCACATATTCAACAACGTGCACATCACGTCTATACGTTTATAACTGGAAATATCGAAAGAACCGTTTGAGTCGTTCTTGAATGAAAACAAAGCTGACAGGGGACAAAAACGGCGGACAGATAGCGAAACATCTCGGTAAAACGAGCAAGTTAAATATTAAGCCAGTGCACTCGAGGCGTCTCTCGCTCTGATAAAAAGCAGTGAGCAGGTCACTTCTCGAGTGCAACAGGGTTAAATATGAGACCCAAAAGAGGTAAAAACGTACAAAAAATCATACAATATTTGGGTCACAAGGAATCTCAAAATCAAAAAAAAAAACATCCGTATTTGTGTCAAATCATAGCAGCATGAACCTAAAATGTATTTGGTCACATCTCCCAGACCGCGATTTCCTATTGCAAAATGAACCATCGAGGTATCACGTTACAAAAGAAAAAGAAAAACAAGCGCGTATGGGTACGTGGGAAAAAAGCGTGTCCAGGCTTACAGTAATTGGCAGGCGTGCTAATCTCATGGTTTCGGATTCGGGAAAAAGCGACCGAGCGTGGTGGAAGGGAAAGAGGGGGGAGTGGCGATGAAGAGTCGAGAGAGGGAGGGAACAATGTAAAATTGGGCAAAAATATTTGCGATAGGTCGTACAAGCATTGAGATATTTCGGGTACTTTGCGGCATATTGGCTCCCAAAGCTTCTGTCACGTTCGCGAAGTAGCGTCTGAATAATAATGTTGCGAGAAGGACCGAACATTGGGACAAATAAATTTCAAGAAAAGTACTTTCGTACACGCTTGTCGGTACGACAATTTTCAAAGAAAGAAAATGAGGCAGTGGCGAAAGTAAGGAGAGGGGGAAGAATCGAGGCAGCGATAGGAGTTGGCGAGAGCGAGCGAGAAACAGACAGAGGGAGCGAGAGATGGCGAGGCAAAGAGCAAGGGAGAGAGAGAGAGAACGAGTTACATGAAAATCAGAATATTCGCGTGACAAAATGATCATGCCAGTTTTTATTTGTGCAGTTTCTTTTTGAGAATTGACAGAATGTCAAAATGCCAGAGACATATGTCCAGTGTTGGTGGATGAACAAAAAAAAACGTCTAATTCTTTCGAGTCTGTATGCATTACCTGGACAGATTCCCAAACCATGATACCACGTTCTCCTTACACACCATTGCCAGACAACATTGATACCGCTTGGGGGGTGAAAAAAGCGCCGATGCGGGACAGCTTTTTCGACGTGTGTCGCCAAACCAGAGGCGGACACAAAATCCGTCGTAAGGCCCAATCGATCCGTTGATATATTTTTTTTTCTCTCGTTTATGTGTCTCTTGATACTTGACGCCACGAATGATACATAAGAAATTAAAAAATTCTTATTCGTAATACGCGTTGATCAACGACGAAAGAATGTACGGAACACATGAAATGCACAGGGCACGGAGCACCGAGGATGATAGAATTATTATTATGTATATATATCCGCACGTTCGCGCGGAGCAGGGCAGCACAGGACACAGATACGCGGCTCGTATATTATAATACTGCCGAGGAGTAGGCGCGAACGGGGAATCCTCTAGCTTGCTCTCTCTCTATTGGAATTGAGGCTTTTTCAGAAACTTGCCGGCCTCGCCACCTACCAGACTTTTCCACAAGCCATGCACTAGCGTTAGCGCCATTTTTCAAGTTGGCTTCGGCGAAAGGCGGTACTTTTCCTTTCTCTCGATGAAATAGACGAGTAAACGAGTGAATAGAAAAGTACCGGAATAGGAAGCAGAATTGACACTGTTGCAATAAGTTATAGAGTACATTTGTTTTTCTTTATTTATTCAACATTCCCGCCTATTTGGCTAGTTCGGAACTATTAGTTCACAGTCCCTATACCAGAAACGATAGGAAACGAAGGGAGGGCCCATACTAGTACTGAAGATTTGAGCAGCGGCGGCGCATGAACTACGCTGGATGCCTCGTGTGGGACACGTTGGTCAATCATAAATCCGGCGACGTAATGCAGACCGAAAAAGACACAAAAGTGGTTCTCAGCCACAATTTGGTGAGCGTCTTCATTTTCTACTGAATTGTTCACCCTTCACATGTTAAACTTCAGATGTTAAAGGAGCTACCTTTGGGCGAGAAAAGAATTTGCTGGTTTTCATGATTAAAAAAAAAAGAAAGATTTCTTCACTGTTTTTTAGACGTAAGGTATATTTTATTACTAGTTTTCGCTGTTACATGGTCTTTTTCATTTATTATTCTTTAAAAATGGCCAAGGTATGGCACGGTCTCCTAAACGGCATTTTCATGGAGCCTAGATACCAGGAGGCTCAGCGGCAATGTAAAGGCGCTGAAAAAAGTGTCCCCAAAAATGTGTCGAAGTGATGGCGCTGGGGTGCAGCGGCACCTACATCGTGACATCAAATGTCGCAATATCCGCCGATTTGTAATTTCCTCGTGACGGTTCGAAAAAAAACTCAAAAGGGAGAAAAGATCTCAAACACAAACTCAAAATGGCGGCGATAGAGCCCATCTAGAAGAAAGTGTTGTTTTACAAATAGCTTCACGGGAGAACGGTGTTCTCGTAAAGTATAAGACCTGAAACAAAAACCAAAAAAATGATAATTTATATATTATTAGCTATGGGACTACGTATAAATTTGCTTTCAAATTTTGAAAAAATAGCGCATGTTGATGGAAATAAATCGATTTTTTGCCAAAAAAATCAGTAAATTGTTTATAAAAAAAAGTTCACATTTAATCAAATAACGACTACGTACTCCCATAGAGAATGTAATTATGAAGCTGCTATCAACATTTAAAATCGATGCATGCGTTCGAGTAATCCATCTTCCGAGATTGAAAAAAGTGGTTTCGTGTAAAACGTGTTTAAGGGGTTACCCCCACTTGCGATTTTGAAAAAAAATCGATTTTTTTGTTGCATTTTTTTGAAGTATAAGTATCTGAGAATATGTCCTGAAAATTTCATGTCGATCTGAACAAAATCGACTGAGATATGAGCGTTGAAAGAGAAGAATCCGTTGTGTAAACGACCGGCTAGTCTGCCGTCTGGCGCGCGTTTTTCTCAAAATGGCATTTCTGAAGTCGGTGACCAAGATTACTCGAACACTAATGAACCGATCTTCTTGAAATTTTGCAGGCTTATTTAATACATAAAAATGTATTCTTTAATCGTTCGATTTTTTTCGTTAAAATCGAACCATTAACTTTGACTGTCCGGCATTTTGTGAAAAATGAATATTTTTTAAAATCCTTCGATTAAAGACTAGTTTATACTTATATTTGACTAAATCCATCCGCATTTTTTTTTCAGGTGATCCACTTCGCCGCAATGTTGGTCACCGCAAACCGTGTATATAAAAACATTATTTCATTGACGGCCATTTGCCACTAAACAATGTAATATTTTTCAATAAAAAAATTACTGAAAGTTCTTCAAGATGTGTTCTTTAAGATGGTATATTGATCGATTAAAAAAGTTTTGTAGTTTTCTTTAAAAAAAAATCATGAAAAAGGCCTTTTTTTGCGCTACAAGTGGGGGTAACGCCTTAAAGTTGTACGAGCAACTCAGCGCGCGTTCCGAGGCGCTGTGGCAACATCGATCATTGAGCCTTTCAATAAAAAAATTCGCTACAGGACCAATTGCATATTGTTTTTGTGATACCAAAGTATTTTAGGCAAGCAAACTTATTTCCAAAATCCCTTAACACGAATGAGGGTTAGGTACATCATCTGTGATCTGTCTTAGATGGCACCCATGTTTAGCGTATATCTCTATACATATAGGTGCCGGAGCACCCCAGCGCCATCTATTCTCGTTCTCGTTTTGGGGGCGAATTGGAAGGCCTCGCTGAACCCGGTATCTAGGCTCCATGGGCATTTTGAAACCGGCCCGACGTAAGCTGAAAAACTAATCGACCGATTTAGATAAAATTTGGAGTAAATCTTTCTAACCTTAGTGTCTCAAACATGACCGCCATTTTTTGTGGGGGCATGAGGAGGGCCCTTCTGAACCATTGGTAAATTACAGTGGCGCTTAATAAAAAGAAGTCACAATCAATTATAATACCCAACCATTAACGGGAATAAAAAAATTCGCGCATATTTAGTAGATTTAGAAATTTTTACATATTCCCTTTAAACTTTTGATAACCAAATGTTTTTATTGTCGTTACGGAATCTTCAGAATTTTTTGCACGCGTTGATCAGTTTATATAAAGCATCTAGAATTATCTAGTGCATCAATTATTAGATAGAAATACGGCCAGCGTGGCCATAAAGTGCCGTGTAAATGAGACGATGTCTAGTCATAATTTTTCGTCAAAATGTTGGTAACTTGACGCGCAATTTTACCAGTATACTGGGGTGTATTTTTACTTGATTATAGACGAAAATCAGGTAATTTAAAGACTCGGGTTCGTGAAAAAAAAACTTTAAAAAACAAGCGTTTAGCTTTTTGTCTGGCCACAATGGAACCCGTCTAGAAGAAAATTCGGCTGTGGAATTTTTACCGATCGGATGCATGACACATGGCCTTGGTGAATTTCGCATTTATTTAAAAAGGCATCTGATTATTCGATAGTAGATTTCATCAAAGGCTTACAGCAATATTTCATCCATTTCAATAAACTAACTAAATGGGTTTAAAGCTGTAGAGCGTACAAAATTGTGCATAAAATGAAAATACTTGACGAATCCAATAGGCCTATTCTGCAACTCGTAACGACACTTTCGTTATCAATAGCTAGCGACAGCCAATAAGAAGCTCCCTTTCTTCTGTAATCGTACATGCGATTGGCTGTGGCTAGCTCACGACAGCGAAAACTGTCGCTACCGAGTTACAGAATAGGCCTACTGAGAACCTCTTTTGCGTGTTTTCTGGTCTATATTACCCAGTGATGGGCATAACTAAATTACATTGCAATTTGATTATTAATCTGGTTACAAAGTAATTCAATTACAGAGTGATCTCATTGAATTGCATTTCACTACATTGTAACTACATTACTCGGTACATAGTATGTAATATGTTATAATGTATTTAATTACAAAATAATCTGATTAGAATGTATTTAAATACTTTATAATCTAATTATGGTGTTATTATTTATGGCACAATATGAGAAAATATCATGTTAACTTCGAAAGTAGAACCAAGTGCGGTGTATTAACTTTAGAAACGTACAACTTTGGTGCCTGGTAGACTCCCAACAGTACACGCTACTGTTACGTGCAATTACACAAATCACCACATGTAAGGTCCACTCGCGCTCAATTGCAAGAAATGTAACTCCGATTTTTGTAACACGCACAACTACATTATTTGAATTAATATGTAATCGCTTGATTTCTATCAGATTAGTTTTCAATTAAATTACACAGTAATTACACGGAGTTTCGGCCTACTTTCATATCGGTCGAATTTGAATTTAAGTGCAAAACTCTCCGCAATTACGAGCACATGAAAAATGAGTTTTCAAAAGACGATGTAAAACGAAAGAAAAAAAAACGATTGCTCTCGCCGTAGGCAACGTGTGGAAACCTTCAACATCTATAAAAACGCCCACTCTTATTTTGTATAGTCAAAAATCATTTTTTTCTTTATTTATAAGAATACAACAATGTATAATACGATTCGGCATACTCAAAATAAGTCTTATGTTCGTGGAAATGTATAAATTTGATCGTCAATCGCGTCCAATCGTACGCAGTATTGCAATTAGTGTCTATAAACGTAAGTGATTTTATAAAAAGTATAATTCGTCAGTTTGATTTGGCCCCGTAGGACACAGTCTTCCTTCTATGCTGAAAATACTCATTCTACACGGTTGGGCAGTGTAATTTTTTGTCTCGGCGACTATCGCGAGCTTTTCCCTTCTTTTTAGTGTTTGTTGTTGTTGAGCGATAGATTTGGAGCGGTCAAGCTATCGCTGTGATCCTGTATGCTGATACCGGAAGAGCTCGTAGTGGCGGACACGGACTTTTCGCTGGTTGAATTTGAATTCTGAATATTGGGTGTTGACGTGCGTGCCTTCATGAGTACGGCCCTTTCGGTACTTTTGCTCGCTTCTTTAATCGATATCGAGGACACGTCGCTGAAGTCGGGTAAACCACAGAGATTATCATTGTTCAATGGCTTTCTGCTGGGTGATTTTGTTCTCCTAGCAACGTTGATCGGCGTGCGATCCGAATTTGACGAGGAACTGAGAGCGCTGGCTTCCCTGGTTTTTTTCAATGTTGAGATGGCCCAGCCGAGGCCCATTTTTTTCAAAGCCGTCTCAATTTCTTCGGAGGACGAGGCCCATTTGGCCAATTCGGAGTTTGGACTACTGATAATTTCCGATATGCCCGATAGCCCGGAAAAACTGTTCGAGCTCGTGGACATTAATTTTTCGTTCTTATTGCCATGGCCGAGACCGGAATCTAGATTCAACTTGTTCGCAAGAAGTGCGGCTATATTTTCGTCGAAGGCCTCGGAAGTTTCCCGTTTTTCAAGCTCGCCCTCACGCCTCCGATCTTCAACATCACAATCCGTTCTTCCATTCGCCACGCCATCGACCGATTTTCCATCGTCGTTGTTCCTCGACGCGCTACCCTCTATCGATGTACTCGGTCCCTGTGATAACAGAGATTTCGTCGTTCCGCGCTCCCACACAGCCCTATCTGTGTCACTGTTAATAACGAACTTTTCATCCGGCGAACCGACGTCCCGCATCGTCAGTCTGCGCGGTATCGTGCGCAACATGTTCTCCGTTATCAACGGAGCGCCAGCAACGTCGGCGGGCTGCTCGCTTGGCCCGGTCTGAGTGTTCGCATTCTCCTTTTCTCGATTCGCTCCGCTCGCCGTTTTCGTGGGCGACTGCAGCTGCAAGGTACGGCGCGACTTTGCATTCGGGCTCCTCGTACTTCCTTGACTGCGATTAACCGTATCCGGCGTGTCGAACTCCACTATAGTCGATAATTCGTGTACAGGCGAGGTCATCTCCGATCTGTAATTTTCACATTCCAGCGTCAATAAGAGGGATTTGTTATCGACTGCTGTTGGAAGGACGCTGACTCACCGATAGGGTCGGCCGGCTGGAGGAGGTCGCAGTCTCGTACCCGGTGGCACGCTTGGCAAGGCGCGCGGATTTTTCGGAATTCCAGCAAGCAGGGGCACGAATGCCTCGTCTTTTTTAGGCTGCACATTCACAAAGTTAAACAGATATTAAATGTCGCGATGACGCTGTTGAAAAAGTGGACAAAAAAGTGAAGTTTCGCTCATTTTTCCTTCTACTTGAGATCTCGGTGACCAGTTTCCGGTGACCACTGCTAACGACGCTTTCGCCTAAGGCTCGTCAACTTCATCGATTATCTTGCTAAGAATACTCGAAACATTTCGAATGCCATTCTGCTCGGAGTGTGCTTACCTGTGGACACGGGCACTCGTCTTTTGTTACCTCGTCCTCGGTAACGACCTTCGGCGCGTTTTGCTTCCTCGAGGACGCGAGATTCTGCGGTGGCGAGGGTGTCCGCTGTCTGCTGAGAGAACTGTCGCTTTCTCGCGAATTATTGACATTTTTGCTCTGTTCCAAAATTTCTTGATACAGTTTTGCGACAATTTCCTCATGGTGACGAGGAGTTTCGGGCGACGAACGCGAAGGATTTTCCGCCGTGACGAACATCGTCGTATACGGTCCTCTGCCGCGTTTCAACCTATCAAGATCTATGTTGACCGACTCGTTCGATATCACGCGCGGTTTTGTCTTCGACGAAGCTACGGGGACCGGCGTTTCCTCCGTGCTCGTGCTGGCCGAACCCTTTGACTTCGACTCGTACGAAGTCGAAGATGCTTGAACCTCGGGATTCGGCGATGCTTGAGAAACCTGCACGGTACCGTTCGTTATTATCTTTTGCGACTCACGCAGAGTCTTCGCGAGTTTGCTGTGGATCGCCTCGACACTCTCAACCAGTCTCTGAACACTTTGAAAATCACTGCAAAACGGCCTCGGCGGAGGCAACTGCATGAGACTCGTCTCGTCGGCTGGGCTTATCATGGAGAATTCCATACCTGATAACAACATGGTGAACTAATTATTTTCTAGATATTACAATACTTTTCGCCACAATTATTTTTAAGCCATGCAACGGTATTTGCAATTGTCGAAAAATTCAATGTGGTCGTTTTGATCATCCAACGAAGGTCGGAGAGTTTGTTCCACTTACATAGAACGGATAAAGTACTTTGGAGCTCTAGACCAGAGGGTCGGGAGAGAACAATTTTCTTGAAAACTTTAAGTAATAATAGAGAATCTTGCAAATTAGATGGTATTGATTTTATACCGAAAAATTGCTTTTTCACTACCTAATTTCCACTGTCAAACCCGACATTTTGTGGCGCAAATGTTTAGAAGCGTTTTTTCCGAAACAAGATTTTTCAAAACGACCTACAGCATAACGCGAATCAATTTTATCCTATATACTTCACATTCTCAAGGTATCTCCTCGAAATTAAGTTATCCACCAAAATACGCAGTTTCCCGGTTTGTTGAAAATTCCTCTTATTATAAACAATCTTTGACGATTTGTTATTGTTTTTCGCAAAGTGAAACTTTTTTCTAAAAGTCGCTCGCTATTTCTATGAAGAACAATGTTTTACGAATCCCTCGCGTATTTCTCTAATTGCTATCATGAGATGATGGACATTTTTCGATTTTTCGTTCAGCGTAAAAATTTGCGACTCTCATGGAAGTCTCATCGGCCAGTGGCGCCACCTTGAAAGAAATTTTTGCGATTCGATACTTCAAGACGTACGATCAAGTTCTTCGAGTAGACTGCCGATTCACTTTTTTGAACTCCAAAAAACCTCGAAACGCCACGTTTTTCCGGGCCTCAGTAGTAATATCCCTTGAGAGCTAGAAGCAAATGCACAATGTCGGATTGACTCACCACGCTGCTCATTTCGTACTCTCTGAATAAGTTCCGTAAGCGAGGCTATTCTTTCCGTACAGACGTTCTGAAGATCCTCGTACTTTTCCAGCACCTCCGGATGATTCGCCGTCGCGTAATCTCGAATGTCATTGATATTATTGTGCAACAATTGGCAAGTTGGATTAGCGCAAGTGCAATAATCCGAGGTATTTTCCGAACGTCGTGAATTGATAGTGCGCGAATCGTTGGCCGGTCTTTGATCTCGGGTTTGCGTATACGACGGATTGGCAGAGGAGGAACGTTCGTTCTGCATCGACGAATGTAACGTACTATCCGCGGCTGTTGTTCCCGCGCTCGTCAGATTGTGAAATCTGAGAATGCGAGCGATCCTTTCGGGATGCGGCATATTCGAGGGAACATTCATGATCCGCGGTGACGGCGTTTCCGGTGTCGAGACAGGACTGACGTTCAACCTCGCAGCTCGAACCTTCTCGTTCGTCGACAGATCGAGCATTTCCAATATCGGTGTTATCTGATGTCGGGAAAACGGAATCATCGGTGACATTTTTGCCGGTAGACTCGCGTAAGACGTTGAAGTATCCGAGGTATCTCTGCTCGTCTCGGGTACTTTCTTCACGGTCGGATGTTTTATGATTCGATAAGGTTTGCTCGCGGTGACGCTGTGTTCCTTAATCTGTTCAAGTGTCGTGTCGGGCACCGAACTCTCTACGCTCGAATCATGAACTATCTCGAGCGGGCGTGACGGACCCGCTTGAACCTTGACCGATCCTTTGTTAACGACTATATCGACAACGTTGTCGGGCGATCGAGAGCGCGCGGGCCGTACGTTATCGCGTTTCTTCGGACTTCCGGATCGCGAAGATGGTGCCGAAGTGGGATGTCTTTTGGTCGGAGATCCAGGCTGGCTGGACGGTAAAGAGCGAGGCTTCGTGTGAGTCGAGGACTCCCGTTTCGAGCTCTTTTCCGACGAACTTTTCCGCTTCCTGGGCGTTACTTTGACCCGATGATTGTCGAGTTCGATAATGATGTCTCGCGAAACCGAGGATCCGCTGCTCGTATCGCAGACTTCCGGTGGCGTTAACACGATTACGCGGGGCTCCACGTATTGCAGAGTGTCCGATTCTCCAGTAGCATCCTGTGGACTATCGTCCGACCTTCTTCGCGTCTCTCTTTCCTCCTCGGTTCTTATCTCAACTTGTACACTCTTATCTTTTGCCGCACCGATCTCGTCCATCGTCGATGTTTGAACCGCCATCTCCGTGGTTTGCGCGATCGGCGTTTTCGTTGCTTTTTTCGACTTTTTCTTGCTCGCGCCTGCTCTCTTAGCGTTGTCTTCCGAACTGGACATGTTTATTATCTTGATTTCCGGCGACGGTTGAACGGGGATCGACGGACCGGCTGCGGTCTGTTGGTCGCTCTGCGTCGCCTGACGATTGTCAAAGAGCCGAGTCATGCTCGCGTTGAAAATCGTACTGGGAAGATCGCAGCCGAATTCGCGCAACAAAAGTCTCTTCTGTTGTTCTATCTTTCTCCACGCATCGAGGATTTCCTCGGTATTGTCGTGCCTCTCGCAACATTGAGGCCTCTCGTAGGTCGGATTTTCCTGCCGAGCGGCGTGAGGACAGCTCGTCGCACGTTCACGATTATCACGAGAAGATTTACGAACTCTCTCGTCCGTTTCTTGGACACGCGATGGTCCAGGCTGGTTGGTGTCGTGGAGGATAATGTTACACACGGATTCGACGGATCCGCTATCATCCGTCTGACAAGTTTTTCTTCGTAACTGGACGGTGTGTCGATTGTTACAGACGGTCGATCTCGCGACGCGTTTGTTCCGTGCTAGGTTCTCGAAATTTCTTATCATCTCGCCGTAATCGCGTCTCACGCGTTCGCGAAGCACAGCGTCTGTCCCTCGCCTTTCAGCTGTGAGTCGTCGACTCTCGAGCAAATTTGCCGCCAGTCTTTCCGCATTAATTATCTCGTATGCAGCGTCCACCGCGTTCGGCTGAAATAAACATGTTCTAGCTGAAGTTTCGAATGATTTTTCACGCCAGTTATGCTATATATAGTCGTTCGGAATACTGAGGCGAGTTTCTAGTTCGTTGGGCTCACAAATCGTCTCGAAATTTAAAACGCGTTTTTCTCGCACCACTGTTTTCAATTTTGCGCAAGTGCTCCCCGCAACGCAAAAATCAGACGATTTTAATTGAAGTAGGCTTAAAATGATGATGCAGTGCACACAGCCCCGTCGTTATGAAGTAAACTAAAAGCATCATTTGAAGATAAATACATTTTTTTGATACATAAGTTACGGAAATCATCGTTGAATAATATTTTCTCTACTTCGACTCATCACCATTAAGGGGGAACACTACTGTAAAGTGTGTGGAAAAACGTTTTTTTGCAACAGGAAAAAATCCTTTCAAGCTTAAAAAATAATATGCATATTCGGTTATAGCTGAAAAAAAATATAATTAACGAAAATATTTTACTCTTAATTCCAGGATTGAATTTACGACAGTTCTACTGCGTGCCACGGAGAGGGTTGGCTGAAAACCAGTATAGCGCCGCCATATTGTATTATTTAGACGAAATATTTTTTTACATCCTCCAATATATACCTGATGAAGCCTAGAAGTTCTTCTGACCATATATTTGATTGCTTTCTTTAAAAAAAATCCGAAAAAAACGGTCACAAATGGGCAGTTACAGTGGTATCCTCCCTTAACCCTGCACGGTCTGATTTGGAACGGTTCCGTCCCAAGCGGAATTTCACTTTGGACTTTCTGGCTATTATTAGCAATTTATAGCAACAAATATAATAACGTTTGCACTTAAACAATCTCGGATTCACTTTTAGAAGGATTCAAGAGTATTCGTGAATTCGTCGAGATTTTTTTGCAGCGATTTAACACGTTGAAAGTTGTAAGTGGGCTTTTCGTCCCAGTGCGGCCGCAGAAGCAGCGAAATTGCGCTGCGAATGCGCAGGGTTAACACCAAAGTGTGTTCAAAATTATGATTGTTGCTCATTTTATGCGCAAACTTGTACACATTGAGGATCTAGTTTATTTGGATCATTTCCAGAGGGTCAGGAATTCGGACGCCCTCTCCAGCTCGTCGCTTTGTCTGCGTAAGATTCTTTTCCAAGAATAATCCATTACACGAGTACAAAATTCTATTTATCTCTCATAGTTTTCCTTGCAAAAATTGAGGAAACTTGACAGTTTTTCAACCCAAGAACGTATAAATCTGCCTTGACAAAAGATATTCTCAGTGGAGCAGGCACAGGCGTGTTCATCTCGAACAGCATTAATTACCGTACTCACTTCGTTCCTCATGTCAATTCTTTCCACGAGACCGATCGGTTGATCGTAAAAATTTCTCTGTCGCGTGCAATGATCGTACAGCTGCACTTTTCCCGACCCGGCCGACTTGTGCTGTTTGCACGAAGCTTTCGACAATAAAAATTCACCACATCCGTCCGAGAAGTACGAAGAATCGTCGCTCACCGAACTCGAACTACTGCTGTTCGAGTCAGACGTTTTTTGCTTATAATCTTCGGGATTGTACCTTGAACGTAATACGCAATAGAGAAGCTCTTTAGGCATCGAACCAAATAACGCGACAAGCGATGATTTCTTTGCGACTGACTTACCGCGCTACTTTGTCCGCCTTCGTCGGAGTCAATTTGATGATCGGCACAGTTTTACGAGGCTCCTGATGATCGTCGGCATCGCCATTGCAACGAACATTTGTACAAGGGACCTCGGTACCGATCGCAATCGTACTCTTACCCACGTTATCCGATTTGTCGGAATTGTCCGTGGCAGCGCCGTTAGTTTTTCGACCGCGCGACGATACCGTCTTTTTCGGAGACTTTCCGTTACCGGCGTGTACCTCGACCGTAATGCGACGCGGCGACTTAGGTTTTTGATTTTGACCGACCACCTGGAAAATATCGATGTTCGTAATCGCATTTTTTTTTCATTGGACGTAGATCGATGTTGTTGTATGGACAATCCTCACTTTCACGTTGGATTTCGACACAACTTTGGCTGGTGATTTTTTTCCGACAAGCTTTTTCGATTTTTTTCGTTTCGGGGCCACCTGAATAGTCTTTTCCTCAACGATTCCGCCTTCCTCGGATGAATCCGTCTCGTTCTGGCTCTCCGTTGCAGGGTGAATCTTGTCGGGTAATTTGGAGATCATCGAGGATCTGACGTTCTCGACTTCCCGAACTTGGCGCAATCTTTCTTGGTGAACCGCAACTGGATCTTCTTTCTGTATTTGCAATCATAGGCATTTTATAAACAGAAGCAACCGACCGCGCACTGTATCTTTCACAGGATAGCCTAAGCTCCAGACGAAGATCTCACAAAACTGTCGAATAATTCACTATACGGTGTCGAAGTTTGCATCGTTGGTATGCAGCGAATTTCCTTTTTCTTCTTTCAGTTATTTATTTATTATTATCGAAAATGATTGCCCAAATCGGCCAAAAAAATATTTCGGCAATCCAAAAAACTGAATTTTCGTTGCGTTTCAACGATGCGAACTTCAACGTCATTTCACAATGCACTACAGTACTGTTTGTAAAAGGGAATATTTCTTTCAGCTATCTTATAGAATTGTGGTGTCTGTACACTCGTTTTGACACGTTGACATTAAGGGAGGGGGGGGGAGATACCTTTCGGCAAGGAAAAGATTTACTGATTTTCATGACTTTTTTTTTTAAATGAAAGATTTTTTTATTATTTTTTAGACTTAGGGTATGTTTTTGGTACTACTTTTGACTATTACATGGTATTTTTCAAAATTAATCTTCAAAACGGCGGTGGTTATGGCACGGTCTTCTAAATTGCATTTTCAAAACTGACGTGACGTATAGCTCAAAAACTAATCCACCGATTCTGATAAAATTGGGCGAAAATCTTTCTAACCTCATTGTCTAAACCATAAGGCTAAATGTTTTTAAAAATTAAAAAAAAACGTGTATTCTTCACTGCGAAATGTAGCAATTTTTTTCGGAAAATTCTATCTTTTCGTTTAGCAGGGTACCGTTCGATCGATTTTCGACATTTGTCACTTTTTCTTGGTTCATATTCTGCGTTCGAGTGTTAATGAAAGAAAAATCTTCGTTGGTTTCTTCAAGATTAATCCCACCGACGCTACGTGTCACACCTTCTGACAAGATGCGTCGCAGCCCATTTCGAAGACCATACCATAACTCCGTCATTTTGAAAGATTGATAAAAAAAATACCGTGTAACAGCCAAAAGTAGTAAAAAAAAGTTCCCGCAAGTCTCCAAAATGGAAGAGCAATCTTTCCTTAAAAAACAAATAATGAAAATCAGCCATTTTTTCCTCGCCTAAAGGCATCTCCGGCCTTGAGGTCATGGGGTTTTAAGGCGGGATATACATTTGCAACGATAAAAAAATTGATTTCTTTTTTTCTCTTCAAACGATAGAACTATACATGTAGAGTATTTTCCCAAAGTTTCAAAGTAAAATTTCAAAAGCTTCAAATGTTACAGCCTCTCAACGCTGTGCCTCGACGCTCCGATTCGGAGCAGGCGTAAACTTCAAACGCGTTTTTCTCGAAACTGCAATTTATAAATTGGCGTGCAGGATTGCTCAAAAACTCTCAAGCCGATTGACTTGAAATTTTGTAGAAACATTATTAATATTGTTACGTTCTACATGACGAGTAATTTTTTTTAAAGTAGAAAAAACTACTTGTTTATTTCAAATTTTACAGAAATTTTGCGTGAAATGTTTTTTTTGGTAAATGCGTGCCATTATCTTAAATTTGCATTTTCTTCATTTTCTTCATTTTCTTCATTTTGTAGTTACCTCGGTACAACTTTTAATCCGATAGGATTATAAAGTCTATTTCCAACTTGTACGTGCAACAAATATTTGACATGCTAGACCACACGCAAAAGCAAGTTTAAAATTAAATTCAAGTGCAAATTGTAAGCGACCTGCGAAGATTCCTTCAAAAGTTGCCTAGCTTCTTTTCCCCTTTCCATGGCAGCTGTTCGATTGTTGTGATGATCGAGCGCAATGATAGCATCTACATCCGGTTGTAGGGCAGCGGCACTATGCGCCGAGCCAATGTCCTCCATGTCCTCTTGATACTTCCTCTGAATCTCCATTATTTTCATATCGTGCATCTTTCGCAATTCCGACTTGCAGTCCCTCTCCAATTTGTGGAGCTCTTTTTTAGCCGCGCTCTTGGCTCGTTTCAGTACTTTGGAAGACAATTCCTTCGATTGCTGTCGCACCTGAGGAAACGCGGCGATTTTTCACGAACGATTAGAGGAGGTTTGGGAATGTTTTTCCTCGACGAAGGTGAGAAAACAATGAGCATCTTGGAATTCTCTGATAACACGGTTTTTCTTTCATGCAACGAGCGAATTACTTTCCGAACAATCGAGATAAATTTTAAAGAAAGATCGTCAAAGTTCGTAAGACGTTCGAAAAAGAAAAGTCGAAATGAGAAATATTTGGCATCTACCCACCTGTTCAAGACGTAACCTCTTCCTTCGTTCGCGCTCGTTTTTTTTTATTTGCTCCAAATCCGAGAGTACCATTTTGCTCGGTCTAACGCAAACAGGATTACCGTTTATCGTCACATTAATTGACATTTTTTTGCTCATATCGATGGCCCAGTTCTATACTCGTTTGTCGTATTAATTATATTTTTCAAGTCAAATCGGCCTGACGTAACAAACGGCCATTCCCGTGCACCCAATCGGGAGGTCTCGTTTAAACTGACTCCCTCCATCTCCTGGCGAGCCGTGAGCGGCTGCTCGCCCTCTCTTCCTCGCTCCTGTTCACCTGGACGCGTTCCATTCAACTTTTCTTACACGCATGCGCGTTTCGCATTTTCACAGTTGACGGCGGCGCCATCGAGACTACGCTAGGACCTGTGTGAATTGTTCGACCACCGAACATCTGCGGTTCTTTTGAATCCTGTTGGAATCTTTCATGAGCATCCTATACGTCAAAATGACGTGAAATTCTGCTTTAGCAGAAATATTCACGATAAATCCGTGGCGAGACTGCATATCCGACGTTATTCTTTAAGAGGGAATGATACCTTATCGCGGTCGGTATGGTAGAACGATTATAGATTCCCACGAATCTCTGAAACGGCTCTTCAGATCCCGTCGAAACTTTGCCAAACTACGTCAAATAGATAGACGAACGGCTGTCTTCTCCTCAAATTTTCCGAATTTGAGCAAAAAATGTAGATTGGGTTATCATAAGCCAATCTACATTCTTTTTCTCAAAATCAGAAAATTTGAGAAGAAGAGAGCTATCTATCTATCTATTTGACGTCGTTTGGCAAAGTTTCGACGGGATCTGAAGAGCCGTTTCAGAGATTCGTGGGAATCTATAATCGTTCTACCATACCGACCGCGATAAGGTATCATTCCCTCTTAAAGACCGTAAAGCGCGCGACTAGATCGGCTGCGAAGACATTACCGCTGGAGATGCAACACACCACTCAGTAGACGATAGTTCACAGAGATAGCGCCACCGGTACGAAATTTATGGGGACAAGCCTCTGGCTAAGTAGGTCTGACCTATAGCCTAACAAATTTTATTTTTAATAAAAAAAAAAAAAGGAACAAGCCTCCATATACAAATGATCAGAAGACGTGTAGGTAACAATCTGATAACTATTTATTTCGGTACGTAGATATGAACGTAACTTTTTGGTACAAGAAAACGAAGGATTCTTTGCGGCAACACGTGCTAGAGCTGTGGCGCGTAAACATGATACCTCATCGCGGTCGGTATGGTAGAACAATTATAGATACCCAACAATCTCTGATACGGCTCTTCAGATCCCGTCAAAACATTGCCAAATGACGTCAAGTAGATAGACGAACAGCCGCCTGCCCCTCAAATTTTCTAAATTTGAGAAAAAAAAACGTAGATTGGCTTATCATCAGCTGATCTACGTTTTTCTCTCTCAAATTCAGAAAATTTGAGGGGCAGACAGCTGTTCGTCTATCTATTTAACGTCGTTTGGCAAAGTTTTGACGGGATCTGAAGAGCCGTTTCAGAGATTGTTGGGTATCTATAATTGTTCTATCATATCGACCGCGATGAAGTATCATTCCGTCTTAAATTAATTACGTTCTAGAGAGACCTGGAAACACGCGCGAGGTACAAGCGTTTGCTTTATCGCCCGTGTTCTGGGCGCTGGCGTACAGTGGTCAGTGACTGTTTTGCCGACCGGGCTCGAGAGTGGCAGACTAGGCGCCACAAATTCGTCGCTGCTCCGGGATTACGAAAGTAAATACTTCGTCTGTGCATCGTGGCTTCTCATTTACACGTGTATTACAACTTAAGGGAGCTTTCCAGTGTGACAGCCCGAAAAATCGCTGTTTTTCGCGATTTTTTTTTTTAAAGAAAAAATAATCTAATCGGTCTGGTTTTTTTTTGTATATTAATTGGGTATTGAAGAATACAAAACAATTTTTTAAAGATCGATTTATTTATTAATTAATATCTATAAAAATGATGAAACAATTGTTGCAGAAAATGCACTTGGATGTGGTGTCCACGTTGGGGGTCACAATTTTGGTCTGAAACAAAAAACACAAAAAGATTATTGATCGGTATATAATTGGCTTTCGTGCTATGGAGGCTTTTTTTTTTTTTTCTTGCAAAAATGGCGCCGGTTTGAACAAAAAGTATCGATTTTAGCATTTTTTTTGGCAGTTTTTTTTACAAAAAAATAGGAAGATGTCAAAAAAAAAAAAGCTTCCATAGCACGATAAACAATGACGTTAAGAATATTGTGTAAAAAACTCAACTCGATAGCTTTAAAACTCTGCCCTCCAAGTTGGACACCGTTTTGAAAAATGCTGTTTCGAGAAAAACGCGTTCAAAGTTTCAAGTGAGGAAATTTTAGGTAAATCGTTTACTTAAGGTCAATCAGCAATGCCAGGTCCATACAATATCCCTTCTGCTTCTTCGAAAAGATCGTGCTCAATGGATTGTTCAGTCCGACGAGCTGTCCTCGCCTCTTTGCTATCCAGGGACGCCCGGCGGTTTGCTTGGGTGATGCGCGCATTCTTGTACTTAGCGGCGAAATCTGCAGCGCTCGGCCCTATCGTGCATCCCATCGTCTCCAAAATTTTTAAAATTGGGTCGTAACCTTCATTGAAGGTGCACACAGCACACTGCGTAGCGATTTCTACTATCTGCTTGCCGCAAAATACGTGCTTTGGGGCTAGTTGCCACACACAGTGATTGAAGCTCTCGTTATTGTTTTAAGTGTTCGCGCCCGTACATCGTTCTAAGAGATCCTCCGTTGTTAGATCATCGTAAATCACTGAACACAAATTTTAAAGCCCAATCCGCGAATCGATTTTTTAAAAAACTTCACGTCGCTATTACACTTTTTGCACTTCAACAGTTCCTGAAGAGCGCCGAAAACCAAAAAGAACTCCAAAATCACATAGCTAAACGTTTGATCGATTCGGACTTCAAACTCTGGACTCTTTTTCAAGATTTTTGCTGCCGAAGTGCTCGCAAACGTTAGATCCGTTTCGATATCGTGTCGATTTGTTCCCTTGAAACCCGCGGATCTTTTTCGTTCATTTCGCGGATGTCCGCTTCTCGAGCCTTTTCTATCCTGCCACGCACATTTCACTTTCGTAGATCTATCCATTTTGAATGTCGAAACCGAACTGAAAGACGAACCGGACTCACGTTGGAAGGTACACGAGCAGGTAGGAAGGAGACAATAGAAATAACGGTCGCACGGGCAGACGGCCGACGCGGCAGCTGTAGCGCTCCGTTGCCTTCTTCCAAGAAATGCTGTACAGTAACCGAAATAATCTGAATTTCGGCATGAAAATTTCAGGGAATATTCGGAAGAGTGTATACTATTCGATAAAGCAAAAAAAAAAAAAATCGATTTTTTGAAAATTTCACACTGGAAAGCTCCCTTAATCCGGTTTCTCACGTTTCTTATTCGATTAGCAATTCGATTCTACGCATTTTAAAGTTGAGCCTGCTAGCGGTCGCGTATCTCTATCCCACAACCTAAAACCGTACTAGTTCACTCGTTCCCGCGATCGCCTATGGGCTGTCCCCGTTCCCATCGACACTCTTCAACCGGATGTCATCGATGCGAAAGGACAAATGAGCGGTTTATTACGACGACAAATAAACAGTAAAAGTGCAACGATGTCGACAAATAGTGGACAGGAAAAAAGTTCTTGGCAGAATCGTAAAAAAATGCGGCGTATACTATTGATCTATAAATTTTCATAATTCGTGATTTACGAAGCTAATGTATCCAAGCTCTGTAGTTTTCGTCATTCATCGTTCCGCGATTCATCGATCGGTTTGAGTGAGAAAAGCAACAAACGTTCGATGACCGTCATTAAGTAACGTGATTACTTTTGTGAGATGAAAAGGTCAGCGATATTTTAACAAAATTAACCCAAACAAACAAACTCCTACATTTTTAATATAAATGATGAGACGGAGGAGTAGGATTTTCGTCGTGCAAAAAAGAGAAATGGATTGAAAAGACAGATTATATTCAAGAAGTAGTAACATATATTCTATATAACATGATACTTTTCTAGGTGTATGTATGTATATTTATATTAGTAATGGTAATTGATAAAATATAATGTTTAATGTAAACTAGACGTACAACATTAATATTATTATTATTATTTCGGTCTTCATCATCGTCATCGTCGTTGTCTCCTGTTATGCTGAGTATGTTTCTTGTTTCATTAGTATGTCGATTTATTGCGAGTGCAGACGCGTGTACGGATTATATTCGTTGCACGGGCACACATTGAGAAGATTTGATTCGTTCGAGCACGCTTTTACACGTTAAAAAAAGATGCCCAAATTAAAAATAAAGGTAAATGGTTCTCGGAGACTGTGGAACGAAAAGTAGCCTATTCGATCGGAGTTTGGTATTGAAAATGACCCGCGACGTTCATTATTGAGATTTTTGGACACTTCACTTTTCGAGTACTTCAAGGATGCTCCGATTTAAGGGGTTAGGCTAGTGCGATAATTTAAAAAAATTGTTCGTCGCTTGGGGCAAATAAAATTCAAGAGGAAAGCTCAACATATGTTGCAGAAATCTATTTTCGTATTTTTCGAGAAATATTGCTCGAAACGATGTTTTTCAAAACGGTGTACACGATCTCCTCGACATCCAATGGACGGATTGACTTGAAATCGGGTACACTTATTCAGTGTAATAGTAGTTTAGTCTTGACCGACGGTTTTCTTCTTAACATTTTTACTCAAAAGTTGTTGCCAATAATGTAATTTTTCGTCGAAAAAGCGAAAAAAATTCAATTTTTTTTTATGATTGATACAGAACAACAAAAATCTCGGTCCAGGCTTAGCTGCTATTATATATTTTAAGAAAAAAATCTTTTTTTCAGTTTTGTATCATCCGGGTGGTCAAAATCAAGTACCCCGTTGACCCCTTCACCTCCAAAGGTCCTTCGCGTATTGTTTATACCTCCTTTAGTTATTAATATTTCAAAATAAAATTTTGGTGCACGGCTTTTTTAATGTACATACAAATAAATGTCCAAACGGTTGTCAATCATCTTACTTTCTGGCTTTAAAATTATTTTTTTCAAATAACCCTGATTCGCGGTTCGTCACAGTAGCCTAACCCCTTAAATCGGATGAGGGGTAGCTCGAGGGTTTTTTAAAATACTATTGGTCACCGAAATATCGGTTTTCGGAATTCAAAATCAATATTGACATGTCGAAATATCGAAATTCAAAATCAAATTATCTATGGAGGATAATAATCCTCCATTGATGGAAAAACAAAGAAAACGATGGTTTTTGCACAAATCTTATATACGAATGTTTATTTTTTCTTCGTATCCTTACATTTTTCTCTTACATAGATTTATATATATATATATATATATATATATATATATATATATATATATATATATATATATATATATATATATGTATATATGTATATATGTATATATGTGTGTATATATATATATATATATATATATATATTTTTGTCTCTCTTATAGTAATAAAGTCGTAAAGATATATGTTTTTTTATTTCTCATTTTCATAAACTTACAATTAGTGTAGTTTTGTTTGTGTGTGTTTGTTTTATTTCGAGCTTATATAAGCCAGGAGCCTTCGCTATTACCATTTGATACAATCTTTTTCCCCGCTCTCGTACGACAGCCGGCTCATGAGTGAAAAACATTTTGGATTGACGGCGGGTATACGAAGTATAACAATAAAGAGAATGGTGAAACGACGATGACGAGGATAACAGCATCATTGCCGACGTGTGATTACGCTACGGAGGTCCTTACATTATTTCCATGCTTTCTTTGTTTTCTCTTGTTTTATCGCTATGTAATTCAGCGCAGCGAAGCGCACTTTTCGGCATGACGATTAATCAAAGCACCAGCCGTATGCATATATGCTGCCCGAGCTCACGTATTATTTCGATCCGTGGCCGCAGCGTGTCGATATTAAAAAATGATATTATTCGCGAAAATGACTTTTTATTTGTATTATCATCTTTGTTTATCTCGGCTATGTGACATTCGTCGAGTTGTACAAATGTGAACATCGGTGGGACATACGGCATAAATATTTCATCAAAAAGGGAAAGTCGGTGGCCTCGCTAGCGACGAAAATGATTTAATTTTGACATGCGTTGCAGATCGTAGGTACGGCTCGGTTATTTCTTTCTTTGTTATTCATTTATTGCTCAATCGGTTATATTTCAAATCGTTTTATGTAATTATATCTATGAATATGAAAACCAATAAAATTCTCGATACGAATATTTCGCGAATTTTTTGTTGTCAAATTGGGTTCCATTGGAATATCAGTATAGAATTTCGATATCGATAAAATATCAAGGGTAAAATCCCATAAAAAATTATGGTTAGAAGATACAATTGAATTTTCCATTTGTCACTTCAGTCGGAAGTTAAGATTTTGCACATGTCCGATCGACTCGATTTTGCTACAGAAAATCATCGATTTTCAGTACCAATGGCGTACACGGCGATGCGAACATCGACAATTTTGCGCCGCTTTCGCTCTCGTCCCTTTTGACGCGTGAGTTTTGGTACAGGTCAGTGGAAAAAAAAACATTGTTCAGTGGTCAAACTAGTAAAACTTATTGGTAAAAAGTGACAGTGAAAAAGATAAAGAACCGAATGAGGCGAAAACAAAAAGAAACGGAGGTGTAAAATTCATCAAGGTATACAAGCACGATAATTTTGACAAACTGTAAGAAAAATCACTCGTTTTTTACGGGTCGTTGGGTCTGGCTATACACGAGGAGCTGGCGAACAAAACCGGCCTTGTCCGTAAAATACTTTTTTACCCCCTTCGTTGACATTGACGCGATAGTGCGTGAACCTTTATTTCCCGAATTAACTCGCTCCGATTTGAAATCGGAGCCTCACTCGGGGGTTTTTGGGCTCGCCGAATCCGAATTTGAAGTCAAAATTTGTAAATTCAAAACGGCGGCGCCAACATGGCGGACATAAATCACAAACTTTACTCGATTTGGATGAAAATTAGTACTCCGGGATTTTTGAGGTCGCCTATTACGAATCTGAACTTTAAATTTGAAAATTCAAAATGGCGGCGCTAGAATGGCGGACCGAAATTGAAAATTTTACTCAATTTCGATAAAAATTCGTACTCTGGGATTTTCGAGGTCGCTTATTACGAATCTGAAGACAAAATTAAAAAAATTTGAATGGCGGATCTAATATGGCGGACGAAAGTGCAAAAAACAGCTCGATTTGGATAAATCTTGGTACTCGGGGATTTTCGGGGACGCTGAGTGTGATGCTGAACTCAAAATGAAGGAATTTTTCATGGTGAATTCAATAACATGGAGCATAATACAATAAATAGGTGGAAATATATGAAGCTTGAGTACCGAGTTTCATCTAAATCAATCTGTATTATTTGCATTTTCATTCGCCATATTTGTTCGTGATTGTGAATTCCTGAATTTTGAGTTCAGACTCGTAACCCTAAAAAATTCCAGAGCACAAGTTTTCAGGATAAAAAAATTTCCCTGCCATTTTGGGCACTTTTTGTCGAATTCTCTCTGCCAACGAAGGGATTACGCGAGAGGCCGAAAACCCAAATAACCAAATAGAGATGAGTTAGAATTTTTGAGCTTTAACATATGAGGGAACTATGAAAATGTAAGCCTGGGGTTGGCTTCAGTTGAATAAAAACACTAACTACCGTCTGTTTATTTTTATTTTGCTTTTGGACAAGTCCGATTTTTAATGAGAATGGTGGACAACACCGCTTTTGAATGAAAATCTTATGGAATTGAATATAATCTTTGAATTGAATAAAAATTTGTTTTTTATTATCAATTTAATAATCCTACACAAATTCTTTCGATTGCAAATGAAAGTGCAATATATTTTTCATCAAGCCAGTTGTGGACAAGTCCGTTTTTGCTTAAAGAGGCAGTTTTCAACAAATTTTAAGGTGCCTGGAGCCGGATTTTGTACAAAATTTGTTTGGAGCTAATGAAGGTGTGCTCGAAAAACACGGAGAAAGATAAAAAAATTTGACGCAGTGTGGACAAGTGTGGTTTTGCTTGCCAGCTCCTCATATATATATATATATATATATATATATATATATATATATATATGTGTGTGTGTGATATATGTATATATATCATATGAATGGTCTATCCTGCGGGATGATTGCTTCGGTCTCCTCAAGTCACTTTTATCTAATATAATGAGAATTACCATCTACGTAATCGGCTACATCTTAGAATATAGAGAATAAAAAGAAAAAATATTGAATTTCACGTAACAAAACGATGCTGGCTCGCGTTAAAATTTCGATTACAATACATATATAAATTCCTATACCGATAAATATATTTTTTTTCGTTCCTCTTCTCCCTTTGAAATTTTTCATTTTTCATCGCGCGTTACTGCAGTTTGTTCTACGCAATTTCGGACAATATAAAACGGCTCGGCCCATTCATTTGGCCCGTTTTCGTTGATTCGTTTTTTTTAATTTTTTTCCTCAACCGCAATACTACGCGTCGCACAACGCTGTGTATCATCCGATACGAAAAGATTTTTGTTTCTCCATCACACCTCCGACCTTATACTGTTGTGTTGTTTTTCAATGTTCTCTCGCAACTTTTCCGTCCGATTCTTTTTTTCCCTTCCGGCGCGTCGTTCTCGCCGTTGTTGCAAATGTTTGTGAGCCTCGACAACAAGGTACGTCTTTCACGATTGTATTCCTCAAGATTAAATCTGCGTTCGCGAATTCATCGCCGAACATTCGTTTTTTTTTCGCTCGTGGAAATATTGATCTCGACGAATTTCGATTATTTCCCACTTCTTTCTTCCCCAGCGCCCTCCCCCCCTGCCCCCTCCCGTTATCCCTCTTGTTCGAGTTTTTGAGAACCGATGCAGCATTTATCCGATAGCTTATAATTACGCGTCAACTATACGATACGGATGAATATCCGTTTTCTCTTTCTCGCAGGGACGATGATAACAATGGTGACGATGACGACGATACAATAATCATTGTGTAAGAATTAATCACAATTAATGGTAATAATAAAAGGGTCAATAATAATAATAATAATAATAATAATAATAATAATAATAATAATAATAATAATAATAATAATAATGGTAATTATAATTGTAATAATAATTATACTTTGTTTTGTAAGGTCGGTGCAAATCCCGGCGAGTCTTGGATTTTGAGGTTTTTCGTTCGGGCTTGTCATTCTTCTCCTTTTTCTCTCTTTTTTCAATTGTATTTTTTGCTTGTCGCTGCTTCACTGTCTCTTACATAAAAAAAAAAAACATGGCCGCGCGAATAGATCGAATGTTCTTTTTTTTCTTCTTTCGTACAGGACTCCAAGGACCCGGGCCTATACGATACCGGCCGTACGCCTCAAAATTGCGCTTCCATTATATCGATATGAGATCGTTTTGGTATGATGTATCCCGGCTATATATATATATATATATATATATATATATATATATCCGCGACAATATTTGCTTTTTTTTTAGTTTTCTTTCGATTTGCATTTTATTTTATATATATTCTCTCTTCCTCTTTCCCCCGGGGTGTGTGCTACGTGTTCGTTCCTTTTTCGTTTCGTTTGTAATTTTCTATGAGGACACGGACGACTCAGCGCGAAGTCCCGAATGAAAAAATCACAAGAGTGCACGACTCAGAATTGCAACGTCTATTCGTCGGGTTCCGCGAATTTTCGCCAACCCCGAAAGGGGCGATTTCGGGAATTGCTTTTATTTATTTTTTTTTAAGCCGGAGCCAGGCAGCTCCATCTCCGTGAGACACGGCCGCGTGTACCGGGGAGAAAGAGAGTCAGGCGCTTTGGGATATTATAAATTTTCAGGCTCCGTCATTTTTTTCAGCCTCTCGCGGACCTTTTATTTCGCGCTATCTCTCTATCACTCCGTCTCTCTCTCTCTCTCTCTCTCTCTCTCTCTCTCTCTCTCTGTCTGTCTCTCTCTCTCGCTCCGTCGTGTGAAAAGTGGCTCGATCGAGCTCTGCGCTCCGCTGATTGCAAATTCATCGAATTTTCCGAATGATCGATCTACATGCGTATAAAAAAGGGTAACCCGCGTTTTGGACGGTAATTGTTGTTCTCTTGGTTGTCGTTTTTCTTTTTCTTCGTTTTTTCCTCGTTATCTTTTAGCTACGAATAATCTCTCGAGCAGACAGAATTGTTACTCAATAAACGCCATAAATTGTGGACTTTTTGTCGCTACGATTTAATCCCCGTCGATTGGCCACGAGTGTTCAAAAGTATCGTCTCTCGTCGACTTCGTTTTTTGGGCAAAATTTGAACTGCGTCGGGGCCGGAGTGCGCGCCGATTTTCGACCTCCAATAGGGAGACCAAAAAGAGCGCCCTCGGGGGAAAACCAAAAAGACGTTGGCTGGTTTATTGCAATCGAGGTAATGAATTGCGGAAGAAAATGATATCTTACGACATACGCGATGTATAGAAATTCTCTTTCAGGACAATAATCGCCCGTGTATATACATATATAAATGAGCAATGTATTTGGAAAATACTTTGGATGTGCAAATGCCTCCATTCGTTAAACGTTAAAAAATATATCGGCAATCAAGAATTTTCCGTCCACAATGTACACTATATGTTCAAGATGTATCTTCTGCACGCCTCGCACATATTTTCCGGGTAAATATTCGGAAGTGAGGCTCCTGCTAGAGTCCGGCAATTTTTTGCCTGGATTTGTTTGGGGTTATTTGGGTTTGTTTAGGGTTGTTTGAGGTTGTTTAGGGTTGTTCGAGGTTGTTTGGGGTTGTTTAGGGTTGTTTGGGATTGTTTGAGGTTGTTCAGAGTTGTTCAAGGATGTTTGAGGTTGTTTGGGGTTGTTCGAGGTTGTTTAGGGTTGTTTGAGTTTATTTGGGGTTGTTCAGGGTTGCGTGAGGTTGTTTAAGGTTGTTTGGGTTTGTTCGAGGTTGTTCAGGGTTGTTTGGGATTGTTTGAGGTTGTTTAGGGTTGTTTAAGGTTGTTTGGGATTGATTGAGGTTGTTCAGAGTTATTCGAGGTTGTTTGAGGTTGTTTGGGGTTGTTCGAGGTTGTTTAGGGTTGTTTGAGTTTGTTTGAGGTTGTTCAGGGCTGTGTGAGGTTGTTTGGGGTTGTTTGAGGATGTTTATGGTTGTTCGAGGTTGTTTGGGTTTGTTCGAGGTTGTTTAGGATTGTTTGGGGTTGTTCGAGGTTGTTTAGGGTTGTTCGGGGCTGCTTAGGGTTGTTCGAGGTTGTTTAGGGTTGTTTGAGTTTGTTTGGGGTTGTTCAGGGTTGTGTGGGGTTGTTTGAGGTTGTTTGAGGTTGTTTGGGTTTGTCCGAGGTTGTTCAGGGTTGTTTGGGATTGTTTGAGGTTGTTTAGGGTTGTTTAAGGTTGTTTGGGATTGTTTGAGGTTGTTCAGAGTTATTCGAGGTTGTTTGAGGTTGTTTGGGGTTGTTCAGGGTTGTGTGAGGTTGTTTGGGGTTGTTTGATGATGTTTAGGGCTGTTTGAGGTTGTTTGGGTTTGTTCGAGGTTGTTTGGGGTTGTTCGGGGTTGTTTAGGGTTGTTCGAGGTTCTTTAGGGTTGTTTAGGGTTGTTCGAGGTTCTTCAGGGTTGTTTTAGGTCGTTTAGAGTTGTTTGGGATTGTTTTGGGTTGTTTGGGGTTGTTTAGGGTTGTTCGAGGTTGTTTGGGGCTGTTCGAGGCTGTTTAGGGTTGTTTGGGTTTGTTTGAAACGTGGACGAAAATTAGCCTGATTCTAGCAGAAGCCCCACTTCCGAATATTTACCATTTTCCGGCCCTCGGGATAACGTTACGTGCCGAGCTTTTGCGCAGGCTACACGATCATACGGAGTCTCGAGAAGAAGAAAAAACAGCGTTAATGGAAATCGAACGAATTCCATTGAATCCCCAAAAATCCCGGAAAACGACACCAATGTCCTATACTTGTGTTTGTGTTTTTTTCTCGCCAATGTTTGTTCTCTCTTTGCTGTCGTCAAAATTGTGAAATTAAATGGCGATTATATTTGACACCTTGGGCCAAAATATCGACGAAACTTGAATTGTTGAATCTTTTGAACACTCGGGTGAAATTATGCCCTGTGACGTATGTACGAAACATCATTTTCAGCTAAGAAACAAGAGCCGCGCTTCCCCGCCAATGAAACACTGAACAACATTTTTTGTAATACAGATAGCGTGACGTGGAAAAGGAAAGTTGAAAGGAGAGAGAGAGAGAGAGAGAGAGAGAGAGAGAGAGAGAGAGAGAGAGAGAGAGAGAGAGAGAGAGAGAGAGAGAGAGCGAGAGAGAGAGAGAGAGAGGACGAGAGAGCAAACGGTCAGTCTTTTTTCGTATTGCTGAATCAGTAGAGAGACGGTGAAACTTAATCGTACACATACATATATATATATATATATATATATATATATATATATATATATATATGTATGTATGTATGTATGTATACATTTATGGGTGGCAATTGATCAAAATTTTGTTCAGCCTTGCCAGTTTTGTATCCCTCCGGCGCGTTCGCTATTCGTTGCCACTTTCTGGACTAACTCTCTCATTTAGCTATAAACCCGATAACGTCCGGTCTTTCACGGACGTAAATCGCCAACATATATGTATATATATAGGAATTATTTACTTAACGTTACAATTATTCTATGTATTTACAATTATCCTAAAGAGCGTGTTGTACGTCGCGAAGCATCGAATCCGCGTCTGAGCGACCGATCGTTTTTTTTTTTTTAATTCCACGTTTTTTTTTCTCCGACGAGCTTGGCCAGACGAGGCGAGTCGCCTCGGTGCGCGCTCGCGCATCTTTCACCAAAGATCCTTGATTTTCTTTATGTTTTCATTTTTTTGTTATTATTCTCCTGGCAGTATTGAATATTGGTGTATACGAAACGATTTATGTTTCTCTTTTTTTTTTTTTTTTTTTTTTTTCGTAATTGCTCGTTATCCCCTTGAGATTTGCGTTATTCGGGCGCATTTGTTATATGTATCTTTGTTATATATATATATATATATATATATATATATATATATATATATATATATATATATATATATATACATATATATATATTTTTTTTTTTTTTTTAAATATAATTTATTTGCGCTCATAGTCCCGTTACGTCGGGGCGTGCGGGATAAGCGAGCAATTTGAAATATCACAATTACTTCCAGCTTTGCGATGTCTCTAACTCTCCGGCTGCGCGTGAGTCATCGAACTCACTTTGCGTCGAATTGCGCGCGAGGCAGACTTTTCCGCGGCTGTTTTTTTTTTAATGTTGTTTTTGGTTGTTTTTCATTCGACCTTGGCGATGTTACATGTGTGTGTGTGTGTGTGTGTGTGTGTGTGTCTGGTCTTAATTCGCGTTCTTCGCGAAAGTTTGAGGTTATCGTTCATCGACGATACACGCGAGACGGGCGCATGCGCGGGGGCGGAGGTCCGTTTCGAAATCGTCAAGAAAGGACATTTGGCCCCGATCGTTTGGAGCGGGGGCCCGCCCCCATGCCTCGCCGCTCTGCCGAAACAGCTTGGACGAGACCCCGAAAAACCAATTCAACAATAAAAATCTTAATGAATATATATATATATATATATATATATATATATATATATTCAGCACTGTGTGGGGGAGTCGTGAGCTCTCTCTACCGAAATTCCCCTCCGCTCCTTTCATAAAAAGGGTAACTCGGAAAGTAGAGCCTTCCCGTGTGCGATATGGAAGGTCGCTTCCGACTGCTCTGCGCATGCGCAGTGTTCCCGGAGTAAGGAACAACGAGCGTTTTCGGATCCGTCCGGGAGACCTTGGCCCATCCGTCATGGGATTTCCATTGCGCCGCGGACAATTGTTTTCACTCGCGGAATGTTGGCTCTTCGTTTTTTCGTTCCACCGTGTCTCGTCTCTCGTGAGCCCCGAACCCGAGGACAGGCGTGAGCGTGTCGGGCTCGGGCGACGACACGAGCGATTCGAGAGAGAGGGAGAGAAGATTTGACCATCGGTAGAGAGATTGTCATATTCGTTGGACGAGCCGGTCGAGCAGATTGTACGATGCTATATATATATATATATATATATGTGTGTGTGTGTGTGTGTGTGTGTGTGTGTGTGTGTGTGTGTGTGTGTGTGTGTGTGTGAATATATATATAAGTGTGTGTATGTCTGTGTGTGTGTCTTTCTAACAATAATGTTCAACGTGTGATTACATATAGCCTCATCCGTTTATTGATTCGTTCGTCGTATCCATCACACGTTCGTCCGTTCGAATCTGCATCACGAGATAAAATAATACACGTTGTCCGTTGGCGTTTGGGGGCAGTGATTTTCCTTCGCTTCGTACTTCGCTGCTGATCCCGGTGCTTCGTATCTTCGTTTACTTATTCGCCTTCTAAACACTCTTCCTAGTATCTGCGATCTTAATCGGCGCCTGCACGAATCTCGAGTCTCTGCTCTCGCCCGTTCGTCGCGGCTGTTCCTTCGTTCGCTTGTTTCGTTTCTCGGCTATTGTTATGCGACGGCTGATTGTTCCGGTTGTCCGTGGTCGGTTGCTCCTTCGTTTCTTCGCTTATTGTTTATTTTGTTTTGTTTATTTGTCGTTTTTTGTTTTCTTTTTTCATCATAGTTTTTTAACTGGAAAAGTCTCGAGTCGGCCCGGCGTTGAGATCCGCCCGCCGCGATTATTACGACGGGACGGACACTTGTCCTATTCGCCGAAACGCGTGCAAGCCTTTTTCCACTTGCACTGGGTGCACCATAGCTCGCGATTGATCATACCGTAGATCTTGCGGCATTTCTTCGTGTCGCTTCGCGTCTTCCGTGACGTCGATATCTTGCCGGAGGTCACGGCCAACAGACGAATGTTTTGTTGGCACATTTGGAGTGGCCTGGGCGAGAGTTTGACTTGCTTCGTCGGAGGGCCGCTGTTCTTTTGCTTCAATTTCTGCTGCCTTTGCTGCTGCTGCTGCAACTTCTGCTTCTGTTTCTGCTTGTGTTGGAGCAGTTGTTGCTGCTGTATCAACAGTTGTTGATGCAGCTGCTGTTGGTGCGTTAACTGATCCTGCTGCTGCTGCTGCTGCTGTTGTTGTTGTTGTTGTTGTTGTTGTTGTTGTTGTTGTTGTTGTTGTTGTTGTTGTTGTTGTTGTTGTTGTTGCTGCTGGTGATGCTGAGGCTGCTGAACGTTTTCCTCTTGCCCCGCTTCCTGCTGGACCGGATCTTGTTGGTGCTGTTGTTGGTCTTGTTGCTGCGAGACGTCCTGCTGTGAGTGGAAAAAGAAGATAGGTTATGTAAGGGTTCTGCGCAAGGGGTCTGCGCAAACGTGAAATTTTAAGGATGTTGAGTCCCAAATTTGCAACGCGTGTAGTGTGAAAAAAAATGAACATTGAACGACTCGTGACAATTTTGGCGAATGGCCTGTTCGATTTTTTTCGAAATCCAACGATTTCCCGAAGTCACAACAAATGCAGGTGAAGGATTCATCGGGAGGCCTAGCGAGTGAAGGATTTGACGCTTGTCCAATTATTGGGAGTACAAATAAGTCGCCGCTGTTCGTCGAGAGATGGCGCCACCGGGAGGTTATGAAACTGTCGGATGTAAAACGTCGTATCGTAAGGTTGGACGTCTGGCAAGACCATAACCTTGAAATATTAGCGATTTTGGCAATTTTTCGGAAAATTACCCCCACCCCGACGGCGGGTGGGAGGGGGGTAATAAATTTTTATCTGAAGAACACGATGGTGAAGAGAAATCGCGGCGGTCACCCCCCCCCCCACCCCTCATAAAATGTTATGGGGTTTTGAAGTTCGCGGAAATACCAACGCAGATAAACCAGTAGTCGCTACTGGAGAGGGTGGCTAATTTCGTAATTCTTGAAAAAGTAAATTTTACGAAAATTCCCGAGAATTTCCAAAATTCCCTGACTTTTCCCTGATTATTCCGGGAGGAAAGAAATTTCGCGAGTTTTCTCGATTTTCCCTGTTTTCCATGTGCGTAATAAGCCTGCGTCCGATGAGTGGTAAAGATGGCAGTCGTCCAATGTCGAGTTGCTTAAGGGGTTACCCCCACTTGCGATTTTGAAAAAATCGATTTTTTTTATTGTATTTTTTTGAAGTATAAGTATCTGAGAATATGCCCTGAAAATGTCCGGTCGATCCGAACAAAATTGACTGAGATATGAGCGGTGAAAGAGAAGAATCCGTGAATTGAAGAACGGAAATTGAAACTTTAAACGCGTTTTTCTCAAAATGGCATTTCTGAAGTCGGTGACCAAGATTACTCGAACACTAATGAACCGATCTTCTTCAAATTTTGCAGGCTTATTTAATACATAAAAATGTAGTCTTTAATCGTTCGATTTTTTTGTTCGAAAAAAAAATGGCCGTTTCATAGCCAAAAAACGGCCGTTTTTTTTTCGTTAAAATCGAACCATTAACTTTGACTGTCCGCCATTTTGTGAAAATGAATATTTTTTAAAATCCTTCGATTAAAGACTAGTTTATACTTATATTTGACTAAATCCATCCGCATTTTTTTTTCAGATGATCCACTTCGCCGCAATGTTGGTCACCGCAAACCGTGTATATAAAAACATTATTTCATTGACGGCCATTCGCCACTAAGCAATGTAATATTTTTCAATAAACAAATTACTGAAAGTTCTTCAAGATGTGTTCTTTAAGATGGTATATTGATCGATTAAAAAAGTTTTGTAGTTTTCTTTAAAAAAATTCATGAAAAAGGCCTTTTTTTTGCGCTACAAGTGGGGGTAACGCCTTAATCACTTGAAAATGGAACAAGTGGATGCTTACCGGCGAGTTTGAGAGTCCAAGGGTGAAAATGTTGTTGGTGCCGTTTCTTATAACGCCACCGGGAACGGTCACGTTCGGCCCGCTCGCGTTGGCATTGTTGTAGGCATTGATGCTGATATTGCCGGTTCTTATCACTGTAACTGGCGCGGCCTGGAGGCGCAGCAGCTTCTGATACTCAGGATCCTCGTGGGGTGGTCGCGCCATATCCCGATGGGACATCGTCGGTGGCGAACTCACGTGATCGAGCGTCAGTTCTTCGTAGTAAAATTCCTCCTCTCTGATTTTCGCCTTTAGATCCCGCGGCGTTCTATCGGGTGATCGATACGAAACGTAAACAATTAATAAGTATATAGTTATGTGCTGGAAATTTTTTAGAAATTTTTCACTCGCGTCCATGCTTCATAAGCACAAAAACCACAAAAATTGTTTTTTATTTTATCGCTACACTAAAATTGTTTTTTATTTTATCGCTACACTAAAATTGTTTAGTATTTCATCACTTTGTAACACCACACTATGATTTTTTTACCCGAGAACGATGACAGATCGAGAAAACGAAAAGAAATGTTCACTTGGTTCGCGCGACAAAAAAGATGACGAAATAATACGGCGAGGTGCTTTGCGGAGTGGGGGTCATGCGGGTGACTACTAGCGCCGCATGGTGGGTTAGTTACGTGGCGACGATAACAGGGACACGTTACTTTTAAGAGAATATATCCCAGTGTCAGCCCCCTGGACTGGAGTAATACGGAGGTTAACCTCCAAAAAATCAGCATTTTTCGAGACAAATTAATTTGTTATGAAGTTCACAAGAATCTAATGGATTTTCGAAAGCTGTCCAAACGTTCTTTAGATTTCTTTTTATTCGTTATAAAAGTTTCTTTCGAAACGGTTTGTCAATGCTGGCAAATTTCACGTTTGTAGACGGGAAGAAACACGACATTCCATTAGAGACCATGTTATTTTAGAAAAAAATGTATTTATTAATTGCTCACAAACAAGGTATCCGGAGAGTTTGAAATTTGAACAGGTGACTTTTTAGATACTCATAAGTGAACTCGATTTTTTAAAATCAATATCTGTTTGTTAATTCGATCGTCAGATGAACTTCCTTAAAGGCTCTCAATGTATGTAGCTTTGTGTTAAAAAAAAATGCGTTTCTTTATCACCAACCGTTACCGAAAAAATAACATCGAAGTTTAGACATTTTTTCGAGCCTCTAGGTAGATGTAGCCCCCCCCCCTTAAGTATGTTTTTAACTAAATTCTTAGTGGATAGACGCAGGGATTTTTTAAATTGGTTATCTCGTTTCCGTTCTTTTGTTGAGTATTTTATTTTCATCCGACGACTTACCTCAAGTGCACTTGACGCACGTGATCCTCGATGGTGTTGCGGGTGGACTTGATTTTGCCGCATCCGCGCCATTTGCATCTGTACAGTATCTTTCGACTGGTCTGCAAGCATAAAAGAACGATCGTAATGAAGATAGAGTAGGCTAATTTTAGGAGAAAAAAACCGGGTCAGGTTCACACGCGTTTATAATCGATTATCGTTGATAGTCTAATTTATCGTTGATTCAATTGATAGTCGCTGTCAAAAAGTTTAAAACCCGTTCTTTTTGTTAAGGTTAGTTTACGGTAACCACGCAAAATTGACTCTAAATTAATCGAAACAACACCTCAAGGTAGTACACACTGAGTTGTTTTTTTTCACAGACCATCCTGAATTTTAAAAGTTAAGTTTACGCGAAAAGAAGGAGAGGGGCACTCGTTGCTGTGACTGTGTATTTTCTTTATTGCAAAACGTAGCCATCTCTTTCGGAAAACTCAATCTTTTCCTTTCAAAGCGTTACATTTCCCAAATTTTCACCATTTCTCATTTTTGTTTTTCGTTCATGTTCTGCGTATGAGTGTCAATGAAAAAAAGTCTTCGTTGGCTTTGTTTTCAGGTTAATTTCGTCGACACCACGTGTCACGCCGTCTGACAACTTCCGCCGCACCCCGTTTAGAAGATCGTGTCGTAACTCCGGCATTTTTAAAGATTAACGGGTTACCCCCACTTGCGATTTTGCAAAAAATCGTTTTTTTTTATTGCATTTTTTTGAAGTATAAGTATCTGAGAATATGTCCTGAAAATTTCAAGTCGATCCGAACAAAATTGACTGAGATATGAGCGTTGAAAGAGAAGAATCCGTGAATTGAAGAACTGAAATTGAAACTTTAAACGCGTTTTTCTCAAAATGGCATTTCTGAAGTCGGTGACCAAGATTACTCGAACACCAATGAACCGATCTTCTTGAAATTTTGCAGGCTTATTTAATACATAAAAATGTAGTCTTTAATCGTTCGATTTTTTTTTCGAAAAAAAATGGCCGTTTTATAGCCAAAAAACGGCCGTTTTTTTTCGTTAAAATCGAACCATTAACTTTGACTGTCTGCCATTTTGTGAAAAATGAATATTTTTTAAAATCCTTCGATTAAAGACTAGTTTATACTTATATTTGACTAAATCCATCCGCATTTTTTTTTCAGATGATCCACTTCGCCGCAATGTTGGTCACCGCAAACCGTGTATATAAAAACATTATTTCATTGACGGCCATTTGCTACTAAACAATGTAATATTTTTCGATAAAAAAATTACTGAAAGTTCTTTAAGATGTGTTCTTTAAGATGGTATAATGATCGATTAAAAAAGTTTTGTAGTTTTCTTTAAAAAAATTAATGAAAAAGGCCTTTTTTTGCGCTACAAGTCGGGGTAACCCGTTAATAAAAAAAAATTACCGTGTAACAGCCAGAAGTAGTAATAAAACCTACCCTAAGTCTCAGCAAAGGTGAAGAAATCTTCCCTTGACAAAAATCATGACAATCAACCATTTTTCCTCGCTTAAAGGTACACGGAGAAAACAGGGGCCTCGAAGTTTAGAATTAATACTATGCTTCTAAAAAAAATATCATTAAATATCAAAAAGTATTGAATGGAAGATAAACATTGTAATTATGGTATAGTAATAATGAAGAAATTTAAATTTCAACCTACGATATGGCACGTAAACTGTTACAAATAATACATTTTATTCGGCATATTGTGATTTTTCGTAGTATTCAACAAATATTTTGCCCACGTGATTGGAACAATTAGGTTCCAGTATTCTACAAAAAGTACGGTATAAAGAGTCACATTTTACTAATCAACTTCGTAATATTTTTCGCTATACGCCGAAGATTAATGCTATGCGTATAGTGAAATCTATACATACACGAAGATTCATGCTATACGTATAGTAAAATCCATATGAAAATATAGCGTGTAATAAAGGTTGGTATTTTACAAAGCACGCATTATTTTTACTATACAGCATATAGGACTCGCGCCTATGCGAGAATAGTTTCAACTGTAATATGCGCGCATCATTTTTACTATACGGTGTGAGAATCATTTTTACACTTCTATAACAAGTCTTAGAATTTCCAAACTGGCAATAAACTGCTATACTTTCTAGCACTGAATATTAGAATTCTGGCAACGAGTATTAGAATTTGAGGCCGTATTTTTCTACGTGTATCTCCCCCGGCCACGTTATGCGAACAAGCTCCCAGAATGAGTGCGAGGGTTCGACTTTTCTCGTAGTGAAAATACTATCCCGAAGCTGGATTTATTTGCGGTTTAATGAGGATTCGATAGTTGCAATTTATCGAAGTGCGGTGGATTACGTGCCCGAACGATAAATCCTGGGCCAGTGATTAGTTCCCAGCCAAGTGTGCGCGAGGGTGAGCGGTACGAGGAAAAAAGTGGCATCAGCCGAGAACGCGCGAGACTCGAGAACCAGGAAGGCACGGCAAAGGGCCCGTTCGGCATCGATGCCGACGACTTCCGGTTTCTTTCTCGGCGCGTGTAACGAGGTATCGAGATTGAAAAAGGACGCCTGGCGTCGCGACGGCGTCGTCGTTGCGCGGGAAGAAAATCGATGAAGATTAGCGCTCTCTCTCTCGCTCGAGCCGCGTGTACTTCGATAGCGTCCCGCAACGAGCGCCCGAGCACGTTTCTTTGTTTACATCGTGCGATTGCGAACCTACGGGGAAGCGCGCTCTCGTCGTGTGTCCGAGAGAATTGCAACGGAGCTTGCACGTGGTATTGATCGCGCTAGGATATAATCGTCGACTCCCCCCCCCCTCTCTTTCTCTCGCCATAAGCTCCGTTCTCGCGGTCACGACGAGCGCGCACCTTCGAGGGCACGACTGGCCTCGATATGTGGATGAAAACAACACCGAGCGCAACAACAACGTTCCCTACCGAGGATGCGGCTCCAGGGATCAATTATCACAAGCCCGTGTACATTGAGGATAACTCGTGGGAGTCTCACGGTAGCAATAACGTTTTTTCTCGATTAGGCGAGCGAGAGAAAAAAAATGCGGGCGCCCTGCTATTAAGGATGTTGAGTCCCTATGAAACATGTTAATGTTAATTGTTCAATAAATAGCTTCTTAATCGTCATGAAATTTTTACACGACCTCCTGAATACTTCATGTAAAAACATACCAAGTTTTCAGAATTCTATCATCATTACTTCAACCTCCTTAGGGGTTGAAATAAAAAATAATAAAAAAATTCTGAAAATTTCGTATGTTTTTGTATGAAGTATTTGAGAGGTCGTGTTAAAATTTCACGACGATTAGGAAGCTCGTTATTAAAAAATTAACATTTTGTTGAGAACAATTTTTAAAAGGTTTAAAAAAAAAATTATCAATAAACTTCGTTTTGTTTCCGTTGCGTTCAGTATATTGTAGATATTATAAAATTGAGAGGTCAAAAAAAAAACTTATTGCAAAGTTACATCAGTTTCCATAAAACGACATTTAATTTGTTAATGTTAATTGTTCAATTACGAGCTTCCTAATTGTCGTGAAATTTTTACACGACCTCTGAAATACTTCATACAAAAACGTACCAAATTTTCAGAATTTTATCATCATTTGCGATTTGGGACTGAATATCCTTAATTCGATCGGTCCAATGGAAACGTGTCGGGCGGACGTCGCCGCCTGGAAAGGACCGTCCGTACTGTTCACCGATCGAATTCACGCGCTAGTTGTCATCGCCGTACGTAATTGAATCACAATGGGTGCCGCAAACACATGTGCATACTGCACAATATGCACCTATCGCGTCATAGAAGTACCCCCAAATGCAGGCAACTATAATACACGAGCTCGACGATCGAGCGAACATCGCTGAATCTTGCCGATCGCCGTTCAAGCTTCTTGCCCAACCCTCGTTCGCGCTATTCGGAACGGATACGTTTTTCGAGGGTCCGCGTAAGCTTGATATTACCAAAACACGAGCTCTTTTATTTCGTGGATTCATAGCTTGGAATTTAAACTTCAATGTGCCACAAAGTTTTTTAAAAATAAATTCATTATTTACTTAATATATTCATATATACATATTATTATCCTGCTAGAATCAGGCTAATTTTTGTTCGCGTTTGTTTGGGGTTGCTTGAGGGTGTCTGGGCTTGTTTGGGTTTGTTTGAACCCTTTAAGAAAATTAGCCTGATTTCTAGCAGTAGCCCCACATCCGAATATTCACCTGAATAACCTTATTCCGTGTACCAAGTCAAGTTCTGCCCAGTCTGAACCCCGTAGCAGTGACTTTAAGAATACCAACCGCAATCTCGATATTAATCCCCACCATACGTTAAAAATTGAAGAAAAAAACGCTGCCATTCGCGATCTCGATTTCCTTCGAGAGCCCCAAACGAAAAGTCATTGCAAATAAGTGCACGATCGATTCCCATCTTCACTGATACTCCACCCCAAATATCGTTCATCACCCTAACGGGGGATGAGAGTCAACTTCGGGGCCTTTCCGAGTCTGCCAGTGACGCGTGAACGCACAAGGACGCGATGACGTCGTAGGAGCAGTGGCACGAGGGAAAAAAAACGCCTAACACCGATTGCAACGTGTGCGTTTTGCGCGTCATTGTGTTATCTCTATACGTGAATGAAGTAAAAAGGCAAAAGTTCACACGACTATGAGCCTTTTCATGGCTCGCGTAATGCAGAAACAGACGAAAAAGCAACTTTAGCGGCGATCACGTCAATGGGGCAGTTCGATCGAGCCGATTGTTCGAATGGTATGAGGTGTCGCGTCGTACGATCGCGATTGCTCGGGCTATGGTATTTTTTTTTTTTTGCACAACGTCACCTTTATGCGATACTGAGTACATTATAGCAATTGCGCGTGTGCGTCTTTCTGTATCCGAATATCGCCATTTGAGTGTTCAGTGTGTTTGAGTACGGTGTGTATCATACCGGATGACCGCGGTCTCTCTTTCTCTCTCTCTCTCTCTCTCGTGCTCTTTCTCACCAACTCCTCCTCCTCGTTGAGCAATGACTAACGAGCCGCGCGTCGTTGCACCAAACAATGCACTTGGAACGGAAGGGAATTCCTCGGTTACATGTGCACCAACGTGTACAAACGCGCGCGCGCGCGCGCGTGCGTGCGTGCGTGCGTGCGTGCGTGCGTGCGTGCGTGCGTGCGTGCGTGCGTGCGTGCGTGCGTGCGTGCGTGCGTGCGTGCGTGCGTGCGTGCGTGCGTGCGCGTGTGTGTGTGTGTGTGTGTGTGTGTGTGTGTGTGTGTGTGTGTGTGTGTGTGTGTGTGTGTGTGTGTGTGTGCGCGCGCGTGTGTGTGTGTGTGCGCGCGCGTGTGTGTGTGTGTGTGCGTGCGTGCGTGTGCGTGTGTGTAGTACATTACAGCGCTACACAAGGGAGACGTTGATTGTCCATAACCGATCATTATTACGAATGAGACACACGTATGCAAAGAACCGAGCATAAAAAGACTGCCTTTCCTCGATCGGTATGAACTTTTGCGTCGGAAATACACGAGAGACGTGTGTGTCTTTCAGACCGTGGAGAAATTGGATTTTCGTCATTTCGTGGGTAGTACAAGTATTTATTACTTGTTTTTATTGGCGACCTAGTCCCCATTATTGATCAGGACGTGTAGTTATACTCCGTGCCGGAATCGGTAAATCTCATTTTTCGCCCGCATAGAGGGAGGGTGAGAGAAAACTAAGGAGTGAATGCTTCTGCGAGGCAGAGAGAGAGAGGAAACAATAGGAGGGATTGTCGGCCGAGACAAAGTAATTATTGTTCTACACGAATTGCCGTATTAGCTGAAACTTAAGGGGCCCTCACACTTTAGACGCTAAAAAGGCTATTTTCATGATTTTTTTAATGTTATGTTTTTAATATATTATAGATATTGATATAAAATTTGTTACATTTGATAAATACACTTTCGAAATATATTTAAAGAAAATTTATGCATTTATGTAACCCACAAAAACTTTAAGGCCTTATATAGGCGAAAAATTTCAACATTTTTCATTTTTTTTTGTAATTTTTTATTCCATTAGCCTGAACGGTTAGGAATACTTTAAGCTTTACAGAATTGAAAAATTCCAAAACTTGTTAAAGTTGCAGCATTTAGAACGTAAAAACTTTACCGCGCCAACTCCAAAGCCGTTTTTCCACGATTCACTTTTTTGAAACTTGTGGAAGTTCGAACTCTTCAGCGAAGGTTCAGATCGCTGTGAAATTTTTACAACATATTCTTAGTATCATCACCTATCGTGTGAACCACAGAAACAAAAATTTCAATGACACAAAAAAATAGAAGGAATAAAATAACGACAGAAAATTGAGTAAAAAAATTCGAATTTTTATTATAATAATTTTTTTAATGATATTGTTGGTTCACACTGAAGATACAGGGTGTGCCAAATGTCACGCGACATTTAACGTTCGCGGCTTATGCATATTGTTACGTGACATTTGAGACACTCTGTACATTCATTATGCAATTATAAATATGTTCATTTTTTTTCAGACACCCACATCGATGCCGAGAACTTTCACCATCAACGCGCGCGCAGAAAAAATACATCGCTTTATTATGTTATATCTCCGCAATTTGTCAATATTTCCGATTTTTTTTACATATACTTAACCATGTGCATAAATGATCTGTAAAAAAAATGTTTTCAATATATGCGTCATTTTTTCTATCCGCGTCTAGAAAAGTACCTTCGAAAATCGGCGAAATCGCGTTTTGCGCGTTTTTCTCGTAACAGCGTTTTTCGACGGCTTGTTGATAAAATCTTTGAAACTACTGAACCGAGCCTTTTGAAATTTTAACCACATATTCTTTCCAATTATAGCTAAAGCGCATATCAAGGATTTTTTAAAAAATTGTGCCCTTCGCTATTTGTTTGTGCCACAAACGGTGCAAAAATACATTTTTTTTAGTTTTCGAAATTTTCCGCCATTTTGTTATTTTTTGATATATCAAGAATCGTATGATATGCGCTATAGCCATTAACATACTGAATCCTAAACCGTTTGATTCTATTGTTTCGGATGATCCATCTCGGAGATTGCATCAACAGCGCTGACGTACAATTTTTTTAGGACATTATTTCATCTACCATTTTCGTGTATAAATAGTGACTGAAATGAATAAAAAAAATGTTTAAATGTATTTCGAAAGTGTATTTATTGAGGGTAACAACTTCCATACCAACAACTATAATATAAACCTATCAAATAAATTCATGAAAATAACCTTTTTAGTGTCTAAAGTGGAAGACCCCTTAATGGAATTCCCGCAATGCGTCATGGGTAATCTCGGAAAGCCACAAGCCACTCTGTACCTTTTCGGCAACAATTGCTCGGTCCGTGAAGAATGGGCGAGAGGAAACGTGTAATCGTAACGAGGAAAAAAAACGGAGAGAGAGAGAGAGGGAGAGAGAGAGAGAGAGGGAGGGGGAGAGAGAGAGAGAGAGAGAGAGAGAGAGAGAGAGAGAGAGAGAGAGAGAGAGAGAGAGAGAGAGAGAGAGAGAGAGAGAGAGAGAGAGAAGGAAGGAAGGAAGGAAGGAAGGAAGGAAGAGAACACTGCCGTGAATTGTGGAGTCTCCGAACGCCCTCGTTTTGACCATACTGCGCGGGGCTTTCCGAGAGAAGAAAACCCCGCGGTGATGAACCTCGTGTGACATCATCTCTGAAACGCGAACACGCGGTGAAGCTCTGCCAACTATATCGAAACTGGCGGGAGAAGGGAAGTGGATAGGGAGAGTGAGAGGGCGACGGAGAGAAAACAACAAGTCCTTTTCTCACTTCCATGCGTATATGTAGGATGTAGTAAAGCGAACAGCAGCAACTTCGAGGCAAGCATTGCCGAGGTCACAGACCTTCTATGCCGTTCGGTCGCTCGCTCTCCAAGCTTCTGCTCCCGGCTGACTTTTTTTCCCTCTCCCTCTCTCTCTCGCCGAGCACCACCGCCGAGTACGTACAACTCTTGGCTTTCCGTGTAACAGGGAAAATCTCCGGTTCTTTCTTCTTTGCGGTTCTTCTTCTTCTTCGTCGTCATCATCGGGTTTCATCCTCTGCCAGCGGTAGTTTCGGAAGAGAAGATTTGGTCCGTAGCCAACGAGGTGGGAACGTTTGAGAATGGGACGAAGAAGAAGAAGGGGAAGACGAAGAAGGAAAAGGAGGAGGAGGAGAACGAGAACAAGAAGTCGAAAAATGAGCGGAAGAAGGAAAATATGATAAGGGGTGAGAATTAAAAAAAGAAGCGAAGAAGGGAAAGAAGAAACAGGGGAAGGGGAAAGAGAAGAAGAAACGAAAGGAGAAAAAGAAGGAAAAGTGAAGAAGAAAAAGAAGCAGTGAAAGAAGAAATATGAAAAGGACGAAAAGAAGTGGAAGAAAAGGCAAAGAAAAAAAGAGTACGAAAGGAAAGAATAAAAAGAAGAGAAAAGTAGAATCAAAAAGTAAAAGGAGAAATATTAAAGAACAAAAAATTATTTTGAAAAGAAATCGATATAAAAGAGTAGAAAAAAAAGCCCAACAAGTCGATGTCGAAGAAGAAAACGTGGGTGCCATCCAAATTTAGAATTTTAACGACCACCGGAAAACCCCTCTCTGCGGCTCCTCACCATAAACAGTCTACTACTCCAAGGGGGCATATGAAAAAAGCCCCAAACTAAGTTTCTTTTTTTTCTCAAAAAAACGTCCCTAAAACTTCATTATCTCGTTTAACCCCCGCAGAGCTTCGTCCGCCGCTAATTGTGTGTGCTCCCCGCACGTGGGTCTTATGCGCTCACGTGCTTCGGCGGGACGGCTTATGTATCCTCCACGGTAAAATTCTGGAACTGGTGTATCTTCGGCCAGGCCGAATCGAAACACACGGAAATAGGATATTTTTGGAGAAGCGGTGTGGAGACGCAGTAGGGGCCAAGGGTCCGACAGAACGGCGTGGTACGGGACGTCGAGTACTCGACGAAAGCGAGTTCGACGAACTTTCGACATCGTCGAGGGAAGGAAGGGAGGGAGTCAGAATGAGAGAGAGAGAGAGAGAGAGAGGTGGGGGATGCCCAACGAGTGTCACGGGAGGGACACGACGATGAAAGATGCACACATACACACTCATATACAGGGTGTCGTAGAAATGAATGCGTTCCCTGAAATGAGGGATTGGGGCTGAAATTCTGAATCGAGTGATATAAGCATGTGTGGGTCTCAGATCGACCCCTGAATTATTATTCATTTTTTAAGGCGGGCCAATCAGGTGTGCCCATCTCAATACTTCCTGATGCCAGTTGTCGAAGGTTAGTACCCTATGTTCGCCACGAGAAAAATGGCGCGCAATTTAAAATATCAAGTCGCTTTGAGACCTCCTTTATATATATATATATTTGAGACCTCCTTTATATGTGTGTGTATATATATATATATAAAGGAGGTCTCAAAGCGACTTGACATTTTAAATTGCGCGCCATTTTTCTCGCAATTTTCAATAAATAAATTAATAAATATATATATATATATATATATATTTATTTATTTATTTATTTATTTATTTATTTATTTACGAGTGGCTTTCTCATATACGATATATATGATGTATATGATGTTATATATATATAGCGAAAGGTGAATCCGTCGAGTGGATACGAAGACCGCGTGCTTAATTGTGCCGCCTCCGATTGCAATCCGAAGTCAGGCGACACGAGGGTTCTCTTTTCTCCACGAAGGGGAGAAAGAACGTGGTTATGAAATGAGAGCGACTGTTTATACGGGGCCGCAAGGGTGCGCGAGTGGACTAGAAGAGAAAAGGAGAATAGGCGTTTAGGAGACGTGGGGCGCTCCCGCATGCGCGCGCGTTCACGAAGGTGTCGCACGCATGACAACAGAATGCGAGCACGACACGAGAGTATGGCGAGGAAATAGAAAACGTTTGGGTTCGCGTTGAGCGCATTGAACGGTCGTGCGAATGTAATGGCGAGTTTCAAAGATTGTGTGTATGATATTGGAATTTCCAGCGGCCCAATATCGAGGCTGTTACCCCACGAGAGTTTCGTGGACTCTGCGGGAAGTGGGACAGTTATTTATAAATCTTTGACGACGGGTTCGACGAACGAGAAGCGATAATGCCCGCGCACGCGCGAGTCAGTTTGTATACATATGTCGAGGGAAGGAAATCCAACGGTGGCGTTTGCCCCGCGTGACTCGCGGGTGTCCTATACGTGTGTTTACATTGCAAAGGTACTCTCTCGGTTACACGAAATCTCCGGGGGGAGTATGATCCCGAGGACAGATAGGCGTTGTGGGCGAGCAGGGTAGAGGCAGAAGGGTATACGTCGGTATAGGCATTTAAGGGCACGTGTAAGATCAACATAACCTCAAAAGTTTTCCAATCCTGCTTTCTCGGAGATGATTAAGTTTTTCAGGAAAAACACAGCAGAGTGCTCTGTAGAATTCACGGGGGCAGGGCTTGACGATTTCATTTTACTCTGAATGTCAACCAACTTTGAGAAATCGCGGTTCAAAAATTTCAGCTATTTCGCACTCGTATGTCACGTGGCACAGCTACTACTTAACGCCAGGGGTCTACCGTAAGCTCGAAATGTCATATTTTTTATTTGCAACAAAAATTTGGTAAACATTCCAAAAATTGACCGAACTATGGCGATTTTTTGTTGTGCATTTTTCTCAAAACTGTTTTATGACAGTTTTATTATTATGCTTAAAGTACTTTTTTTTAACGTTATTACAGATCGCCGTAGTGACCGGAACCACCTGCACCGATTGGCTATGCAGCAACGCTGACACTTTGTTTAAATCATATCTTCATTGTTTATCGATATTTTTCAATAAAAAAAAACTTCAAATTAACAAAACTGTGTATTGATTGTGTGGAAAATCACGACCTAGTCATCCCAACATGCGCATTACAACAAATTTTGAATATTGACCAGTTTTTAGGTTAACTAAATTAACTTATTTTTGGACTTTTATTGCAAGTCACCGTTTATTGCAGGCTGCCGGAACCACGTACGCCGATTAGCCATGCAGAAATTGTGGCCCTTCGTTTAAATAATATTTTTATTGTTGATCGATATTGTTGAATAAAAGAAAAACTCAAAATTGACAAGACCTAGTCATCCCAACACGCGCATCGCAAAAAAATATTGAATATCGACCAGTTTTTAAAGTTAACTAAGTAGCAAAAATCTGAGTGTACTCCTTGATTAAACATATCCGGATATGTGGTTGTACGTACAACAAGTATTTCGACGACCAGGAGAGGTAAATGTCTCGAGTAGAGACCAGGACTCGGGGACAAGGATGAGTGAGAGTCCGACAGGGTTGCCGTGGTTCTCCCGTTCCCACACGAGGTACATAACCTGCACCGAGTATCGCCAACCGTGCAGCCTTGTTCTCTAATTCGGATGAGAGCAAAGAAACCCAAGACCCCCGACAGTGCAGACGCTAAGGAAAATTCATACGAACAAAAACCAGCATTCTGGCAGTCAACAATAACGAGTAAAGTGAAAACTCACGCTCAAAGTTAAGACGAGAGTATATATATATATATATAGAGAGAGAAAGAGAGAGAGAGAGAGAGAGAGAGAGTTGGAAGAGGACTGCAAAAGTTGCAGAATCCGCCGCTACAAAACACGAGCAGCACCGTCTCGCGCTCACCGGTCGAGTTGCCGCGCGGAGCGGTTGGGAGGAAGGAGACAAAATACAATGTTGCCGGTCAGAGCCGAGCACCAAATAGCCGGTAGACACCGAAAGAAACCCGATTCGTATGCACTTTGAAACGTTGGCGGTAAGGCATTGAGGGGGGAAAAAATGGGGGAGAGATAGACCCTCCGAATGTCGAAGTCTCGAGTAGCGGGCAAACGGGAGGCCGGCCAGGAGCGCAGGGGACGAGAAGCGCAGGTCCGAAGGCCGGTCCCTGTGCATGTGTGCCTGTAACGTCGGGGCATCCACCCTTCCCTCTCTCTCTCTCTCTCACACTCTCTCTCTCTCTCTCTCTCTCTCTCTCTCTCTCTCTCTCTCTCTCTCTCTCTCTCGCTGACTCGAGTGCCGGTGTGGCGCATGTGCGCGGGGATCACCCGTCGTAGAGCCCCGGCAGCAACAGCGTACACGACGCCGGCTTTGCCTGAATATCCTCGCGAAGCCGGCGTTTCTTGTTTACACACATGGTCGGAGAGACCGGCATCGCTCAGCTCTCAACCATAAACACAAACCCATAGCGATTTTTGCGATCCCGTTTTTTTTAAATTACCGATGCAGTTCTCTATTTTTTGCACTATTGGATGATTTTCCGAGCGGGATTCACATCAAATAGCCATTTCTATCAGGGCCAATCGATACCCACGATTTGTTGACGAATTTGCGGAGCAAATGTAATTTATCGTTATTAACGAGTTACACCTAGCCAAAAAAGAGAAATTTTCGTGAATTTTCTCTGGGAAAACGTGTATAGTTTTCTTCAGAAGGGTGCGAGATTTTCGAAAGTCAATATTTTGTAATTATTCCGTGTACATGATAGCAAAACTCATGTAGAATGCGAAAAAAAGTATTCCTTGTTCTAGGTGCTCACGTGCGTCTCCAACGAGCTCGTCCGTAAAGGCCCGCAATAAAAGCGTTCTCTCTCTATCGACCACTAGGCCGCCATTTTGTATTTTTTGTGGGGAATAGATGTATTTAAGCACGTACAGATATGAAAAATAAACGACGCTCCAAACCTCATTTTGGTTGCTTTATTAGTGTTTAAACAAAAATCCGAAAAGCCTTGTTCGTCGATCATTCAAAGGCCTCAATCGGTATAAATTCGCCGAAGTAGATTTGATCATATTTTTCGCATACTACGGAGTCATATATTTCAAGATTTTTCGATCATTGGATAAGTAGTCCCGCTAGAAAGGTTAAATTGAATAAATATTATCATTTTTTGTTCTTTTGTAGTTCTTTAATTGAACGAAAACACGGAAACCTAACCTCTATCGTCTCGATCGCTTCACCAGTGAAGTTTCATACGTGGCGGTTCTTTACCGACGTGTTTTTTCTATCAAATTCTCTCTGGAGTTTGGACTCTCGATCTGCAGACAGTGTTATTTAGCTTTTACGGTAATGAGAACGAGCGCTTGTGTCAAGGAATCTCGTGACTCTGCTATACCTCGTGTTCCCGTGGATATTGACGCGCGTGCATAGATGGCGCGAGTCTCGCAGCCCGAGTATTCCACACTAGAGCTTTTGTTTTGTTTACTTCAGGTTCGTGTGGCTCTGGAAGTTAGATCTTGTAGAGGTGAATCAAGTACGTTTTGTCACGCCGCCCTGCAGATTCGTCGAAACAGGAGAAGAATAGAACAGCGAAATGCCAATAAAGACATCCCATATATATATATATATATATATATAATGGGTGGGATATATATATGTGTGTGTGTGTGTGTGTGTGCGCGCGTGTGCGTGCGCGCGCGCATGTAGAGATGTGGCGAATGGACGAACGCTTGTAAAGCAAGAGCGATAAAAATCGATCGTTCATCGGTGAGCTCTGCTGCCCCCGAGCACACTGTTGGCCAGTTGATTTTACCGGCTCACCCTCTCTCTCTCTCTCTCCGTTCCTTTTTCCCTCATCGTCTTTGCACGCTCGCTCTCTCTTGCTTTCGCGGTGCGAGGCTCTCGGTGGACGCCGCGAACCGCCAGCGCGCAGGGAGCGCGAGGTGCACACGGACGCACTACCACTCGGGGAAAGCCAACACAGAGAGAAAGAGATCGTAAGCGATAGGGCTCTCTCGCTCCCTCTCTGGTGAAACTCACGCGAGTGCACTGTCCTCTGGTGTGTCGATACACAACGACCTTAACACTCACACACGAATGCCACCACGTCGCGAATGAGAGAAGGATCGGTGAAGCGCGGAAGGAGAGAAGAGAGAGAAAACTGAAGTTGTATACCAACAGAACAGCTATAGAACACTTTTGTGGAAGTTTGCGAAGTTCACGAGGCGAGTACAGTTTTCATCGAGATCACGTTACAAATACACGTGTATACTCGATCCGTTGCTCGAAGAACTTAAACGATCATATCCGTCATAAAACAATCTCATTCCTCATTTTTTATTTTTGACTGGCGAATTTGACCAGAGTCACGACGCCAATTCTCGTTTTATCAAAACGTTCGTCTTTGTTCGTTCGGTTGGCGATGCTTTTCCTGTATATTAGCCCGAGACAAAGAGTCAAAGCGCTCCACCGTATCGTCAAGGGGAGCCGGTCTATAGTTTCAGTCCGTCCCGATCATCCGTGGAGCAGGCTTTCTCCGTAATCCCACTCACTGCTCTTTCCCCCCCGCCCCTCACCTGACTGTTCCACCAACGGGTATACATATACGGGGCATCTCCCCTCCCCGCCGACCACTTGCAAGCTAGGATCGAAGGGGGCTCGTCGTCGGGTCTCGATCGAGCATTTTCTTCCTATCCACGTTCTTTTTCGTTTCTACGACCGGACTGCCAGTTATATTCATACATCTTCAAATGTATAGGGGGGGGGGGGGGCTCTCGGGGCGCTTTTCATGCGACTGATGGATTCACACCGGGATACGTAATGAGGTAAGGGAGTCGGAGAATAGCAGGGACGCATCGAGCATGCGGTATGAGATTTTCTCCGTTGAAAGGCGCGCATCGTGGCTTCTGACTTGTGCCTGTACGCTTTATTGTGTCCACGGAACATATACGCGCGGTGGATTCGGCGAGTAGAATCGCTCCCCGTGGGCAAAGAGAAGCGAAGATACAAAGGGGGAGAGAGAAAGATGGTCGCGACGTTTGGCGAGAGGGGAGGCGCGAACAGGAGCAAAGAGGGGGGCGCCGGCGGGGTGGGGGTAAATCGGGGGTAACGCCCGGGGAACCAAAACAAACCGGCAGGCCGTGTGTTGGCGCGTATAAGCGCGTCAGCCTGCAGTCCGTGGTGAGGGTCGGGCGTTGACCCTTCTCAACCACTTACACACGCACATAAACTTGCATGTAAAATATAACACGGTGCACGGTGTATGGGCGCACTTCGTGTTGTTTACACTTCGAAATTCGCGTGTGTATGCGCACGTGCATTTTTATATCAACGTAAATGCATATACATCTATATATATAGGAATGACGCCACGAACGATTGTGCTTCGAAAAAAGATGAGCATGGAGTGGCGCATATGTTCCGGCTAGAATATGCATGGATGTACGTATGCGCGTATGCAGAGTTGTGCTCAGAGGATATGCTGACCAAATTGTTCCTGCGTCGCAGCGCTACGCATTCGCACTATGGTCCGCTAGATGGCGTTGCACCCAATTGTGAAGGTACAAAATGCGACGATGAGGTAAAGAAGCTTCGTCGCGAACGAGGGCGCTACCGGCAAGCGGCGCGAGACAATCGCGAATCCAAGGGAGATCAAATCCCCGTGCGAAAGATCGAGAGCTATAAAAAGGGTGAATTTGGGAAGGGGGCCCGTTTGGAGGTGTGAGCTCTTCTACCCTCGATACAGGAGCTCGCGAACTCAAAGATGGTGGACTAAGACGTCCGTGAAATAGTGATGTTTAGTAGCGCTGAATATCGCCGCTAGTGTCGCTTCGGTCGCACCGATCTTGCAAACACGGTGACAAAGCCCTTCACTCGGGGAAAGTCACGATTGCGTCGTCATCGAGACGATTCGCCGCGTCGTTCTAATCTCACTACTCCTTTCGTCAGTGTTTTGAATCTCATTTTGAATTGAAAAAGATAGTGGATCTTTCTTACTACTTTGCAACACGGTTCATTTCATAAAATGCGCTTGTTACTCGACGGTGAAACTTGATTCTGTTATCATTCTTCCCGATAGAAAAATTCACTCTGGGACTAACGAACTACGTATATCTAGGTGGTTAAAAAAATAGCATTTCCCAAAAATATTTTTATTCGAACACCTTTTAGCTATATTCCTTTTAAAAAATCATTGAAATATTCGTGAAATTGAATACTTCAAACTTTAAACGCGTTTTTCTCGAAACACTGTTTTCAAAGTTGGTGGACATGATATCTCAAGAACCGCTCGATGGATTGTTTCCAAATTTACAGGAGACACGATGAGAAACATTTAAAAGTCGTTGACGATCGCACTTTAAAAAAATCGTTCTTCGTTTTCTAAGAGGCACGTAAAAATGCAACCTTTTTCATAGATTTTGTATGCTCGAGTTTCAAATCGTCGCCACGTTGCTAAAAAAAATGATTTACAAAATCGATGATCGTCAACGACTCGTATTTATTGTTAACTTGAATAACCCGTTTGGTTTTTAGATGTCGGATGGACGGTTCAAGCCGGAGAGTGTCCACCGCCAACGGTGGCGAAAAAAAGTCATCATCTGCCGGCGGCCATGTTTTCGTTGTTTATCTGTATTTTTTGTGGTTTTTTAAACCCTCTCAATATATGTACCTGTGCGTTAAAGAAATGCTTTTTTCACCGACCATTTCCGAAAAGAACAAAAAAATCGGAATTTGGTGATTTCGTTTCGGGGTAGATGTAACCCCTCAATCGTTCGCCAACGATTGCCGATCGTAAACTCTCCCGTTACCCAATTGGAAGCGGCGACTGTTTTCAATTTCCCTCGCGACCCAATTGAGAAACATTCCACGAGTGGGCTCTTCCTAACCTTGATAAATTGAGATTAGGTACACCAGCTGTTCAATTGGAAAAAGTAAATAAACACGTAACAACGTATTCATACGATAGGACATATCGGGGCCGTATATTCGCGAGGTAAACGAGTGGCTGAGCTGCGCTTCCCTGCGCGACCAGCCACAGGCTTATACCGGTATAATTCGGCCAGAGGGAGCTGCTGTGCCCGAGCAAAGCCGAGCGAGATCAGACAAGGAGAGCACTGTGCACAGGCGAAATGCACGTGGCCGGCTCATCGTGCGCGGCGAACAAAGACGCTGCGAGCAAGCGAGAGGGATACAGCGAGTGAGGGAAGGGAGCAAGCGAGAGAAAAGAAGACATAGCGAAGAGAGAAAGAATGAGTGGGGCAACTCGACGATACTGCGTAGTTTCATTTCTCTTTTTTTTTTTTTTTTTTTTTTTTTTTTCAACGACTGCACCGGCGAGGCGCCCCAAAGGATAAGTCCCAATGGAATAAGGCGCAGGAATCCCGAGCGCGAGTTAGAGCGAGAGAGCGAGGGTTGGAGATGGGTAGAAAAAAGCAACGTTCTGGTCGTTCCATCTCGCGGGAAAAGACGCAACCACCGCGCGCGCTTATTGTTAGTGGCCGAAGACGCCACGTAGTTACCCACAACGTCTCATCAGCTCCTCATTACTCCTGTTGACCGATTGCCCGTACGTCCGCGAAAATCCGACGTAACGAACGAAAATTCTTATGCGCTCGGTTTCTGACCTGCACGATCGAACGATAACGCACTGGCATAATATACGATCTCAATTACGCGCCGCGCGGTGGTTGCACATACATGCGCAAACGATATAGCGGTAAAAAGACGAGATTCGCCAGACCGGGCTGATAGCGCCGAGACACACCATTGGTGAAGTTTGTTGCACCGCTGGGAATAATACGCAATTCGGCGTAATTTCCTGGCGACGAGGTCGACGAACCTCCCGCCGCCGTCACCACTAGAGAGAAAGAGAGAGAGAATATCGTCCTGCTTGAACACGGACGAGAGGACCACGCGAGAGAGCGAACAAGACAGAGAGTGAGCGAGAGGGCCGAAGGGAAGAGCGAGATGGTCGGAAAGAGAGCGAACCGGCGAAAGAGAGCAAGTAAAGAGAGGAGATCCGACAACTCGTGACTCACGACGTTCCGTCGTCGAAAGAGAGAGAGCGAGGGAGAAAACACTACGAAATATATAGCATCGCCGTGTTAGCTATATACATATGCAGACGTTTCCGCGCAGGTTCTCTTCGTCCTACGCAATCTCTGGCCTCGGAGATCGTGTTTTTTTCAATCAGTAGTGAACATTTTTCGTTCGCGAGCGTATCAATTTAACGACTAGTAGCAGTAGCAGTAGCAGCAGTTTTTTTTTTTTTTTTTAAATAAGAGGTTTAAAAATCTAATTTAATAAGAGGTTTAAAAGAGCAGCAGGAGTAGTAGTAGTAGTAGTAGCAGCGATTTAGTTAGTTAAGAATATGGTAAGGTAGGTCTATAATGAGTTTGTCAGGGAATTCTAATAGACGTCCGTGGGATTCTCACAGGTAGCCGTCAAATGCCGAGACTTGCACGAAGAATTACAATAACAATGTTAATAACATATACTTAATAATATTATAATTATAATAATATTAGTATATTCAATATCAGTACCAGTATAATATATATAATAATAATAACAATGGCGACATTGATAATGCTAAAGACAACGACATCGACAACAATAATGTTGAGTTATTATCAATGACTATCATTGTTGATTGGTCAATCAAGGAAATGATGATTAATGCTATCTAACAACAAAAACAACAATATCAACAACAATAATAATAAATAACTTATTAATGCTTGGTGTACAGTAATCTGAATTAGGGTTCAGGGAAGACCACCGTAGTGGCTTAAGTGTATCCATTTATACGTATGAATGTATCCGAGTTGCGGCTGTTTGGTACCCTTGACTCGCGGATGCTGTGACTAGGTAGATGTATAAAACTGGCAAATTTGCGTCGTCATCTGTGGCTTGTTCCTTTGGAACAGGAGGAAAGATGAAAAAAACGAGTGAGGAGAGTGAGGGGCGAGGGGAGGGGGGGGGAGAGAGAGAGAGAGTTCCGGAAACAAGGGGATCGAGGAGTGTGTTACGGACGCGACCGGGTCGCTCTCGACGGAGAGATTCGAAATATGTGCGGTGCCTCGTAGCAGCGAGATCGCCGCAACACAGCGAGGGGGAAAAAGGACGCGCTTACGAGGCGAGCAAGAGTGCCGCGCGCGAGAGCGCCGGCCGGCGAATTTGCTGCGCATGCGCCCCGTACGTGTTTACGTCGCCATTACTGTCCGTGCTCGCTGTATGTGCACACACGCACACACGCATCTGCGCGTAGAGCTCGCGGATGTATACATACGGGAAGTTGCACGCCAAATCGACCAGTGCGGTAGCAAGAAAAGAAAGCCCATCGCCTTTTTTTTCTCGCCATTTCGTCCACCATATTACATCACGACGGCACGGAATCGTTACATTTTTGACAGAAAAATACGAGGTCGCATGTGACGTTGATTGTTCCTCGCGAAACATCATCAAGTTATGCAGCGACGGCCAATGAAGATTGAGAAGAGATGTAAATTGTTACGTTGAACGTGACGCGAGCTTGATGTTTCGAAAAAAGGGGGTTAGGTTGACCGCGTGGGGGGGGGGGGGGGACGCGCCGGAGATATCGAAAGGTTCGCGCACCTGCCGATTTGGCCTTGATTGACGAATGTGTGTTTCACTCCAGTCGGCGATATTAAATATATATATATATATCGAACGCAGGAGTGAAAGGATTACTATGGCTCAATTGCTGCTATATACCGTGCACGTGTACAAAGTGGCCTATCCGGCGCGTTCGAGAAAAAACTGAAAATCCATCGAATCTTGGGAAGTCCGTGTACATCGCGAGTCGAAGTGCATCGGTGCCCCCCCCCCCCCCCACCAGCCTCCAACCGCGGACATCACCTCTCATCCTCTCGTGTTGTATTTACGTCTCAGTATTGTGGTCGAGGCTCATTACCTGGCCTGATCCAGCGAGTCTATCTCCTATGCATATGTATATATATACACATATCGTATTCTCTAGCATCACGAGATGAGAAGAGAAACATAATCAAGACTGAAACATTTTTAAAAAGAACGAGCGAGAAAAAGAGGCGCGGATAGGAAGAGAGAGAGAGGGAAGGATAAGAGCGAGATGAGTAGAGGCACAATGACGCGAAATATGTTCGGCTCCGTTATCTCGTTTATCAGTGAGCCTTCGACTTTGTCTCGAAAATAAATATTGCGGCGAAAAACGGCGAGCAACGGGGCGGAAATTCTGTCTGTGGAGGGGAAATACACACACGCGCGCGCGCGCACACAAACACACACACACACAATACACATTTGCATACATGTGTGTGTGCGTATTTGCGGACGCGAAACTGCGCTGTCGGCCTTTTTACGAGCAGCTGTTTTTTTTTCCTTGCGATCCACGAGGAGCGGGAGAAATATGGGAGAAGTGATTTTCACTCCAGTCGAGCAATATGGCTGCATGGCAACCGGCATGGAAAAGACTTTTCCCCGCGTCAGGTACACTATTCGCGGTTCGTGGTATATGCTGTGTATAGGTTGGATCCATATACGTATGGATCCATACATGTGCGTGCGAGCGCGCGTGTGTGTAAGGATGTTGAGTCCCTATGAAACATGTTAATGTTAATTTTTTAATGAATAGCTTCTTAATCGTCATGACATTTTTACACGACCTCGTGAATACTTCATGTAAAAACATACCAAATTTTCAAAATTCTATCATCATTACTTCAACCTCCTTAAGGGTTGAAATAAAAAATGATAAGAAAATTCTGAAAATTTGGTACGTTTTTGAATGAAGTATTTAAGAGGTCGTGTTAAAATTTCACGACGATTAGGAAGCTCGTTATTAAAAAATTAACATTTTGTTAAGAACAATTTTTAAAAGAAATAAAAAAAAATTTATCAATAAACTTCGTTTTGTTTCCGTTGCTTTCAGTATATTGTAGATATTACAAAATTGAGAGGTCAAAAAAAAAAAACTTATTGCAAAATTACATCAGTTTCCATAAGACGACATTTAATGTGTGAATGTTAATTGTTCAATAACGAGCTTCCTAATGGTCGTGTAATTTTTACACGACCTCTGAAATACTTCATACAAAAACATACCAAATTTTCAGAATTTTATCATCATTTGCGATTTGGGACTCAACATCCTTAAGTTGGGGAAATAACATACTAGATGGAGGATACATCTATGCGCTGTCGGATTCAGGTAAGAGCCGGAGCATGCAGGTGCAGTCCCACGAAGAGATGTGTGTGTATGTGTGTGTGTGTGCGCGCGCGTGTGTGTGTATACACACATATTTTTCTTTCATGGTGGACAGCTTGAGAGAACAACTGACGCTGTGTACTAGATTACCGTCGACCCGCCCTGGCGAACCGGCTACTGGCGAACTGCGATGACTCAAGCGCGTCGAACTATAAAGCAAAGTTGCCCCCCCCCTCACCCACCGCGACGTAACAAATTACACGTATTTCTACGCACAAAAAATTATAATGACGATAATGATGATGAAGGCGATGAAGTTACTTGTAATTTTGTAGCTCTCACTTTTTTGTTTAGTAATAATAAAAATAATAATAATAATAATAATAATAGCGAAAGTAACAAAGGAAGACATAGTGGAAGGAAATAATGATGACGGACAGCGTGAATGAGGAGTTACGTGATGGCGCGTTACGCCTTCGGTGGTTTCTGGGTGCCAGGCAGCTTCGTCTCGGCCCATTACTCGGTGGGGTGACCGCTGCGAGATGCGCTCGCGGGCGTGTAGCGATCGATTATGAAGGTTGGAACGTTAGCCACAATCCAAGATAACATTTAAAAATAATATATGTTATTGTGTAGACTACAATGAGTACTTGCGAATTTTTAATTTTTTTTTCACTGGAAAACAACGGATGTAGTTTTTTTGGCTATTCAGCCTCAAGGTAAGCCATTGCGAACAACGGATTAACGCAAATTAAACCTTTGTGAACATTTCGACGAAAAAAAAACCACCTTGCCCATCGTAAACCATATATATTTAATATTGAACCATCAAGGTTTGATGAAAGATTACGAGTCTTGGCTGGCGAATGACGAGCACTGCTGCCAACCTCAATGTTCGCGGAGTTGCCATATTTCGCCGGCACTTGATATTAATTAAAGGTAATAATAAATAATCTCATGACATAAATATTTATTACACAAATATATATGTAATTGTAAATATAATTATAAATGACTCAAAATGTCATTTTGAGTTGTATAAAAGATTTGCTGGCGCAGTTTATGTTTTCGCAATAATCATCGAGAACGTTATACTCTTTCAAGTTGCCGGTAACACGAAAGTTTTTCTTATTGACGTAGTAAAAATATAAAAATGTATAATTTTGCCCTTTAATATTTAATGAATATTTAATGGAAATTTAGTATCTACAGAATAAATCTATACTTCGTATGCATTTTTTTGAGGTTCATTGAAAAAGAAATGATGAAGTCTTAGTTTCAACGAGTGCCTAGGGGGGCGCTGTAGTCGCGCGCAGTTTCGCCGTACACGTTGAGCGAACAAGTACGCCGGCGCGTTAGACTCGTCCGCTATTTCGGCAAAGCGGAACAATCCGTGGGTAAATTGGCGATTGCGATTTGCGCTACCGACCGAGCGGGTTCCTTGTGATCTCAAGGCTGTCCGAAAGGTTTGCTCGGCTCTCCAATCGGCACGGATTTTGCGCAGTCCCCCGTGACAACGACCCGCGTTTTTTTTCACTCGTGACCCGAGCGCCGACCTCGGGTTTTGTTTACCCCGGTCAGAGCACGGAAAACGAGGAATCTTGAGAGAGAAATAAAGGGGGATTAGGAAGGTGATGGAAAAGGAAGAAAAAGACGAAACGAATAATAGCGTCGCGACGAAGCACACAAAAAAATATTTATTCGGCGGAGAATAAGAGAGTGCGTGAGCGAGAGAGCGAGACTCTTATCGCGTGCGTGGATGCAGCGAAGAAGCAGCTGTTATCACGACAACGGTCTGGTTGCCGGCGCACGGGGGCGGGGGGGGGGGGGGGGTGGTCGCACCGGAGAAAGGTTCAATAACCATTGTCAAGGTCAGGCGCGCGCTCGTGAATGTTCGTCATATTTTCGTGCGACGGAAACAAACGCCGGATTTTGACCTTGTCTTCTTTTTTTGCAGTGAGCTTATAGGCTGCACGAGTGATACGAAAGTGAAAGGAAAGATAGCGCGGAGATGGATGAATTCGGGATAAATGTCGTGAGAGGCGATAAAAATATTTTCGATTCGCTGACGACGATAAAATGAGCTTTCTTTATCTCTGTTTCTCGCTGTCTCCTCCACTCTTAATCGGTCGTCTTTCCTATCGGTCAAAAGTTGAGTTCACATGGAAATCTTCGTTCATTTATTTTCGTCCTAACTTGGCTCCGGGCTCTCTCTCTCTTTCTCTCGAATGAATGACCGATTAGGGGAAAAAGACAAAAAGGCCGTTTCTTTTGTTGGTTTCGAGTGGCGATTACGATTCGAAGGGTCGGAAGGTGCAGGTGTACAGCACCGTGCGTTACGGTTGCGTATACGTGGAACATACGGGGAAAAAGCGAACGTTGATAAGGTTACGAGCAACACTCTCGTCGCGGCCTTGCGTTGTCGCCCGCGGCGTCGGCGTTTTACCGCTCGTGACGCAATATCTGGTGCCACCATCTCGCCGGATCACGCCAATCGAAGGCTGCACACACGCTCGTAGAGATTCGAGCTTGCCTCAGAGTTGCGCCGCTGTAACTGCGGACAGAAGTAGGCAGTTTCGGGCCGATCTCGATCGGTGCCGCCATCTGTCAGAAAATTCACGGCCGAGTTTGGAACTTGGGAAGCGCCCGGCGCACGGAGATTCCGGAACGTGTCGCATCGCATCGCGCCTCTCCGAATACCGCGTTCCGCCATCGGTCGGTGAATTTTTGACTGGTTCGCATCGTAGAGGGCGCTGCTGTCGGTCGACGCCGGCATGCCGTTGCCGTGTCGTATATTATTTCAGCCAAACGACAGCTGGTGCTTTTAACGGGTTACATTTACTTAAGGGGTAAGGCCACTGTAAATTTTTTGAAAAATCGATTTTTTTTTATTGGCTTAAAAAATAGTTTAAACCCTCTAGAATAAGAAAAAGGTCCTGTGCGAAAAAAAATTTGTTGTCCTTAGGAAATGAAGGTCGCCGCCAATCGTGTCAAAACTTGCTCCGAAACGACTGCAATTATATCGGAGATGGCGATTCCAAAACTTTCAAAGGCATCGTGGATTCGAAGCCTTATGAAAATGTTGATGTTAAAAAAAAAGAGTGCATAGATCACGTGCAAAAAAGAATGGGCACTCGATTGAGAAACTTAAAAAAAGGAACAAAAGGTCTCGGGGGAAGAGGAAAACTCACTGCCAAATTGATTGACGAACTAAGCATTTATTACGGCTTAGCAATCCGTCGAAATTCCGATTCCATAAAAAATATGAAAAATGAGATCTGGGCAACCCTTTTTCACAAAATGTCAACGGATGAAAAGCCTCAGCACGAAAAATGTTCGGAGAATTGGTGCAGTTGGAAGAAAGCGAAAGCAGAAAATGCCTTGGATGCGTATCATCACAATCAGCCAATGAGTGAGGAGGTTTATCAAGCCATCAAACCCATCTACATGGAATTGAGCCGGGACGAGTTGCTGGAGCGTTGCTTGGGGGCCTATACTCAAAACAATAACGAAAGTTTCAATGCTACCGTTTGGAGTTTGGCCCCCAAATCATCCTCAAGCGGAAAAACTGTACTAGATATTGCGACGGATATCGCTGTTTGCATATTCAATGGCGGCCTTACCAACGTCTTGCAAATATTCAAGATGTTGGAGGTGGAAATTGGTGTACAGTTATATAATTTCTGCATCGAAGCCGACGCCAAACGCATCACGCACGCGGAGACATCTCTGAGCGACGCGGCCAAAAGTGCGCGCGCGCTCCAAAAATCAACCAGGAAAGACGAAGAAGACGAAAATTTGGCTATCGAAGGACAAATGTATGGTGCTGGGATTGCAGACTAACGGTAAAAATTTTTTTTAACTTCTTTTTTTAATTTTTTCAAATAAAAAACTATTCGCAAAACTTTAAACGCGTTTTTCTCGAAACATGGTTTTTCAAAATAGCACGCAGCATAACTCGAACAATTTTCATTTTTTTTACTTGAAATTTTAACCAGATGTGAACATTTACATTATCTTGAGAATGTCGATCGGAATTTTCAAGAACTTTATTTATTGATTTTTTATTAACAAAAAACTTGCCGTTTTTTTCGTCAAAAATCAATTTTTTTTTCAAAGGCACGGCAAATCCACAAAAATTGATACTTTTTAAAATCCGATCGACATTCTCTAGCCCTCTAGATTAATGGCCCTCTAGATTAATGGCTTTTTTTTTTGTTCTAGATTCAAAAGTGCACCAGTGGTGCTGCGTGCCGCGGAGCCCTGGAAGCAAAACATGTCCCGGGAAGATAGCTGTGGAACCGCCATTTTGTTTTTTTTTTACTGTAAAAAAATTTTATAATAAAGTTTAATGTATGCCCGATAACACCATTAAAAGTTTTTTTTCAAATACCTTCAATTTCGGGAGCAAAAAATTAGTGAAAAAACCTTTTTTTTTGGGCCGTTACAGTGGCCTTACTCGTTAAGCGGGTCAATAAAGTGCATAATTTTTTAGCTATATTGGCTAAAAATTGTATTGAAATATTCATAAAACTGAATGAGCTGCGACTTCCAACAGTCGACCGTTGGTGAATGCTCCCACTGCGGCCGCGTTTGGTGGCGCCCACTTGGCGGAATCGACGGTGGAGATTTGTACTAGACCGAAATCACTCGTAAAGCCGCGCGACGGGACGGACGATTGTCCGAGCGTGCTCTTTGTATTTTCTTCATTGGTGAAAATTGAGGGTCGAGCGTTGTGCAGTCGGCGTTTGGGATCGACGCGCAACTTATCGTCCGGTCACCCTACGAAGCGTCTCGGATCTTCGTCTCTTACGAGCCCCTTCGAAATTCCCTTCGTCGTGTGCATATCCGCTTTCATTTGAGCCCCTTTTTCGTCCTTTTTCACCACCCTCTCGCTTTTTTTCGCTCCGTTCCGTCTCGTCGGTCTTCTGCACCTCCTGAGCCAAGGAAGAGATAGAGAGACACGCGGCTTCGAGCCTGTCTCGTATTACGAGTTCCAAGAAAATTAGTCAACGGTCTCGTTCGGCCTGAGAGAGAGAAAGATCGAGCCCTCAGACGATGAAGAGAAAGAGAAACAGAGTAAGAGAGAAAAAGAGAGAGAAAAAGAGAGAGAGAGAGAGAGAGAGAGAGAAAAGTGGAAAAGCATGGTGGAGAGGCCGGTCGCTAACCTCACGCCGGCTCGCCGGCAAAGCCGAAGCCAAGGACCCGCTTGGCCCAGGGAGCATTATACCGGTTGGCTCGTAGGGTAAGAGCGAGAGAGACAGAGAGAGAAAGAGCGGGCGACAAGGAGATGATAACCTGCGTGCTACGACGCACGTCTGGCGGGACAGAGGATATCGAACGAGAGAGGCAACGAACTGCGAGATTTTGGGGAGGACGAGACTGCTTCGACCGAGCGATGGATGGAAGCAAACAAAAAAAGATAAAGCGAAAGAAAGGGAGACGCATCCGTCACGACTTGTTGTTAGTACCATAGCCGCGAGATACATTTTTATCATGGAAATTTAAATAAATACAAACCATTATACAATTAATTGAGCTTTGTATACACGAGACGTGCATTTGTAATGTAAACAAACCCAAACAAAGAATAAAAGGAAGAATGATATACCGAGGAATCTCAGGACTTCTACCAATATATACGAAGATTAAATTTGACCAAAATAAAAGCTACAGCTGCATTGTAAATAATGACAACCAAAGTGGAGAAATAAATTCAAAATAGGTTTTATCAAAAAAATTAAATTTTTTTTTTTTATTTTGCAGAAAATCAATCCTTTGTCATTTTTGAAAAATTAACTTTTTTCATTTAAAAAATTGTTTTTTTTTCAATTTTGAAAACAGTTCAATTTTTTTTCAATTTTGAAAAAATTCTTTTTTTTCCCAATTTTGAAATCAATTGAATTTTTTGAAATTTTGAAAAAAAAAATTTTTTTTTCAATTTTGAAAACAATTGAATTTTTTGCAATTTTGAAAAAATTCTCTTTTCCAATTTTGAAAAAATGCATTTTTTTCCAATTCTGAAATATTTCATTTTTTTCAATTCTAACAAAAATTCAACTTTTCAAGTTTGAGAAAAATTCAGTTTTTTTCAATTCTGACAAATTCAATTTTTTTCAATTCTGAGAAAAATTCAAATTTTTCTCTTCTGAAAAAAATCATTGAATTTTTTTTTCAACTTTGAAAACAATTCAATTTTTTGTCAATTTTGAAAACATTCATTTTTTTCCAACTTTAAGAAATTTAATTTTTTTAAATTCTGACAAATTGAATTTTTTTTCAATGGTGAAAAAATTCAATTTTTTGTAATTGAAACACGGTAAACAAGCTCGGTCAAGTCTTAGTGAATATTATCTATTTTAATATTCTCTATTTTAATAGAGATTGTTTATAACTTCTTGAATTGATAATGTTTTTTAATGACATTTGTTACACATCTTCGTTAATGTCCATAAAAATAAATCTCCAAACGATTTTTCTATCATCTTACATATTTCTTCAAAACTGATTTTTCAAATAACTGACTTTCGTTTCGTCATAGTAGCCTGCCCTCAAAAATCCCGAGATTACGAAAGAGGGAGGACGAAGATAAACGGGGAAACATATAAATAATAAAGAAATAAAGTGAAAATTGCTGACGGAAAATTATAAATTAAATGTACCAAAAAGTTGATAAAAGTAACGTTACCGCAGTGTGTAAAAAAACTTACCCGAAACGAGAAAGTGAGAGAGAACGAGATTTCTCGAATCGTTCATTATGTCGCAGCGGCGCTCGAAGGCTAATCACTGACAAGCTTACCAAACGGATAATTGATACTTAGTAAATCGTTTTTCCGCGATTATAGCGAATGAAGGTGTACAAAAATGAAGTAAAGAAGTTAAATGGACAAGAGTAAGCGCTTATTTAGCCTCGTTATGAATATCATTAGAACGTGACTTACGTCCACACTTTACAACTAGAGTTTACTTGGATAATTTTCATATGCTTCAAGGGGGGAGATACCTTTAGGCGAGGAATAAATATGCTGATTTTTATGATTTTGTAAAGAAGAACCGATTTTTTCACCATTTTTGAAACTTAGGGTATATTTTATTAGTACTTCTGGCTGTTACATGGTATTAAAAAAAATAATCTTTATAAATGGCCGAAGGATGGGACGTTCTTTTAAACTGCATTTTCAGTACTGGCGTGACGTGTAGCTAAAAACTCATCAACCGACGCTGATGAAATTTGGTATAAATCTTTCTAACCTTATTGTCTAAAACATGAGCCTAAATGTTTCTGAAAATAAACAAAAAAGTATTTTTCTATTGCAAAATGTAGCAATTTTTTCATAAAATTCAATCTTTTTGTTTCAAAGCGTACCATTTAATCAATTTTCAACACTTGTCACTTTTTCTTGGTTCATGTTCAGCGTATGAGTGTCATTGAAAGAAAAACCCTCGTTACTTTTTTTTCTCGTCAAGTCCGCCGACGCTACGTGTCACGCCGTCTGACAACATCCACCGCAACCCGTTCAGACGACCGTGCCAGAGGGTAAAAGCACCCGTAGCCATCCCTTAACCACTAGTCAGCCGGTCCTATACTTTAACATTGGTTCAACATATTCTTAGATATATAATTGAATATGAAGCCGACTACCGGTTTGGGGCCGGGTACTGGTAATCTCCCCCTTCCTACGCTATTTAAAAAAATTAATAAAAAAAGTACCAACCAACTACCACTGATGAAAAACAGCCAAAAGTCGCAATAAAGCACACCCTGAAGAATAGCACGAAATCGTTCTTTAAAAAAAAATCATGAAAGTCAGCAATTTTTTCCTGCTCTAAAGGTTAGTCCCCTGAAAAAATCAAAAGGCGTAACAATATGAACAAAAAATGTTAAGGATGTTGAGTCCCCAATCGCAAATGATAATAAAATTCTGAAAATTTGGTATGTTTTTGTATGAAGTATTTCAGAGGTCGTGTAAACATTACACGACAATTGGGAAGCTCGTTATTGAACAATTAACATTCACAAATGAAATGTCGTCTTATGGAAACTGATGTAACTTTGCAATAAGTTTTTTTTTTTACGACCTCTCAATTTTGTAATATCTACAATATACTGAAAGCAACGGAAACAAAACGACGTTTATTGATCAATTTTTTTTTATTTCTTTTAAAAATTGTTCTTAACGAAATGTTAATTTTTTAATAACGAGCTTCATCGTCGTGAAGTTTTAACACGACCTCTTAAATACTTCATACAAAAATATGCCAAATTTTCTAAGGAGGTTGAAGTAATGATGATAGAATTCTGAAAATTTGGTATGTTTTTACATGAAGTATTCAGGAGGTCGTGTAAAAATTTCATGACGATTAAGAAGCTATTTATTGAACAATTAACATTAACATGTTTCATAATGACTCAACATCCTTAATTAAAAAGAATAGTCTCGACATGAAAAAAAAACCCGAAGACTTGCTTATTTTCGGCAGCCTAATGGGACTTCCCCGTGAGCAAACGTAGCAAAATTTGGAACAAGTATATTGGTAGTTCGACGATTCATCCTCGCAGCCAGTGTTGAGGAAGAGGCCAACGCGCCAGGAGGGGTGTTGTGGTCCGAGGGAGAGGTGCGTCGAGCAGACATTTCGGCTAGACATGTACCTTATCTCCTAACCGGGCTGGCGTATCCTCCGAAGGCCCACCGTGTGCGAAGGAGCTGAGGGTGTATATCGACCGTCTGATTCTCGCAAGGCATCGAGGGCTTTCGCAAATACGAGCCCGACCCGGGGCAAAAGTAGCGGAGGGGAGAAATTTGCACGAGCGGCGGGGCACGGAGAAGGTGCGGTAAGTCAAGGTCGCGTACTTGCGAGTTTTCGGCGACGGTGGCGACACCGTCGGCGATGCCCGTCATTAAGCCCCCCCCCCCTGCTCGCCACTTCGCTCGTCGCGGCACACTGTTGACGTATGTGCGTGTTTGGGCGCTCGCAAAAGCTCCGTTGGCCTTATGTGCGAAACGGCACACAGCGATTACCACCACTACGCGCGATTCTTCTTTCTTCCGTTCTCTCCTCTTTCGCTACGGGGCTTTCGACCAATAGCGATTCAGCGACGATTCGCGAAAGTTTACCGCTGGAAGGGGTAACCATCGAGGCGTCTGGCAGGATAACGTTACCCTAGGGCAGGACTATCTTCGCTCACCCGAGACCCCGGAGATCGGGGCTCCCTCTTTACGCACTTTCGTTCGTAAGTTTGCGCTTCGAAGTCTGTTCTCACCCTCCACACAGCGACGCCGAACTACGACTAATTGACATCCGTATTGTTTTTGAAGTCTTAACAATTGGGGTTACTATGAATTTTTCATGTCGTTATTTCTGTTGTAATAATTCGGGTTATTTTTAACATTGGTATTATCATGCTGTTATGGTCATCATAATGATTATCGTCATTGTCATTATCATCATCGTCACGATGATTGTGGTTATTGTCGTTACGACAACAACATGAATTTGCATGTTCGTCCTTTTATAATAATTGCTGTTATAATATTTACCATCATTGCTACTATTGCAATTACCATATTATTATCTTCTTTCCTATTATTGTCGGGGCTATTATTGTTGGTTGCTTTTCATATTATTGTTACTATTGTCATCAGCATCATCATCATCATCATCATCATCATCATCATCATCATCATCATCGTCATCATCATCATCATCATCATCATCATCATCATAAATGTCATTATCATTATTATCATAATCATGATTATTATTATTGCCGTTACAACACCAACAAATTAGTATGTCAAAAATTATTATTTTCATCAACATTATCTCTTACTATAATTATTACCGTAACGACAACAACAACAACACTCATTTATATTGTTTATCATTATCTAGCACTATTATTATTAGTGCCGCGCTTCCAACGACAACAACAATAGTTATCGTTATTATTATCTATTGTTGTGGATAATATTACGAAAATGATGTTTCTCAAATATGGATTTTGTTGCTCCGGGAAACGCACTTTCTCAGTTTGCACGGGGAAACATTCACTTACGAATTATTACTGTTTTATCTATTATTATTATTATTATTATTGTCTAACAATAGTTATTTATATTTTTATTATCATTATTCATCACTGTTATTATTGCCGTTATCACAACGACAATAACAATAATAATTGTTATCGTTGTTATTATTATTATTCACCTACTGAAAGAAATTATTGTTAAGGAATTATTATAAAAGGAAACATTCACCTACTGAAGTAATCATTATTAAAATTGTACCAACTCCCTGTAGTTAGGACAATTTACGTATATACAGACGGTACGATTATTGAAATAACAAAAACAATAGAGTACGGTTTTTCCTGCACGTAGGTCACCGATTATTCCATCGGCAATGAACAATTAATCAATCAATCAATAAAATCGAGTTTTATTTGTACAACGTTCAACAGTTTTTTTTACAAATCAATGACCTTCCGCTTACATATTACTTCAATCATTTACTACACCACGGATCCTTGCATTTCGTACTATATAACGTTTTTCTTTATTTATTCCTTCACTCAATCTCTTTCTCCTCCCGCTTCCTCCGTGTCCAGCCCTCCTCTATTTCCCTAAAATACTTTAGTACTTTACTTTACTTTTGGATATCCTAAAGTACATTAGGGAGATGCTAAAGCACTTTTGGAAGGTACTAAAGCACTTTAATTTACTTTTAGAGATCCTAAAGTACTTCCCCAAAGTACTTTACGGAGATGCTAAAGTACTTTAGTGCTTTGCCTTACTTTAAGAGATCCTAAAGTACTTTACCAAAGTACTCTACGGAGATGCTAAAGTACTTTAGTGCTTTACCTTACTTTCAGAGACCCTAAAGTACTCCCCCAAAGTACCCCACGGAGATGGTAAAGTACTTTAGTGCTTTACTTTACTTTTAGAGATCCTAAAGCACTTTAAAGAGACGCTAAAGCACTTTAGGAAGGTACTAAAGTACTTTAGTGCTTTACTTCACTTTTAGAGATCTTGAAGTACTTTAGGGAGATCACTAAATCTAAATCACTTTAGGAAGGCACCAAAGTACTTTAGTACTTAACTTTATTTTTAGAGACCCTGAAGTACTCCCCTAAAGTACATTGGGAGATGATAATTTACTTTAGTACTTTACCTTGCGAGATCTTAAAGTACTTCCTTAAAGTACTTTAGGGAGATGCTCAAGTACTTCCTTAAAGTACTTTAGGGAGATGTTCAAGTACTTCCTTAAAGTACTTTAGGGAGATGCCCAATTACTTTAGTGCTTTACTGTGCTTTCGGAGATCCCCAAGTACTTTAAGCAGTTGCTAAAGCACTTCAGGAAGATACTAAAGTATTTTAGTGCTTAACGTTACTTTTAGAGATCCTAAAGCACTTCCCGCAAGTACTTTGGGAGACGCCAAAGTACTTTAGTACTTTACTTTACTTTTAAAGGCCCTAAAGTACTTCCCTCGAGTACTTTTGGCGACGCTAAAGTACTTTAATACTTTGCCTTTAGAGATCCTAAAGTACTTCCCTCAAGTACTTTGGGAGACGCTAAAGTACTTTAGTACTTTCCTTTACTTTTAGAGATCCTAAAGTACTTCCACAAAGCACTCCATTTCCCTAAAGACTTCCTCTATGTCCCCAAAGCACTCGCATATCCCTATGAACAATTAGTCATTTTCCCGATATATATATATATATGAGAAGCTAGTATAGAACTAGGAGTCCTTTTTCGGTAGCGTCCTTCATCTTTCCGTTTCCATCTCCCGTTCGACTGTTCGAGATTCACTGCCAAGTGATTTAGCTCGCGAGAAAGGCGAGAAGGAGATTGTCAAGATTTGTACAGAGCGCATTGATGTTGGTCTGTTTTCCTTCGGACTCCCTCCTCCACTGACTAGGCTGCTCCTTCCACTATCATCGGCATGGTCCTCGACCGGTACCTGTGTTCGCCTCGCGAGAGAAAGTCACCTGCGAGGCATGTGGTCTCGTTGAATACAACAACCGCCACAACGCGGACACGCTGATTTTTATGCACGGCGGCCACGACGACGACGACTTCGGAACGAATGACGTTGCGCAACGACAGAAAACTCACGCGAGTATTATCGGCAACTCGCTTTACCCCTCGGCACCTCGGCCACCTCGGCGGCCCCTTGCTCCACTGTAGTTCTCACGTCGGTTCGTTCCGTGCTCTTGCAATAGCATCGCACGATAGAACGACTCTAACGCAACGGTATACCTCAAGGATTCAAAGGGCGCGCGGCATTGGAGAATTTTAACCATATGTTCGCGGCGATTAGGCGAGGCCCGGTCTCCCGGAGTCCGCAAAAAACATTTTTTGGACCGCTGGAGGAACGTGACCCGTTGAATAATCCGCCGCGACCTAAACACACTCGTATAACTTTACAATATGGATCATCATGATACGAGATCCAATTTCTTTTTCAACGCGATAAAAAAAAATGCCCAAAGGTTTTACTTTTTGTCGCTACGTTCCAGCGATACACGTCCGAGTACTCAAAGGGTCTCCTCGCTTCGAGGCTTTTTCCATTCAGCTGGCCTAATCCGGCCTTCATCTATTGGGACTTAGGCTGTATCACTCCCTGTCAGAGCACCCACGCTTGAGCCCGTCAATTTTTCGTGTCGAAAAATCGAGTGCAAAAAGTGTGCGTTGTGAGTTTTGTGCTCGTGTGGTCGTGGGTCAAGAGTCGAGACCTGGACACACGTCAGCGGTGTCGCGAGTACGGCTTCGCAAAAGTTTCACGGTCGCGATGTAGAGGCCACGGTTCGAGACGGGGTAAACAAGCAGTCGGCGATGCCAGCAGGGCCACCGAGAGAGCGAGAGAAAGATTGATTGATGATTGATGATTATGCCCTGATTATACCTGGTAAGTACAACTAATGTGAAATTTCGTAGAGAAAAGAATAGAAAAATCAATGCTATATAATGATAGTAATAATAATGAAGATTTTAAAGACATAATGAAGATAACGCACTTAGTTAGATGACATTTAATTTCATTACCTGCAATACACACAATACATACAATACATACAATGTGCGGTAGTATAAAATAATTAAAAACGATATTAGGTTATATTGAGATCTATAAAAATGGATGTCGGTGTATGCATATATATATATATATATATATATATATATATATATATATATATATATACATCTGTTTGAGATATAGACTCCGACACCGTTTGACCGATCACCATGAAAGTTGGCACATATAAGTGTTTTTTCACAGAGAAGGTTTTTATGCTATCCACTTTGTTGTAACACGCCACTAGATGGCGCTGTAGTACATCAACTTCTATACCGTTCAACGGATCGCCATGGAAATTGGTATACATAGCTATTTGAGCACGGAGAAAATTTCGCGCTATCCATTTTGCTGTCCCTCGCCACCAGATGACGCTGCAGCGCATCAATTTTTACACCGTTAAACCGATCGCCATGAAAATTGGTGTGTATAGGTATCGCCGAGTATGGAGAATATTTTCGATTATAGATTCATCATTTAATCATTGATAACGCCAGATAATCGATAATTGAATTATCGAATGATCAATAGTTAGTCATTGATTTCGGGATATCCATTTTGCTTCAATTCGTCACTAGGGAGCGCTGCAGGACACCTGTTCGAAATCCGATTACTATACACGCTGCGCATGTGTACAACGCATTATGAAATTGGAGAAGCAGCGACCCCAACGACAGCATTATTTTCGTTGGGATTACAACAAAAATCATATCGACGGCAAAAAAAAATCATTTTTGATTTTGACCTTCGGATGCTAAATAGAACCACTTAAGAACTAGCGACGTCGCGCGCGAAAAAAAAAATGAGAGAGAGAGAGAGAGAGAGAGAGAGAGAGAGAGAGAGAGAGAGAGAGAGAGAGAGAGAGAGAGAGAGAGAGAGAGAGAGAGAGAGGGAGAGAGAGAGAAGACGGAGATGTAAAAAAAAAAACAAAGATATCGACGGGGATAATGACGCGGCACGCTATAGCCTAAAATTCGCGACGCTCGCTCCCGAGCCGGGCCGTTACGATCAACGGTAGTTGCGTACGCGTTCGCGCACTCGTGAAATTGTTGAGGCGCAACGCGCGACGGAGAAAGAGGCGTACACTCACAGAGACGAGGAAGAACAAGAGAGAAAGAGTAAAAAGAGGGGACGACGTGACGAGGACGCGGCGAAGCTGGAGGGGCGACAATACGAGCGTTGAATCAGGACGAGGAGAAGCGATGGAGAGAGAAGCGCTCTCTTGACGATACGACACGCGAGTTACGAGCTTCACGCAAGATAAGCACAGAGGGCGCTGACTGTGCGCGCGCCGACCAAAATCCGGCCGAGAAACGAAAACGGTTATTTCTTTTCGTCTCCGTCCACCAGCAAAACGCGAAATATAAGAGGCAAATGTACAAACGAATTTTGTTACGTGGTAATTATACTTTGGGGACAAACGAGGGCAATGGATCATCCATTGTGACAGGCACCTGCACGCGAGATTTCAAAGAGTAACGATGAAGTAAAGAATGTAAAATATAAGCAACCATATGGTGGTGTGGAAGATTCGCTGCGTGACCTGAGAGCGAGATAGTTGAAAATCCGTTTCTCCGGGACGACTGGCATTGCGGGGAAAAAAGAAAACGTCTCAACGTGCGCTCTATCAAAGGAACGAGAGCGAGACTCTTCGTTTTTCCTCGAGCTGTCAATCGTCTTCGGGGAACGTGCACAACGGGATTCTTACCGACCGAGCGACTTTCACAGGTTACCTTAACGGGCTACATCTACCTGGGTCGGTCGAAAAATTGTATTTTTCAAAAATATATTCATTCGATAGGATTACCTCTTAGCTGTATAGCCTCAAATTTCATTGAAATATTCCTAAAATCGAACGAGCTGCAGCTTCTAACAGTCGGCCGGGCAGGTGGCAGCACCGTATTTCAAACTTCAAACGCGTTTCTCTCGAAACACTGTTTTCAAAGTTGGTGGACGTGATATCTCGAGAACCACTTGATGGATTGTTTCCAAATTCATAGGAGATACGATGAGAAATATTTAAAGGTCGTTGACGACCTCACTTTTTTCAAATCGATCTTCGTTTTTCAACAGTTACGTCGAAATGACGGCCTTTTTTCACAGATTCTGTACGTTTTTCGATCTTTTAGGTAAATGCAGCCCTTTAAAATAGAATGCATACGCAATTACAATTACGGCGAGATACCGCGAAAGAAAAAACAAACAAGGAAAAAGAGAATAAAGCGATTGATTGTATTATTCATGGGTCGGAAGCGGAATGCAAGTATTTTTCTTCAAAGTGATAAGAAATACTATTCAGAGGGAGAAAAAAAGATATAGCGACAAAATAACGGAAAGAGTGCGATCGAAAGAATGAGAAGGAAAGAAAGAGACGGAGAGAGAGAGAGAGAGGGAGAGGGAGAGAAAGAGAAAAGATGTGGCAAAAAACAAGGAGAGCGAGATCACGAGACGATAATGAAGAAAAGACGAGCCTAAATATTCGGCTGGGTGCGAAAAAAAAACTCATGGCGATAGCGGCGCTCGGGTGTACGTAACGACCACGTATAGTATAGGCTCGTATATAGAAACGTCGAAGAGGTTTCGCGTGCGTAAAAAAAGAGCCGATCAGGGCCTAGGACAACGAAACGGCGCGAGTCGACGCGGTTGTTCGACTTTTGCGCGGGCGGCAGGGGGCGGTAGGGGCTGCCGCACGCCAGCCGTATCTTTCACAACCCCCCGCACCCCTCTTCGCAACCGTCCACGTCCTTTCTCTCGCGCTCTTTCTTACTCTCGTATTTTAACGTCGGGTATATTCACCAGCTGAAATTGGCGAAGCCCGGCGCGCGAATTCACGCACACACGAATTCGCTTGCGTCCTTGACTCCGACCGAGGGAGACGAGAACGAGAGCCGGAGAGAGCGCGCTACCGAGATATATATATATATATATATATATATATATATATATATATATATATATATATATATATCGTGCGTAAGAGTGTGCGTGTACGAAAAATATTCTAGTCGCGTCTACACGTGAAATATCGAGCGTAGGTCGCGGATACGATTTTAGCACCACTATCTCTCTGCTCAAATAATTATACCTCATGCGCCTTCGAACGTCGTGACATAACTCTTCTTTCTCTCTGTCTCTCTCTCTCTCTCTCTCTCTCTCTCTCTCTCTCTCTCTCTCTCTCTCTCTCTCTCTTTTTTAAGGTCTTTTGTTAGGGCGGGTATTAATCGGAACAAAACACCGCAGTCGGTGCAACTACATACGAAACACAACGACATTAAGGGGTTAGGATACTGTAAACGTTCAAAAAATTGTTCGTCGCTTGAGGCAACTCAAATTAAAGAAGAAGGTCCAACACATTGTGCAGTAATCGCAGATTGAAGATAAACTCATGATTACGATGGAACTACTAGCGAGACCTTAAGCCTTCCTCGACACACTTGACGAATTTGAAATAAAATGTTCACTTTCCTAAAACTCAAAGCTTTCGATCATTTTTTTACAATTCAACTTTATACTTTCCAAATTTTAACCCTTCGTAGTCACACATTCCAGCTGAAACACGGTGGTCACACGGGGTCAGGGTGACCCCAGTCGTTTTTGAACGATTGTCACATCGTATGTATTGTTCCGAATGGCTAAAAAAAATTCAGCGTCGTAGTTCATACCTTTGAGAATGTGGAACGCACGGTGAATTTTTTCTTTGAATTCTTAACATGGCGAAAAAAATTCCCAAACGAAAAAAAAAACGTGAAAAATGCAATACTTTACTAAATAAATCGTAATTCCTACAATTTTTTTTTCTCAAGAAATTTTAGAGTTATACTCTTGAAATATGTCTGCAGGCACATTAAGGTAGGTTCAAAGTGTATTCCGATTTTTTTTCAATAAAACCCGACCGAAGCGATGTTAAGGGCAGGTGGGTGAAGTTCTATCCCGGTCAAATTGACCCAGCGTCTCTAAGTCGTGGCCAAATATAAGCGTGTCAGGAAAGGGTCGAGGTATTGTTTTCGCGGAGAACCGTATTTTGTGGGAGCTTGAGGAGGTTCCTCCCGAATCATTGTGAATCACAGTGGCGTTTGATTAAAATGAGTCACAACTAGTCATTATACCCAACCCATTTCCCATTGTGTGAGCGGGTCGTCATTTTCGTATGTTCATCAATTTGTTATCAACAAATTATTAAAGTTGTGCTTTTCGTCGAAGATCGAACTTTTTTCTAGTTGGTCATTTTCGTAGTTTGCAGAATTTCAAATAGCATCCGGTGATGCGAAAGTTTCACAATTCTACTGAAAGAATATCTACTTTATTTTTCATTTCAGATCACCCTGCTCCTCAAATAATAACTTCGTCGTTTATCAAGATTTTTCAATAAACCAATCTCAAAGTTGGCAACTCTATGTATTAATTGTGTTCAAAAGCCAGACTTCGTCTTCACAATACTGTCATCAGTCGTTTTTATTATTTGCGTTATCACCATCACAATGTATAAACGAATAAATAAATATATATATATATATACCTATTGTAATAGCAATAACACCAATGACAAAGACAACGACATCAGCAACAATGATAACAATAATCAAAACAAGTTGTTACTACGGTCCAGCAGGGAGTCAGCTGTGACCTTGTCCCTGGCGTTCAAGTCCACGCATAATTATTGCAACTCGTCTCGTTATAGCAAACGGAATGCGAAGAGAACTTGCCTACCGTGTATTTTAAGTGACACAAGTATACGAGGAAGCACAATAACTCGAGCCTTGTACTTGTACGAGGTGCGCACGCGACTCAATGTGCGACCTCACGAGCGGAATGACGAACGAGCGAGGCCTCTCCAATACCAAACAAACTTTACCATCGATGTCGTCGTCAGTCGGCTGTATATATATATATATATATATATATACTACTGTGCTAGTATATATATATATATATATATATATAATAATTGCCCAAACTGTGCTAGTCGAAGTTTGCAATATTTACCACACGTAAACGTCACTTCACCGGTCCTTTTGTCGTTGAAAAGAAAAGAATCGTCAAAGGAGGAAGAGAAAGCTCGCAAGACAGAGAGAGGGAGAGAATGGATTTGGAGCTCAAAGTGCGCCAGGAATATCGGGTATGCGATGTGAGTTTTATTTGCTAAACGACTTGTTTCCTGTTTGCTCGAAGTTTGGTGCAAAACGGGCAAGAAACAATTGAACGAAATGCACAAAGCGCCAACTGGTGCAAGTGTGCCCGATAGCGAAGAAGAAAAAGTGAGGGATGGAAAAAAAAACGTGCCACACCGCAGGACAATTATTTTTTCTCTCAAAAAACAATTTGACAGATGTTTCGCCGTACAAATATAATACATACAGTTCGCAGGAATGAAGCTTCATTTTTGACGCGTTAATCGAAAGCCAGTCTTCGAATGCCGCTGAGAAGATATTTTTTCTTTATTCGTTTGCTTTTATTTTTATTTATCGTTTTTGTCGGTCGTCTCGACGAGAATTTCGTCGCGGTGTCAAAAAGTGAAACGTTCGTTCGTTACGTGTCCACGTTTGTTACGAAATCATTATTCATTCTGTCTGCCTGTCTCTCTCTCTCTCTCTCTTTCTTTTTGTCTCTCGCTCGTTCGTCGTTTAGTGCAGCATCGTTGTTACGAATGTCCCAGAAGGAGAGCGAGAGAGGGAGATCGCGTGTATTAAACGAGCGTGGCTGCCTTGGCCCTTAGAGACCTCGGCATTTGATTGAATCTTGGCATTTAAAGCGAGCGTTATTTAAGACACGGCACTCGGGTCCGTTGGCGATTTCGAAACGTTACGTCTAGATGGGACAAAAGGAAACGAGAATAAAAGGGATAGGCAAAATATTGCCTCGGGATGCCGTTTCGTACGACGTAGCGGAGGACGTCGTCGCGGTCCGCAAAGCGTGTAATCGTGATTTGTGGTGCACGATCGCAAGCGATAATGCTTCCTACCAATAATCGACGAAATCGTATTCACCGCAATCGAAGCGATTGATCGTCCGATATTGCTACTCGATATCGGAGACTCTGCGCGCTTGGATGAAAAAAAATTAAATTTTACAAGCTACCTCTTACGTAGAGTGGAAACCGATAATATTTAGTTATCTCGTGCGTACCGTGAAACCGGGTTACGTTGACGTTGAGAGTAACTTGGACAACTTTTGGGGCTACTTTGACAGAACGCCAGAACACGGTTTTGACCGATTCTTTTTTCACTGTTTTATGTATTGTTGCTGAAATTTTGTTGTTCAAGTTTATTATCATTATAATGATAATGAATTTATTATCATTATAATTAACATTTTGCTCAAGTTGATTTTGATCTCAATGGTAATTGTAAGACTGATCGAGTGCCTATAATAGTAGCCTAGGTACTTGATATTTTTATGTAAAATGTTTCTTTAAGGGGTTTTCTCACTTTAGACACTAAAAAAGGCTATTTTCATGAATTTTTTTGATAGGTTGATATTATAGATATTGATATAAAAGTTGTTACGCTTAATAAATAGACTTTGAAAATACATTTAAAAAAATATATTTCATTCATTTATGTCACTATTTATATACGAAAATGGTAGTTAAAAAAATGTCCTAAAAATTGTTGATGAAATCCCGGAGATGGATCGTCCGAAATAAAAAAATCAAACGGCTTTAGATTCGGTATGTCAATGGCTAAAGCGCATTTCATACGATTTTCGATATACGCAAAAATAACGAAATGGCGGTCGTCTTTCGAAAAACAAAAGAAAACGTGTTTTTTTTCACCGTTTTTTGGTAAAAAACGTAAATATCAAATTTTGTTAATCGTTGATACGCGTTATAGCCATAGTTGTAAAGAATATGTGGTTTAAATCTCATAAGAATCGGTTCGGTAGTTTCGAAGATTTTATCAACAAGCCGCGGAAAAACGCTGTTTCGATAAAAACGTGTTTGAAGTTTGTTTGTGTTACATAAAGACCTAATTTTTTTTAAACGTATTTCGAAGGTGTATTTCTTGAGTGTAAGAACTTTTATATCAATATGTATAATAAAAACCTATCAAAAATATTCATGAAAATAGCCTTTTTTAGCGTCTAAAGTGATAAGACCCCTTAATAAAGATAACGATTTGATTGTAAAAAAACTTTTTCTTTATTTAATTCCATGTGTAGTGCGTAAAATATTAAATTTGAAAGTGTCATTTTGGGGCTTTGACCTCTCTATGATTTTTTAAAACAAGCCGCCATTAAGTTTCCCATAAATCGACTTTTCGTCCGTAACCTACAATGTTCAAAGTATGTTCCCAAAAATTCTTCGGCGGTGAGACTACGGAGGATCAACAACGATTTTTTACGTCGTTTTTTGCCGAAAATCGAACCTTTTATTTTTTACAGGTTTCTACAGCTTTTCTAAAATTCAAAAATTTCAAATTTCAAACATGTATCCGCTCAAACGAAAGTCTTATCGTTATAGCATACTATAGCATAGTTCTTTATTTTCAATTATACCCTTGCGGATTTTCACACAAGTTTTATTATTACGCTAAAAGTATTAGGAAATGAATAAGAGAATAGTCGGAAATAAATAATAGAAAAATACTAAAAGTATTTTTCTATTATTCACTTCCGACAGCCCTGTTTATTTGAACAATTATTTTGAACGATTATTTTGAACAGTTTTCAATCAATTAAACATTAACAATCTCATTGCTTATTAATATTTGTCAATTAAAAAAAAACAAGTTTGGCAAGACAATGTATTGATTGTGTGTAAAATCGCGACCTCGCCAGCCCGATACTCTCGTGAGGGGTAAATATTGACAATCGAGCAGTTTTTTGCGTGCCAAGTATACGCAGACCCGTTGAGACGAGATCGACCCATACACGCATGTTTTTCGACATGACCCATCGTCGTCGTCGTCGTCGTCATTTTCGACGCAACGTTGAGCACAGAGACCTCCCGCTTACGATTCTCCCGTTGTTTCCAAGGACAATGCAAACAGTTTTGTGCTCTCCGTTGCGTTTCACGGTGATCTCATGTACCTTTGCATAACCCGACTCAACCGAGGCCAAGTTGGGCATACCAAGAGCGCCCCCCAGCCGCGACGCAACTATTAAAAAGCCGGCCGGCCTGTCATCCTGTTACATTTATTTACAAGCTTTTCGCTATCTATAGGTATGGAACATATGCGATATAATGCACACACACATTTCCGTGTAGATATATAGATATATAGATATATAGATATATAGATATATAGATATATATATATATATATATATATATATATATATATATATATATATATATATATATATGTGGACTGAGTGCGGCGATTTTGGTGGTGGACTCCGAATTGCAAATCAAGGAATAAAAAAAAGTCCCGCAAACCCGTCGCGGTTTTTTCTCCTTCTACGTCATACGGTGACATTCGTGACTTTTATGTTTTCAAACTTTTCCTTCGTTCTTTCTAAACCTTGAATGGCGCAAGCGCGACTACACTTCACGCTTATTGTTTAAATAATTTCGGAGTGAGAGAAGTTTTCGTTTTTTTTTGTTTACACTCGAAAGTATGGTTTCAAGTATCTTTCGCAATTTTAGTATCGAAAAATATTTTTAAGAATGAAGTAGATGAAACAGTTTGTGCAGAACGCTGTTTGAAAAATGCCCTTCGCCGTTGCTCGGAAACGAATCATCCGAAATGAAAGATCCGAAAGCCGAACAGTTTAATAAAACCCTGATTTAAAGAAAATGACCGCAGTTCGAACTGACAATATCGATTTTCAGTGAAAAAAACGTAATTTCGTTTATAAAAAAAAACGATGCGTGTAGTTAAAAAATCCTCCGTTCGATCACTGATTTTTCATGTGCGAAATAACCTTGCAAGATTTAAAGTCGAGGTTGTGATTTTTGAGATATCGTGGTCGTCGATTTTGAAAATGTCACTTTGCGACAAACGCATTTAAAGTTCGCTGGTTTTCCATTCTCTCCCTACCAATGAACGCCCATAACTCCTTCACTTTTGGACGAACCGACTAGAAATTGGAGAATTTAATAGGGAATATTTAATAGGGAGCGTAATAATTCACTAGCAGGGATGCGAAATATACACGTCGTTGATCGACCGCAGCGAGAGATTATTGCAACAATACCAAATCCCATTATATCGATTCGCAGTCTCGTGCATGTGGGTGTTTATACATATATATATATATATATATCACGCGAGATTTTTGGCTCGTACGTGTTTCGCGTGTTGTCGGGTACGGAAATACGCACGGAGCGCGTTCTCTCGCCTCAAGTTTTACGCAATATTCGAGTTGTTACGCAAGACCTCGGTTAAAAAAGTAACCAAGATCTCGGCATGCGATGAACCGTGGGTGGGGGCTGCTATAACTGGCGGGTGGAGGCGAGGAATAAACAGGGAGAACGGGCGGAGGTAAGCGTTGCGACTGAAAGAATGAGAGAGCGAGAGAGCGAGAGAGAGAACATTTTTTTGCGCGCGGCTCGACTTCCAATGACGATAAACGCGCTACGACGCTATGTCTGGCGGCACAATGGCAAACATACAGACACACGTAAAATCACACACGCGAATGTATTTGCACTGATAAACTGGGATACATGTGTGTGTGTGTGTGTGTGTGTGTGTGTGTGTGTGTGTGTGTGTGTGTGTGTGTGTGTGTGTGTGTGTGTGTGTGTGTGTGTGTGTGTGTGTGCGCGCGCGCGTGCGCGCGTGTGTGTGTGTGTGTGTGTGTGTGTGTGTGTGTGTGTGTGTGTGTGTGTGTGCGTGTGTGTGCGTGTGTGTGTGTGTGCGTGTGTGTGTGTGTGTGTGTGCGTGCGTGCGTGCGTGTGTGTGTGTGTGTGTATCTATACAGATATATATATATATATATATATAGACGCGTTTGGTTGGCCGTGAATCGCGAGCATCAACCGTGATTCCTCGACCGGCGTGACGTCGGCAACAACTTTATCGAGGTGAAGAGGAAAAAAGAATGAGAGAGACAGAGGGGAGGGAGAGAGAGAGAGAGAGAGAGAGAGAGAGGACGAAAAGAGACATCACTCGGCGAAGCAACGTTCAAACCGTTACGATATGTGTTCGACCAAAATGAGACCTAACGAATGTGGAGCAATTACGAACACGACCGAATATAATGAATTTTTCTTCCCCTTCAGATCGTTGCCACGTTCGTCCGATGCACGGATTTTTCGCACGATATTCGTTGCAAAATGAGCAGTGAAATTTATTGTCAGAGGACAGGGGGTAGGGTGTGCATTTGTAATCGACAGCGGGAATCACGAATGATGACGATGAATCACTCATGTGTAAGGATTTTGTCGCATTCCCTGCTCACCTAGCCTCGTTCGCGATTTTTTAGTTTGGATGATTTTCTCATTTGGACCTTGCGTGGTACGTACGGCACGTTTTGGACCAAAATAATTGTTCGGTTTCGAAGGTCGAACGGGGACTCGTGTGTAGGCGGAGGTAATTGAGGAATGGAATCGAGACTCAAGGGCTTAGACGTGGCTGCGTCAGTAGGGATGGCCAATGTATATGGCAACGGAGACCCCACGGGAAGACGTCGAGATGGGGTTCAATTGAAAAAGTAGCGAGGGAACCAATCGAGCCAGTAGTTGCTAATCATTAGGCCAAGGCGGGAAAAAAGATGCTCTTGAAGCTCGCAGCGTTGGGATGCAACGAAAAGTCTTTTTTATCCTTTTATTTCTTTCTTGTCACTATATGAAAACATTTTTTTTTCTTCATATTTATATTATCGGTAATATAAACAATTTTTTATTCGAACATCTAGCCGCGAAATTTATATTTTAGCCACATTTATATTATCTATAATATAAATAACAATTTTATTTACGCATCTAGCCATCTATGGCTACGTGGCCAAATAACAAATTATTGCGGTAGTATAATAATAATAATAATCGAGTTTTGTTTGTACAACTTGCTTTAAAAGTTTTTCACAAAAAAAATGTTGAGGTAGTTTCGTAGCTAAGAACTACCGGAAAAATGGAACAAATAAGAAAATCAGAATTTTCGTTGCATGCCAACGATGCAGCCTTAAAGATGTTGAGTCCCTATGAAACATGTCAATGTTAATTGTTCAATAAATAGCTTCTTAATCGTCATGAAATTTTTACACGACCTCCTGAATACTTCATGTAAAAATATACCAAATTTTCAGAATTCTGTCATCATTACTTCAACCTCCTTAAGGGTTGAAATAAAAAATGATCAGAAAATTCTAAAAATTTGGTATGTTTTTGTATGAAGTATTTAAGAGGTCGTGTTAAAATTTCACGACGATTAGAAAGCTCGTTATTAAAAAATTAACATTTTGTTAAGAACAATTTTTAAAAGAAATTAAAAAAAAATGTATCAATAAACTTCGTTTTGTTTACGTTGCTTTCAGTATATTGTAGATATTATAAAATTGAGAGGTCAAAAAAAAAACTTATTGCAAAGTTACATCAGTTTCCATAAAACAACATTTAATTTGTGAATGTTAACTGTTCAATAACGAGCTTCCTAATTGTCGTGAAATTTTTACACGACCTCTGAAATACTTCATATAAAAACATACCAAATTTTCAGAATTTTATCATCATTTGCGATTTGGGACTCAACATCCTTAAACGTCAAAAAAAAAGTGATTCTTCGGCATGGACGTTCGTGGAAATTGAGTACGAAAAAATGAACTGCGTCCGATGAGATGATCCTCGTTTCGAGATTTTTACCATCGCTCAATCTCGATGTTGAATTTTCAAACACAACATGGCCGATGAATAATTGAAAAGCCATTTTTTCATTTCCCAATTTGCCAACGTTCCGTCTTTACAACGTAACAAGGAGCTTCAAGAAACTGAAAAGTACGGAGGGACCCGGAACTTCGATTATTGCCACACTCATCGTTTCCTCGGAATCCAACGATTTTCCACTTTTCATTCAACGTTTCAGCTAACCTGCGGAGCCTTCACCGCCTCCTTGGCGACAAGACCAACCCCCCAGACCTCGCGTACGAGAACCCCCGGGTCCTGGTGGAGTTAGAAAAAAATTCCCAGCTCGACAAAAATGTTGACTGAATTTCCGCACGAAAATCGCTTTGCGAACGGAAAAAAACGCAACGGACGTATTTTTGCGCTCACACGACGCACATTTTGCTGATTTTGCTTTTGAGAAAAATTGCAACGGCGCGAAGAGCGCGTTTTACGTAATTACCAAAAGCGGAGTTATCGTAGCGCGAACGCGTGTTTCGGGAATTTTTTTGTTTTCCTTTCTGTCTCACGCACACGCCGCACATGTATACTTCGATTTTTCGTCGCAATTAACGCGGGTTTGCATTGAGCAGAAATGGAAGGAAGAGGATAAAAAAAAACCTGTGCAAACAATATTCGAAACGTCGGTATAAATACGCGACTCGCCGGCGGATCGTTTCGTGAAGAGTCTTCTTTTTGATATACAGTGTGGATCAGTAACTGTTAGCACCTTGGATATCTTGGAAACTATGAGGTTCACAGAAATATTTGCTGAAATGAAATTGCACGGTACGAAAAAGGCCATCCGATAGCGACAATAGTTTTTTTGCAGGTGGCGGTACTTCGTACGTTTGAAGGTCAAGTCCATTTTTCTAAAATGGATCGGTATGTTTTTTTTTCTGTATCATGAAAGAGGAGCTTAAAACGTGTTCAACGACCTGTAACATAAAGGTCATTGAAGGTCATAGAAAGTACAGAAAGGCGATCATACTTACAGTTTCGGTAGTAAATAAAATTACTACGTTTATAGTAAGTGTGTTCGAAATTACGTCCATCAGTGTCAATGCAACATTGGATTCTTTTTTTCGATTTATTGACTTGCAAGTTTCACAGGGTCAGAACTTATTGATGCACAGGCTGTGATAATTCTTCGTTGCATGTCGTCAAGTGTAGTTGGTACGTCTTTGTACACTTTATATTTCAATGGTCCCCATAGAAAGAAGTCTAAAGGTGTTAGGTATGGGGAACGAGCTGGCCACGGCATTCGACCGCCGCGTCCAATCCAACGATTTGGAAATTTTTCGTCGAGTTGCCTTCGTGCAATCAATGAATAATGTGCTGGACATCCGTCATGTTGATACCACATGGTTTGCCGTGCAAGTAAAGGCAACTAGTAAAGTCAAGTAGAGTAAAGTGAAGTAATTTTATTTACTACCGAAACTGTAAGTATTATCGCCTTTCTATACTTTCTATGACCTTCAATGACCTTATGTTATAGAGGATATAAAGTTTTGAAAAGTTTTAAAAACGAAAAAAAATTATATCAATAAGAAAAGTATATTCAGATATATATCTGAATATACTTTTCTTATTTATATAATTTTTTTTCGTTATATATTATATATATATATTATATATTATATATATATATATCGGAAGCGCATGGAAGGCTCGCGTGTTTTAATGCGGATGTTACATGCGCATGATTAATTATCCGCTATGGTCCTCCTCGCCGTAATTAATTCTCTGGTCCGTCGATCGATAAGGTCGGAATTAATTTACCGACGTTGTATATCTATGACTTACTCACACACTCACCTATACATACATACATATATATATATATATATATATATATATATATATATATATATATATATATATATATATATACAACGGGAGAATCCTCGATCGTTGTAAGGGACTCGAGGACTCGCATGAATAACTCATCATCGCTTATGTGCTCGTGTTCGCATCGTTGTATACGTGTGCAGTAAAATGCATAGCACCGAAAGGCGGGCGGGCCGAGAATTCATGGTTAAATATTCGAGCCGGAAGTGCACAAAAGAATATTTCGATTCACCGATCTACGACCTCGTAAACGTCGAAATGTATATGTATACGCGAGCATATATATATATACTCGCGAATTGATCTTAGGTAAATGTTTAGGTAAATCTCTCTCTCTCTCTCTCTCTCTCTCTCTCTCTCTCTCTCTCTCTCTCTCTCTCTCTCTCCCTCTCTCTCTCTTTCTCTACGAGACGAACCACTCCTACAACCTTCCACATTCCTATGCACCGAACATCTACCTTCCAAAATTCATTTGCACTATCCGCTATACATTTTTGGCGCTATTTGCCGAAGAAATGATCTCTTCGCAGTCATTGGGTATTTTCAAACAGCAATTCTTTGCTCACCTATTTTCCTTAGAAGGATGATCACCTCTGAGCTGGCATATACTTATGGTTTATTTTACATTATATTTTCCTTTTTACCCCAAACTTTTGTGCACTTCTGTTAGTATTAATATTACCTCATTCTAATAATTATTATTGTTATTATTGTTAGAAAACGTTATCAGATAGTATTATTATATTATATTATACTTTATTATGAAGATTATTATCATTATTATATTGTATTATTATATTATATTATATTATTATATCATACTTCATTATGATTATTATTATCTCCATTTTTTCTGTTAATGTACTCATTATAATGTCTCGATAATCGAATCAATTTTTTTTTTTTACCCCATTCTAACAATTATTATTGTTATTGTTGTTAGGTAACGTTATTAGATAGAATTATTATATTATGTTATACTTTATTACGATGATTATGATCATTGTTATATTATATTATTATATTGTATCATTATATCATACGTCATTATGATTATTATTATTTCCATTTTCTCTGCTAATGTACTCAATATACTTTGCCTCAAGGTCTTACCAGGTGCATGATCAAATCAATCAATCAATCTTTCTCTCCAGTTCTGAACATCGCCATTGTACTTGTCAGTCGTATGATATAATATGGATAAATCGTGATAAAACGCCTCCTCGGGGAGACTCCGCGGCTACTTCCGGGTAACCGCGCCAACCGAGCTCATTGAAAGTCCCCGCTCGTCGTATCGCGTCTAACGAGGAATGCAGGACCTATCTATCGCGTTCCTCGCGTTCGAGAAATCTACTATCCGAATGAAAAAGAAGAAAAAAAAAAAACCATAGCAATCATAATAAGTAAAACAAGAGCAAACGAGTATTTACAAAGCGATATTTACTATAACCTTGAAAGAAGAACTCACAATATTTATCGCATTATTCAGCTCCAGATCCGCGCATCTTTTGAGGGGTTAGGCTAGTGCGAAAATGACGAACGCTCGTTCGTCACTCGAGGCAACTCAAGTTGAGGAGGAAGGTTCAACATATGGTGCAGCAATCGCAGGTTAAAGGTCGACTTGTTTAAACGCGTTTTTCTTCAATATATGTAATAGTTAGTCATAACCGACGCTTTTCTTCGTAATTTTTTCTTCATTAGTTATTAACAATAGTAGTGTCATTTTTCCTCGAAAAATCGAGAAAAATAACATACTTTTTTTTAACGAGTGAGACTCATTAAGGGGGGAAATCACAGTAAAATTTTCAATTTTCCGAAGAAAGAAATTGCTTTAGGGTCTTAAAAATAATATACCAAATGATGGAATACGGCAAAAGTGTCCGAGTGCCCAAATTTCTTGCGTTGAATACAACGCTTTTTCACGACGCCTCACTTTCGTGCATACATATATAACATAAATAGTGATAAAAAACAGTGATATTTGTAAATCATTGTCATTATGAGTGACACATCGTCGAGTCGTGTTAGAAAAGGGACGAAAAAGGATACTGCGTACGAAAATCGACTGTACGGTGCAGGCATTGCAGATTAGAGGTACATGAAATTTTCATATGGTTTCTCAGTACTTAAAACTTTAAACGCGTTTTTCTCGAAACCACTTTTTTGAGCTCGCCGAAGCCATAACTCGAGCAAATCTTTACCGATCGACTTGAAATTTTGACAGTAGCTTCGAAACATCTTTCTCCACGGAGCTATGTAGGATTTTTTTTATTTTATATGGCTTAGTTTTTTTTTATCGCCGATTTTATGGCGTTTTTTTTTGTTAAAAATTTAACTTTATTGTCAAACATGCACCATTTTGCGAAAAATCAATATATCGAAAAAATCCTACGTAGCTCGCTAGCTGTTGTTATATGGAAACTAAAAAAATTTGGTTTTTTCTTCCAGGTCAAAAATTAAGGAGTCTACGTCTTCGGCCATCGACACGCTTTCAAAAATAGGCGCCTTGGGGCATATGCTGCGCAGCCGCCATTTGTAAATATTTTTTATTGAAAAAATTACATTTTGTACTTTTTTAGTATTGCTATAAAACCTATTTTACAGATTTTCGATTGATACTTTTATTCAGCCAAAATTAATTCCCGAAAATATGCCTATTTTTTTGTGTGCTACTGTGATTTCCCCCCTTAAGTTAAACTTCCGGCGATGGTTTATGACTTTTTCAATTATACGTAATCTTAAATGAAACGTTGTCGTGTGAAAATGTGTGAAACAACTTTGTCGATTAGCATAAAAATAAATATTCAAACGATGTTTTCCATCGTCCTACTCGGCCCGTCAAGACTTTTTTTTCTTCCTCATAACGCTAATTTTCCGCTTGTCACCTATCCTAACCTCTCGATGCATTTTCCAACGCGATAGCCAATACCGTCGTTCACTTCACCGATGGCGGCGCGCTCGAAATCTGGATAAATTTCCATAGAATTAACCCGACGATGACACACTTATCTCCAGCCACGGGTTTTTTTACGCACCGGGTCAATTTGATGCGGATTTTCACTTCATCCACCTACCCGTGCACGGATTTTTATTTCGAAAAAAAAAATAAAATAAATAATGCACTCTCAACCCTTCTCAATATCTCTGCATTATCGAATTCGGCAAAGTATGAAATTACGTTGTGAAAAATATATCGAATATTTTCGATTTTGGATAATCGAGGACTGTCGAATTCGTGGGAGTGAAAATGACCCGGTGAGACAACGGAAGGTTAAGGATGTTGAGTCCCAAATCGCAAATGATAATAAAATTCTGAAAATTTGGGACGTTTTTGTATGAAGTATTTCAGAGGTTGTATAAAAATTTCGCGACAATTAGGAAGCTCGTTATTGAACAATTAACATTCACAAATTAAATGTTGCCTTATGGAAACTGATGTAACTTTGCAATAGGTGTTTTTTTTTGACCTCTCAATTTTGTAATATCTACAATATACTGAAAGCAACGGAAACAAAACGAAGTTTATTGATACATTTTTTTCTATTTCTTTGAAAAATTGTTATTAACAAAATGTTAATTTTTTAATAACGAGCTTCCTAATCGTCGTGAAATTTTAACACGACCTCTTAAATACTTCATACAAAAACATACGAAATTTTCAGAATTTTCTTATCATTTTTTTTTCAACCCTTAAGGAGGTTGAAGTAATGATGATAGAATTATGAAAATTTGGTATGTTTTTACATGAAGTATTCAGGAGGTCGTGTAAAAATTTCATGACGATTAAAAAGCTATTTATTGAACAATTAACATTGACATGTTTCATAGGGACTCAACATCTTTAACGGACAACACCACTGCGACCCCCTGTTTTTTGCCATTTTTCAAGAATATTTTTTTGTGGGAAAAAAAGAGATATTCGAAATTTTTTTTTTTGTTTTGTTCGTTGTTTATTGAAGATACATAAAAAAAAAAATTTTAATTTTTCACGCCCCATGGTGACGCTGGGGAAGCTCCCGCGTCAGGTACTGTTGCCTCTGCAGTGGTTCGCGGCACGCGGCAGAACTCTCTTCAAAGTCGATCTGAAAAAAAATACCGAGTGTTTTCGTTAATAATATGATATTTTGAAGAGAAGTACATAGGGATTTGAAAAAATATTGATTTTTAAAAAATAGGCACGCTTTTGAAATTAAAGGACGATTTTCGAGCAAAATTTCTCGTCGAAAATAGGCTATAACTTTTTTTATTATTGAGATATCGAAAAAAATCCTATGTACTTCTTTAGATAATCTAGTTTTATTGATGCAGTCCAAATTTGAAGTCGATCGGCTAAAAATTGCTCGAGTTCTGCTGCGTGCCGCACTCAAAAAAGTGGTTTTGAGAAAAACGCGTTCAAAGTTTTAGGTTTGTTAATTTATGCGATAAATTGGAAAAAATATTTTTTACCTCAAATCAGCGATGCCGGCACCACATAGCTGGCCTTCAAGAAGCAAATCATTGTCCCTAGCATCTTTTCTCGAACTTGTAGACGCTCTTCTTGCCTCTTCTGCAGCGTCTGTGAGCGAGCGCTCCGCCGGCTCGAACCGCGCTGCGTCGGTTTCAACGCAAAAATTGAAACAATTTGGGCCGATAGTTATCCCCAACGTCTCCGAAACTTTCATGAGGCTTCTCAGGCCATCATCGAATAATAATACCGCGATATCAGCTGCAATATCGACGATTTTTTTGCTCCCGGACTGACACTTGGGGGCTATTGCCCAAACTGATTTGTTGTAGCTTTCGTTGTTGTTTTGCGCGAAGCCGCCCAAACAACGCTGCAGCAAATCGTCTCTGCTCAAATTTTCGAAGACTGGCGTAATTGCCTCCGATACTTCCTCAGGAAGAGGCGGCTTATGGCGATATTTAGAAATATTACCGCGCTGCACCGCTCCACAAAATATTCAATATCTCCGAAAATAATTATTTGTTCGACCTGGGTCCGACGGCATCTTAATCGTAAATGTATTTTAGATTTTTCTAGATGGTTTTCAAAAAATCGATTTTTTTAAGCCGTCACAGTGGTGTCGTCCCTTAACGGGGCGTCAAAATATTGCCGCGGAGTGTCGTATAGTTCGTATATATTAGATCGCAGCTGGGAGCGGAGTCGTTGGTTGTGAAAATAAATTTTCCCTAGAGGAAAAGGTCTGACGTGTAGCGTTCTCTGTGGTGGCACAATGTCGATGCAACTACGTATCGATATATACACGTACCTTCACACATGCACACGAATATATATATATATATATATATATATATATATATATATATATATACATACATATATATATAGATATATATATATATATATATATATATATATATATATATATATAAAATATATATATATATATACATAAATATGTGTGTATATGAAGAGAGAGAGAGAGAAAGAGGGGGGGGGGAGAGAGAGAGTCGAATTCGCGCTCGTGCAGTCAGGGCCACCGTGACCTCCGTTCTCCCCTGCTGGCCGGGGAGAGGGGTGGTGGTTGTGTTCGCATAGAACGCGATGCTCCAAGCGAGCTGCCACGAGCGTCCTCGGGGGCGTATGTAGGTGCGAGCGTCGAGGCACCGTCGTGGCCTGCATAGAAACTGCAACGGCGCGTTGCATATCGCGCTCATAGAAAAGCGCGGCCAACCCCGCCGTCAGCCTCAAGCCGCGGGGGTGCGGGGCCAAGAGTAGGGACACGTGCCACCGGTGACGTCACGTTGCACGAGGCGTTCTTAGCGTCGCCCGGCCCCGGTCGGCCTCATCCTAGTTCTCTCGTTGCACTATCGTTCCTACCCCTTCCTCGCCTCATCATCGTCCTCGCCGCCGTTCCCTCGCGACCGCACTTTTCCGCACACGCGCGCTCCGCGACCCGGCTTCGCTCTCCCGTAAGGAGCCGCAGAGGACAAATAGGCCGAGAGAGGGAAAGCGCGATAAAGCTTTGCGGCGTTAGTTTGCGTCTGTGTATGTACGTGTGCACGAGCCGAACACACGTGGATAGTAAAAAAAGTTCATATAGTCCGCACAGTGGTGTAGTCGTAGTGTGAAAACGGCGCGTGCACTCGCACAACTTTAACCGGAGTTCCGAGGTCTCTCTCTCTCTCTCTCTCTCTCTCCCTCTCCACATATTATAGCGTGTGTTATACGGCCTCGTGCGATTGCGTCGTATGACCGTACTTCCGGAAACTTGGCGTCGACAGAGATACAAGATTCTCGATCCTCGAGGCACGCCCCCCTCCACCGGCGAATGAATGATTGCAAATTTCGTTTTTTTCCCTCCCGACGTACTTGCGACGGAATGAAAATCAAAGTTGTTTTCTTTCGTCGCATGTGCAATCGGAAATACCGGGCTTTGGTGGAGCAAATTGTACAGACAATGGAAGGATAAGTGGTGTGTTCACGGTTTCTTTTTTTTTGGTTTGTTTTCTTTTTCTCATGGTGAGAGGCGAGCAGCTGCGAGCAAATTTCGAGTCGCGCGTTGGGTTACCGTAATCGACGAGCCTTGCAAGGCCGTCGTACTATATATATATATGCGTGTGTGTGTGTGTGTGTGTTTGTGTGTGCGCGCGCGTGTGTGTGTATAGTGCCTGCAAGTTTAGCGTAGTTGGTCCATGTAGAGTAAGCGGCAGTCGTAGCCATTTAGATACTATTATTAGGACCGAAAGTTCGTGCTCCAGAATGATCGTCTGGCGCACACAGGCAAGAGTAAAAATGCATCAGTGTATTTTCTCTCTCTTTCTCTCTCTCTCTCTCTCTCTTTCTCTCTCTCTCTCTCTTGCTCTTTCTGTCATTCTCATCGTCGTTGATCCGTTCCTAAAGAGCTCGCCAGATACGGCGGGAGAGGCGGCGCGGCGCGAGAGATCGCGACCCTCTTGGCTCGATATTCGTTGATCTTTGCGAGGATCTTTTCGCGCGCGTCGTTACGAAGGCGTATGAGCCGGAAAGAAATGATACATCTTTATATACCAGTCCCACTTGTCGATTCACTCGGACTTTTTTGTTTTGTTTAATTCCTTCTCCAGCTCCGTGTATCGTATACAAAGCGACGCCAATTTTTCAAATAGCAAAACTCGCGCGTGCTGACACGCGCGTTATCTCGAAACGGGGGGGGAGGGGGGGGGGGACGCGGCCGTGAACGCGACTCATCACAACACGACCTCATTCGATATCAACGAGAAACTGGCTTGGATGTATAATCGGGTCAGGTGCGAGTCCATCGTCGCGAGGCGATAATTTCTCACATTGTTTTTTTACAACTTTTTTTTTAGAAATAATTGCCTCTGGTACCTATTGTTTTTCCTAACTCATCCGAGGGAAGTTTGGGCTCGAATTTGCCGCGTGACGCGCCGTCACATTTTTCGTAGCGGCATTGTGAGCTTTTTCTTGTCTTTCGTATTTTTCTTCGCAATATATATATATATATATATATATATATATATATATTTCTAACAGTAATCGATGCCTGTGGAACTTTGAGCTTTTTTTCAACGCGAAGGTTCGAGGTGACATTTTTTTTTCAGTAACGCGTGAATGGACAAGGTTGACAGGCGAGCGGGAGAATAATTTGTTCAGGTGTCTCGAAGTGTTCCCCGAGGCAGAATATTTCAGAGAGCGAAATATCGGCGATTTCGGATAGGTTCAAAAAACTTTGCGCCCGCGGAATATCGAGGGGAAACATACAATTGTTTTACTTACCGGCGGTTTGTTCTCGCCGAGGACGCGTTTGCTTCGTGTTCTTCGGCTCTGCAACAAAACGAATTATTTCAGTGCGAAACGATGTTGATCATTTTTCGCAAATTTTTGCCGATTGCACAGCTGTAGTGCTTTTTTCGCTTCATTTATCGGCCTCTCACTTGCGCGTATACGATCATCGTATCCTCGGGCATTTTTTGGAACTTTTTGTTTAGCAGCGATCTAGTCCAATAAAAGAGCCGAAAACCCAGCACTTTTGGCGTAGAATTAGCATTCTTGACGGAAGCTAGACGGTTGCATACTGAAAGTAACCCCAATGAAAATTTGCCTCTCCACTCCTCCCAACCCTATGAAATGGGGGTTGAAGGATTAAAAATCGCCGGATCTCGATAATTAATAGCCGGATGGAAAAATGTTTCAAACAAAAGTTGTTTGGAATAATAAAATACGTATAAAGTTGTGTAACGTCCAACCCCCTATCTTTGAAAATAGCGTCACAAAAACGATTAGAAAATTTGGGGTTGATGCGTGTGCGAGCGGAGTAGCCACATCGCTGCTTCCTTATCCGGTTCAGTGGTGTTCTCGCGCTTTTGTGCCGCTACTTTCGACGATAGGGGATTGGACGTCCCATAACTTTATACACATTTTCTTATTCCAAACAACTTTTGTTTGAAACATTTTTTCATCGGGCTATTAATTATCGAGATGTAGCAATTTTAAAGTTTTCAACCCCTATTTCTTAGGGTTGGGGCGAGTTGAGGGGAAAAATTTAATTGAGGTTACTTTGAGGATGCAACCATGTAGTTTTAGTAGAAAATTCTAATTCTCCGGGCTGGGTTTTCGTCTCTTTTAGTGGACTCATCGGTAGAGGCAGCTTGAGCTCGGTTCAGACGAGCGAGACAGAGCGATCGCCGTTTACGAGCGCGAGTCAAGGGCGTATCTAAGCGATGATACTTCAAGGTTCGTCGGTGGCGGGGTTCAGAGATAGAACGAGAGAGGGCAAGAGAGGGGGCGAGACGTTTGTCGGAATCGAAAGATTCGCCTATCGTCGTGTAAAAAAAAGAGGTAGAACACGTGAAAAATGATGCTCGATGACGTTTCGTGTTTGCCTTTCGACACCTCGAGCTAACGGAACGTCATCTCGTGGCTTTTGTTTGGATTTCATTCGGGATTGTGAGACGCACGCGCCGTTCGGACATGTTACTCAGGGCCTAATCATTTATGGCGAGAGTGGGCGGGAAAAAGCTCTCGTCAAGGCTCTCTCTCTCTCTCTCTCTCTCTTGCTCTCTCGGAAGTCCTACGCGTTACGACACGCGCGAGAGATAATCCACTTTGTTTCTGGACGATGACAAAAGACAAAGGAGAGCGAGGCAAAGAGAGAGAGAAAACGGGCGAATAAAAATAAGCCAAAGAAACTTGTGACCTTTTCCTCCAGCCACCCCCATCCCACGCCCGATTTCCTCGACAATTCAAAGGGAGAAACCGAGTTTCGAAATGTCAGTTTTCCCATAGGTGCTTTTAACCCTTCGTTGACTCATTTGGTCACGATTTTGACGAACCGGGTCCATTTGACCCGTACTTCATTCGCCTGTCATCAAAATATTCCTTTCGCAGAGCCGTATTTTTAAGGGGCGTAAGAAAGGCCCTTCCGAATCGTTCGTTACATTACAGTGGCGCTTAATAAGCCACAATCAATTATCATGGTCAACGATAAAGTGAAATAAAAAAATTCGCGCAAATTTATGAGATTTAGACATTTTTACATTTTCTCGGAAAAGTCACGGCTCCGAAAATCCTTCGGACACATTTTTCGAAATTTTATCGTTAATTTTTTTTTCTTTAACGGGAGATATACACCTACGAGCCGGAAAAAAGGTCCTTTTTGTGAATTTTTTCAAGGAAAACTATTCGAAATTTCGGATTGGGGTTTTGATTATCTAAAAGTATATACATTCAAAAATATGTTTAATTTTCTTTATTTAAATATATCAAAATATACAAGGATATCGTATGATCCTTGGAGCGTCGTAAAAAAATCGGTACCCAAAATTTCTCGAAAACCAATGAACCGATTGGCTTGAGGTTTTTTGTGGTCATTCTATACACCATTATCTATTACTTGTCATAGGATTTTTTTTCCGTTACTTAGTTTTTGTTTTATAGGCAAAATAATAACTAATTTTTGGCCCAAAAATCACTGTTTATGTTCAAACGTCCGCGATTTTGTCATAAATCGATATTTTCAAAATCGGCTATGACAAGTACTAGATAATGGGGTATAGAACAGTGCTGGGCAAATTGTAATAAAAAATGAACAATTACAAATTACTAAAGGTAATTTGTTATTAAATCGTATTCCATTAAAATTACTTTTAGTAATAATAATTGAGTCGGAGTTCATTGAAATTACTTTCGATAATTGTAATTGAATTAGAGTCCATTGAAATTATTTCCAGTAATTGTAATTGAATTGGAGTTAATTCAAATTACATTGAGTCATTTTAATTAAGTCGAAGGTCATTAAAATTACTTTCAGTGATTGTAATTGAATCAGAAATCATTACAATTATTTTCAGTGATTGTAGTTAAATCAGAAGTTATTAAAATTACTTTCAGTAATAGTAAACCACGCAAGTTGGTTTCATTAGATTTTTTTTGCTTGAGAGAATTCTATGCATCGAAATGAATATCTCGTTTTTTTTTCGTAAAAACGAAGCTTTTTTATACGATATTTTACAAAAATATTGTATAAAAAATAATTTTAGCGAAATTTAAGTTGCGCCATTCGAAAGAGCGGCCTTGAAAATAGTCGACAAGGTACATGAGGAATTTTTTCCCCGACATTTTCATGGTAAATAATAACGTCGAAAAGAAGACTTGTGAAAAGTGTGTTTGTGACGTTAAAGAGTTAATCGTAAGAAAATTGTAATTGATATAAAAACGTAACAATTTTCCCAAGTAATTGTAATGAATAATACAAAAAATACTTTTTTTTTCAGTAATTGTAATTGATAACGGAAAAATTACAATTCTTTCAAGTAATTGCAATTAGCAGCAAAAAATGACAATTTTTTCAAGTAATTTCATTTAGCAACAAAAAAATTACAATTATTTCGAGTAATTGTAGTCGATAATCACAAAATTACAATTGTTTATAATAACTGTAATTGATCAATAAAAATTTCTAATTGTTGCCCGTAATTGTAATTAGTGACTAAATATTGCAGTTATTTACAGTAATTGTAATTTACGGGTAATGAAATTACAAAAGTAATGTCTGCTGCGCAATTCTGGTATAGAATAACCACAAAAAACCTCAAGGCAATCGGTTCATTGGTTTTCGAGAAATTTTGTGTACTGATTTTTTTACGACGCTCCAACGATCATACAATGTACTTGTATATTTTTGATATTTTTAAATAAAGAAAATTAAACATATTTTTGCATGTATATACTTTTAGATAATTAAAACCCCAATCCGAAATTTCAAATAGTTTTCCTTGAAAAAATTCACAAAAATGACCTTTTTTTCCGGCTCCTAGGTGTATATCTGCCCTTAAAAATTCGGTGACCCGACGTTTGTATTTTCGTAGACAGAAATATGGCCCGCGTGCCATCTCCATAAATTGCCACGATATTGGAGTTTGTATCGTTGGAATGCAACGAAAGTCCAGTAGCCTGACCTTTTTGCCAAATTTGAGCTACAAAAAAACATTCAAATGCTTTTTTACGATCCTCGTGAGAAATCTGAAGCCCAAATGTGCTGGATAAGATTCTTAATGCTAAAGAAAATTAGGAAATCCGTTTTCTTGAGCATTTTTCGTTGCGTTTCAACGATGCAAACTTCAACATCGTAAAGTGCCTTACGAATAAGACGATTTGCACAGTCGTATCTTTTCGTTACAAGTTCGTTAACTCGCCCTGAAATTTTACCAGTTTACTGGGATGGATTTTTGCTCGATTATAGGCGAAAATCCGCGAATTGTTAAATATTCGAGTTCGTAAAAGGAATAATTTAACAAGTTGGTTTTTATTGGAAGCAAAATCAGAGATACTCTTCAAACATTTCTCAATATGTCTGCATAATTGTAATTAGGCAAGTACAAAATCGAATCGTTGTAATAAATTACTGAAAACTTTCAACTTCGGGAAAGTGAGAATTTCATTTCAATCTCGTCCGTATCAAAATGACCCAGTGGGTCAACGTAGCTTCGAAAAACGTTGATAAATGAAAAAAAGTGACGAAAGAGCCGCGAGTTACGAAATAAAAACTTGCCGCTCCGCGCTTCTTTTTAATGGATTTTTTTTTCGTTTTTTTCCCTGAGCATTTTTTCTCGGACACGTTGAAAAGAGAAAACGAGTTTCTAAACGCTCGATACGATCGCGTGTATTTATCGTGATTTCTGGGAACCCCCCCCCCCCTCCCACCTCACGTTCTTTGGACGCGGAAAATCTCGCGTGTCTGGAATCGAGCAATCGTACGTACGGGATTTATGTGCAACTGCGATAAGTAAGGTGCGCAACGGCGTTGGCGTAACAGAGAAAAAAAAGTGAGAAAATAACGGGCCAGAGCGAGAAGGAAAGAAGAGAGCGAGCTGAGAGGAAAATTAACGGAGTCGGGGGGTGAGGGAGGGAGGAAAACTTTCACTAGGTCGAAGAAGAGGAGAAAGGGTGAAAAAGAGGGAAAAAGGGGGAAAATTTATTCGGAGAAGTAAGCTACGACGTTTTTCACGTATAGTGAGTGGATGATGCGCACGATAGATGGGTGTAGCTGGACGAAAAATGCCTGCACGCGCGTGTACACGCACGACGTAGTACGCCAAGGTTACGTTTTCCACCACCAGAGGGATCTTCCTCTCTCTTCCTCTCTCGGTCTCTGTCTCCCTCACCCTGTCACTCTCAGTGGCCATCTGACGTCGCGGCAAACCAACACACGTCGCGCTCGTTTTGCCCGGCATTAATTCCGTGCCGTATTTCCACGCACATCGTAATTGCCGCTCGCAAATATACGGACGCGAAGTGGGAATTACACAATTTAAAATGTACGTCATCAACGCTTCCGCGTCGTGTCGTACGGTGACGTATATTTCATCGAAATGATGGCGATTGAAAGCAACAAAACAGACAGCCCTCGAGCGGCTTGACGTGAGGTTAATAATACTCGTAACGTAGGATATAATGGTGGTGCACGATTTCGCCGCTAGGTGAAAAAAATAAATCGCGAAAGCGATGCAGCGAAGCTTATCGTGGAAGTTGGATTTTTCATTCGACTATCGACACTGAGAGAACAATGCATTTCTATGCAGCAGGACTTATTGACTATTGACAAATGGTAAAAGTTGGATATGGCGACATTAATATCTTCTCACAGTTAATGAATCATTCACTTGAGCCTCGGGATTGTCACAAATAAAGATTTGGTAGTAGTTAAGAAATGGGTACTTCAATGGTACATACTCATTCGAACTGTATTATCATATTACAATTTCAACTCGTTTTTCGATTACCGTAAATATCTACTGAGTTAAGGGAGACAAAAGTGATCGAATAAATCATTCTTTTCTAAGAAATACTATAGCTATGACATTTTCTCACGAGAAGGAAAATATTTATTCACGACTCACAAATTTTGTAACAGTTAATGAATATTTTTTAATAAAATGCCAAATTAATGTTTTACTTTACTAGTAGTAGTAGAGTTCATTTCGAGTATGCCCTTTTGAGTGTGTTTACACGAATGCCCTTCCCTTTCCCTTTACAATAGTATTTTTACATCATTGTATTTCTTTACTATAAGTAAACTGTAGTCTCTGTGTACTTGTAAAAAAAAAGGTAAATATTCGGAAGTCGGGCTTCCGCTAGAATCGGGCTAATTTTCTTCAAGGATTCAAGCAAACCCAAACAAACCCAAACAAACGCAAACAAAGTGTGCCTGATTCTAGCAGGAGTCCCACTTCCGAATATTTACCAAAAATAATCCGTATTCTTTAGCTTTCGTCAGGGAAACACTCGAGCCTACTTAAGGATGTTGAGTCCCTATGAAACATGTTAATGTTAATTGTCCAATGAATAGCTTCTTAATCGTCGTGAAATTTGTACACGACCTCCTGAATACTTCATGTAAAAACATACCAAATTTTCAGAATTCTATCATCATTACTTCAACCTCCTTAAGGGTTGAAATAAAAAATGATAAGAAAATTCTGAAAATTTGGTATGTTTTTGTATGAAGTATTGAAGAGGTCGTGTTGAAATTTTACGACGATTAGGAAGCTCGTTATTAAAAAATTAACATTTTGTTAAGAACAATTTTTAAAAGAAATGAAAAAAAATTTATCAATAAACTTCGTTTTGTTTCCGTTGCTTTCAGTATATTGTAGATATTATAAAATTGAGAGGTCAAAAAAAAAAACTTATTGCAAAGTTACATCAGTTTCCATAAAACAACATTTAATTTGTGAATGTTAATTGTTCAATAACGAGCTTCCTAATTGTCGTGAAATTTTTACACGACCTCTGAAATACTTCATACAAAAACATACCAAATTTTCAGAATTTGATCAGCATTTGCGATTTGGGACTCAACAACCTTAATATTGTATTTCAACGTCGTACAAAAGAAAAGAGAATCTCCTCTAACCATCCTGGCGAGTACTATGCGGGTTTTCCCTTAATTTTTTGTGCATTAATATTATTACATCCTGGGAGTATTACTTTGAAGGGAACAAAATATATATTGATGAATAAATAAATATTTTTCGAGAAAAATAAAAAGTCACCTAATTTTTTTATCAAACGGCATCTGTCAAAAAAAATCTCTCCGAGCTCACAAGATCGCAAAATACTCCGATTGAACGATCCTCTAAATAACGTGACGTCCAAGAAGCAAATCGTGGATTGTTCCTACCTTCTTCTTGCGAGGATGCATGTCCTCGAGGTAATCAGGAACGATGCCCTCGTCCAGGGCGCCGTTCGGCGTACCCTCGAACGGCAAGCTGGAAACGATGCACGGATACGGGAGTTGATTGTGCGACGGATGCTGAGCAGGGGTCGGCCATATTGTGCCACTGGCCGGTACGCCGTCCTCGCTGAGCGACGGGCTCGGCGTTCCGGTGCGCCAGGATTCGCCGCTGCTGCTGCTACTGGACGCGCCACCCGCGCCCGGTGACGGGGCCGAGGTTCCCTGATCGCCCCAGGCACCTTTGAACATTGACGAGACGAAAAAAAAAAAACGAAAAAATGAAAATATATGCCGGTGAATCGGCCCCTTTTGTACTTTTATGACAAGGTGACTTTTATGGCGAGCGATACTTTTGTGACGCGCAGCCGCGGATCTACGATTTTTCCGAACCGGGGCAGAAACTTGACATTTGGGGCCCTCCGCTCCAGCATGGGAGATTAAGGGGTTACCCCCACTTGCGATTTTGAAAAAATCGATTTTTTTTATTGCATTTTTTTGAAGTATAAGTATCTGAGAATATGTCCTGAAAATTTCAAGTCGATCCGAACAAAATTGACTGACAAGGAACATCCCTCAGGTGGCACCCTTCGATTTTGTTGAAATTTGGATATGTTATAAAGCACCGAAAAGTAAGCGATACGTATTTTTTTTATCGGCGGAAAAACAGTTTTAAGGGGTGAAACGCGCCCTCGAAAATCGGGGTGTTTTTCGTTTTTCGTCGATAATGGTATCGTTCTCATCTCCAATGTATAGTACATGAAAAAATAAACATTGTTGCAATTTGAATTTTTTTTATATCTCATACCGTTAAAACGTTATCGACGAAAAACGAAAAAACATCCCCATTTTCGAGGGTGCGTTTCACCCCTCAAAACCGTTTTTCCGCCGATAAAAAAAAATACATGTCTCAAAATTTTTGATGCTCTATCACATATATAAGTTTCAACAAAATCGGAGGCGAACACCTGAGGGATGTTCCTTGTGAGATATGAGCGTTGAAAGAGAAGAATCCGTTCTTCGTGTAAACTGAAATTGAAACTTTAAACGCGTTTTTCTCAAAATGGCATTTCTGAAGTCGGTGACCAAAACTACTCGAACACTAATGAACCGATCTTCTTGAAATTTTGCAGGCTTATTTAATACATGAAAATGTAGTCTTTAATCGTTCGATTTTTTTCATTAAAATCGAACCATCAACTTTGGCCGTCCGCCATTTTGTGAAAAATGAATATTTTTTAAAATCCTTCGATTAAAGACTAGTTTATACTTATATTTGACTAAATCCATCCGCATTTTTTTTCTCAGATGATCCACTTCGCCGCAATGTTGGTCACCGCAAACCGTGTATATAAAAACATTATTTCATTGACGGCCATTTGCCACTAAACAATGTAATATTTTTCAATAAAAAAATTACTGAAAGTTCTTCAAGATGTGTTCTTTAAGATGGTATATTGATCGATTAAAAAAGTTTTGTAGTTTTCTTTGAAAAAATTCATGAAAAAGGCCTTTTTTTGCGCTACAAGTGGGGGTAACGCGTTAATGATAACACTCCATAAATTGTTGTTTGCATATTTTGTGGCGGCTTCAATTCAAATTAATTTCGAAACAAAGCTGGGTTATGTTCGCCAAACGCATCAGCTGTTACTCGCGACGTTGCTAAGTATGTGGGTGCTATTTCGTCGTTCTGACCATTTTCAACCGGAAATTGAATCTTTCTTGTAATGTAGTGCTTTAAATACACGGTGAAGATTGATTTTCTTATTTTTCACCATATCTATTATATCTAATCTATCGAATTTCGGTTTTCCAACGGGTTTGGTTGGATACGTGAGCAGAAAAATCACGATCAGCGCACTTCCGGTTGACCGTCTCCATAAGACGACGTTCTTCGGTAACTCAAAGTGCTCGACTTTGCTGTTTTATTGCGAAAAAACTAAACGGTCAAAATAGCTCAAATTTTGGCAATAGGCGCATAAAGTATTCGTGAAAATCATATAAAAATTTGAAATCCGAAAGTTGGATTCATAGTAATGATCGTACCTCCTTAATGATTTTAAAAAAAATCGCAAAACTAAGGTACTGGGTGGAATTTTTTGTTATCGGGAGAATAAGAAACCTTGAATACATTTGCGCTTTTTATTACCTATTTGCCAATAACTTTTCCTTAGGTGTGACATTAAGCGGGTATTCTTCTTTGAAAACTTGAAAAAATCGTATTTTTTTGCATATTGTTATAGCGTGGACTTTCAAAAATATTTTAACACCAACCGGACCGAAACTGCTTTACGAAACTGTGCAGGTCCGTCTCAATATCTATTTGACCGATTCACTTCAAATTCGGACCGAGGATACTTTATAATATTTTCTATCGAATTAGCCAATGATTTTTTTTATGTTCTATTATAGACCTATTTTATGTTCTATTATAGACTTTTTTAGGACCTTTTTTATGTTCTATTATAGAACAATCGACCTATTTTATGGTCTATTTTTTAACAACAAATATTTAGTCGTTTTTTCGTTAGCAAATCAAACTTGTATTTTTTCCAAAACCGGCAATTTGCGTAATTTACAAAATTGTAAAAAGAATCCGATTATACGAAAGTTTCATTCATATATCAAAGTATATCATTTTGGTTTTTCATTCAGATCACTTTCAAATCCATCTATACTGCCGATTAAAAAAAAATACGATCTATTTTAATCAAATAGGTTTTTCCTTCTCCTACGGCCTACTACGATCTTATTTCTTTCAAATATATATTTTTATTTGTTCCACCTAGTCTTGTTAAATATTAAATATATTCAAATTAAATAAATGAAGATTCGATTCGAATAAATCTTTATTTGCTCACAATATAGACTACAAATCCAAGTGTACTATATATGCAAAGAATAGTTCATAGATCCGAAATAAAACGAAATACTTAATGCAGAGTTTTCTATCACAATGATTTTGTGGTAGAAGAAAATATTTCGCCTATACACCGACAGGCTATGCAGCAACGGTGGCACTTTAATTAAATAAAAATAACTCCATTGTTTACCAATATTTTTCAATAAAAAAAACTCAGAGTCGTCTAGACTGTGTATTTATTGTGTATTAAGTTCCGATCTCATCATCCAAATATTGCCATTAGGAAAAAAATATTGAAGAACGACCAGATATTTGGGTCCTATGCTTATGCAGATCCGTTCAATTTATCACAATTAATGAAAAAACCTATCGCTGTTTTCTTTTAAAGGACTGTTGAATATTATTCCACTTAAAAAAAAGTGGCAGTCTCTTGTCATTTTTCGTCATGGCATAATATATTTAACGCAATCTAATAGATATCCAATAAATTGGTATTTCTTTTTTTTGGTTTTATAAAGGTAGTTTATTTCGTTGTTTTATCGTTATACATCTTCAAGTAATAAACATCCTTATCTAACTTACTCGCTAATATTTCGCTCTCTGGTTTCTCGTTTTGTGACGCGTCTTCCAAGATGGCTTTCTTTATAAAACAATATTTATTTTCGATTATTATATGATCTTTTTTGGTATTTTGTCGTAATTACTCTTTTTTGTTGTCGTGTGTTTAACGGTATGGAAAAAATATAATAATTTGTACAAAAAACCATTGATTCTGTAGCTTGATAGATTCGTATTTCTCAATGCTCTTTGGCGATCGATTAGCGTTGTTCGCGGACCGATAATTGTCCGAGGTCGAGGCAGTTTGAGAGTAATAACCGAGTAATGAGTGCAAGTTTAATGTTTAATTGACGTGGCACAAAATTTTGGCGAATTTGCGTTAAAATGTTAAACGGGATGTTCGCGTTAATGGAGGCTGTTGTGTGCGCTTTAAAAAGCTTATTTCTCGGGTGCTCGGGTGAAGGAGCGAGAGAAAGAGAGGAGAGGAATTATTATAGTCGAGCGTAAATGTGTATACGTGCCTCGGTGTTATATAGCCCGAGATTGAAACGGGGCAGCTCGTTGCTCCCTAAGAAGCGAAAGTCTACCATATATATAATAATACGTCCCGCACGATCTATATATCTTTCTTTCCCAAGTCGAGAGAGAGAGAGAGAGCAAGTTTTGCAACCCAGCTTCTCGTGCTCTCACTGCATTTCTACTTTCGATTAGGATTCGACGAGTGTGCTACTGAAATCTTCAAAATTGTTTTTCTCTACTGTCCAAAGTTTGCCGCGACATTTATTTATCGATTTTCTGCCAAAGCGAACGCGCCGGGTAATACCCGATCGTACAAAATGCAAAGGTCTATCGCATTGCCCACTTAAGGATGTATGGCCCGCGTACATTCCCTACCAAAAGTGAGCTTCGGTGAGAATTTTGGGCACTATGCGATAGCAGTAAAATCTGAGAACAATCAACCGTATTGAAGATGCTGAAAACATTGGTTTTGAATAATAAGAACGCCAACAATTTATAAACAAATGGTTTAACCAAAAATTTGTTCAAAAAATTTCCGGCAAACTTGATTTTTTGTGACATTAAATGAATTATGATATTCTTCAGAATAGATATGATTTTTTGAAGAATTTTCTCTCCATTTCGAAAATCCCGTTTTTAGAGTTTTTCAGAGGCTGTACCTATGACACTGTTCGTTCAATACCCTGGACACTTCTTGGATTTAATATGGAATATTGCTCCGAAATATATTGAAAATTTGGAATTGTTCATCCATTTTTTTAAATTAAAAAAATTACAATGAAAATAGAGAAAGGAAATTCTAAAAAAATTCATACCTATTCAGAAAAATCTACGAATTCATTTTATAATATAAAAAAAGTAGTTCACCGGACATTTATTGGCAATTTTTTTTTTCCAACAATTTACTTATAACTTTTTTGCTTCATTACTACCGGAAATTAATGTTTTCAGCATCTTCAATGTGGTTGATTAAAAAAATTTCAATTTCATCGCAAAGTACTGAAAATTCTCGCCGAAACTCACTTTTTGTAGGAAATGTACGGGGGCAATACATTTTTAAGGGCTTATGCCTAGTTGTTAAAGGCGAAAAATCACTTTTTCCAAAACCAATATATTTCGACGGTATATCATCTTATGGATGTTCACTAAAATTTCAAGGTGACCGGAGCAAAATTGACAGATCTATAGGCTGTTATGTTGACGCCCGTTGGACAGTTAGGAGCGTCGTTTGAAACTTTGAACGCTTTTTCTTCTCGAAAGTACGTTTTCCAAGTCCGTGAGCGAAATACCTTAAAAAAAGTGCTGCATCGAACTTTCTGAAATTTTTAGGGTCTTTTCTAGATGTAAAAATAAAATATTTTATCGGAGGATTTTTTTTTCGATGTATACTTTCGATTTGATAATCGAAAAATTTCTTTTCTTTCCGCAAAAGTCAGAACTCTCGCTTTAAACACGCGTCATTTTTTTTGAATTTGATATTTCGGAAATGCCTTCGATTAATCATAGGATGAAATAATATACTAACGAAATTTGTTTAATTTTTTAATATTAGATAACCTGGTTCAGAATGACATCGAGAGAAATTATTATCACACGTTTAGACCCAGTTTTAGGATTTTTATTAAAAAAATCTCGATTCTTTTACGGTAAATTCAATACAGTCGATATGTTAACGGATTTATGTAAATTAAATATTATATGCTCAAATTTTGGGCGCCCCAAACTTTTACTTATCGTAAATATATTTACTAAATATAAATAAATTCATAAATTTATATGCTCAGTGTAAACAAATATAAATAAAAAAATTAATATATATTTATTTATAGTGACTTGGTAAAAAACATTATGTTCTAGTTTTTAGTACATTAAATAAAAGGTCGTTTTTAAAAATATTTGCTTTACATATAAATTATATTGTACGTTTTAGTCTTTAATTGATTTTACTAGTTAGTTGTTACTAGTAGTTTACTACTTTACAAGGTTGTACGTTAGGAACATGAAATGCTTGTAACAAAAAACAAAGAGTGTAATTGGGATTGAACTTACGACGCAATTGCTGCATATAAACTTTTCACATACAAACACAGTCGGTTACGAATTTGTTTGTACGTGTCAGAGAGATTTAATATAGATGATTAGAGATCGCTAATTTTACATGAAAAGTTGATCACTTTATGGATATTTTTTTAAAAGTTGAATCATGCATTGGCACCTCTTAGATGCATGTTTGCAAAATTCCAGAGCTCTAAGTACTCGAGAAGTGGGTGAAATATCGATTTTCCGTTTTGTATCTCACATCAAGTGGTTAAGGCGTTATGCCTAGTTGGAAATTTCAAAAAATCGATTTTTTTAAATTGCATTTTCGGAATGTACATATTTTTAAGTACATTTACAGAAAATTTCAAATATTGCAAATATTGCAAATATTGCAAAATGCAAATATTCTTGGAAATACACGCATATTCGTAAGGACGCTCGGAGCGTTACAAAGCGACTTTTGAAACGTTGAACGCGTTTTTCTCAAAACAGTGTTTTCAAAGTCGGTGAGCACGATTTCTCAAAAACGACTGAACCGATCGGTCTGCAATTTTAACACAACCTTCTCAGACATATTCGTCGGGTATTGATCGAAGAAATAAGATTTTCGATAACTATTTCTATTTACTTAAACAATTATTCGCGAGAATTATGGTCGAAAATCCAAAAATTTTCCTTACATGGCCGCCATTTTGTCAAAAATCAAAATTTCGACTATTCCTTCGATCAATACCTAGATTCATCTATCCACTGATAGAATCTTTTTGTTTTTTTTTTTAAATTTGAGATAACCCAAACCGGGGATATCGTGTTCACCGCCAGACGTCTTTTTTTGGAGGATCTCCATAAGATCATCGACAGGAGCAGTGCAGATCAATATTTTTTAACATAAAAAAATTCCTATTCGAAGTTAAAAGATACCACTACATGTCTTAATACTTTTTTTATTTATAAAACAAAATCCCAAAAAAAAATCGCAAAAAACGACTTTTTTGGCATTGCACCTAGGTATAACCCCTTAAATAAAAGCTTGTAAAAGTGACAGAATTATCGAGGCTGTAAGTGCGCGAGATCTCCACGTTCGGAGTTCGCGCGATGTATACAGAGGAAAACTATTAAGGCGGCGACAAAGAACAAAGTACGTTCATTGTTGGGCTGTACGTGTGACACTGCAACGCTAGACGCAATGATCCAAAGACCGCTGTCTATGTTTTTTTTTCCTGACGTTTCGCAAATTCTCGTAAATTATAAAACAGCGGTGTTGTACCGTTATTTGAAGAAAAAAAAATCAAAATCCTCACAAACAAGCCTAAATTGTAGTTGTCGAAGTGCCGTCATTACCGTCATTGCAAGAAACGACTTTTCTTTTTTGGTGTTTTTAAGCACGATTTTCCTAGCGCAGCACTGAGACCGCGAGGATTGCGTTCGCATTCTCGGCCATGGGCATCTCTCGCCCAAGTGCCCCAACGGCCCGTTACAGGATATTGAAGATACTCCAGACGGAATCGCGTAGCGGCGTTACCGATATTATAATAGTGTAACGCGTATAGCGGGAATCAATCCAAGCGGAACACAACATTTTTGCAACCTCCAATCGCGTTCTAAGACGCTCGTACGTTGTTTTCAAGCGGACTCGTTTTCTAGCCACGCAGCACTTTGTTTAAATAATGATGACGTCATTGATAATCAATATTTTTTTATAAAAAAAAACATATAACTTGGCAAGACTGTGGATTAAATGTGTGTAAAATCCCGACCTCGTTAGCTCGATACTTTCGTCGGAAAAAAATATTGAAAATCGACCTGTTTTTTGAGCTCTCGGAACTTTGCTTAAATAATAACTTCATTGTTTATAAATATATTTATAAATTTAAAAATGCTTAAATTTAGCAAGACTATGTATTAATTATGTGTAAAATCCCGACCTCGTCGTCCCAAAACTTTCGTCAGAAAAAAATATTAAAGATCGATCTTTTTTTTAAAGCCTCAGGACTTTGTTTAAATAAAAACATCGTCGTTTATGAATATTGGTCAATAAAAAAAATCCTCAAACTTGGCAAGACTATGTACTAATTGCGCGTAAAATCCCGACCTCGTCATCCGGATACTTTCGTCAGAAAAAAAGATTGAAAATCGACCTGTTTTTTTAGCTCTCAGTAAGTAAGTAAGTAGTTTTATTCAGTGTTCTTATGTTTCCATTTGGTTACAGTTTGTGTTTGGCTTTTTTTTTATCAAACATGTGTGCTGAGATCCTCAGTGATTAACAATTATTTGTTTTACGACTATTTGGTATTGTTTAAATTTGTATATTTGTGTTTTCGGTTACGTGATTATTTAAGTAGCTCTCAGAACTTTGCTTAAATAATAACTTCATTGTTTATAAATATATGTACAAATAAAAAAATCCTCATACTTGGCAAGACTATGTATTAAATGTGTGTAAAATCCCGACCTCGTCATTCCAATACTTTCGTACGAAAAAATATTAAAGATCGATTTTTTTTAAAGCCTCAGGACTTTGTGTAAATAAAAACTTCGTTGTTTATGAATATTGGTAAATAAAAAAAATCCTCAAACTTGGCAAGACTATGTATTAATTACGCGTAGAATCCCGACCTCGTTATTCCGATACTTTCGTCAGAAAAAAACATTGAAAATCGACCTGTTTTTTTAGCTTTCAGAACTTTGCTTAAATACTAACTTCATTGTTTATAAATATATGTATGAATAAAAAAATCCCTAAACTTGGCAAAACTATGTATCAGTTGTGTGTCAAATCCCGATCTTGTCATCCCAATACTTTCACCAGAAAAAAATATTGAAAATCGATCTTTTTTTAAGCCTTCAGGACTTTGTTTAAATAAATACTTCGTCGTTTATGAATATTTGTCAATAAAAAAAATCCTCTAACTTGGCAAGACTATGCATTAATTACGCGTAAAATCCCGACCTCGTCATCCCAATATTTTCGTCAGAAAAAATGATTGAAAATCGATCTTTTGTTGTAGGCCTCAGGACTTTGGTTAAATAATGACTTTATTGTTTATGAATATTTTTCGATTAAAAAAAAACCTCGAACTAGGAAAGACTTGGTATTCATGTGTGTAAAATCCCGACCTCGGCATCCTGATACTTTCGTCAGAAAAAATGATTGAAAATCGACTTTATCGTCAGACTCCTGAACTGAAGTACGAAGCGCGCGTGGGACGAATTTGAGATGAGATTGCGCGTTACTGACCGTAATTTTGCTGGAAGTAGAAGGGTACTCCGTGAGGACTGTGTGGCGAGCAGGAGAGGGACATGAGAACCAGAGCAGCCGCGCACTCGTCCATGCAGTCGCCCTTATCGTTCAAACCGTTGCAACCCTTGCGTCCGCAGCGATGGGGTATTCCCATTACTTCGCCATATCCGGAATTTCCGTTTCCGCTACCACTACTGTTACCGCCGCTCCCATTTCCGCTGTAAGATCTCTCGTAATCCGAGCTCGTGCTCTGCCTTCGTTTTCTCGAGCTGAAATCAAAATTATGACAAATATTTTTGAAAATCTACAAATAAAGTAATTTCTTTACTTTACGTTATTCGTTTTACTTTACAAGTACTTTACGAGTAAAGTAATTTTAAAGTAAGTGAAGTTGAATGAAGGCTTTTTGTAGCTGACGTTGATACAAAAATCATTATACTACGGAAACATTTTGGATGTCACGAATAGTTGAAATTGGGCTTGGAAGAAAAATAAGTGGGTCTCGTACGAACGCAGTGTGACGTTTTTACCTTCGGTCAATGGTAATTCGACTTTAAAAGGGTCGCACCCAAAATCGCGCATAGAAGTTTCAAAACCAAATGATTATTTGCATTTGAATCCGCCATTTTGGATTTTCGAAATATGGCATTGAATTAAAATTAAGCAATTGAAAAATTACTAAATTTCAATTATCACTGTACTAACCCCTTATTTTTTTTTAATCCATCGGTATCGCGAGCCTAAACAATTCCGGTCGAATAATAACTGGGCGACTTTGCGGAGCTTATAAGGATGTATTGCTCGTACAATCCCTACCAAAAGTGAGTTTCGGTGAGAATTTTGAGCAGTTTGCGATAACATTAAAGTCTGAAAAAAATCAACCGTACTGAGGATGCTAAGAACATTGGTTTTGAATAATAAGAATGCCAAAAAATTAAAAATAAATTGTTTAAACAAAAATTTGTTAAAAAATCGCCGGTAACCTTGATTTTTTGTGACATTAAATTAATTATGATATTCTTCAGAAAACATATGATTTTTTGAAGAATTTTCTCTCCATTTTGAAAATCCCGTTTTTCGAATTTTTTAGAAGCTGTACCTATGACACTGTTCGTTCAATACCATGAGACACTCCTCGGATTTAATATGGAACATTGCTCCGGAAACATATTGGAAATTTGTGACTCTTCATCCATTAAAAAAAAGTTAAAAACATTAAAATGAAAATAGAATGAAGATTCTAAAACCATTCATACCTATTCAGAAAAATCTATGAATTCATTTTATGATATAAAAAAAGTGGTTCACCAGACATTTGTTGAACAATTTTGTGGTCACCTATCTATTTATAACGTTTTTGCATTATTATAACCGGAAATTACTGTTCTTAGCATCTTCAACGTGGTTGATTTGTTTTAAATTGCGATCTCATAGCAAAGTACTCAAAATTCTCGCCAAAACTCACTTTTGGTAGGGAATGTACGGGCATGCATCCTTAAGGGTCTTGAGCTCGCTCTCATAACGCATCCTTAAGAGTCTCCAGTAAAAAAAGTGTGATCGGACAAAGCTCCCAGGCTCGGACCTCAATAAATTTGAGGAAAATGAAGCCCAATCAAATTACTAACTCTACTTCCAGTGAACTAATGCGACCGACGGGATTCGATATCCCCATTTTTTTACCGCACTCGCGCACGCGAATCTCGCGACTTTGTTTACGCGTAAACGCGTCACCTACGCCTGAAAACGTTAGGTCCGTGATACAAGCACATTTGATGGTCAAAACATCGCCACAAAGGTTCTTCTACGAAAATAATTACTCCCCAACCCCCTGGTAATGGCGTCGAACAATGGGGGGGGGGGGGGGAATGTCGGTATTCTCTTTGAGTGCTTTGAGGACACTTGGCAAGAAAGTAGAGGATAAAAACAAAAAGCTCAAAGCAGAAGAAGAGAATTGAAGGCGGTTTGAGGGAATGCGTCGACATTGTTAGGGAATTTACCGCGGCTGATTGGTGTGGTTCTTTTCTCTCTTTCTTTCTCTCTCTCTGGCTCGGCTCGTTGAAGCATCCGCGGGTAAATGCTACTTCCAGCTGGTGAGGGCCGCCACGGAGAATTAACGTTACAACTACTAGAAAGACCAAGAGAGAGAGAGAGAGAGAGAGAGAGTGAGCTAGAAAGAGAGAGTAGATCTTTATGGTTTCACGGAAGACGATTATTCGTCGCTGCTTCTGCCTTTCCATCGTTCATATACCTATGTACACGAGGTTTCCATGGCGTTTCAGCGTTAAATAGATTAGCAAAAAATATACACGTGGTAGTGTGTACAGTATGAGCAATTCTCCCACTCTCTCGCTCCCCCCCCTCTCTCTCTCACTCTCTCTCTCTCTCTCTCCCTCTCTCTCTCTCTCTCTCTCTCTCTCTCTCTCTCTCTCTCTCTCTCTCTCTCTCTCTCTCTTTTACAGGCGGGAGATCGCGTGTTTCGTATCGTGAGCGAAAAACGCGAATGTGCGAAGGGAGTAAAGAGCTATAAAACGATGGATGTTAGAAGACCAGCTGACAAAAAGGGAGGGTCATAGAGATCCGGGAAAAGAGACCGAGCGAGCGAGAGAGGGAGAGAGAGAGAGTGAGAGAGAGAGAGAACGTGAGCGCGCATCGACGGAAATGCAGCGTATCGCTGTATATCAGTGCTAAAAGTTGGGTCCGTTCACCCTTGGACGTGCAATGTTTGCTTGAATAATTGAGCGTAAGCAGAACACGCTATACCAGACATATATATGAAACACACACACACACGGGCGAAGATGCTTCATAATGTAGCAGTGGCACATCGAAATGACCGGCTGACAAAACTTGCTGTTCTTTTGTACCCCTCCCGCTCGTTTCGCGCAGGCCGAAGTTTTATTGCCCCGCGCGATGCAAATGATACGGGAGAGACGACAACCACGATCACGATGCTCAGGTTGATGAGGGACGGCACCAGGTCGTTCAGAGATCCACGTGCAACAAAGCGTGTGCACATTGATCGTGACTTCGGAGGAATATACAAATTTTTTTTTCTTGCGTCATGATCTCTTCGGACTCTTTTTCCTCAAACCTCTTATTCTCTCTCTCTCCCTCTCTCTCTCTCTCTCTCTCTCTCTCTCTCTCCTCTCTCTCTCTCTTCGTCTGCAAAACGTAAAGCATAATTCGACTCGTTCGGCGTCGAGCATATGGCAGATGCATGTAAAATTTTCCACATTTTATTTCCGCTCTTCTCTTTTTACTTCCGAAAATAATTATTTTTCAATAACCGCCATGAGCTAAATTTCACTCACGAGTATGAGCGAAATTTAAAGGGTTCGCAATAGCTACGTAATGCCGAGAAGGAAACAAAAACAATGACGTCGTTGCACAGGTATTAGTTTTCACAATTTTTATCGAGCCTAACCGTGCAAGGACGAGTTTGCGCGCACACGAACACGCACACGCGCACGCACGCACGCACGCACGCACGCACACCACTCAAGAATTCGCTTCTTTTTTCCGTTCGTTGAGTTTATAGGGGGATATACCGTTAAGAGAGAAGCGCGTCCGAACGTCGTACCGAGCCATATCAAGAGAGCTCGAAGAACTCTGTTCATAGCTCGGGCGTTTCTCTCTCTCTCTCTCTCTCTCTCTCTCTCTCTATATATATAAATATAGAAAGACTATATATATATGCACGCAGGATATTGTCAAAATGAATATTCAATGCAAAAAAACGTCACACGGTTTCTACATTTTTTCGATCTTTGCACATATATATGTGCATATTTTGTGTGTGTGTGTGTGTGTGTGTGTGTGTGTGTGTGTGTGTGTGTGTGTGTGTGTGTGCGTGTGTGTGTGTGTGTGTGTAGACAGCGATGTGTTAGATACCAAACTCGGCCCAACCGGAAATGAAATCAATGAGCAAATAAAATAATTAATAAACAATGACCGATTAAAGAAGTCTATGGCGCGATTCAATACGCGAAGACTTTGCTCTATATAGTTCTTTTCTATATTTTTTCTATTTTCTACCTACTATATATCTCCATAGCCTATTTGGAAAAACTATAAATATATATGAGGTATTCCACGTGAATCCGGCGGGCTGTTTCCCTGACCCCTGCCAATTCGATTAATTTTTTTAACTGATTCCATTGACTCCAAAAGGCACCCTGAACTTTTTTTTACATTTTTCGAAACAACCCTTAGTCAAAAAAAAAAAAATTCCAAAAAAACGACCCAATTTAAGAATCTGAAAAAATTCCCATAAATGCATGATTATATGTAAAAATTTTCAAGCTATCTTCCGCAGTGGGAGTATGATTTTTTCATTAGCAGTCAAAAAGTTCTGGTATTAATTTCAATTGAAACCGTATTTAGCACAGAAAAAATCATACTTTCACTGCGGGTCATAGCTTGAAAATTTTTACATATAATCACGCACTTTTCGGATTTTTTTCCGATTTGTAAATCGGAGCGTTTTTTCTTTCGAAAAAAAACAATTTTGACGAAGGGTTGTTTCGAAAAATGTTAAAAAAATGCAGGGTGTCTTTTAGAGTCAATGGTATCAAATAAAAAAAAATAAATCGGATCGGAATGGAGTACCTCATATATATAGTTTTAATCTTTATATTTTCTTTGAGGTATATAGATATCGTTTTTTTCTATTAATGGACCCTTTTAGTGGACAATAATCTTTGTGTGTTGAATCGCGCCAAAGATTTCGTCAATCGGTCATTGTTTTCGGTTATTCCTATTGTTTATTGTTTCCATTTCGGCCTCGTTTGGCATGTAACGAATCTCCGTGATCGAGAAAGATCGAGAAAACGTAGAAACCGCGTGACATTTCTTTTTGGTTCCTGAATATTTATTTGGACAATGTTCCGCGTGAAAGCGCGTGATAACGCAAGCCGGAGAACTATTAAATTTACGTTGCGAACGGTATGTGGTAATACGCGAGTCTGTATGTGTGCAAACATACGTCGAAGTGGAAGGGGAAGCTTTGTCCTCAAGGCCGTCGCGCTTTCAGTCACCGCATATGTACGCGCTCCGTTGGCCATGTCACTCTCGTCTTACTCCAGATACGAGAGTTTCCCTCTCTCTTTTCCTTCCTCGCTAATACTCTCTCTCTCTCTCTCTCTCTCTCTCTCTCTCTCTCTCTCTCTCTCTCTCTCTCTCTCTCTTCCTCAGCTTAGCGTTCGCACACAGATAAACATGTTTCATACAGTCTTTGGAGATAGAAGAAAAAAAAAGAGTCAAGAGTAGCAAACCGACTCGTGTCAACCTTTTTCCTGTTATTCTTTATATTCCATTCTGCTATTCCGCGTTGTAACGGAACTCCACGGGAACAAGTAGTGCGTAGCCGACCCATAGATTCGAAGGGAGAAAAAGAAAACAGAAACAGCTGTTTCTTTCTTTGCTATCGGGAAATGGGTCACTGTCTTCGACATTCGGCGGTAATTCTTCGGATAAGTGACTTTTCCGAAAAATGAGCGTAAACATTTTTTTGTCGCTATTATCTCATTTATTGGGTTACAAATGATGATATTCAGTCGGGGGAAGCTGATATTTCCCATTAATACATTTTTTTACGAGCAAAAAATAATTACAGTAAAAAATTACGAGCAAACCCAAACAAACTTGAATAAAACCCAATATAGGTGTCGAAATGTTCCAAAATGCCCTATTTTATCACATTTTTTTGCAAACGTCAAAACCTCACAACTTTTTCGGGTGGCGGGTGAATTTCAGCCTCCCCCGACTGAATATCATTTATAACCCAATAAATGAGAAAATAGCAACAAAAAAAATGTTAGGCTTATTTTTCGGAAAAGTCACTAAAGTCACTTATCTAAAGAAGCCATTTGGCATTCGGCGATTTTGTTCGTTGGCTTTTAATTGCCTTTTTTTACTCTCGAGCCAACAATTTCGAGAAATCGTCGGATTTTATTTTTTGTCCCTCGCAATTCCGGGCAAATTGTACGTTTGGAAAGAATCGAGGTAAGAAAACTGGTAGATTGTTCGGTAGTTTTGTTTCTCTTTCGTGTCTGTGCGCCCGTTCGTTCGAATTTAATGATGAATCAATAAAAGAAATCCGGCGAAACAACCTCGTAGCTGAGGCACTTCCTTTCACTCTTGATTTTCCGTAATATTCATTGAAAAAGTGTTCAAAATCGATAATCCGGTGAATTCGAGAGATTTTGCGTTATTTTACGGTCGTTATTGTTGTTTTTTTTCCTTCCAAGTCGACGGATGTGCAGCGTTAAAGTGTCGAAAGCGAAACGTCCTCGTGCTCGGATTATTATCCGCCTTTCAGATTCCTCAGCTGGTGGAAGAGCGCGATTCGGAGGCATTTCGAAAGTCGAGTTGCGCTCCGAGACCTTCCGGGTATTTAACATCGCCGGCCGACGTTCAATGCCTCGATCCCCCCCCCCCTCCCTCTTACTCTCCCTACCGTAAAGACAGTTGAGGAAAAAGATCGCACTGACGAAAGAGTCTCTCTGGACTCCGATCACGAAAAGGGAGATCCAGATCGACACTGAGACAGATAAAAAGAAAGAGAAAGAGAGGCGAGAGAGAGAGCGAGAGCTTCCTTCTCTTTCCCTCGCAATAAGTCTATCCCACCGATTGCGAAGGTTGCCAAGAGATAATTTGCACGTGAGTCTTCGCACTTTTTACGTACAAGTTGCAAAAAGGCCGAGAGGTCGCACGCACGAGCGTTTAAATAATGATCAAATAAAACGAAAGAAAAAAACGAAAAGAAAAATTGGACCGTGAGAAATCGTGAGAGATTTTCGTAAACGACCGTTATAACCAGATCTTACCTGTATCTACATAACTATAGAATGTGCGCGATGTATTATTAAAGACTTTTGGGTTGTATCCGTGCGTACCATCGATAATTGCAGCACATACATGCATATATATATATATATATATATATATATATATATATATACAGGGTGGACGATTTCGCGTGACCATCC
>OX632365.1:16034848-16039848 GCA_951751655.1 Ophion costatus | reverse complement strand
ATTATAACAATCCAGTCGAATTTCAACGGATTGGAGTTTCGTGACAAATATTTGAGCAGTGCCTGGGCAAAAGACCAGAAGAAAACGATGGGACGTTAAGGGGACGAGACGAAAGATTTTTCGTCCCTCCGTTGGTGAAAAATCGCGTCGATGGCAAAAACTCGAGGGGTCAGGACGCTTGACCCGATTTTCCAGGCTATCCGGGTTACCCGGTCCTTCGGGTGGGTGGGTCACCCCAGCGACGCCTTTCTCGTCGCAACAATCCACCACCACGACGACGGTACAACGCAACATGCGCATATCCACAGATACGCGCACACGCGCGCGCACCTAGCCAAACATACGTATATAGCTCGTGATGGAGAATAATATTCCCGCAATTCTCTTGGCACGCGGGGTGGGGATGACGTTGAAAAACGCGCGAGCTGGAAACTTTGGAGAAAAAACGAGAGCCTCGAGATATCGTCTTTGGCGTTGGGCTGATGGCTTTGGACCGTGAGAAAATAGCATGCACCGAGAGAGTCGGACGAAAAAGTGGCCGAGGAAGATAGATAGATAGAGAGAGAAAGAGAGAGAGAGAGAGACGCGTTTACTTCGAGAGATGACTTTTTTTTTTATATATATCACTCACCCTGCTTATAGTGAAGTCAAGTTTTCCACGGTATAGTTTCAAGCGTGACTTGGAAAATCAGGAACCATTAACCCAATTTTCCTCCATTCGCATCCGGTTTCTTTCAAACGCTCTCCCCCTCGCCATGTCTCTCTCCCTCTCTCTCTTCCTCATTGTATTTCTATTGAACGAGTAAAACTGACTCACCGTTCACTTTACGCGCTTACGGTACATCCGGGCCGTTGCCTCACTCGTAAAAACGGTTCGATACTACGGAGGCGAGATGAAAGAGAAAAAAAAGACGAAAAAAACAGCATAATTCGTTTTCGCCATGGCGCGATTGTCACACGCGCTACGTTTGCGGGCTGATAAGCACTAGAGGCGATAAGAGAGTGGATCGCGTAGTCGAAACTCTATAAACGTACCTGGGTATACTCGCGTGTCCCAAATCCCGCGTTTCGTTGTGAATCATACCCAATTAACCCTTCCTCGACCCACTGTAAACATTTTTGTACATTTTGCGAAAAAAGAAATGTATTCTTCGTTGCAGATCACTCTAGTCGCCAGAACCACCTACACCGTGCAGCAGCGGCGGCTCTTTGTTCGTACAATACTACCATCATTCTTCAATACTTTTCAACAAAAAACGAAACTCCAACTTGCCAAGACCATATACTATGGTGGGCAAAAATCCAAACTCGTCATTCCAGTACTCGCATCGGGAAAAAAATATTGAAAACCGACCTTTCGTTAGGGCCCCAGTCTCGTGCAGACTCTTTAAGGACAGGCAGACATGAACTGTTCGCGTGTGTTAGATTTAAAAAAAAAGAGGAAAGACTGTGGTCTACGTATCGCGACACTTGACTTGCCGCTTGAATAATCCTTCAATTTTTTTTCTTCAAACGCTCACTTCAATCGCAAATTTAAATACATTTCAATAAATTACAATTTTGATCGTTTTAGATATTCGGTAGGATTATTATGAAAATCATTTTAAATGAGTATAATAATGATTATAAGTTACTGCTGTTTCACAACGACGAAGTATGTACTAGCTCTTCGAGTCTTCGAGCCTCGATTCCCGCTCGCCCCCGCCCCATATATCCCATCGCAACAATCATGGATAATTGGTTGTTCATTAGAACAACACGTTGCCCATCCCAATATCGGATGTAGACACTTTTCCCGTATCAAGCGGGAAGAGCATTGACCCAGTTTTGCAATCGCGCTGCATCCGGGTTACCGACTCGAACTCCCGCGACTGTACATATACACCTGTTCGTTCGTTCATCCATTATGTATATAGAGGCGAAAATGTATAGAAGGCGAAAGAAGAAGAAGAAGAAGAAGAGAGAGAGGGAGAGAAAGAGAGAGGGCACGGGACCGGGAGGAAGAAGGTGAAGAGAAGGTGCGCTGGTGTGGGTGGCAACGACTGCGGCCTGGATCGAGTGTCCCAATTTCCGGCATTGTAGATAGTACTACTATATATATATATATGTGTGTAACATACGTGTATGCGTGTGGTCGTGCGTGTGTGTATGATGGTGCGACGGTGTGATGGTGTGATGGTGTGTTTGTGGGTGGGTGTGAGTGTGTGTGTGTGTGTGTGGGTGTGTGATGGTGTGATGGTATGATGGTGTGATGGTGTGATAGGGTGTGTGTGTGTGTGTGTGTGTGTGTGTGTGTGTGTGTGTGTGTGTGTGTGTGTGTGTGTGTGTGTGTGTGTGTGTGTGTAAAATGGTGTGTGTGGGTGGTTGTAAGTGAGTGTGTGTTGTGTGAATGTATACACAATATGTTAGATAATATGGCACAACCCGGGACTCTATGTGCAGCCTGGCTACGTTCCTGTACCTATGTACCTCGAGCAATTGGATCGTCGCCCCAATTTCTGGACCGGTGTGGACCCCGGTACACCGTCCTCGAGCTTAAACCCGTCTATGTGGTGAGGAAGGCAGTCATAGCGAGAGAGAGAGAGAGAGAGAGACCAAGCTGAGGAGACACGCCAATCAGAGATCTGACGTTATACAAAATTCTCAAATTAAGGGATTAGGCTAGTGTGAAACTTTAAAAAAATCGTTCGTTGCTTGGGGCAACTCAAGTTGAAGAGGAAGGTCCAGCATAAGGCCCAGGCATCGTAGATTAAAGGTCAACTTATGAACGATGGAACTACAAGAACAACTTTAAGCGCTTTTTTTCGAAACGATGTCTTTAAAAACGGTGTACACGATTTCTCGGCATCTAATTGACGGATTGGCTTGAAATTTAGTACAGTTATTCGGTATAGTAGGAGTTTGGTATTGAACGATGTTTTTCTTCATGACATTTTATTTTAAATATTTATCAACAATAATAATGGCACTTTTTCTTGAACAAAAACGAAAAAAATTTAATTTTGTTTCTGATAGGGACACTATGAAAAAAGCTCAGTCAAGTCTTAGCTAATATCATCTATTTTGAGAAATGAAACTCGTTTTTTTTTGGTTGAGAGGGATTAACCGATGGCCAAAGTCAATTAGTTAAGGATGTTGAGTCCCTATGAAACATGTTAATGTTAATTGTTCAATGACATTTTCTCACGAGAAGGAAAATATTTATTCACGACTAACAAATTTTGTAGCAGTTAATGAATATTTTTCAATAAAATGCCAAATTAATGTTTTACTTTACTAGTAGTAGTAGAGTTCATTTCGAGTATGCCCTTTTGAGTGTGTTTACACGAATGCCCTTCCCTTTCCCTTTACAATAGTATTTTTACATCATTGTATTTCTTTACTATAAGTAAACTGTTGTCTCTGTGTACTTGTAAAAAAAGGTAAATATTCGGAAGTCGGGCTTCTGCTAGAATCGGGCTAATTTTCTTCAAGGATTCAAGCAAACCCAAACAAACCCAAACGCAAACAAAGTTTGCCTGATTCGAGCAGGAGTCCCACTTCCGAATATTTACCAAAAATAATCCGTATTCTTTAGCTTTTGTCATGGAAACACTCGAGCCTACTTAAGGATGTTGAGTCCCTATGAAACATGTTAATGTTAATTGTCCAATGAATAGCTTCTTAATCGTCGTGAAATTTGTACACAACCTCCTGAATACTTCATGTAAAAACATACCAAATTTTCAGAATTCTATCATCATTACTTCAACCTCCTTAAGGGTTGAAATAAAAAATGATAAGAAAATTCTGAAAATTTGGTATGTTTTTGTATGAAGTATTTAAGAGGTCGTGTTAAAATTTCACGACGATTAGGAAGCTCGTTATTAAAAAATTAACATTTTGTTAAGAACAATTTTTAAAAGAAATTTAAAAAATGTATCAATAAACTTCGTTTTGTTTCCGTTGCTTTCAGTATATTGTAGATATTACAAAATTGAGAGGTAAAAAAAAAACTTATTGCAAAGTTACAACAGTTTCCATAAAACAACATTTAATTTGCGAATGTTAATTGTTCAATAACGAGCTTCCTAATTGTCGTGAAATTTTTACACGACCTCTGAAATACTTCATACAAAAACATACCAAATTTTCAGAATTTTATCATCATTTGCGATTTGGGACTCAACATCCTTAAGCCCCTCACGTTCAAAGGTCCTTCACGAGATTGTTCATAACTTCTTTAATTATCAATATTTCCAAACGAAATTTGGCACACAACTTTGTCAATGTACATTCAAATAAATATTTAAACGATCTTTCAATAATCTTGATTATTCTTTGAAAGTAAATTGTTTCAGATAACCCTGTTTCTCGGTTCGTCGCAGTAGCCTAACCCCTCAACAATACCTGGAGCGATCTCATCCACGCGAAATTGTTATTATATTTTCATGCTACCTTGATGAGGAGTGAGGTTGACTTTATTCCGATTTAAAATTGGCACATCGATTTTTTCAACCATAGTGAACCCGAACAAAATAAAAAGCAACAAAAAATGCATCGCAATAAGAAATGAATAGAATATATTTCAATCCGACGATGGGATGTGAAAGTGGAATGTGGTCGGGAACGTAATAGGGAAAGGACCCTATACAATGGAAGCTACAATAAAAAGAGAATTAAAACAAAAATAATGCGATGATGCGATGAATACCGATGGAATAAACTAATTTGCCATAAATTAAATTAGCCGCGATGTTTCCGGTTCGGTACAAACGTGATCCAATCTATATACGTATATATATATATATATATATTCTCGTCGTCGAACAAATATATTGGAATTCACGGGGCATAAATTGCGGTTATTGGCGAAGTATAATAACGCAGTATCGTTGTTGTCAACGCTTATGAGTGAAGCTCATACGGTGTGAAGCAGACAAAGCGAGTGAGGGGGAGGGGGGGGGGAAGAGCGAGAGGATCGGTGGTTGAGTGGGTATCGAGGAAAGGTCGGCGCTCAA
>OX632365.1:15914543-16034648 GCA_951751655.1 Ophion costatus | reverse complement strand
AGAGTGCGAGAAAGAAAGAGAGAGAGAGAGAGAGGCGCGCACTCTCTCCGATTATAAGCTCTCCATGCGAGGAAAGTGCACGGATGCTACTGGCGGGCGAGACGGTAGCATCCCCCCTCCAGGCAACTGCGCCACGGCCTCCGCGCGCCCTCTCTCTTCCACGCTGCGCGGTTTGTCTTTGCGCGCCGTATCGAGAGTGCGCTTTGTTCCCAATGATGACTGTGCGCGGAGGAGACAGAAAAACGGGCGCGCGCGCGCGCACACGCCCGCGGCCTTTTCTTCCACCGCGGGACGCGCGTTACACCGATCAGCCGCTTTGATAACGAAATATCACGTTAGCGTGGGCGTATGCGTGAAATTTTTTTATTTTAACCTCGCCCGGCGCCTACGAGCGTGCATCGCAACGATAACCACGATTCCGCATGCGATATCGCGCGAATACGTTGTTTCTTTATTTCCTTGCTTCACTCTCTCAGAAATTTTCATTCGTACCACGAACGAGCGATGTTTCGGGAAAAATTTCTGGATTTCCGCGAATTTTCCGAATGAGTGCTGCGCTCGACGAAAAAACGGAGACAAACCTCGCGGTTCCGAGATTTTCTTTGGTTCTTTATTCGTTTTTTTCGCTCCGTCGAGGAAAATGCGAAAAGTACCGGGAAAATTATATTTTCACTGAGAATTTCTTGATAATGGCAACAATGGCAACAACAGTAACAATGACAGTTTTTACAAGAATAATAATAACAACAATTACATTAGCAATGAATAATGACTTTTTCATTATTTTTAAATAGTGCAAAATTTGTACTCAAATATGGCGAAAATTATAAATCATTTAAGAACAAATACAAATTTGAAAGAACTTGAAGCTATAAAATATGCAAATTATTTTAATTTTTTTCTTTCATAATCATTCTGTCCTAATAACAATGTCGAATTATTTTGGAGCTATACGAATTATTTATGTAATTATGTAACATTATGTAAATTTATGTAATATTATGTAAAAATTATTTATGTAGGAATAATAATAAATTACAATAATTATCGACATAACTACCATTATTACGACGGTTATTGGTATTACTTCTTGGTTATTATTCGGTCGGCCATTTTGTACATCGAAAAAAAAATATATTTTCTAACAGCCTGATATTCATACTAAATAGATGTGTAATTAATTTTATGAGTGAATCACTTTTTCATACGAACAAAAATTGTCAAATTCGCACATGATTTTATATCCGTTACTGTGGCCCAAGGCCTTAAAAACGCGGCGCACACTTATTTGTACTCCTAACAAAATTTCCGAAATATTCTCCAAAAGTTTCCAGTCGATCCGTTCAAAATTGATGTTTATAGAGAAGTATCGCGCACCAGCGAATTCTGAACCCATTTGGCTCAAAACGACTTTTTCAAAATCGGCGACCTCGATATCTCAAAAGGCACCGCATCGATCAACTTCAAATTGTACAAGCTTCTTTTACATTTCAAAATGCATTGCTTCAACGAAGATGATTAAGAAATAATTTTTTGATTACCAAACTTAGCCCTTTTTTCGAAAAATTCAATCTTTTTGTTTCAAAGCGTAACATTTGATCGATGTTCAAGATTTCTAACTTCTTCTCGGTTCATATCCGGCGTATGAGTATTGACGAAAGAAAAATTAATTTTGATTGATTAATTGTTAATAAAATATTATTTTTACATCAATAATATTAATTGATTTTTAAAAGTAATTAAAAATATATGCAATCGATCAATCGATTGGTTGATTAAATAAATAAATAACATTAATAATATCGATAATTAATTGATTAAACTTAAGGAAGAAATGATCAATCCCGCCGACGCTGCGCGCCGCGCCGTCTGACAACGTCCGCCGCAACCCGTTCAGAAGGCCGTGCCACAGCCCCGCCATTTCCAAAGATTAACGGAAAAAAACCATGCACTATCCAAAAGTAGTATTAAAACATACCCTAGATCTCAAAAATGGTGAAGAACTCTTTCTTTTAATAAAAACCACCGAAAAAAAGCAATTTTTGTCTCGCGTAAAAAATCTCCCCCCTTAAAACCACACTCTTCAACGTAAAGAAAAAAAACTCAGAGCCGGACTCGACTTCCCAGAAAAAAATTCACGAAAATGCCTCTTTTCCCAGGAGCTTTTTCGACTCGCAAAATAAAAACAACATTAATAATAATGCCAATAAGACCAAAGACAGCGATACCACAGTAGTGACGACGATCGTAATTATTACATTAATCAGAGAGATGATAATAAGCGAACAGGTGAATTAAAAAGACCGGCTAAGGTAGACGTGAAGTTGAGGCTCACCTCTTGTCCGCTGGGTGTGATGAGAACGTCGATCTCCTCGACGTCTTTACGATGTTCGATAACCTCGGCGTTGATCTCCCTGCCGTTGTAGGTGAGATAAACCTTTTGTCCTTGAACGAGGCTAGTGGAAGATACGAGGCCGAAGCCCGGCCCAATTAGATCGCGACGTGTGTACTCGGTGTTGGGACTCGGTGGTCTGCCGCCCGGCACGTTATCGAATCTCACTACGTAGCGAGTCTTTGAGGTGATGCTCAAGCCGCCACCGCTCGAGGCGGATGCCGGTGACTTTAGCGCGTGTATCGAGCCCGTGTAATATTTGCCGTCGTCACCGGGTGCAGCGACTCTCGTGCCGATTATACTTCGCTTCGCTAATCTCTTGCCAGTCGACATAATTACGAGTACGTGTTTAGGGCGTGAATTCTCCAGATTCGTGCCGTTCTCAACGACACTCCCGCCGCAATCACCCGTCTCCGTTTTTTCCTTAATCGTGAACGCTTTTTTGTTGTACTTTTTCGCGCTGTGTAGAGCGCGAAAAAATACACACGACAAACGCGGTACAAATACGCGTCTACAATCGGGTATATCTATATATACGTATATATAGATATATGTGTGTGTGTGTTTAGGTGCGTGCAGAATGCCGCGTCGTTTCACCGGCCGGCGATTTTTCCTGCTCGGTTCTGTTTCCCACTAAAGCCGCCGTCGGAAAAGAGAAAATAGCTTGGCAAAATGTTTTAGAAAAGCCTCACTGCCCCCTCTCGACGAGGGAACGATGCACGAAGGTGGCGCCGCCTCACGGCAGCCGGTGGAGCCTCGCGCTGATTGGCCGAGAAAGCGGATCGTGCGCGCATGCGCGTTAACCTAGCCCCGATTTTCCGCGAGCACGCGCTTCGCGCTAGCACCGCGGGACAGCGAGAGAGAGAGAGGGAGAGACAGAGAGAGAGACGGGAGACGCTTGGCGAAGCGGCACAAAACACGCGTGCGCGCTACACTTCGGCAAACAACAGGCTTCTTCTTCTTCTTCCGCAAAACTTCGATTCTTGGGCTCGTTAAAATTGTCCAGTTAACGACACAGTTTTTTCCACTTCGAAGACACTGCTTCCGGGAGACTCGGCGAAACAAATTGAAGATAAATTTCGAAACGGAAGATGTTGACCGCGCGTGATGAACACACGCGACCGGTGCTTCTCCCCGTAACTTTAACCCACGACGAATCGCGACAATACCACCGCGATGGAAATCGATTATTTTTGTGAAAATTAGCCTCTCGTTGCACGTTCACTTCACACAGGGCAAAAAAACACGATTTTATATTTTTTTCGGATATCACTGATTTTTCATGGTAGAACGGAAATTCAACGGGTAACAAAGGCGAGGGAAAAAGTTTCTAAAACGCAACGACGAGCGGTGGTCTCCGCGGCCTTGAAAAAACGATGAATGAATGTTTGCCGATAGCGCGGCGTTTCACGTATCTTATAGTCACGCCGTGTACGACATATTTCTCGTTTTTTCCGTGCTTTTTAATGACACGGGCGATTTTTTGGATCGTATCAAGCAGCATAATACACTTAGCGATACGTCAAACGTTACGAGAGAGGGAGAGAAAGTGAGTTAGAGAGAGAGGGAGAGAGAGAGAGAAAGACGAAGAGCGAGTGCACACACTCGATTCGATGACTTTGGTCGTAAATGGTGCTTTATCGCTGTAACTGTTTATTACGTTTTTTATAAATATGGATGCGAGCACGAGTGTACAGAGTACCAGGCGTGGCAAAACACCGTGGCAACGCGGTATGTCCGACACGTGACGCACAGCTGACGGACCGGGTGGGACTGTGAACGCCGGAGCGAGCTGCGGTGTGCCAAGCCGAACGCACTACACGAGCGGCTTTCACTGCGCCGGCCGGCTCAACAATTCGCCTCCCCCCGCCCCCACTCCGCCGGTTCTCGCACCGCGCCGTCTCCCTCGCTCTCAGCGTTTCTCTCGCTCTTCGCCGTAGGAGCGCCGACGAACACCCGGGAAAAACAGCTGACAGATAACAACAAAACCACGTGACCGCGGCCTCGAGTGTTCATTGGATCAAAGCTCTGACCTACTTACTCCCATTGGCTCTCGACCGCGACGTATAGGTGGGCTTGCACACCGATGCAAAAGTCGCCACGCCGAGAGCTTCGTTTCAAAGAACCCACCGTATGAGACTCTCCACTCCTTCGTCGACCGTCCCCACCCTTCCGACTCGCCAACACCACGAGCGCCATCGTGTGCGTGCGCGATTTCGTGCAACTATGAAGGTCTGTTCACACCGAGGACGAAATTGGAAACATGCGGTAGAATTTGCCTCGGGTGGAAATAAATCGACGAGGAATCGAAGTCGAAAGAATGTTTTGGCATGAGAAATCGGGATTGTCGATTGTCATTTTTCATCTCACTTGCATTAGGCGTTCTTCGATACTTCGTTCAGCTGCACTATCTCGTATCTAGCGTGTTCGTAATTTTTTTTCATCTGCTTTTGTTGGCTAAACATATCCTAGAGCGGCAAGGAAATGCCTCGTGTCTTTCGTGTTCGTAGGAGCAACTCAACTTTTCCAACGCGTGTACGTGCCCAGCTACGAAGGCTCGCCTTCGCAACGTTCTGTTTCGTTTTTTCCCTCCTCTTTGTCAGTACGTGCGGGTATCTCTCTCTCGCTCTACCCCTCTTTCGCGAGTTGAGTCTTCCCGAAAGCCCCCTTCCCCCAATGCCATCTACCGGTTACTCTCTTTCCTCGTCTTTCGTTGTGCTACGTTTTCTCCCTACTCGAGTCTTCCAGTTTTCCAATTCTCGAGTTTCTCAACTCCAAGCGGAGCATATAACGGACTGCCTAGGAGGGTCAAAACAATGCATTTTCCACGAATATTTTTATTCGATAGAATATGCATTTCGAACATTTTCGTGAAATATTCCTAACATTGAATGACCTATTGTTAGTAACAGTCGGCCGGGCGAGCGGTGGCAGCACTATACTTCAGACTCTAAGGGCGTCTTTCTCGAAACACAGTTTTCAATGTCGGTGGACATGATATCTCTAGAACCACGCGTTGGATCGTTTCCAAATTTACAGAAGATACGATGAGAAACATTCAAAGGTCATTGACGATCTCACTTTTTCAAAATCGATCTTCGTTTTTTAATAGTTACGTGAAAATGACGACTTTTTTCATAAACATTGTATGCTCGAGTTTCAATACGTCGCCACGTTGTTTAAAAAAATGATTTAAAAAATCAACGATCCCCAACGACTCGTATTTATTGCTGTCTTCAATAATCCGCTTGGTTTTTAGATTTGGGATGGATCGTTTGAGCTGGAGAGTGTCCACCGCCAAACGTCGCTCTGCCGGCGGCCATGTTTTTGCTGTTTATCTGTATTCTTTAAGGCTTTCTATATATCTTTGTGTCGAAAAAATGGGCTTTTTTTAACCGACCGTTTTCCAGAAAAAGATTGGAGGTCTGGCAATTTTTTTTTCACGCCTTAAGGTAGATGTAGCCCGTTAAAGACAGACGCTGTATCACGTTTTCACGATAAATATCGTTCCCGTTTGTGTACCGTGTGCGAACAAATAGGAATCGTATTCTTTGCTTGAATTAAAAAAATTATATCGCCAGAATAAACAAAACAATATCCTTCTCTTTCCCTGCCGGTGTTTGCGCCTGATAAATGTTTCCAAACGTTGTACCGAAATGTCCAACAATTTCGTATAAACATCGGCATATTTGCAAAAGAGGCGGAAATTTTCGTGCTGTGAAAATCTGTAGTTGGATACTCAGCTGTCACGGCGCAGCGAAGTATTTTGTCATCAGCTGAGAGACGCTTGGTGACGAAACGATCGAGACAACGCGCGTGCGCGCGCAAAGCCGGCCGTCAGAACGCGGCCGGCGAGGAGAAGCCGGCTCAGCGTTGCGGGGAGGGGGCCGTTTCACGTGAGGGGCGAGAGAGAGAGAGAGGCTCGTCCCCCTCTCCGTGTACGTACATGCCGCGTCAATCTATAGTTTGCGGGCAAAGTGCTCGACAGAACGAGGCTGCTACGCAATGTTTTTATTCTCCCGGCATTATTTGCCAGCGCAAAGCTTCGTATATTCCAATATGAACGATGTTTTATTCCATACGAGACACGAAAATCCATGATTCCGAGTTAAATCTCGCATATGGGCAAGACGAAGAACAAAAATACGGTGTAGTTCTGTCAACGTCAGATGGCGTTGCACCGTCGAGCGATGTGCGCCGGGGGGCAAGGGGGGAGTAGCGAGAGAAGAATGCCGGCAGCGTCCGGCATTGTTGTTCAGCTGCCGGAGCGAGGCAGCCATTTTGTATCAGCTGGAGGGCGTCGATGACGACACAAAGAGTGGAATTTCTACGACGACGAGGCTGAAAGTGCCGGGCGTTTGTCGCCGCAACAAAGAACTGTATACGGCTGTTCCCACCGACAAATATATATATATATATATATATATATATATATATATATATATATATATATATATATATATATATACATACATACATACACGCATTTACACGTAACTTACAATCTTCCCTGCACTTAGTCGCAACGAAAATCTTTTATGACGTTTTAAAAGCTTACTAGGAGGTCATAAAGTCTCATAATAAGTACATACGTAATATTGAGAAATATAACCTGAAAATTTACCGAAGCCTTCCTCTCGTTCTCCTGCTTTCAAATGATGATAAAATTTTAACAGCGTACTGCTTTGTTTTTTTTTTCTTGCTCGTGGGCTCGCTGCGTCGTCATCGAGCGTCTCTCGCTTTAATTACATCGCGCGGCATCAGCTGGGTAAGCCGATGACGAAACGAGACCGAAGTGGAATATCTCGTACGATACAGGAGCGCCTCGCGGCGAAACGAAGCATCACGTTGGCTGCGACCCGGCCGGCGCGAAAGATCGTAAAATCACGTAAAACTCGTCGTCAGTGGCGCGGTGTGTTTTGTTTGGGTCGCTAGCGCAGTACGGGCCAAGAACTTTCGCAGGAGATACATGATTTCGTAGATCGTAAATATTATACTTTTCCGCTGAACTGACGGATCAATGTTGCGGAAGTGCTTTGTGTGCGTATATATACGCATATATATATATATATATCTGTGTGTGTATATGTATAGCCATGAAAAATCATGATAACAATACACGTCAAACGTACTTTTCCCCATTGGTTCATGGTACGAATCCCCGATACGAGTAGAGACGAAAATTGATTCGTCACGAGAATATCGTGACCGTATAGCTAAGGATTAAAGTACAGAGTACATCGTCGAACGACGCACGCGTAGAAAAAATCGAAACAAAACGTTTGTTTGCACACGATAAAAGTCCTTGGACTACGATTTCAAATACAGATATCGCTGAACCTAACCCCAAATTTTCTTCGAATCGCTATCGGACGGAGGAATTTTCGACATTTGCCAGGTCCAAAGTGCCTCTACGAGGGAAAAAAAGTTTCGTTCTGTTTTGTTAGTACGCCTGTGAGGCGCGAGCGGCGTTTCGAGCCGGCGAGTAGTCTACGAGATTGTCCAGAGCGAACAATTCACGCGGAGACTTTACGAAGCATCATCGATTTTGATAAAGAGGCGAGGGGCTCGGAGAAAAGACGAATGCAAGGCCGGAAGCGAGACCGGCGAGATCGTGTGACGCGTAGCGTGTGGACATGAGCGAGAAGAAATGAGAACGAGAGAGAGAGAGAGAGAGCGAGCGATACTAAAAGAAGCGTGGGGGGAGAGAGCGGGGATGCTTAGAACGAGGGGAATCGTACGAAGCCGGGTAGCGATACAGCGCAGGAGGGATAGAGATGGAACGAGTGGAATTAGCGGGGGCATCGTTTTCCCCGCTGGCACAACTAGCGTCGCCGGTAGAGAAGCAGCCTATCCTAGATTTATTTCCGTGAACGCGTTGCGCAATGCAAACGAGAAATACCCAAAAGACAGAGACAGAGCTAACTGCTTTTGCTATTAGCCGGTATACGATATATACACTGCCACGCGCCGTATTACACTTGCCAAGGGCTCCTAGAGTATGAGGGAAAAAAACGACACGCGGCCCGAGAGCATCGCGTTATGATCCGCGGCCGTGAAAATCCACGAGAGTTCCACCTGAGCGGCGCTGCTGTCAATCGACGCTGATATCCTATGTTGCATGCTAATCTTTTTTATTTTCTTCAATTTGACAGCTCGTTCGCGTAACCGAATTTAACGGAGGCCAGGAAACGATAATGACGAAATGTTTAGTTGTATCGTGACGTGGAAATTGTGAAATTTCCGGCACTTTTGCGGGTGTTGAAACAAAATAGTATCCCGAAATCTCAACTAAGGACGCAGTCATGCGGCTTAAGGTGGTACGATTATTGCTACGAATCCAACTTTAGGATTTGAAAATTTTGTATGATTTTGACGAATACTTTGTGCGCCTATTGCCAAAATTTGAGCTATTTTGACCGTTTAGTTTTTTCGCAATAAAATTGCAAAGTCGCGCACTTTGAGTTACCGAAGCACGTCGTCATATACGAATAATCAACATAAGTAAACATCACTCAGAGCAGCTTTGGATAAAATAAATTCAGACTTTTTTGACCCCGTGGAAGTGGTCGTACCTCCTAAGATCAAGTTCAAAGGCTGGTACTTGGATTAAAGGATGATGAAAAATTAGTTCATTTTTTAACATATTGCAAAAGATCTATATTAATGTTAACACAAACGTGTGATTAAATCTTCATCTTTTACGTGCGTTACGTAATTATCGATTATTATGTAAATTTTACTTAATAAAAAACATAATTCTGAACAGAAGTAATTTTTTTTCAGCCCGGGCCCACTAGCCGCCGCCAGAAAAAATCCTGGCTACGCCAATGCACTCAGTTTCAAGTTCCGTTGAAAATATATTAATAACTTTTGATTTTTCTACTCTCTTTGTGCTTCACACTATAGCCATTATTCATATTCGATAACTTCGATTGATATCGAAAACGAATCTAGCTTATCGTCATGTCAAAATAACCTTCACATATGAAGAACATATCCGACGCGATCTACACCAACGCCGATTGATTGGAACTATTATTTTTTACAATTTTGCGGTCTCTTTAGTACGGAGTTTGTACTCCTGCACTCTAACCTCCTATTCACGACTACACGATAGCCCCTCGCGCCTTTGTGCACGTATATTACTATGTTGATAGGATCACGGCGATCGAAGCGACGTCAGTGGCGAAATTCGGCACCACTAAATATCACAGATTCACGTTCTAACGACCATCTTTGTACAAGAGTGTGCACCCGGTGTCCGTCTCCAAAAAAACCACTTCCCAACAAAACGGCCATCATGTACATTTTCAACTCTCGCTAATGTCTACTATCGGAAATTCTCTTTAAATAATAAAAGTGATTCCAAAACTTGACCTACGGCGATTGCTGCGCGATCGAAACGTACGGTTTTGAGGTTATACTCGTCAACTGAATAAGTTTCCGTTCATTACTCGTTTCTGTTCAAACAAAGCAAACTAGAATATTGAAACAATTCGCAGCACATGCCCAAAAAACATCCTCGGGCGTGTTAAGGTTTCGTAATCGTCGCGGAAGGAATCTCTAATCGATCTCCCGATTACAATCAACGTACACGAGCGTACATGAGAAAATGGATGCCGGAGTAGGGCGGATCCGCGTAACCGGATCCCTTCGCGGCCTCGACATGTTTAGACTCCCTCCTCCCTCCTTCTCTTCCCTCCGCCGTTTTTAAAGGCCACGCAGCGTAGATAGTCAGCGTTTCAGCCTCCACAAAATATAAATATCCATTTAATTCGTAACGTTCGCGTCCAACGCGTCCTTGCCCACATTACTCATAGATGTGCCGCACGTTAAGGGGTTAGGCTATTGTGGAAATGATAAAAAATCGATATTTGCTTGAGGAAATAATTGAAGCGGAAGGTCCAAAATATTGTGCAGGAATCGCAGATCGAAGGCAAACTTATGATTACAACGATTGAACTGCTAGAAAAACTTTAAGGACTTCCGGGCCAATTGATGAAGTGTTACCACTTTATTCAAATTTATACAGTAAATTCTTTATCGTATACTGAATGCACCCTCGACATTTTTAATCGATTGTCTACACCGTTTCTATAAAATTTGCAATTGAAAATAAAACACTTTTGGACATAGGGTTAAACATTGTTTTTTTATGCACGAAATAGTGTGAAAAAATGTTTGAAATTTTACGAAAAACTGTCAAATCACTCATAATAATGATATTTCTGTATGATATTTTCGATATCAGCGTCATAATGTTAAACGTCCTATGTTATGTTGAGTCCCTGTGAAACATGTTAATGTTAATTGTTCAATAAATAGCTTCTTAATCGTGATGAAATTTTTACACGATCTCCTGAATGCTTCATGTAAAAACATACCAAATTTTCAGAATTCTATCATCATTACTTCAACCTCCTTAAGGGTTGAAATAAAAAATGATGAGAAAATTCTGAATATTTGGTATGTTTTTGCATGAAGTATTTAAGAGGTCGTGTTAAAAATTCACGACGATTAGGAAGCTCGTTATTAAAAAATTAACATTTTGTTAAGAACAATTTTTAAAAGAAATAAAAAAAAAATTTATCAATAAACTTCGTTTTGTTTCCGTTGCTCTCAGTATATTGTAGATATTATAAAGTTGAGAGGTCAAAAAAAAACTTATTGCAAAGTTACATCAGTTTCCATAAAACAACATTTAATTTGTGAATGTTAATTGTTCCATAACGAGCTTCCTAATTGTCGTGAAATTTTTACGCGACCTCTGAAATACTTCAAACAAAAACATACCAAATTTTCAGAATTTCATCATTTGCGATTTGGGACTTACGTCCTTAAATGTCCCGTGTATATAGATTCGCTCGCATTGCGTGCAGCGGTTGCGTGTAAATTACATTATTTTCTACGATCCAGCCGGAGAGCCTGTCGGTTCGCTTTCTATATATATATGGAAAAGTGTGTGTAAACACAGGACGTAAATCGTTCCCTAGCTCCAACCAACGAACATTGCAACGTAGAGGGACTTCCGCCACGCCTGTGTGATTCCTCGCTCGCTCGCGCTACTTCACGGAATGTAAATTGCTCGAAACCTACTTCACCGTTATGCTCGCTACTTGGTGAACATTCGTGTATCTAACAGGGGGATCATTAGAGCTGTCAGTACCGGATTTTCACGGTTATCACCTATATTGTAAAGTGATCCGCCCTAGGTACTAAGGGCATAGGAATTTTCTCCTTCGGGTCCTTATTTACGAGAAAATTGATTCCAAAGTTTTACGCGTGGCTTGTGCAGTCGTCAGACTCGCGCTTGGGTCGAGTCAGCTGGCGTGGCGCGGCGATAAGGTCAGCGGTTCGCTGCTCGCCCGGGACTCCCGCACATGCACGTTTTTTCTTCTCCTACGATCAATAGAATGTCGATGAATGTGAAGGGTTGACCGAAATAATCTGGCGGTACTTTTTTTCCATCGGTTAAAGAGTCACTTTTTGCATAAAGTTTGCAACTTTTGCGCTTGGTTTTTTTCTACGGTTAACAATCGTTGGCGAGAAAGCGAACAGAACGATAGGACGAATATGGCAGTGGCGTTTGCCTCGTGGGCACGCCGGCAATTCGTTTTCTTTGTAAAGGGTGTCTCAAAATGACCGGACATTTTGACTTGCGCGCCATTTTTTTGTGGCGAACGTATGGAGTACTGATCTTTGACAACTGGCAGCAGGAAGTACTGAGGTTACTGCGTAGTTGTGGCAAACTAAGTTTTATGCCTCAATGAAGCAAATTGGTGCACCATTAAGGGGTCTTCTCACTTTAGACGCTGAAGAAGGCTACTTTCATGCATTTTTTTCAGAGGTTCATATTATAGATATTGATAAAAAAGTTGTTACACTAAATAAATACACTTTCGAAATACATAAAACATTTTTTTCGCGTATTTATCTAACCCAAACAAACTTTAAACGCGTTTTTCTCGAAGCAACGTTTTTCGACGGCTTGTTGATAAAGTCATCGAAACTACTGAACCGATCCTTATGAAATTTCAACCACATATCCTTTACAACCATAGGTATAGCGCATATCGAGGATTTTAAAAATTTTGATATTTACTCATTTTTTTTGCCAAAAGTGGCGAAAAAACGCGTTTTTTTTGTTTTTTCGAAAAACGTCCGGCATCTTGTTGTTCTTGCATAGGTATATAAAAAATCGTACGATATGCGCTATAGCCATTAACATGGTGAATCTAATACCGTTTGATTATTTTGTTTCGGATGATGCCATCTCCGAGATTTCATCAACAGCGCGGACCTAAATTTTTTTAGGACATTTTTTTAACTATCATTTTCGTCTATAAATAGTGACTTTAATAAATGAAACATTTTTTCTCTGTATTTCGAAAGTGTATTTATGGTGTAACTGCAAGTGTCACGCCGTGGAGCGCCTAAAAAAACGATAACAAAAGAAAATATTAGTAATCGGCCATTTTGTACATCGAAAAAAAAAATATATATATATATATATTTTTTTTCTAACAGCTGGATATTCATACTAAATAGATGTGTAATCAATTTTATGAGAGAATCACTTTTTCATACGAAAAAAATTGTCAAATTCCTTAAGTGACGTTCCGTAAGAGCAATCTCGAGTATTTGTCAGGACAATTGCAGGGTTTATGTGTGGTATAATTAGAGGACGAAACCGGTAGTACCTGAACTTTTAACTTTAATTTATTCATAATCCTAGCCCATATCCAGGATTCAATTAAGAGTGCATTCTTCACGTTTCAAAAGCAAACCGAGCGTATTGACATAAAGTACAAATTGTTCAATTTACTTCTAGCATTCATTCGTTCGAAAAAATAAATAATTCTCAAAATATCCTACCGTTTCAAATGTTCAATAAATAATACTTTGAGTTCTCGCAATGACGGATTTCGTCAGCTCGAGTCATCTTTTTCGTGCACTGCATTATCCATAGTTCAAGTGTGCTACTCGCTGTTATAAAAGTTGGCTTATTATCAATATTTAAGGGGTTAGGTGGGTTTCGAAGCCAAAATAGCATATTTTCTCTTAAAAAAAATAGAATATATACATTATTTTATTCAAAATGTACACACCTAAAAGAGCAATATTTCACCAATATTTTTAAAAATTTCATCCAAAGATTTGGGAAATTCAGTCGATGGGACCTGGTTTCCGGAAACCCCTCAAAGAAGTGTCCTCGTGGTGGTCAGGATAACTCATGACAGCTTTATGTAAAATTAGAAAACCAATTTTTTTCCGTTTGTAGATAAGTATATCTCGTGATCGAATGAAGGATTTTTGAAAAAATTGAAATTTGAATTTTTCGCAGAGTTGTATGCAAAATAGTTCAATTTTTGGTACAATTTACACTACGTATAGCTTTGTGAAATTAGTTGTAATAAAAAAAAAACCTTCGTTCAATCACTAATCAATGCAATTTTCCCAAAGGCTCTCTCCCTAGACTTTTACTCCGATTGACTTAAAACTTTGGAAGAATATTTTAGACATATTGTACTATTAGATAATAAAATGTGAAAAATTGTTTTTTTGAAATTTTCAAACCACGTAACGCCTTAACTTCTTATCAACATTTAATTATCAGCTTATACATAGATAATATTCGATCTGGTCCAAATTCCTCGTAGCCTTCACGAATTCTTCGTATATCTTTCGGTCCATGGACTTTCGAGTATGAAAATGCCTTCCGTCTCGTTTCACCTCCCCTGTCCATCGATACAAAGCCATTTTGTGCTTCCAACGAGAAACACCATGCGTCTGCATGCTCTTCGAGCTTCGCATGAGCTGCTCCGAGAGCGCCTGTTCTTTTTTGTGTCACTTTTTCATTCGGCGCCATCTTCCAGCTAAAATGTTACGCTCTCGGGAAAAAAAATTAAACACCGTTTTTCATATCGTTCATTAAGGGGTTACCCCAACTTGCGATTTTGAAAAAATCGATTTTTTTTATTGCATTTTTTTGAAGTATAAGTATCTGAGAATATGTCCTGAAAATTTCAAGTCGATCCGAACAAAATTGACTGAGATATGAGCGTTGAAAGAGAAGAATCCGTGAATTGAAGAACTGAAATTGAAACTTTAAACGCGTTTTTCTCAAAATGGCATTTCTGAAGTCGGTGACCAAGATTACTCGAACACTAATGAACCGATCTTCTTGAAATTTTGCAGGCTTATTTAATACATAAAAATGTAGTCTTCAATCGTTCGATTTTTTTTTTCGAAAAAAATGGCCGTTTTATAGCCAAAAAACGGCCGTTTTTTTCGTTAAAATCGAACCATTAACTTTGACTGTCCGCCATTTTGTGAAAAATGAATATTTTTTAAAATCTTTCGATTAAGACTAGTTTATACTTTTATTTGACTAAATCCATCCGCATTTTTTTTTCAGATCATCCACTTCGCCGCAATGTTGGTCACCGCAAACCGTGTATATAAAAACATTATTTTATTGACGGCCATTTGCCACTAAACAATGTAATATTTTTCAATAAAAAAATTACTGAAAGTTCTTCAAGATGTGTTCTGTAAGATGGTATATTGATCGATTAAAAAAGTTTTGTAGTTTTCTTTAAAAAAATTCATGAAAAAGGCCTTTTTTGCGCTACAAGTGGGGGTAACGCCTTAAAGAAGGAAAATATTCGCAGGAAAGTTAAACTTCTCTCCGTGGTATGCGGAGGCGTAAAAAGCTGGTACGATGAGGAATGGAGGCGGGGTTTCTCGATTATTTTCCATTTTCACTCCAAAAGGACCGTAATGCTCGGAGCATTGCCTAAATTCTAGACTAATATTATAAAAATGAAGTCTGCGTATTTTGTTTGTCTTTTACAGGCTAAAATCAATCTGATAGGGTTAGAATACGACACTAAGAGGTTATCTGTAATTTTTGGAAATCTTGTCTGTTCCTTGGGGACTTGGCGTGAAAACGACTGAAGCATTTTTTTCCTGAACATGCAATATGTGCAGACCTCCGGAATTTTCTTGCCCGTTGTTTCACCCGCATTCACCAAGTGGCACCTAAGTCAATGCGATTTTCCTTTTCAAAGGACAGTGGCATACGTTGCCCTTCAGTTTTTATGAGGAAGCTTTTTAGTAATCAACCCAAACAACAAAAAAACGCAAACGAAGCTGTTTCATTAGCGTTCTTCATCATCTGACTCAATTTGTTTATGTTTCTCTCATAATGTGATTGCAATTGTACAGCTGTAGGTATAGAAAATGTTATTTTTCACCCTACGGAAAACACTTTTTTTTTAAATGTTGTATCCAAAATTGAAAATGGTAATAACATTTTAAAAATTTGATCGGTCATTATGTAAAACATTTGAAAGGTTGTGTTAAAATTTCACGTCGATTAGGAAGCTGGCTACGGAGAAATTACAACTCGCAAATTACACGCAGCCTTATGGAAACTGAAGTAACTTTGCAATTCTATTAGCAAATAGCAAACTTTGCTATTTGTTTTCAAGAAATAGAAGATAAATTTATGAATGATCGTTTTTTTTATTTCAAATATATCAAAAACAAAAGTGGCTTTATGGTGCAAGAAACGACGTCGTCCGTGAACGAAAATGAGTATTTAAATTTCCCGCTACTTTCGGTCTGTGCAATGTGCCGCTATATTCTTATATGTTTTTCCTCAAGTGTGATTTTTTTGTATTTTCGGCATTATTTTTTCTAACAAAAAAAAAAAATAATTGCAAAGTTACTTCAGTTTCCATAAGGCTGCGTGTAATTTGTAAATTCTAATTTCTCAGTAGCCAGGTTCCTAATCGTCGTGAAATTTTTACACACCCTTTCAAATGTTTTACACAATGACCCGGTAATTTTTGAAAATTTTATTACCATTATTAATTTTGGACACAACATCCTTAATATATATAGGAAACGTGTCTTGCGGAAAAACCCTAATATTATAACGCTTGTTGCGATACGACCCCAGAATCCATTCTGGAGGTACACATGGATCAAATTTCCGAGATGCACGCGAGCAAAGCCGTGGAAAATAGGTAGCAAAATATACGTTCGTTGTGTCAATTTATATCTGCTTTGGCTACTTCGTTACGCCTTTCCGTTAATTCGCTAACACTTAATAAAAAAAATCGATGGAAAACTCAAAAAATTATCATAAAAAAAATAAGATTTTCTATTCAGTGAGAATAGGTATTTAATCAATATGCATTGTGATGCTCATTAACGCGTTACCCCCACTAGTAGCGCACAAAAAGGCCTTTTTCATGAATTTTTTTAAAGAAAACTACAAAACTTTTTTAATCGATCAATATACCATCTTAAAGAACACTTCTTGAAAAACTTTCAGTAATTTTTTTATTGAAAAATATTACATTGTTTAGTGGCAAATGGCCGTCAATGAAATAATGTTTTTATATACACGATTTGCGGTGTCCAACATTGCGGCGAAGTGGATCATCTGAAAAAAAAAATGCGGATGGATTTAGTCAAATATAAGTATAAACTAGTCTTTAATCGAAGGATTTTAAAAAATATTCATTTTTCACAAAATGGCGGACAGTCAAAGTTAATGGTTCGATTTTAACGAAAAAAACGGCCGTTTTTTGGCTATAAAACGGCCATTTTTTTCGAAAAAAAATCGAACGATTAAAGACTACATTTTTATGTATTAAATAAGCCTGCAAAATTTCAAGAAGATCGGTTCATTAGTGTTCGAGTAATCTTGGTCACCGACTTCAGAAATGCCATTTTGAGAAAAACGCGTTTAAAGTTTCAATTTCAGTTCTTCAATTCACGGATTCTTCTCTTTCAACGCTCATATCTCAGTCAATTTTGTTCGGATCGACTTGAAATTTTCAGGACATATTCTCAGATACTTATACTTCAAAAAAATGCAATAAAAAAAATCGATTTTTTCAAAATCGCAAGTGGAGGTAACCCCTTAAGGAAGTACGATCACTTCCACGGGGTAAAAAAAGAGTCTACATTTATTTTACCCTCAGCTGCTCTGATTGATGTTTACTTATGTTGATTATTCGTATTATCGATTATAGTGTGCCAAATGTTGTGGTAAATGATGCATTTATTGCACGTCAATAAATAAAAACTGAACAATTAGATTGTCAACGACTCGGTAGTAATCTTCGTAATAATAATATTGAAATATCCCCCATAAAAACGGACTAAACAGACAACCAAGAGAGAGAGAGAGAGAGAGAGAGAGAGAGAGAGAGAGAGAGAGAGAGAGAGAGAGAGAGAGAGAGAGAGAGAGAGAGAGAGAGAGAGAAAGAGGAGTAAATTAGAGCAATGTTGCCAGTTTATGAATCCCCAATAAATTCCTCTCAACAAGTCTTCAATTAAATTCTCGCAATGACAAAACTGCAAAGCTTTCAATAAATGTTTGCTTTATGTCGAACAACATGTTTCCGGGATCTCCTTTTCCTTTCGACGTGGCAACATTGCCGAGCGAACAAGAAGGGAGCCAGAGTGAGTTCAAGGGGTACCGCTACTCCGGAGACCGGAAAAATGTGTAAGAATTTACGAATTCAAGCATTTTTGGAGCTTAAACCACGCCAATCGAGAAACAAATAAAATGTACGTTCCTAAATGTCACCATGAAGAAAATGTAACGGTGCTACAGTAAGCCTATTTTTTGCGCCGATTGCTCGGGAATTTGCGATATATATGCGGCAAAAATTGGCCTTGTAAGCAAAGTTCTTATAATCTGCACGATAATAACTGGAGAAGCACGTGGGGGATTTAACAAAGATTGTTTTACGTAAAAATGGCAAACTTTCGAAAGAGATAGAGCATCTTTCGGGAAAAAGAAATATCGTGGAAACCCAGACCAATTGTGTAGTCTTTTTATGATTCTAAAGTACGATTTCAATTATAAAAAAGCTCGATTTTTTTCTCTGATTTGTTCGGTTGGTACCATGTCTTGAAGAGACTTTTTTTGGCTATCTTAAACATTGCGGTATCATCGGAAACTTGGATAATAGATTTCTTTTGGGCCTTTCCAAAGATTTGGGTATGATTGACAACTGTAATGATAAACGCACTTCTTTTTGACAATTCGATACTGTGGGTAGTTCATAGTTTTCATAGTTTTATAGCCTATAACCTTCACTTTAATCGGCAATAGAGATTTTGTAGAAATTTACCAAATTGAGCGAATTATGACGATTTGTGTAGAGGGCCAGATTGCGCGTAGCGCTACGGCGAATCGTCCCTCTATCCTTCCTACCCTTTTTTCTTTTGCGTTTTTCTCAAAACTTTTTTTTATGAAACGGTGTAAGTCACTTCAAAATCGGGCAGGACTTATTTTATAACATTTTATATCGCGGAGGATGATTTTTGTGTACGTTAATCCATTTCTTAAATCGCTGTGACGGATTTAAAAAATCGATTTTTTTTGTATTTTCTCAAAGCATACGTTTTCAAGAATATGCGAGAACGTTTGTAAGTTAAAATATGGAAAATTGACTTTTCCTGACCTGGCCGGAGTTGTAACTAGCTAAATCGTCCGGTATTCAATTTTAAAAACCTTCAATTCAAAAGGCTTTGTATAACTTATTATTTTTTGAGCCCTCGAATGCAAGTAAAAATTTCGCCAGAAGTATACTTTTTGAAAAGCTGTCATTTTGTGATTTTTTCTCTCGAAAAAAACGGACATCTATAACGAAAACTACACTTAGATAGATTATAAAACATTCGTTTTCTTTCAGACCAACCATTGTCAAGTAATCGATCCGACCGTTGGACAAATGTTTTTATGCAGGGACTCCATTATGACCTCATCACTAACGTAATTGATTTTTAACAATTAAAAAAAAAATTTACCCGAAATAAGTTCAATGTATGCTCAATAACATATCGTTTTTCTGAATCCAGAATAAATAAGCTAGTAGACGAAAGAAATTGGCAAAAACACAAATACCAAATTTCAAGTGAAACCGACCAAATTGGAAAAATTTTCATACAAACTTTGCCATCCATTTTCGCCGCTGAAGGGTTGATTTTCGAGAAATCCCTTCTTCAATAGTGCCTGTATAATAAAATCAACATACTCTTCAAATGTCACGTGTCTACATTTAGCGGTTGAGGCTGGGCGATGATGAGTCAGTCAGTCAGTCATGACTTTGCGACGTGATAGAATTATTTCATGTTTTTCGACATTTTTTCCCCGTTGAAATTTTATAGTTTTCTAGTCACGCGAATCGATTGATTTCAACCGATTCTTTTCGATTTTCGCGTTACACGTTATTTTTTAAACTGTCTCTTTTTTTAAATTAAAATATCTTTAGAAAAAAAAACATCGTACGAAGCTTTAAAAAATGAACAAAAGTGAAGCTTGAGCTTCCCCCTTTATGATTCCGGTCAAAGAAATGCATTTAAAAAAATTTTGTCTGTAAACGGGGTCCACCAGAAAACGAACAAAAAAGGCGAAAAATAGTCATTTTCGAAAAAGTATTCTAGTCGTAAAAGAATAGTAAAAAATGTTAAAAAATAACAAAATGAAGGTGAATTCCTACCCTTCAAAATGCCGTTTAATAAATTCATTTATGTCAACTATCGACGAAATGGCATAAAAAATCGTTCTGGAAGTTTTTTAAATCTTTATCCGGAAATTTTTTGCTGGACTGTATTTAGATGTGAAAATCGTCCGCAGTGGCTCAGATCGTCAATACCACTACGACGGATTTTTCATGCGATTTACCGGAATGGATAATTTTATTTTCTTCCGGGATTTTTTATTTCAGGTGTAAGCCGCTTTCGAGGCGAGTAAACCGCGTTTAAGCGAGTAAGCCGTGAGACGGCAACAAGAGTTGCCGCATACAACAGGTACCGTAAGAGCGAAATAAACGGCGCAAAAGCATCAATACCGGTGCTAACTTTAGTCCGTTAGAGCGAAATATACGAGCTGCGCGGTCTTTGCGTCGCGTCGCAACACGGATGCTCACTCTCTCGGCCGAGCACGGGATGCAAGCTTGTAGAAAACAGTCGGACACTCAACCTATTTTAACACGAACCATCTATAGATCGTTTGTGTGTCTTCTTCTACCTTTCTCTTTGGCTGTTTCGCTAATTCTTCGCTAATTATTACACGGACGCTCTCGGTTTCAGTCCACGGGACAAACAATCGTCATCATGCCCACATAACCTCTATTCTCGCGTGCAGCTCGTCACTAACACCAAACGCCACCTGGCGGATCTTGTTTGGACTCTTTAATGTGATTTTCTAATTTTTTGAAATGGTCTCGATGAAAAATCAATATCGGGGAATTTCAAACGTTTCTTCGATCAATGTTGTAGATTCTGATTTTCTTTCGACACGTAGCCCAAATGACACTCATATTCTAATTTTCAGCAAGTCTCCCATCTTCACTGTTCGCGCGAAGCAGGACAAATTTTGATACAGACAGTTTGTTTGGGTTTTACTTTTATTTTTAATTGCATAGTGGTCTGGAATCTTATCGCCAATGAGGCGGTTGTTTAAAATTGTTAAACTGGTTGGCTAAATTGTTTAAGGGCTTACACCTAGCTGACATTTTTGAAGATATCGATTTTTGGTTTTCGATGCATTCACAAATAATAATATTTCATGAATATTCTCTAAAAATCGGATTTTTATCGGTTCAAAATTGAGTTTTTAAAAAATTTCGATTAAAAAATTACGATATCTTGAAAATCACTGCACTGATCAACGTGAAAACTTACAGGCTTCTTTTACATAGCGAAAAGCAGTGCTTGAACGAGGGAATTTTTTTTCTTCGATGCGTCGTGTTTTTGGTAAAGAAAATGAAGTATTTTTTCGCCGAAAATCGATGCGTCCACTTTGGCCTGCGGCCTTTTTAAAAAACCAATATTTTATTAGAACCTTCATTCGAGCGCTAGATAATTTCGTGCAAAAACTAATTGCGTTTAATTTTTTTTAATTTCGGATGACTTGTTTCCAAGCAGCAGTGGTCACCGCGAAGCACGTCTTCCACATTCATAAATATTTCCCATTACAGAAATTGCAAAAGATACTTAAAACCACGCTCCTCAATGTATAAAAAAAAAATTAGAAAACCTGCAAGTCGAAAAAAAATCACGAGGATTCCTCCTTTTACCGGCAACGAGCTAGGGGTTAAGGGGGTGTTAAGGGGGAAGATACCTTTAGGCGAGGCAAACACATCTCATTTTCATGATCATTTTTTAAAAGGAAAGATATCTTCGCCATTTTTGAGACACGGTATGTTTTATTACTACTTTTGGCTGTTTTACGTGGTATTTTTATTTGTTAATAAAACATGGCGGAGGTATGGCACGAATAATCTGAAAAACAAAACAACGAAGATTTTTCTCTCATTGACACTCATACGCAGAATATGCACCAAGGCAAAGTGAGAAATGTTAAAAATCGATGAAATGGTACGCTTTGAAACAAAAAGATTGAACTTTCCGGAGGGAGGGGAAAGAGATGGAGTGGAGGACCCAATGAAGAAACGGAGCATAAGGTTAGATAGTACGAAGTGCAAGAATCCGTGGCGTAGTAAATATGTGGACGAATATGTAAGAGAAAAGTCATTGGTGTGAAAAAAAACTGTTAATAGCTGTGCAAATTAAACTCGATTTGATGAATTTAGCTTTCCGGACAAAACAGCTAGATTTTGCAATAAAATTTTTGTTTTTTATTTTCAAATAATTTTGGGTCATTTGACAATAAGGTTAGAAATATTTATATTCAATTTCACCAGAATCAATCCATTAGCTTTTTAAAGCTGCGCTATTTTTGAAGTTGAATAAAAAATACCATGTAACAGCCAAAAGTAAAAGTAAACGTAAGTAATAAAACATACCCTAAGTCTCAAAAATGGTAAAGAAATCTTTTCTTTAAAAAAATCACTACCCCCTTAAGCAACCCCCCTTAAACAAACCCCCTTAACCAAACCCCTTAAGTAGGCCCCCTTAAGCAGACCCCCTCAAACAAACCCCCTTAAGCAGCCCCCCTTAAGCAAGCCCCCTTAAGCAAAACGAAAATCTCGAAAATGTTGCTGCGCAACTTATCGAAACAGTTAATTAACGTATTCGAGTCCGAAAACAGCCAGTGTCCTTTGGAATACATCGACGAACCGCTCGACCCAGAATTCAGACAATGCGGAAAAGTTTCCTACGAAAAATCGCACGATTGCAATTCTTATGTCTCGCAGACCCCCACTGCGATCATCGATACTAAAATGTCAGCGCAATTTACGATTCGTCACGAGAAACTCTGCGAAACTGGCGAGATCGTAATATATTTTTTCCGCGAAAAAAACGATGTATTGGATCTTCAGGAAATTCCAAATTCGGATTTATACTGGATATATGTGAAGTATAAAAATAAGTTTCTAGCATTTGGGGTGAAACGCTCGACCTTCCTCGTTACGTCGTTCCTTAAGGCAGTGCGGAAGAAAAAACGGAAGTCAAACTGACCATCACGATTTTTATTTTTTTTTTCGAATGTTGAAAACAGAATTTAATCTCATAAAAAAGTATTTCTCATAGTATCTCAAGTATCATCTCATAGAAAAATTTCGCATTGAGCAAAAAATATTTGTATACGTAATAATCAGTTAAAAAAAACAAGATCTACAAACGACATATTTTTATTCATTGTTTATCCTTCGTTTTATTATTACTTTAATTATATTCTTATTGTATGTAGCATGATCTGCAGCGTAGGCATTCGCCGACATTCATATCGCATTCTGCGCGAATTTCCGTCTAGGAATTTTCCCTAGCAATCACAACCGACGCCCCGATCACCGTTTAGAGAGAGACAGATGCCGCATAGCAAAATGTGAATAAATTACGCGGTGGTTTAGCTACAATTTTTGCAGGTGAATTCCATATTAATCGAAGATTCGAATAAGTGGTTTTGTTTGTTGGGTCAAACGCCTAAATTTTACGTAGTCATCATCTCCGGTAAATTTTTCGGAGGTTATGTTTGAGTGCGTGTATTTGAGGTCAACTTTCAACGTTCATATCTCGAAAATGGTGCGGTGGAGTGGTTTGAATTTTTTTATTTCAACGAGGTTTGACATACTATCTCTTCGTCACAAAAAAATAGGAGGTTAAACGTTAGTCGATTTTTGAATCGTTCCTTCCGAACCACCTTAATTCGAAAATCCACGAGGAATTCATTATTCGAGGTAATAAGCTCGATTTTTTGAACGCCCGTGCCTGGCCGCTCGGCAAAAATGTCCGATCACTCGACGAAGCGACACGGTTTTTCGAGCGGAATAATATGGGAGATATTTCCTAAACAGGAAGGAATAAAAATCCCCTGGTCTTACAAATTGGTAAACGGAGCTTGGGGTTAGCAATTTCGATGGGTAGTTATCGTCCCCTTGGCATTTATACCTGGTCGCGGACGTATATAGATTTGGCAAATTTTCGTGTCCATTGCAAAGAACATCGGGGTAGAAAAAAAGGGGCGAGACGCGAAGTCGGGACAGCTCCGCCGTACGAACAAAGAGACGGTACTTTCACCTCCCTCCGCTTGAACTGTGGATTGGAGTTCACGATCCAAGTAGATATTCCTTTGTTCCGCGATTCTTCAAAACTCGTTGTTTGTTTATGACGAGGCAACAGCCCGAAATTCGCGACGATGAAGCCTCGTACGCCATTGGGTGACAATTTCGAGCCGATTTACGACGCCGAGAATTAACGACCATCGAATAGCCAGGGATGCACAGTGCGCTCGTACGCACTGTGCGCCTTTTCGTCGTTGGAATATAATATCGAAATAGTCATGCTTTTAGTTTCGTACGGCTACGATTGACTGCTTGGCGTACAGCGCCATCCGGCGGTGGCGTCTCTCAAGTGAAGACTCGGATACACGGGGCTACGGGGACCGCCATCCCGCGCTCTTTTATCGAAACTCTGCTTATCGCAAATTTCGGTTAGTGAACGTTTTCGTCCTTATCCACCGTTATCGCTCTCGACCCGGTGGATGTTCTTATTCATGCAATGCACAGCTTGTTCGTTTGATACTGCATTCGATAAGAATATCCACATTGTTGTTACCACTCTAGCAAAGTACGAGAGACGGCGATCAACGAGCAGACGCGAACCAATTATTGTTACGACGAATTGAGGGGTTAGGGTACTTGTGGAAATTGAGACAAAATTGATAGTCGCTTGGGGCAACCCAAATTCACGAAGAAGGTACAACATATGGTGCAGGAATGGCAAATTTAAGGTGTACTTATGTTTACACACGATCCAACTGCTAATAAAGCTTCAAATGCGTTTTCCTGAAAATTGTGGGTTTAAAACGGTGTACACGATTTCTCGACATGTAATGAACGGACTTGGAATTTGGTATACTCATTCAGTGTAATATTAGTTTAGTCTTGACCCACGTTTTTTCCCTTAAGGGGCAATAACACCTTGGGATTTTTTTTCTTCGTTTAATTGTTTTCTTGGCTTGAAAGTTCCCTTAACTATCCAAAAGTTTTTATGTGGGACATTGTTTTTAAGTGGTCCAAAAGTTCGATTTATCGAGTGAGGTTATGGTGCGGATTTGCAGGTAATTTGAGACCGACCTTCGAGTGCTCGCTTCCTAACAACATTTTCTAGTGAAGTACGTAGGATTTTTTTCGATCAACTAAAACTTAACGATTTAATTTTTTTTTAATTCCTTCATACTGACTATATTTTTTGTAAAATTCAATATTTTTCAAAAATCGTACACACTAGATTTTAACTTTTTTTTCAAAATCTTTTTCGTTTTTTATTCTAGATTAAAAATTGTGACCTGTAGATTTCCGCCTATGGAGGTTATTAAAAAAACGAGTTTCCTTTCATCAGCCACTACGCCGCCATCTTGTTTTAAAATAATTAAGAAAAAAAATTCTTGTACTTTAAGACTTATATAAATATGTATGGTAAACCGAATTTATAATTGTACTCATAATTTATAATTGTAATTAAAAAAAATAATAAAAAATTGTAATTATAATTGTAATAAATATAATTGTAAACATAACTTATGCCGTTTTTCGTTGAACAAAACGGAAAATATCCATTATTTTTTTGTTGACGATTGAAACACGATAATTAAAAAGGCTCGGTCAAATCTCAGCCAATATTGTCTATTTTATGGAAAAAGAACCGTTTTTTTCTTCAGATGGCCAAAATTAAGTACACTATGTAGCCCTTCACGTTTAAAGGTCCTTTACGAGATTGTATATAACTCCTTTAATTATTATCTTTTTATAAAATTTGGTGCACAACTTTGCTAATGTACTTGCAAATAAAGGTCCAAACGATTTTTCAATAATCTAATACCACAAAAATTAATTTTTGTACCTAAGCCTGAGTTTTATTTCGTCACAGTAGCCTAGCCCCTTAAAAGTTCAGCCAAATTTCGTTCACAATTGAAGAAAATCGCCGGTCGTTCGTAGGCAGAATAGTTACAGCGATTTAACACATCTACGGGAACTACATTGAGCGTAACATGTCACCGACAGGTGTATTTATGGGCCTTTGTAAGTATTACGAACGTCGTACGCGCCCTAATTACGAACAATGGTTCTTTTGGGTTTACGTATCGATCAACTCGCCGGGAAGACTTTAGGGAGAATGAGACTGTCACTTTCTTAAAAAAATAAAACTACTTACGGTTTTCCTATGGGAGACTCCCAATTTTTTCAGCGGTAGATGATTAAGGGGTCTGCAAAAGCTTAAAATAAAAAAAAAACCTTTTGCTTTGGCTATAAAATCAAACAGTGAAAAATATTTTCGCTGTTTGATTTTATAGCTAGGGTCTTAACTTTAATTTGCAACAAAGATTTGGCAGAAATTGACCGAGGTATGACGATTATTTTTGAGGGTCGATTTAACCCTCTGAAATACACGAGAGCAACAAGTCCACGAGACGTACATGGTGGGAGATTCCATAAAAGATTTTAATTAGCGTGAATTGACGTGAATATCATTACGTTAAGGGGCCTGCATACACTTGAAATTTAGAAAATATGATGCTTTGTTACATAGTGACATAGCCTAGGGTGTAAACTTCAATTTGCAACGAGAATTTTGTAAAAGATCGGAAAGTTTATTATTTATTTCTTTTTTTTTGGTAGAAAATCGAACGTTTTTTTTCTACAGGTTGCCATTTTGGTAATTTTGACAATTCAAAAAAAGTATCCGGTCGTACGACAGATTTATTCTTCTCCCGAAAGTATATTTTTTTACTTTTCCTTCAAGATTACCTTAGATGTCAGAAACACTTACTTTAAATTAAAACGTTGTCATTAATTAAATTTAACCTATTTTTAATTGAAACATGGTCGATCAATATTTTGTAATGAAAAAAACTCAATCTTGGCGAGACTGTGTATCAATTGTGTGAAAGTCCCAACCTCGTCGTCCCAATATTCCCTCCAGAGAAAAATATTAAAAATCTACCTACGCTTCCCCAAGTTTATGCAGACCCGTCAGCCAATAAAACACGTGGACAAAAGATTGCTCACATTTTTTTTCAAGCAACCGTGCTGATGAATTTCGCCGTGTTGATGAAAAATAAATTGCCGTTTTTTAAAATCTTGTTTGCCTGAGAATAGTACACCGGGTAATTACACTTCGTCCTTACCAATGTGCATTTTGCACGAAGCAAAACGAAAAAAAATAACGTCGTGTTCTCGCAGCTCGTGTTAGGGGCTTACACCACTGTAGAATTTAAAAAAAATGTTTTTCTATTGGCATAAGAGTTGCTTTGAACCATCTAGAATACGGGAAAAAAGTTTGGTACCTGTAAAAAAAAAGGTCCGCAGGCCTGTGAGCGAGGCGTCGACCGTTTTGCTCGGAAGACCATTTTTAAAAACGGCACCCAGCATAACTCTATCAATTTTCATTATATTCACTCCAAATTTCGAGCACATCTTTGAAATAACATTCCGAAGAGAAATACGTACGGGATTTGACATGAGTTAATTATAACATTATTTACTAACAATTGATTGTCCTTTTTTCTATCGAAAATTGCGTTTTGACTTTAAATGCTTGCCAATGACGCAATAATTAATATTTCCAAAATCCCCTACGTATTCCTCTAGCTATAGTCATGTAAATTAATAGAAATTTTTATATTTTTTCCCCATTCAAATTAGCGCCGGTTATACTGCGTGCCACAGAGTGTCTTAAAGTCAACATGCCTCGCGAGAATGGCTCCAGCGTCACCATTTTGTATAATTTTTTAATATAAATTTTGTTTGTCCACCTGAAAATATGACTAATAACACCCTTGAATATTATCCTTTTATTTGACCTTCCACCCAAAAAAAAATCGCCCAATTTAGACGTTTACAGTGGTGTTTCCCCCTTTAATCGTTCTGCGAGGTTGTGTATTAAAGCCTTAGGCCACAGTAACGGGTATAAAATCATGTGCGAATTTAACAATTTTTTTCGTATGAAAAAGTGATTCACTCATAAAATTAATTACACGTCTATTTAGTATGAATATCAAGCTGTTAGAAAATATATATATATTTTTTTCGATGTACAAAATGGCTGACTACTTATATTTTCTTCAGCATCCACAATTTTTGACCTAACAAAAAACAAAATTTCTCGTCAATCTACATTCTACAGCACAATACAAGTACAATCTACCAAGTACGTACGGAATTGAAAAAAATATTGTTTTATTCAAAAGTTGTAGGTATTTGAACTTTAGAAATGAATATTCAGTGAAAATTTTCATTATAACTGCTCGTAAAATGAAAAGTTTTCGATTAATTAGAAATTCCGTACGTACTTCTTTGCGAAATGCAATTAGGAACATAACTTTTAAATTTGAAGTAATTCGAGTGAAAATTGTTGAAGTTATTTGTCACGCCAATTGGAAAAAAGCTGTTTCGAGAAGTTTCGAGTAGTCGGCCATTTTATACATCGAAAAAAAAAAGATATTTTCTAACAGCTTCATATTCATACTAAATAGATGTGTAATTAATGTTATGAGTGAATCACTTTTTCATATGCAAAAAGAAATTGTTAAATTCGCACATGATTTTATACCGGTTACTGTGGCCTAAGACCTTAACGGGCTACATCCACCTAGGTAGGTGGTAAAATTGCATTTGCAAAAGATTTTTTTTTCTCCATAGTATTACCTTGTGTACCTATATCCCGCGAAAATGTCATCGAAATATTCCTGAGATTGAATGAGCTACAGCTTCAATACACTCGACCGGGCGAGCGGCAGCAGCACCGTACTTCAAACTTTAAGGCGTTATACGCAGTGAGAAATTTAAAAAAATCGATTTTTTTTAACATGCATTTTCGGAATGTACAAAAATGTGACTATATTCCCTGGCAATTTCAAATCGATCCAGCGAATATTCTCGAAAATCCACACATATTTGTAAGGACGCTCGGAGCGCTACAAAGTAAAAATCTTAAGGATGTTGAGTCCCTATGAAACATGTTAATGTTAATTGTCCAATAAATAGCTTCTTAATCATCATGAAATTTTTACACGACCTCCTGAATACTTCATGTAAAAACATACCAAATTTTCAAAATTCTATCATCGTTACTTCAACCTCCTTAAGGGTTGAAATAACGATCCACCTACGTAGGTGGTAAAATTGCATTTGCAAAAGATTTTTTTTTCTCCATAGTATCACCTTGTGTACCTATATCCCGCGAAAATGTCATCGAAATATTCCTGAAATTGAATGAGCTACAGCTTCAATACACTCGACCGGGCGAGCGGCAGCAGCACCGTACTTCAAACTTTAAGGCGTTATACGCAGTGAGAAATTTCAAAAAATCGATTTTTTTTAACATGCTTTTTCGGAATGTACAAAAATGTGACTATATTCCCTGGCAATTTCAAATCGATCCAGCGAATATTCTCGAAAATCCACACATATTTGTAAGGACGCTCGGAGCGCTACAAAGTAAAAATCTTAAGGATGTTGAGTCCCTATGAAACATGTTAATGTTAATTGTCCAATAAATAGCTTCTTAATCATCATGAAATTTTTACACGACCTCCTGAATACTTCATGTAAAAACATACCAAATTTTCAAAATTCTATCATCGTTACTTCAACCTCCTTAAGGGTTGAAATAAGAAATGATAAGAAAATTCTGAAAATTTGGTATGTTTTTATATGAAGTATCTAAGAGGTCGTGTTAAAATTTCACGACGATTAGGAAGCTCGTTATCAAAAAATTAACATTTTAAGAACAATTTTTAAAAGAAATAAAAAAAAATTATCCATAAACTTCGTTTTGTTTCCGTTGCTTTCAGTATATTGTAGATATTATAAAATTGAGAGGTCAAAAAAAAAACTTATTGCAAAGTTACATCAGTTTCCATAAAACAACATTTAATTTGTGAATGTTAATTGTTCAATAACGAGCTTCCTAATTGTCGTGAAATTTTTACACGACCTCTGAAATACTTCATACAAAAACATACCAAATTTTCAGAATTTTATCATCCTTTGCGATTTGGGACTCAACATCCTTAAATATGTGTAAACGACTGTTGAAACTTCAAAGGCGTTTTTCTCAAAACGTTGTTTTCAAAGTCGGTGAGCACGATTTCTCAAAAAGGGTTCAACCGATCGGTCTGCAATTTTAAGACAACCTTGTCAAATATATTCTTCAGGTATTGATCGAAGGAATAAGATTTCCGATAATTATTTCTATTTTTTTTTCGACGATTCAACGAAAAAAATTTGGTCGGAAATCGAAATTGTTTCTTTCCGGAGCCACCATTTCGTCGAAAATTAAAATTTCGACTATTCCTTCGATCATCACCTGGATTCATCTATCCCCTAAAAGAATCTTTTTGGTTTTTTCATTTTACATCATCCAAACCGGAAATACTTTGCTCACCGCCGGACACTTTTTTTCGCGGATCTCCAGGAGACTTCCTACAGGAGCAATGTTAATGATCATTTTTGAAAATAAAAAATGCCAATCTAAAGCTAAAAGATCCCACTACACTGCCTAATACTTTTCGTTTTGCCCAAATGAAATCCTGTTCCAGAAAAAAATCGTGAAAAAACGACTTTTTTTGCCCTTGCAACTGCGTATAACGCCTTAAACGCGTTTTTCTCGAAGCAATGTTTTTAAAGTTTTTAAAGGACATGACATCTCAAGAACCACTTGATGGATTGTTTCCAACCTCACAGGAGATAGGCTGAAAAACATTTAAAGGTCGTTGACGATCGTTTTTTTTTCAAATCGATATTCATTTTTCAAGTTTCCCAAAAACGACGACTTTTTTCATCGATTTTCTATGCTCGAGTTTCAATTCGTCGCTACGTTGTTGAAAAAAATGATTTGAAAAAATCAACGTTTGTCACCGACTGGCATTAATTGTTAACTTCGATAACCCGTTTGGTTCTTAGATTTCAGATGGACCGTTTAAGCTGGAGAGTGACCACCGCCAAACGTCGCGATTTCTTTTCGTCGTTTTTCCGTATTTTTTGGTGATTTTTTTTAAACTCTCAATATATGTAGCTTTGCGTTAAAAAAAATGCATTTTTTTTTCGCCAACCGTGTCCCAGGATTTTTTTGTTCGCAATTTGGCAATTTTTTCTCGTCCTCTACGTAGCCCCTTAACTTTGTTTTCGTCGCGATGGCCGCAGCTCGATAATGTTTAAGTCCGATCCGCTTGTTTGAGAAACAAATAATCTCGTCACCGAGTGTCGCGATCACGTGGTCATCTTCGAATCATGAGTACGAAAGCACAATTGAAAAGGGACACGCGAAGACACGTTTGGTATTTGTGTTTGCAATTTCGATGAATTGGATATGCCTGTAACAATTTACAATGAGTAACACTCGAGGATGAGCAAAACGTTCGTCGTAACCGTTGGACACCGTTCCTTTTGACGCACGCTCCACCAACGAATGCCTATCGTTGGCTGATATTCTGTAACTCGATGACGTAGGCGACATTACACTGTACATCGCTCAGCTGCTGTGAAGTTCGATCGAACGAACATGCGGAGTAGTGTCATTTTGCAACGGACAAAAAAAGACGGGTAGAACGCGAAATTGCACTGACAGCGTGTGTTGCATAAAAAAAATAATATACGACTGTCATTCGAAGTTTCATAGCTTTTAGACTTATAACAACGTGTCTGGATTAATCGCTCAGACTTTTTTTACCATTCGTAAATTTGTTTTTCGCGTGGCATTAATGAATGAAGCAAGCACGCTAATAAAGTTCAAGCAAATTTGACTTACGTTTACTTAGATTCGGGGCCGGATTTACGGGAGGGCATCCGAGGCTACAGCCCCTGGGCCACCACAAAAGAGGGGCCCCCACAATAGAGACTTCGGGAAAAAAAATCATTGGTGAAAGTGTACAAGGATGATTTAGAAACTAGTCTTGGTAATGAGTTGGTTCAATTTGTATCTTTGATCTACGTGTACAAAAAGGACTATGGAAAAGACCAATCTCCGGAGCTATTTTAACCTCAAAATTGCATTGAGAATGTATTTGGGTTCGATGGTATCGAATTGCATAGACTGCGAACCACGATGGGACAAAACCGTCTATCAAAGCTATCGCTCCTAAGCACTGAAAGTGACTTGCTCCGAGAACTGGATTTCAGCAAAATCATCAACGATTTTTCGGCGAAAAAAGCTCGGAAGGTTCCGTTCGTTAACACTAAAATTTGATTTCAGATAATTCTCGTTTTCGATTATATTTATATATGATTGTTAAATGCTAAGAGAATTTACTTGGTTTCACAATAAATTATTTATTGAAAAGATCGAGTGAAAAAAATAGTTCATTTTATTTGGAAAATAATTTGGGGGGGGGCTCCACTCGTTTGTTGCCCCAAGGCCTCCAGACCTCTAAGTCCGGCCCTGCTTACAATTTTGACTTACGATTACAGAACCAATTACCGCTGTGTAGGATGCTCCAAATGGAAAGGTACTCGAAGAGAAACGCCCATACTCAACAGTTGACACATATGCGCGAGAGAAATGGAATAGTAGACGAACGAGAGCGAAATAGAGAAAGAGATGCGCAAAGGTTGGTAAATATTCAGAAGTGGGGCTCCTGCTAGTATCAGGTCAATTTTCTTCAAAGGTTTAAACAAACCCAAACAAAAATTAGCCTGATTCTCAGCAGGAGCCCCCCGTCCGGATATTTACCCAAGGCTCGTTTAAGTCCGCTTTTAAGGGAGTGTACAGTCACTAAAAATCGGAATTAAGTTTCAAAAACTACTCATGCTAATAGTGTGCATTATGTATGTACGTATGCATGCATGTATGCGTATATATGCAAACAAAAGTATGTGTCAAATTTAAGGGGAGGCACCTGAGTAAACGGCGAGAAGAACAGGTACCTCGTAGGAGTTTTTCATTTGATTGAACCATTGCTTTTTTACGCAATCAAAATCGTCGGAAATTGCGAACGAAAAACGAATGATAAATTTAAATGGTTGCAATTCTGTCAAAAATGAAAATTTCAAAGAAATCCTACGAGGCGAACTCCGTTGTATATTATGTTTCAAGAATCCGTTGCGTTTTCATGTTTCAGATCAACCGACTGCCCGGAAACCTTGGCACCCCAAGCCATGTCAACGAACAACACGTCTGACGCTGACCACAACAACGGCACTTCCAGTCAACGAATTTATTTTTAAAAAATTCCTAAACATACCTCAATGTACATATTTTCCAATAAAAAAACCCGGATCCGATTGAAACATAAGTTTTTGAGATAAAAATTCCCCAAGTTTACCTGTTTTTCTCGCCGTTTACTCAGGTACATCCCCTTAAAGAATAACTATAAATATTTAAGCGGTTGGGCTACTGTGAAAATTTCAAAGAATCGTTCGTCGCTCGAGGCAACTTAAATTGAAGGGGAAGGTCCAACATACGATGCAGGCATCGCAGATTAGAGATAAACTTATGATTGCAACGATATAACTGCTAGTAATGCTTTAAAAGCGTTTTGCCGAAAGGCGTTCAAAAACTACGCGAAAACTAGTTATTGACAAAAAAGTCATCTTTCGTCAAATATCGATATATTTTTTTTTATTTTGTGACGAACGAAACACTTAACCAAAAAAGCTCAGTCAAATATTAGCCAATGTTGTCTATAAAAAACTCTTTTTTTTGTTTCATATCAACCGGGTGGCGAAAATTAAGTACACTGTTGAGTCCCTCGCGTTCCAAGGTCGGTAACGAGATTGTTTGCAACTTTTTCTATTATTCGTATGTTTAAATGAAAATTGGTACACTATGTTAATGTACATACAAATAAATGTCCAAACTTTTCAATCAATGTAAATTTTGATCCGATCACCTTGAAACTTTCAGGGAACATTTATAAAAGCATATACTGTTAAAATATATTGATTTTGAAAAAAAAAGTGATTTTTCGACTTGTACAACTAAGCACATCCCCTTAAAGAATCTCAAAAAATGTACAAATACTCTCGAATTTTTCCAGATTGAGAGGCCACCATTGTCTAGGTAGAAAAGTTATCATTTTGCTTGCTACAGATTGCTAATAATTACCAGGAATTTCATAGTGACATCTCGTTCGGGACGAAATCATCCCCGCGCGACCGCCCAAGGTTACGGATGCGGAGATCTTGTGATCGAGAAAAATACTAAATACTTAGGTTTTTCAAGTCTTCTTCGAAAAAACAATAACGCGTATTTTTCTTATATGCCTCGACGGTTTCCAGCGTTGCCCATACACTTTGGTGAGGATGTATAGGAAAGCCAAACGAGCAAATAAGCATAGCCCCATGTGTTACAATTAATTAAACTACAATTACGTAGTGAACGATCGTGCAATTTTCCAAAAAGTTTCTTTCCCACATAAATTAACCACACGAAAAGTCCAAAATATTCCGAACGATTAGTTCGTTACGATCTTTCCCATATTCCAGAGTAAAATAACGTCCCACATGAATGCATGCCAAGCTACTGCAAATTACAAGTGTTATATTTCACCAACGAGTTACCCAATCGATCCCAAAACTTATGGCATTGAATTTTGCATCGTTGGAACGCAATGAAAGTTCTCTTCTTTCATTTTATTTTCCATATTTTTATTATTATAGAAGATCTTTTTTCCAGATTTATATTATATTGAGAGTACAAATAAGGCTCCACCGTTTGGCAATAAATGGCCCCACCTGGAGGTTATGGTTGAACTTGTCCGATGTAAAACGTCATATCGCAAGGTTGGACATCTGGCAATACCATAACTTTGAAATATTAGCGATTCTGTATAAGCATCACATAATTTTTTTTCGTGCGAAAACTTCGAGTTTCGAGCCGAATAAGCGTCATTTGCGGGAACTTTTGATTTACTTCTTTAATTTGAAGAAATCTGCAGCCGAGGCGCATCGATTGCTTGTCGAAGCATATACCTTAAAGAGGTACGATCACTTTCACGGGGTCAAAAAAGTCTAAGTTCCCTTTACCCACAGCTGCTCTGATTGATGTTTACTTACGTTGATTATTCGTATTATCGATTATAGTGTGCCAAATGTAAATGATGAATTTATTGCACGCGAACAAACAAAAACTGAAAAATTAGATTGTCAACGTCTCGGTAGTAATGTTTGTAATAATAATATTAACACATCCACCGTAAAAACGGACTAAAAAGACAAAAAAAATCAGCCGGAAGGCCATTAAAAATAGGCTTGAATTACCTCAGCGGAATTAACACGATAGGCAGAATATAATTATACATATTATTGATACGTGATAAATGATAAAACTCCATAAATTGTCGTTAGCATATTTTGTGGCGGTTTCTATTCAAATTAATTTCAAAACAAAGCTCGGTTATGTTCGCCAAACGCATCAGCTGTTACTCGCGACGTTGCTAAGTCTGTGGGTGCTATTTCGTCGTTCCGACCATTTTCAACCGGAAATTGAAACATTCTTGTAGTGGAGTGCTTTAACTACACGGTGAAGATTGATTTTCTTATTTTTTACAATATCTATTATATCTAATCTATCGAATTTCAGGTTTCCAACAGGTTTAGTTGGATACGTGAGCAGAAAAACCACGATCACCGCACTTCCGGTTGACCGTCTTCATAAGACGACGTGTTCGACTTTGCAGTTTTATTGCGAAAAAACTAAACGGTCAAAATAGTTCAAATTTAGGCAACAGGTGCATTAAGTATTCGTCAAAATCATATAAAAATTTTTAATCCGCAAGTTGGATGCGTAGTAATGATCGTACCTCCTTAAGTGAGAGAAGTTGCGAGTGGTTTGAAAAGTTTAAGAACGGCGAGTTTGACGTTGAAGGCGCAGAACGTAGCGGAAAGCCGTAAGTGTACGAAGACGCGGAATTGGAAGCATTATTGTAGAGAGATTCGTGCCAAACGTAAGAAGAACTAGCATATACATTACGAGTGACTCGACAAGCAATTTTAATTTGAATAAAACATAAAGTACCGTTCTTTCACACCAAGTGCCCAATTTTTGATAAAAAAAAACAGCGGATACTTATTTGTGCTCCTAATAGATCGCAAAGTGAACGTCTTAAAAAACGGTCAAAGGCCTATGGTAGGCAAAATCAGTCACAACATTTTAAAGGAACTCATAAATAATCGTTTCCGTTGTGTCCCAACGATGCAAACTTCAACCTCGTCGAAAATTTGCACACAGGCTCTAACCAAGCGAGGCAACGATGCTTCCAATTTTCATCGTCCCTCCGTGCCTGCAAGACTCCCCGATGTCCGTATCAACGAAACGTCATTGCGGTTCGTAATTTCCCCACAGAGTTGACATAAATTTTTCCCTGAATAGGAAAAACGGTGCTTCTGCCAGGTCCTTCAGACCCAATGGTATGCTGGGTATCCCCCCAGAAAAGGGAAACCACGCGGGTCGGTCTAGCGCTGCGTTGTGACATTATCGCCAATAATTCCACGTACTTGCAAACGCCGCGTCATCGAGTCAGCTACGTATGTACGAAAGGCGAAAGTGTACAATAACCGGATGCGTCATCAGTTCGTTGCTCGTCAAAAAAACGAGCGTCAGCGCGGTACGACCGGGCGCAACGTCATACGTTCTTATCGATGACGCGCCTTATGGCCGGATACTTTCCGTCGTTGTCGAATATCTCGTTCGTGCTCTTGCATGGTTACAATCGCGATCAACGCTTCGTTCGTTACTAGGTGTATACGATAAGCGGGAGATAAGATTAGGCGACTCGGTTCTCGTCGAGGCGCGTGCGATGCTCTCGCGGCTCGAAGTAAAACTTGGACGATGCGGAGGTAAAAATCGTCCATACCCGCAGAGTTATGACATTTTCATCGCCAGCTCGACACGCGGTAAAGTCCGCGCTTGACGATCGCGCATTGAGGAGACGGACGAGGGCAAATTTTCCTACGTCATGAACGAATCACGATATTTCGCGCAGCGCGGTGTCATCCCCAAAGTGCCGCGATCGCGATGATTTCTGAGTCATCGCGGTGACGATCCTTCGGCAGTGCTGAAACGCAACATGGCGTCTCTTGAGGCAAGCTCGGGCGACGAGCGTCCTGCGTCGCCATCGCTGACTTGTCATCGTCGCGTCGTCTTCTTGGCTATTTTCATTCTCGCTGCGACGAGCACTCGCCTGCTTGTGGTCGCATGGGATCCCCACGACTGTCCGCAATTTTGCCGATGCCTCTGGCTGTACGGACTCAGGTGGGCCGACTGCACGGGACATCGTCTCTACAGCGTGGAAACGGGCGTCGACCAGGCTGTCCAGGCACTCGATCTTTCCAACAACTCCGTCTCCGCTTTGGCCAATTACGAACTCAGGGTAAATATCGTCTCATTCGGCTACACTGACAATCTGGAAAATGAATACGATCTTCAGTATATACGTCGCAATTGGGTCTCGACATCACGATATTGTGTCGCGAACTTCTTCAACGGGGTATCCCTCTCTGGAAGCCCAATTTGAAGGGTCAAAATGATGCATTTTTTTCTAGTAACACATTGGTTGGAATAAATTAATTCTTTCCCAGCATGTTGTACACACGTTTGTGGTTACAATGTAATTTTTTCGGAAAAAAATCTTTCAAAGTGTTCGTGGGGCTGCAGTTGGCGTTGCAGTCCTCCAGCGGCGAAGCCTGGAACGGCCGGATCTACCAGGATCAAAAGTATTTAGAAATGAAAACAAAAAAAATTCTTGAAATATATCCAACTGGCTATGGGTTCACGATCCACTTTTCGAAAAATACCCCCTTAAGGGGCTTTTCTCTCGTCGGGTAGAATACTGACCCGAAAAAGTATCGGGTTATCCGATGCGGCTTGTAGGAAGATCGAACATCCGGTTGACCTCGACTTTGCACCGTATATTATAAAAAGTGAACAACTATTGTAATCATTTTTTAATTCATCGTAAATATCGTTATAAGAGAATTGGCGGGGGTGGGAGGGGACACGGATGCGCACGCCCCCACCTCTAGAATTCCTGGTGCCCCTCAGGAAAAAAATCGGTCTGACATAATGAAATTCAAATAATCGATTTATTTTTGTTTTTGTTTCAGGCAAGCAAGTTTAATTAAATAATTTAATAAAACTTGAGCTATTTTTCTCGTCGTAATTTCGTCAGTTGTATAAAAATCAGCTATTTCATTGCGTAAATTAAATAGATATTCAGATTTCACAAGTAACTTAACTGTGGGAAAAATAAATTCGTTAGATATGCCGGCGGGTGCACAATCAGAAAAATACTGCAAGATCAACATTTGCTACCAAGCAACAGATAAATATCATCGTAATTCTAAAACGCCGTTTTAGAAATCTACCGTCAGCTCATACTGTGGACACGATTTTGAAATTGTATGTGAAGAACGCAGAGGATTCCATCGATAATTATTGAAAAATCTTAATAATTGATACGGTGGCGTTAGAAGCTGAAGTGATGGTCGTAAAACACGTATTTACATTTTAAATTGATGAAATAAATTCTGAAAATGCCATTTCGTTTTTGAAAAAAAAAAAAAAACGAAATGGCAGCCCAGATTTCCTACAAATAGAATAGCATCGCAAGGTTTATCAATGATGAATGGAACGAAGGTCCATTCGCTAATTCCACTAAAATTTTGAATCGTCAGAAAGAAATATTCCTTCCCGATTTTGTCTCAGCTCCCATTTTCCTTCACAACATCAATTATTGCGACTAAGCAAGTAGCACGAAATCTTAAAAATTGGCTTAACCATTAATATTGTCCACGGAAACCGCCGTTCTGAGTTTCCCGCACGCGGGATTGCGGATCTTTGCAATTAACGCGCGAACAATGGTCTATTTGAATCGTAGGATGCCGGGCTCACGAGACTGAAGCTACTGAATCTCTCGTCTAACGCGATAAGCGAGATCGGCCTCACGGCCTTCGCCGATTTGTCGGAACTGCGAGTTTTGGATCTGTCGGGAAATCATCTCTACTCCATACTACCGGACACGTTCGTTGCGAACAAGAGACTCGAGGTCCTCGAGCTGGCTGACAACAATTTGAACCAACGTGTGCCAAAGCTGCGGAGTTCTTCCCTCGGGGTAAGCCTTGATAATGGTTATGAAGAATTAGAAATTAGAAATTGAGGAAATAATATATATGATAAAAGAGGGGAAATATATAAAAATGATTGACAATTTGATAGGCAAGGGATTGAAAAACTTGGAAGAAAGGCCACAGAGAGAGAGAGAGGGAGAAAAAAATATCAGATTCAAAAATCGACGTATAATAGTTTATACAATGCGATGGTAGAAAACGACGAAGCACCGTGGAAGTATTGGGCAGCAAAAAGTATCGAAGTATAAGGAAACATGGGCGTGAATAAAGTGTGGAAATATAGGGAGAGATGAAAAAAGGGGGAATGAACTTTTAGGATATTTAAACGAGAAAGAGAAACAATGGAGCACCTGATTTCGTGTGAAAAAGGAAGAGGGGTAATATCTAAGGAAGCGAAAACATATATAGAGTGGATAAAGGGGGAAAGGGATAAGGACGGAGCAGAAGATAAATAAATACGGTTGCCGAGGAGGAGATAAATGTGAATATGTGTAAATTTTTTAAGTAAATAGAAATAGTGTGCTAGAAAAGAGCAACGGTGGTAAGGAAGAGAGAGAATGCAGAGTGTGACGAAAGTTGAAAATAATAAAAGAGGAAAGATATTGTAAGGAAACTTGTTGTTAGATTTTAAGAGAGCGATGTTAAACGATGTAACAGCTTTGTAAAAAGCCGCAAAGGCGATGGAAATTAAACCTCTTATTACTCTACTGGCCTATGGCCATAGGAGCATACACTCGCGTATTGCAACGAACATCACTTGAGTGTTCGCCTTCGATTTTGTTGATACTCGCATATGTGATAAAGATTTAAAAATTAATAAAATTTATGGGCGGAAAAACACGTTTGAGGGAAGAAACCACTTCGCAAAGAAAGGCGTGTCACCGCTTAATTTAGATTGTCTTTAATACTCCTATAGTGGATTTTTCATCGCTTTATATTAAAAGAACTTTGGTTTTTGTTGTATTCCGATTGGTGGACTCCTTGTGGGTGAAACTGCAAAATCACCCCTCGACACGCCTTTCTTCGAGGGGTGGTTTCTCCCCTTGAAGCAGTTTTTCCGATGAGAAAAAAAGTACGCGTCTTATTGTTTTAAATGCTTTATCACATATATGAGTTTCAACAAAACCGAAGGCGGACACTTAAGTGATGTTCCTTGTGAGATACCACCGCAGCACTCCCATTTTTACAAGCTTTTATTTATTTATTTATTTATTTCAAATTTCTTCTTTATTGTTCTGATTTGGTTTATTTACATTTTTCGAGTATTGTCTCTAACGTTTCTCTCCATTTATGGTATAGGGCATTGTTTTATTTGCATATGTTACGGTGTTTTATATGCCTTCGGGCTGATATTTTTTGCTTTTCTGCATCTTTTTTTTAACTAAGCTTTTATTTAACTTGACTTTCTGTGAGATGCAAAATGAAAAAACGATATTTCACGCACTTCCCGACTACTTAGAGCTCTGAATTTTTGCAAACATGCATCTAAAAGGCGACAATTCATGATTAAACTTAAAAAGAATATATCCATGTAATATTCAACTTTTCTTGTAAAATTAGCGATATCTAATCATCCATATAGAATCTCACTAACACATACAAACAAATTCGTAGCCGACTGTATTTGTATATGAAGAGTTTATATGCACCAATTAGTCGTGAGTTCAATCCCAATTACGGTCTTTGTTATTTTTTACAAGAATTCCATGTTCCGAACGTACAAACTCGTAAACTAGCAAACTACTAGTAACAACCAACTGGTAAAATAAAAATCATTTTTGACAATAACAAAGGCTTTTTCAGGAATTTCAAAGTAGATTACTACTTATGTCCTTTGATGCCTCAAGGTTTAAAATTTATATTTCGTATTTAAAAAATATCTACGTTTATGTACGTTTCAAGTATTTGCACCTATGATGAGTCACCAAGGCACTTTTTTGTAATTATACTGCTTCAATTTTCAATTTTACTCGTCTCTTTTCGACCCACATTTCTTTCCTCGCTCGATAATGAAGTGCAACAAAACATTGGAATCCACATATAAGTTATTCTTATGGGTTTGCGTAGCCAGACAGTCGATAATTGAAAAAATGTCACGGTCATCCACCGACCAGTCGCCCAAAAGTTTTCGTTTAATTGGTTAGACGTGAATTTTTATTAAATAGAAAAAAACGTAAAACAGTTCGACACCCGAATCCGCAAAATAAAAATAAAAACGCGTTCATCCTTGAGCATGTGTCAATCGATGGACATTCCCGCACGTTATGAATTCCCCAGTGAGTTGGCTTGTTGATACGATCTCCAGTTTTTTTCACTCTTTTTTCAAAATCGATATCTCGATTGCCGGCAAACGTGCGAGAATGCGACGCGTGACGCGAGTCGTTGCACGACCCGTGCAAATAGAGAACGAGGAAAGCTCGCCTGTAACGCTCATGCTGCGCGGCTTTGCAACAAATTACGCGAACCGCCAACGACCCCGTCCCTCGTTTCGTTACGTTGGAAAAAGAGAAAGAGAATGGAAGGAAGAAAAGCACGGAATTTTCAGTCACAAAGTGTTTCAAGGAATAACGGTCTGAGCTTATTTTTCTAAGATAAAATCTTACGACCCGAACTAGGCCACGATAAACAAATGGAAATTACCTAGTATTTTCGTAATTCTCCTAGAGGTAAACGTCTCTGAATCCCTTGGTTTCTTCACACCATTCCTATTCTCCATCCATTTCTCTCTGTTTCACGTTTTTCTCTCGTGTTTCGCGTTATGTTGCAACTTGTGTATCGATCGGATAATGCTCGTGTCATTATCGTTTTTACGACTATTTAACGAGGTTCTTTCCATCGAGGTTTACCGAACGTCGCCAAACTCCGCGCGTGCACCAAAAATTCATCCCGGAACTGGAAATAATGACGAGTAATTTCGAGCGAAGTTTATCGAGATCTTAACTATCTTCGATAAATCATTCTCTGAAAAAAGCAGAACGTCGTTAGCGGCCTAACGATCGTGGCTGACAAAGAACGTCACTTACAGAGTTTCGGGACAATTGACAGAATACTACCATTCGATTTCAGTTTATACAGTAAATTCCTCGGCATGTACTAAATGTACCCTGCAAATTTCGAAACGGTTGTCTACACCGTTTCTATAAAACTTATAATTGTAAAAACACTTTTCGACATCGGGAGATGCCTGCGTTTATCGCTAAATGGCAGTTTTACGCATGAAAGAGTGTGAAAAAAATGTTTAAAATGTTATGTGAAACCGTCAAGTCACTCAGTACATTATGACAATTTTGTCATCTGTGTCATAATGTATACTCTTAATGTAATCTGATCGTAGGCATCTACTTATGTTAAAAAAGGGTTTTCCGATTGTAAATTCTGAAGAAACGGTGTAGACGATCGATTAAAAATGTAGAGAGTACATACTGGTAACTGGTAAATGGTTACATTTCGTCATTTGTCCCGAAACTCCTTAAGTGCACGCCTTCGATTTTGTTGAAACTCATATTAGATGCGTCTTTTTTATATCGGTGGAAAAAAAGGTTTCAAGGGGGGAACGACCCCTAAAAGAAAGAAGTGTCACCCCTTGATGTTTGTTTCAATACTTTCATAGTGGATTTTTGGTAATTCGTTAGATAAGTGACCTTTCCGAAATATTTTTTGCTATTTTCTCATTTATTGGGTTATAAATGATGATATTCAGTCAGAAGTACCTGACATTTTTTACGAGCATAAAAATCATTGAAAATAATGTCGGATGTTTCAAAAACCCAATATAGGCGTCAAAATGTTCAAATATGCCATATTTTATCGCGTATTTCCGCAAACTTCATAACCCCATAACTTTTTGTAGGTGAATTTCAGCTTCCCCCGACTGAATATCATTCATAACCGAACAAATGAGAAAAAAGCACAAAAAATGTTAGGCTCACTTTGCGGAAACGTCACTTTTCTAGAGAATTACCAAAAATACGTATCCAATAGTTTTCAATGCTTTATCGCAATGAGTTTTAGAAAAACAAGGGCGGACACTTGAGTGAAGTTCCTTGTGAGTGGGAACGCTCTTGTCTCTCTCGATTTGTATTTCATTTTTCGAAACGTCCTCGCTTTCCTCATCACCACGGAAGCTCGCAACGAGTCAATCGTGTCAATCTTTCGTGCCCAACAGTCCTTGGATCTGAGTAACTGCGGGATAGGCCACTTGCCGTCGAACACGTTCGCGGGATTGCCACGACTGCGCGCACTTGACCTCACCGACAACGTGATGATACAATTGGAGCTGGACGTATTCAATGGATTGCCGAATCTTGCGCTCCTCATGATCGAAAGGTAGGTAGTAATATTCCTCCTTGTACGTTCGCCCAGAAATGTTTCATTGGCGGAAGGCATCTTCGCTCGGTGTGACATCATCGTTGCTCGTATTCCAGAAATCCATGGTCCTGTAACAACAACATGTACGAATTACAAAAGGGTCTCCGAGCAAGGAGGATAGATTTCAAAAGGGTATGCAGTGGGAGTGAATCACCGGACTTGAACGGCGTTGCCAAGCAGAAGTTGGAGAAGATGATCGCACTGGAGAGGCAACCGGCGAAGATGAACACCGAACATGCTTCCGATCGGTTGCTCGTCAAAGTAAAAAATTGGAAGAATTCCCTGAAGGGCAAGAGCACGTCTAGACGATGTCAGCAGTCCAGCGTGACCGCGCCCCCGAACATTCACTTTTGCCATGACTCGTCGAATTATCCAGGCTTGGCAACGATATCGCCCTTCTTCTTAATCGCAGTTGGATTCCTCGTCGGCTCAGCCATCAGCACATTCTGCACATATTTGTGGCTAGCCAGGACTCTTCGAAGATCTCGACTCGAGTTTCGGACTGCCAGAAGAACTGTCGGTATCGGGGCCTCGGATATCGCTAATCAGAGAGTTAATCTTCTGCAACATTTGTGTCAAAGCAACGAGGACACTCGACGATCGATGATCGAGTGTCCTGGCACACCTCCCCCTCCGTATCGCGATGTCGTTCTACACGCTAGTCGATATCCCAGACCGACACTTCAAAGTACTATTATTTACGGTAACGAATCGAACGTACAATAAATCCATTCTGGATTTAATTTTCCGAGCGTGCGCAGCCGGATCGGTCTTACGGACGTTTATTTATTTTTCGAGAGGCGGAAGCATAGCCTGCGACCGGAAAAAATGTCCCTCGTTGGGTGAAATGTTGGATAATTATCCAAAAGGGCTCCACCGCCGAACTGACTACAGATTCCTTTCCGGCCCTCTTATTACCGAACAATATCCACATTACCGAACAAACAACTGAAGAATCGTTACAAGAAATGGCTAGGTACCGTTTTAATATTAATCTTTAGGACATGCTTTGATGCCGATGGGAAAATATTCGCTGCCTTTTCGAAAGTGGAGTCTTCTGAATAATTACCTAATATTCTCTGTCGCTGTGAAGTTCGATCCAACGAACAGCGCCACAGTGCCATTTTGAAATGGCCACAGAGGAAAGCGCGCAAAACGCCAAAGTATCAAGTGGTAAAGCAGCGTCGCGACACGAAATACATTTGTGATTCGAAGCATCGGTCTTTAAACTTTCAATTTATCTTTACATTATTTGCTCACACTCTTTGTGATGCATTTTATCGCATGACGTTATTGTATGAAGCAAAGACATCGATAAAAATGAGTTCACGTCATTGAGACTTGCAACAATGGACCGATGCCGTTAACAATTTCAGAAGCAGCAACAGGCGTGAACTCCCATCACGCGACCGTTTTGCTGCTCTCTAGCATGCTGCGAATACCAAGACGCCTCAATTTGTAAACAATTATGATAATGAGCTTTAAACGAAAATATCCGTGGTCCAATATTTGGAGATTGACGGAAGCGAACAATTACCGAACAAAGAACCTCTAACGAAGCATATTTAACGTCGATTTGTCAAATCGAACAAGGAACAATTAATACCTTTAGCACAATGTAAAAAGTAGTCTTGACAGAATGTAATTTTCCCCTGGAATTTGCCAATTAGTAAGTAAAATCGTAACTGTTGGGAACACGAGAGAAAACAAAGAATATCTCGTGCCCACGTAGATAGCGAGGCAATTTGCTTCTCGACTTGCCCCAACGGATATCGTATCCCTTCTTGAATGAATAAATCAATATTAAGTCTCCCATTGCGATCCGTTCATTCGCCCAAAGCCGTTCTTGAAAACAAATGAGCGCGATTGTCCGATAAATCGATCCGACTGTACAAAGTGTTCTCGATGCATGTTGTATTAAGAGGTTGGGTCTGATTGAGCATTGTCCGGTCGTTGGACGCTTATTGCGGATGCTGCGAAGGAGGCTCTCGTCGGGTCAACGAGAGCTAGACGATGCGTTGTGCGACCCCTGTGCGAGACGCAATTTGTTGTTTATCTCTCTTCGTGCTCATTGAACGAGAAGTATTCGTACATGTATGCACGAGCCGCACGCGTCGAGCTCACGGTTGATGAACTCGCATACGCATAAATAGTCATCGGTAGACATCACATACGCATTTATTTTAAAAACCCGATTATCAACCGCTACGTATAGTCGAACGTGATAATTCCGCGTGTCTGTGTGACTTCGGAAAAGAAGAATCGCCAATGCCCTCGGTGGATTGCGATAGAGCGGAGCCGATTGATGACCCTGGGTTGGGCGTGTACAATAAACGTGCACGTGTACGAAAGCATTTTTCCGTTATTCTCGCGATACATTTTTCCACAGAGTATATATCTAAAGGATTTATTTACAATTGGCGCGTGCACCGGTCGTCGAGCGCGTGAAATTTCGGCCATTTTTCTTTCCTTTTCTCAAACTTAAAGCGTATACTAAGAAAAAAAAGCTACGAACCGGTTTGGTCGGAGCACCGGTGTTGTTCTAACGGTGATAACTAAGAATTAAGTTTACTTCGCCTTGAGCGTAATAAGAGTCGAGCGTGCGTCGTCAAAATGGCCGTTCGGCTCGAGCCGAAGGGCCAAGCCCCCTGGGTAACACACACGTGTGCATACGCGTGAGCTAATGATGATGTACAATTTGACAGGGGAGGATTCTAGTCCTTTTTCGAATCGGATTTTGACTGCTCGTCGGCACGCCGTCACAGTGTAACGGCAATGTTGCTCTCATCGACATTCTTGGCTGCGTCATTGGTCGCGCTCTTGCAACCCATTGCCGTGATGATTCGCTCCATAATCTCGTGGTTGTACCGGGTACCCCGGAGGCTCGTTACGACACTCGCGTCCCGGCTGCTGCCGCTCTCCTCCGTCGGGCCAACGACGTTCTTCGGCAAACTCATCTTTATGTTCTCGACTATTCCGTTCTCCACTTCCAGCGTGAGAGTTAGAGAGTCACACTGACCGCTCGTGGTTGGCACTTCGATCGTTCTCGTGACCGTGAACTTTGGCGACTTGCCGAACGTCCAGTCCCACGATTTGTACTCGTTCTTCAGCGCCTCGAGACCTTGAGAGCACAAATTCGAGAAACATTAATTTCGAGCACCGTACGATTCCAGAGACGCGACGTTGTCGGATCGAGCCAACCGCGAAGATAGCTATCTCGGCTTGTATCATTGCGAAACATCGCAATGTCTGCGACTTCGACTGATAAACTTATCAATAGCAGAATTGAGAAAACGCAATGCGTGATTTGCTTTTATGGTCAACGGGCTACGTCTACCGAGGTGGATCAAAAAATTGCATTTTCCGAAAATATTTTGATTCTATAGTATCATCCGTCAGCTATATTCCCTGAAAATTTCATTAAGATATTCCTTAAATCGAATGAGCAACAGCTTCTAACAGTCGCCCGGGCGAGCAGCGTTACAATTCAAAATTTCAACGCGTTTTTCTCGAAACACAAATTTACAGGAGATCCGACGAGCAACATTTACAGGTCGTTGACGATCTCACTTTCTCAAAAACGATCTTTATTTTTTAATAGTTACGTAAAAATGACGCTTTTCAAAATTACTTTAGCGTTTATCATAGCTAACATTTTATTAGTTAGAATTTTCTAAAATTTTTATAGTTGTATTTGAATAGTTAATCGTTTTTAAAAGCTGACGTATGATTAGTTGATAGGCTTTTAAAATTTTTAATTATATTTTAATAGTTGATTGGTTTTGAAATCCAAAGTTTTAAATAGTTAACGCTTTATTAGTTGATAGTTTTTTGGATTTGTATAGTTATATTTTTTACGTTTTATTAGTTCATAGTTTCTAAAATTTTAATAGTTATATTAGAATAGTTAATTTTTTTATTAGTTGATCGTTTTTTAGATTTTAATAGTTAATAGTTTTTTTTTTAATTCAGTGTTTTTAATAGTTATGTAAAAATTGCATTTATTTATATTTTGTATGCTCGAGTGACAGTTTACCGCCACGTTATTAGAAAAATAATTTTTAAAATTGCCATAGGATCGCAAAAGCCCGCACGTGTACTTGCTGCAACGTTAAAGATGACATATGTAACAAGTAGTCTAATCCGGTTGGGATATTTGGAGTGAAGGGGGGGTCCTGCGCTCACCTGGGAACCAATCTTCGGTCGGGTTGATCATTTGAAAGCCTTTTTGTCGCTCGACGAGATTGTGTCCACCGTCGACAAGTGTGAGAGCTCTCGTGCGTAGATATTCCCAGCCGAGGGCATTCATGAGTGTGTCGGTTTGTATCTGAGAATTAATTTCCATCAGATTCTTCACCGGAGAACGCACCGATTGCGTCGCGTTTGTCTCAATCCCGTTCTACAAGTCAATTCGTGTGTCGAGTAACGTTACATTTTTTTCTGTGGCTCTTTCGTTTTTCGCACGAAGTATTGTGATTGCGATAAATTTGAAAGTGCCAAAAGCAAAGAGCAAAAAGGATGTGTACCAAAATCACACACTTGGTTATCGACGCGAACACTCTTTGGAGCAAAGTGTTATTTTTGGGTTACATAAATGAAAGAAGAAAAAACGTCTTCATTGTTCGACTCGAAATTTGATCAAAACACACACGAGAGAGACGTGCAGACAGGAAAAACGGAGAAACAAAAAAAAAACGAGGAGGTGACAAAAATGGGGGAATGCAAACGATTAGCTAATCGAGTTCGTGCGACCGTTGAGCGTCGCTATATATCTTGACACTATTTTCGAATCTGATTGATCAGCAAAATCGTTGGGGGGAAGAAATAAAATGAATAAATGAAATCTCCCCCCGATCGTGGGTTTCGTATTTTTAGTATTGAAGCTCATTCGTCTCGATGCGCAGTATCGCGCCGCTCGCGGTGGCTTTTTTCTTTTGCTTCTCGTTTATATCCCTCTGGTATTGACGTTTTATCAGCACACACATATCAGAAGAAAATTGCACGCAATTATTCGTTCGAGTGCGCGCTTGGCTTTTTTTTATTACCTCTTTCTTCTCGAGAGCTGCGCTCAGAGAGGACTTGTTCACTCCTACCAGGAGCGTACAGTGGTGATAAGCGTTCGGACGACCCAGCTTCGCGGCAGTCCCTGATACCTGAACAATATTATCAAATTAAACATCAAAACCATCAAGCACCAATCGGATTACATTTCTTTTTATTTACGTTCGCACAACACGATTGTAATTAAAGGAATAATTCTTTTCCCTCAAAAACTTCTTCACAATATTGAATCAAAAACGCATTTACTCTGGGAAAACAAAATCTTAAACACTTAACTCGCAATGAAACTAGATCTTAAATGCATTTCTTAAAAGATAGCTCTACATTGCTTAAATTCGTATTAACGAAAAGTCCCCCTTTTCAGATTAATATTCAAATTGATAAATTCTAAATTCTCGACCTTTAACCCAGAGTATTTAATTTTCAATTTCCCGAATACATAACTTCCTTTCGAAATCTCCATTTTGAAAGGAATTAATATTCGAACTTATAAACATGAACTTCTCTACTCTAAAACAATTTTAATTACTTCACGATTCCTTAATCACATCATTTTACCAAAAATCCCACTTAGAAAAGAATTAATTAAAAAATTGTTTAATTCTAACTCCTGTACCTCAGACGAATTTTTAGCTAACTCATAATTTCCTTGATCCACAATTTTATTTAAAGTGCCCTTCATTTGCATAATTTTCAAATGTATAAATTCTAAGTTTCCCACTTTACGCCGATGTTGATTCAACGTCATAATATCTAATATTCCATACATCCATTCTCTCCTCCGGACTTATTTAGCTGTACTGCAGGGATGAACGTTTTCTCTACCTAGAAGAGGAGCGTTCCTAAGCAAATCGATACAAACAGGTAGCGTCTGTTGGAAGAAACTATTCGATTCCCAGCTCGGGAACGAGGTCCGACTCGTCGTACCTTGAAATCGCCATGAACGACGATATCCTCGCGTTTGTTAATCTCAGCCTTGAGTCCCCATTCCCTGTAGAGCGCTCTGGTTACGATCTCCAGATTGTACCGCCTGTTGTATCTCTCGCGTGGCGTAAAGAAACTCAGATTGACGTTGCCCCCGTCGTGATAGACGGTGCCGCCGCCGCTGTTCCTTCTGGCCAGGGCAATGCCCATTTCCTCCACTGCTCCGACGTTGGACTCTACCCAGGGATTCTGATGGCGTCCGATGACCACGCACGGATCATTCTTCCAGAGCAGCAGTACGTGATGATTCGTGAAGTTATAATTCCTGTAGAACCAATCCTCTAGCGCGAGATTGGTGTGGATGTCCGTCGATTGCGATATGAAGACTGACTTCTTTATGTCGTCCTCCGCCACTTGTTTGACCTTCGACGTGGTAGTGTCGAAGCTCGCCGATCTTTTCAAGCCTTGGAAAAAATGGGCTCTTATCGTCAAGGACGAAAGGCTTCTGCCGAGTATCGACATGTTCGCGTTTTGTTCGCCGCAGTTGTTTCTTTTGAACGAATATACTTCGATGCGAATCAACGATGTTTTTCTTTTGGTGATTGTTCAGTCTTGCTTGAGCAGATTCTGGAGATCCGCGTTTGCTTGGGTATAGCTGCCGTATCGACGTTTCGTAAATGCTTCGCCTGGTTCCGACGGATTTATACTGCTCGCTCTCTCCTCAGTTATTTCAGTCTTTACAAGCCGGTGGCAATTTTATCATGTAACCGTCCCGAACTCTTCCAGTCTTGTGTCTATTTATTTTATTTCTCTGGGAGCCGCGCCTCTGGTACGATTCTGGAGTCAAACGAAACTTTCGAATATTCCCTTCCCTAAATTGTTGGCCCTCGCTTTCTTTTTGCTTCGAAACTGTTTTTCTCACCGTTTATTGTCCGGGCGCGCGCAAACGTTTTTCCTCTTTGAGGTGGTAAAAACGTTTAGAGACAGAGAGCGGTATTTACGTCCCACTGGCTCGACGTGATGCTGATGAGGTAATCGTGCAGGGCGATCGTTTGATGCAGCCACTTCCACGTTTGGTCCAGGGAGTTGATACGGTAACGTATACCCAAACAATCTCGGCAGTCCTTTTGCATTCCTCTGTGTGCTGACAGATTGGGGCTGAAAATTAGCACGGGTGCTGGACTTTCTCTTCTCGCTTTTACAAACACTTGGATTGTAATTGTTCGCGACACTAGTTATCGGAGATCGCCGCGACGACGCGAATCGTCGAACTCGTCGGATGTCGTACGAGATCACTCGTGGACTACTTCCGCCCGTTGAAAGTTTGAACGACAAAAAAAGGAACCACGAATAATCGGTTATCAAACTGAAATGTAGTTTGTCATTTTACTGGGAAACTTTTGTGTTTGAAACGGAGGTGTTGCGGAGACGTGCGCGCGTAGAGAACGACGGGGAAATGGCTAATTGAGGCGACGCATTGTGTTATATACGTGGGTGAGAGCCGCGACAAGTGGGAGAACGCACGAGGGAAGTGGAGGAACTTCGAGGTTATCGCGAAGTTCGCGGCACAAAGTGCAGCTGATCTGCGCGTGGTACCGATGACGGAATCTCGCCCCCCCGCCCTTCCCAATCGCTCACTCTACGCACTTCTCCATTAGTTTATACAGTCGAAAATTCCATACTTCGATCAATTGGGATTCTCGTGTCGAGATGCTCCGTTTTTAATCATTCTACCCGATAAACCGCAATTGCATTCTTCGCTGTCGGTCAGCCCGACGCTTCTCACCGGAAGTGCTCGTTGCTTCGTTCGATTGCGCAATCTTTTGTTGATCAGTCGGTCAATTGGTTCATGTCAGGTCAGTAAAAGCGTTCCAATGATGTAGTGTAGATACTAATGCAGCAGAGACTATGCACTGGTAACTACAATTGTAATAATTGAACGACTTGGTGTATATCTCTTTGCCACAGCACCATTTTGATGATAAATTATTATTTTTTAATTGTTTAAAAAATATATACTACTAAGGTATACCTAAAGTTTAATAACGGTAGAATAATTGTTTCCTAGTTTTTAAAATCCCTCAAAATTGTTTAATTGTTCGACGTCTAAATGTATATCTCGCCCTAATCGGCCTTTGTTTCAAAGTTGTCGAAACAGTTTAAAATTAATTTGGAGTAACAGAAATAGTACTTACTCCAAGTAGCCAAATTAATTTCCGGAATAATTATATCCATTAATAGAATCTCAATTTCTCATCATTTTCGAGGTCGATAAAATTGACCGTATCGTTGATTCGTGCAGTTTGGTAAAGCTTTTTAAAACTATGGATCGAATTCACGCTTATACCTTAAGGGCGGACATCACCCTGTTCGGTCGAAAACTGGAATTTTGAAGTTAATTTGTTTTAAACTTTGGACCTGTATTGAACATTTATAAATGGCTGCTCACAATATGGGGGACAAAGATGGAAAATCATTAGTTCACGTTTATCTGAATGCAAAAGGGCGGCGCGGTAGTGGTCTGTCCGAAGCCATATTTTTTGTCAAATCCCTCCGTGGTGGAACTTTTTTTCGATTTGTAGGTTTGAACATGGAGCAAAATACCAAAGCCTTTCTCAATGTAGAACTACAACAGGAGTAACAAAAATTTGCGCGAGATGTTGACAAATCTTGATTTAAGTAATTAAGAAGTTAGGTTCCCGTGAAAATGAGGAACACTTGTTCGTTGCTTCCTCAAAGGCAGGTCCCTGACACAGAGCAGTTTCAGTGGACCACGAAATGTTGCTCGCCGCTAGAGGCGCTAGGAGTCATGTGCCCGCCTCGCTCGCTCGGCCCTCTCAAACGATGCGAACCATATGCTCTACGACCGATATATATATTCAACCGGGCACTCGATTACCAGCGCCACACAATATAGTTACACGCGAGCGACAACACTGGGGACAGTGACCACATTCTTACCGTGGGAAAGGTCTGCAGTGTCAGGAGCCTGATTAAAGGTAAACTTATGATTACGATAGAACTGCTAGGAAAATTCCAAACGCTTTTTTCTCGAACTTATGTTTTTCGAAATGGCGTACCAGATTTCTCGACATCTAATGAACAGATTGACTGGAAATTTGGTACACTCATTCAGTGTAATAGCGGTTGTCTTGACCGACATTTTTCAAAATTTGTTATTCACAATGTAATTTTGTCGAAAAAAAACGAAAAAAAAAAACACTTTTTTGATGATTGAAATACGATAACAAAAAAGCTCCGTCAAATCTTAACCAATATGATCTATTTTTTTTTAAACTCGTTTTTTGTTTCAGATCAACCGGGTGGGTAAAACCACATACGTTGAGCCCTTTGCGTTCAACCGTCTGTTACGACATTTTTTATAACTTCTTGAATTATTAATATTTTTAAAATGAAATTTGGTACACAATTTTGTTAATGTACATACAGATAAATGTCCAGACGACTTCGCAATTATCTTACTTTTTCTTTCGAAATCGACCGTGTCAAATCACCCTTATTTTCGGATCGCCATAGCATCCTAACCCCTTAAGATTTTCATTTCAAAATTTATCTCGAATGCAAGTGTATGTAATTTCTTTGAAAAACAATATTTTTATTGAACCCTTGGTGCTTCTCCAGTATTTTATATCGACGTTGAGGAACGCTATAGTACTTTGTTCCAGATACAAACTTAGAACTCAAACAACTCCATGGCAGAGAGCTCCAACGAAAAAGGCTTCGAGCGGTCTGCTAAAATTGCGATTTTGTATTCAAAATGTAATTTTGGTAAAGATATTTTTTGTCTGTGCATTTTGAGAAATGGATTGTAAATTTTTACTAATATTAGTTATCGTCAAAGTTCTCACGTCAGTTTCTGACATGTCGATCTTATCCCTCAAATTCTCAGCAAGAAGATGAACCAACTCGACGTTTCGTCTCGGAATTATATAAATCTTTGGAAGAGAGAATTTCGACTGTATTTCTGGCATGTAAGTTTTATCCCCGTTGGCCACGTTCTTCCATACACGTTTGCGTAAACTTCTCGTTACATGTATGCTCCGTGGAGGATAAATTGCGGGGGGGATTTCGAACAGTTATCGTCGTGTCAACGATTTCTCTATAATCTAGAGGAGAGTACGAGGGCGAGAGAGAGGGAGAGGGAGAGAGAGAGAGAGAGAGAGAGAGAGAGAGAGAGAGAAAAGTCGATAGATGATACGTTGGCCGTTCGGTGATCAGCCTCAAATAGAATCATGCTCGTAGTGTGGACACAGCCGTTTTTATCATGTGCTACCAGGGGGGGACTATTAAGGTCGCTCGATAACGAATTTGACTCGCTTTTTCATCGCGTTCATCGCCACCCACGGCTCGGCTCCCTCGTTTACGCTATTCGTCGTTATCTCACCACACGTATACATGCTCCCCCCTCCACCTCATCCTTTTCCGTGCTTTTTTTGCAACAACACGCGTTCCCGCGCCATTTCGACGAAACTCGAAGCATTCTCATCGAAAAAAGTCTCCGAGATCGCGAACTGCATTTTTTTCTCTCGCAAAACTGAATACACGTATCTCCTTTCTTTTTCTAATCGTAATACGCGGAAGCGCGCATCGCGTGAGCCGGCGAAGCAACATCTCGGTAACTCCCGCTGCAAACGACAGCAGACCACAACTTTTGTAAAAGTATCATTTTCTCATACTTTGTGCATATTTAGTATCTCGTACGATACGCAATTTTTTTTTTTGAAAAATCTCGCGTTTATTGGTCGTGCGACCTCGTGTGGCTTGCATATTTGTTGCCCCGCGCGAACTCCGCAGCGGCCGCGACGCATAAACAATTTATATGCTCGGGGAGCTCGTGGCGAAATGGAAAACGCGACGCATCGTCATCTCGTTAACCCAGATCCATTAGAAAAGCGCAAGCTTCTTTATTGTTTCTTCTCACTCGTCTTTCTTCCTTCGAATACAACTGTATTTGGAATTGCTGAGTTGTAATAAAAACGCGTTACGAAAATGCCATTTTCGAAGCTGAAACGTGTAGAGTTGCGTTTAGTGAAGAAAAAAAAAACCATCGAATATTGTCCTTCGTAGATGAACATTTTGTAATGAAAAATAAGTATGCACCGTTCACTCGTTGAGCGAGCAGCGTTACCTCGTTTCGTTTTACATTGTTCGCGAAATGTCATTAACCTCGAAGAATGTTTGTTTAAAAAAAATGGCAGCTGTTGTTGGCGGACTCGCGCGTGGCTTTTGCCTCACCTTAAGGCTTCGCTCGATGTTCACGTGATCGTTCCGTGTTTTTCCAAAGTCTTACGTGTTTTGAGACACGTTATTTTAGTGCTTATCGAAGCGGAGGACGAGCGCGGGCGCGCACATGTGACGCGAGAAAATTCCAAGCTTCAACAAACATCGCATTTTTTTCCTTTCTCCGTTCGTTCTGGGTTGTTTTTTTTTACTTTTTGAACGTTAAGCCCAACGTTTGCGTGATGAACGTCAAGATATCGGCGCTCTCTTCGATCTGAAACGAGATTAACGATGCTTCGTAAATAGACCACCTGAGATAACAATATTGCATACGAGTTTAACTTTGTTTCCACACAATAGGGGGGGCACTTCCTTGTTGACGTAGAACAACTGTATCGAGTTATTTACGATCCGAGTCCAAAGTGCTACTCGAACGAGGGAAAAAATATCGAGCTCCCGGATTTACAATTCATACGTAATCGTCAATAGACGATTTTTTTCACAACCAGCCGCCTGCTTTTAAGCGAGGAATACATTTGTTGGTTTCCATGATTTTTTTTAAAGACATGATTACGTCACCATTTTTGAGGCTCAGGGTATGTTTTATTATTACTTTTGGCTTTTAAATGGTATTTTTTCTTTTTATTAATCTTTAAAAATGACGGAGGTAGGGCACGGTCTTCTAAACTGCATTTTCAAAACTGGCGTGACGTAAGCTAAAAAAACTAATCAACCGATTCGGATGAAACTTCGTATACATCTTCCAATCCTTATTGACTCAAATATGACCCTAAATGTTCTTGAAATTTTGAAAAACGTATTTTTTAAATTGAAAATCAGGCCATTTTTTTTTTTTTTTTGAAAATTCAATCTTTTTGTTTCAAAGCGTGCCGTTTTATTGATTTTCAACATTTCTCACTTTTTCTTGGTATGTATGATTTTTAATTAGTTTAATTGGTATGTTTAATTTAGCTTAATTAATTTAGTTTAGATTACTTAATTTTTATAATTAAGTTGGTTTAATTAATTTAGTTTGAATTTGTTTATTTTTATAATTAATTTCGTTTAAATTAGTTTAATTAGTATGAGTGTTAATGATAGAAAAATCTTCTTTCGTTTCTTTCGGATTAATGGCGGCGACGCTACGTGTCACGCCGGCTGACAGCATCCGCCGCATCTCGTTTAGAAGACTGCCATACTTCTGCCATTTCTAACACTTCGTCCGTAATCGTTTGTCCGTTACCTTCCGTCTGTAAATCTGGGTATTTCAAGTCCTGCCGTTTTTTCACCCAGTTAATGCGCTCGAAAAGTTTTCAAACACATCCTGCCAGTGTTCGAAACATTCATTGAAATGTATGAATCATAATATTATAGCAAAATACATTTTTTTCGTATATTTTTTGGTAAACAAGTGAAGCAACTCGGTAGGAAAGTAGTTTTGGCTCGGACACAAAATACCCAGGTTGACAAGCGTAGTGTTGACGATCAATAAAGAAAAATACCATGTAACAGCCAAAAGTAGTAATAGAACATACCTTAAATCTTAAAGATGGTGAAGAAATATTTTCTTTTCAAAAAAGGTCATTAAAATAAGCAATTTGACCTCGTTTAAGGAGGTACGATCACTTCCACGGAGTCAAAAAAGAGTCAAAATTTATTTTACCCACAGCTGCTCCGATTGATGTTTACTTATGTTGATTATTCGTATTATCGATTATAGTGTGCAAAATGTTGTGGTAAATGATGAATTTATTGCAGGTGAACAATTAAAAACTGAAAAATTAGATTGTCAACGACTCGGTAGTAATCTTCGTAATAATAATATTAACATATCCACGATAAAAGCGGACTAAAAGGACAAAAAAAAATCAGTAGGAAACCTATTAAAATAGGCTTGAGTTACCTCAGCGGAATTAACACGATAGGCAGAAAATAATTATACATATTATTCATACGTGATAAATGATAAAACTCCATAAATTGTTGTTTGCATGTTTTGTGGCGGTTTCTATTCAAATTAATTTCAAAACAAAGCTGGGTTATGTTCGCCGAACGCATCAGCTGTTACTCGCGACGTTGTTAAGTCTGTGGGTGCTATTTCGTTCTTCTGACCATTTGCAACCGGAAATTGAAACTTTCTTGTAATGTAGTGCTTTAACTACACGGTGAAGATTGATTTTCTTATTTTTTTACAATATCTATTATATCTAATCTATCGAATTTGAGTTTTCCAACGGGTTTGGTTGGATACGTGAGCAGAAAAACCACGATCACCGCACTTCCGGTTGGCCGTCTCCATAAGACGACGTGCTTCGGTAACCCAACGTGCTCGACTTTGCAGTTTTATTGCGAAAAAACTAAACGGTGAAAATAGCTTAAATTTTGGCAACAGGCGCATAAAGTATTCGTTAAAATCATATAAAAATTTCAAATCCGAAAGTTGGATTCGTAGTAATGATCGTACCTCCTTAAAGGGCTCGCCTCACTTAATAGCGAATTGGAAATGTTTAAACTGTTAATCTTTGTTGCAGAATGTATAGTAATTTTCAGTGTGAGCTGCCAAATTAGTCGCTGAAATAAAAATATTACGTCAAGGTCTACAGCGACTGCACGTGCTTTAACTGCCGTGATGCGAAAGCTGGCGCGCCTGATTAAAGTGAAATTGAACTAACCACTTTGGCAGTTGGCTTTCCACCCCCGTGCCCAGCTTTTGTCTCGATACGAGCCAATATTGGATTCGTTTGATTCGGCAGTCGGCCGATTTGATGCTGGAGCGTTGCGATAAGCTTGAGACTATGAAGAGGCACGACGCGATCGTCGTGGTCGGCAGTCAGCAAAAGAGTGGCCGGATATTGTCCTCCGTTCGCAGGTGGCTTTACGTTGTGGAGAGGCGAATATTTCAATAGATTTTCAAAGTGTTTCGCATCGTCGGAACTCCCGTAGTCCGAGACCCACGAGTATCCGATCGTAAATTTGTGATATCTCAGCATATCCATCACACTGAAAAGAACGATGAAAAATACTCATTCTCCGTCATCACATTTCTTCTGTAGATAAGAAGTGAGCTTTTTTGGGCCAAGGTCTTACCCGACTTGAGCGATGGCAGCGCCAAACAATTCGGGTCGTTGATTTATGCACGCGGCTATTAACAACCCTCCGTTGCTGCCACCCTGGATCGTCAATTTCTCCGCCCTCGTGTAGTTGTTCTTAATGAGATATTCGGCGGCACTCTGGAAATCGTCGAATACGTTCTGCTTGTTTTCGAATCTTCCAGCGTTGTGCCATCGCTCACCGTACTCCCTGTGAACAAGATTGCGATTTATCTATTTCGGAATCTTTCGACGCGGAATCACATAATTTAAGGGATAAGTCATAGGCGATTTTGAAAATATCGATTTATGACAAAATGGCGGACGTTTGAACATAAATAGTCATTTTTGGGCCAAAAATTAGTTATTATTTTGCGTATAAAACAAAAACTAAGTAACGGAAAAAAAATCCTATGACAAGTACTAGATAATGGTGTATAGAATAACCACAACAAACCTCAAGGCAATCGGCTCATTGGTTTTCGAGAAATTTTGGGGACCGATTTTTTTACGACGCTCCAAGCATCATACAATATCCTTGTATATTTTTGATATTTTTAAATAAAGAAAATTAAGCATATTTTTGAATGTATATACTTTTAGATAATCAAAACCCCAATCCGAAATTTCAAAAAGTTTTCCTTGAAAAAATTCACAAAAATGACCTTTTTTCCGGCTCCTAGGTGTATACCTGCCCTTCAATAAACCCACTCAAAAGAGATCCTATTCCTTTTTTCATACTCCCAAAATAAATTGTCAAAGTTAGGCCTCATTATTTGCCGCTAGAGTGGCGTTATCTTTTAATCGTAATGATCGCAGTCCGTTGCACCTTGCGGGCCAGTTTTCGCTACATTACTACATTGGCAGGGTATATTTGATCGGCACTGGTGGGGAACATTTTGGCCAGTATTTTTTACATTTTCATAGCGCTTGCTACCTTCTCTTGGCGTTTTGTCACCTCTACGACTACAATAATCTTGATATGTAACACCATGGCGGTGGCGGGAGAAGAAAAAAGCAAAAATTCATCATCCGTGACGCTGCTTTGAAAGGCAAGGGAAACTTTCTCGGGAATTCTCGGCCCGCTTACCCTCCTCCACGAATATTGGCAACGGCGAGTACACCGTTGAGATGCTGGATGAAAACGAGTCTCGGTACACTGAAGTACGGTTGTATGCTTATGTTGAAGCCTCCGTAGCCGTTCAGGAGTGCGGGCATCGAACCATCCAAAACAGCATCCTAGAAATGTTCCTACTACAGATCGACACTTAATTTTCTTTTGCTTCTCAAACGTCGCCACTTACCGCTCTGGTGACGATGAACATTGGAATCTTCGTGCCGTCTTTGCTGGGATAAAAAACTTGCGTGGTTTTGTACGCTTTGGGATTGAAGTTGTTCACTTTGATCTCAAGGTGGATCTGGTCGAGTATCGTTCGTTGTGAGGGCAAAAAAGAAATTGAAAATCAATTTTCGCGTGGAGAGTCACGAACCAGATTCGAAGTACCGTCGACCGGCACAATTTGGAATTACCTTCGGCTCTTGGTCCTTCGCGAGGTCCATCGTGTAAATAATGCCAGGTGTCAGAAACGAGGTGAACTTGTAGAAGAATTCCGAATATTTTTTGTCTCCGGAAAATCCAACGATCGTGCCAGCATCGATGGGGAAAACTCGCAGAAGCTCGCCCGTTTTTAGGCTATGCATTTGAAGAACATCCTGCGGGAAATACACGTTTCAATTCGTGTTCTAATATTTCCTGCAAATTCTTATATGGGGGTTATATGTTTGTCTTTGGGGGTATCGTTTCCCGATTACTTTGGCATCTTGTATGTAACAAGCGACGAATTTGTCGCCGTCCACTGCCTCGATCCAATCGAGAACGTGCTTCGGATGCTCAGGCAACAACACGGTCCATTTGTCTTCGGCGTGATCCTCGAGGTTTATCCTTATCAATCGGAAATTGGGTGCATTTTTGTTCGTACGGAAAATTGCGTTCGGCCCGTCGTTCGTGACGTACTGAAAATTGTCGATTTTGCATAGTTGAAATTACGAAAACGTCATAAGTCTGTACGACGAGTGGATGGATGAATTGCTATTACTAACTTCGTAGTCCGCTTCGAGCTTATCGACTACACTCGTGAGATTGAACTTTCCTTCGATTTTACCATCGGGATTCAGCTTCGTTAGAAACACCAAATTGTCGCGAGTATCTTTCATCGCAAAGATCAGCAACCATTTTCCGCAGTCCGTCACTTGAGCACCGCTGAAAGTGGGCAAAAAAGACACGTACACGCATTAATTTTTCACTCCGATATTTTGGGTTCGTATTCTTTCACGTTTGTCACTCATCGTTGCCCTTTTGCCAACTTTTTTCGCCACTTCTAGGCGCGATATTTTGCGCATGTCCTCCTACGCTTTCGTGTCTACCGGAGGTCCGCAGATGTACAAAACAATGGCCTAGCGACGAAAAGTTTGGACTTTCCACGCTTTTTCGATCAGAAGCCGTCATAGAAACACAAGTTCTGAAATATTTACTTTACCAAACTCTAAACTGTTTATTTTTTTATCGACCTTTTTTTTCGATCAGTATTTTGTTTGAAACCCCACGGTTCTCGAGTTACACCGTTTATTCTTCTTCAAAAGCTGCACTGTTTTATAAAAAGCTGGATAATCTTTGTGGACAAAATCGGGCTCTTGTGTAACGCAAATTGGAGTCAAATTCAATTCGCCGAGGGACACAGTTCGATGCTGCTTAGAGCATGGATAATGGACCCGAAAATCCAAAATTGGACTCGAATAATACCGGTATTTCGATGTGAGCGTTAAAAAGATTAAAATATCATTATAATTGTTATTATTTCGATTTAAATTACCTTTACTCGTTTTGTTTACGTTCAACAGCCGCAAAATATTATTACCTACTTTACTTGAGGGCAACTTTAGATGCCCTCTGTTTTTGGCGGTAATTGTTTCAATCTCGATCCCGTTAATGAAAGTGACCATATGCTGTTGCCTGTATGGTACAAGCTATGCGGTTTGTTCACATTCTGGTAGCTACTACTACGCCGACTGGCATTAAGGCCTTAAGCCACTCTAGAGGCCGAAAAAATAGGCTTTTTGTGGATTATTTTTCCAGATGGCGGCTGTGCAGCGTTTTTGCGATGAAATCTCCGTTTGACGTTGGCCGGAATCATAACTCAGACAATTTTCAACCGATTCACTTGAAATGTTGAATATATCTTGAAAAATACATTGTCTATGGAAGTACGTAGGATTTTTTTTATATTGCATAGTTCATTCGCTATTAACAATTATCTGATGATCTTTTAGGCAAATTTTTCACTTTCCACTTTAGAAGTGCGCCACTTGGCCAAAAATCAATATATCGAAAAAATCCTGGGTACTTCTATAGCAGTTATTATATGTAATCGAAAAAAAATCATTTGCTCATTATAAATAAAAAATTACAGGAGCTCATTGTCCGGCCGTAGAAAAACGGAGACGTCATCGCAAAAACGCTGCACAGCCGCCATTTTTAAATTAATCGTTTAAAAAAAATTATTGTCTACAGTCACTGATATGTATGATAAACACCCTTTTTTGTAATCTCGATTTATTTGGTAGTTTTCTGGAAAAAAATCCCCAAAAGCCTATTTTTTCGGCCTCTAGAGGGGTCTAAGGCCTTAAACGTTCTAATTTTAACTTTTTACTTGCATAAAGTGCCTAATTTTTGTTCATTTTATGTTGTGTTGAATATACTTAAGAACATACCAGAGTATGCTTATTAACGTATAATAAATGATGATCTCAAAGAAACAGTGTGATTTTTAATCCTACGTTGAAATACTGGGCCAGTTTGACCTTGACGAATGGAAAATAAAATGCTTATCTTTGCAAAATTGATTTTTTAAAATAATTTTGAACAGCCAATGAATTTGATATTTTCCGAATTTTCATTATACAGGCATATTAAAAACTGTTTGAAGCGTATGCCCGAATTTTTTCAGTAAATGCCGAGCGAATGATAGGTAATGGCAGGTGGATGAAGTGCTGGGTCAAATTGACCCAGTGTGTCAAAATATAAGTGTGTCAATGAAGGGCCAATAACTTCTCCGGTTTCACTTAGCTATACACTATTATATCTGCAACTTCCATCTTCAATTTCAACCTTCTAACGTTTTTAATCAAGGTTTCACAGAAATGTCGGAAAATATCGAAATACGGGTATTCCGGTATTACAAATTGATATCAAAATAGTACCGGTATCAGAAAAAAACTCCGATAGTCCAAGCTCTAAGGCTGCTGTCTTTTTTTCGAAGAATCGAAAAAAAATTCAACATTCTTCAAATGATTGAAACACGATAACGATAAAAGCTCGGTCAAGTATTAGTCAATATTATCTGTTTGAAAAAGAAAATCGTTTTTTTTTGTTTCGTATAAACGATAAAGGGAATGTTTATATCTTTTAAAATTACTAATATTTTTTGAATAAAATTTGGTACACAACTTTGTTAATGTGGATACAAATGTAGAAACGGAAAGCGACGCGTATAATTTGAAAAAATGTATCTTCCCGCGCAATATGTCGCGAGCGTCGCGCTAGAATAAGAGCGCTGTATGGTGGGAAGACACGAGTGTGAAAAAAGCCCACGGGGGCATTCGCAACACGAACGACGGCGAAGGAAGACGTACTGTCGAAAACCCTTTCTTTCCTTTGTATTATTTTGCTGTAATAAAAACCTTTTTAACAAGTACTCTCTTTCCGCTCTACGCGGGTTCAACGGGAGTGAAGGCCCGCGTGCCGCGTTATACGTTAAAGAGGAATAAATAATTATGTGAAAATTTCCCCTATACAAATTAATGTCGAAACGATTTTTTAATCATATTAATTATTCGGTGAAAATTAATTTTTTAAACATAATCTTGATTTTCGGGTCGCGCAGTAGACTAACCCCTCAAGCTTCGTGTACGTGTCTCCGATACAATTAGAATTTTTTCGATTTGCGAGTTTCTACAGATTTACTTGTTACACAGCCACAAATGGTTTTTCATTTTCACTTTAACTCTTGATTTCAACAACTCACATTCTCCACAATGGCTCGTCGGGAAACTCCACTACCAAAACATCCTCGGACTGCGGCGTTCCCACTACGTGGTAGCAGAGCTTTTGGTCCTTTACTCCTTGGATCTCGGAGCCATCCGTAACCCCCTTTTGCTCGGGATACGTCCCATAAAATATTCCTCGATTGTCCTTCGTCCACATTATCGACGAGTACTTGATCTTTTCCAATACCTCGGGATACTTCTCACCTGCGCAACATTTTCGCCACACAGGTTTGAAAAAGGATAACGTTTTTCATTTACGCCGACTATTAACTTTGCACTCCAAATAACGAATAACGAATAATTAATGAAAATTTCGTGGAGTTTCAACGCTGTTGGAGATTGCATCGAATGCAAAGAATTTTTTTTTCGAATCTTTCAAAGGGTTTCTACAAGCTAGAAATTTTAGACATACGATTTCTATCGATCTGTAGTTTTACAGTCTACCCTAACCATTTCGCATTTTGCGTTTTTTTGGAAACTGTTACCAAAAAAACAAAACAAAAAAATCTATTCATCAGATTCACTTTAAATTCGGGCAGATCGTTGTTTATAATATTTTTTATCGTATAACCGAATAATTTTTTTATGTTTGTCGAATTGTTTATAACAAATGATGGAAGTTGCGTGCTTTGAGTCGAAAGTAGACCTGCTTTCTTCCACACTTTGTCATGAACGTAATTATCAACATTTCTAGCAAGTATCCGGTCATGCGAAAGTTTAAGTTCACCTTAATTCCCATAACGACCTCCACCGATTGGCAATGCCGCAACGGCGACATTTTGTTTCAATAACATCATAACATTAATAATTATCAATATATTTTAATTTAAAAAACTCAAACAGGTTAATTTTTGAATTTTCATTGTTTTCGAAAAGTTTTTTTCGCGCATTTCGGTTACATTCTCACAATGCTTTAAAGGATTAAGAATGATGTTCAAGCGATTTTCGGAGACAGAATCAGGGAAAAGTTAATTTCGTCTGTAAACAAAAATGCAATCTTTAAATTCAGAAATTTGAAGCATTTCTGCTACCGAGTTACCCGTTTCGGTGTTCATGAAATGAATGCTACTCCAATCGGAGCCGCTGCTCGACAGGCCGTAAGCAAGAGTTTTGCCGTCCTCGCTGAATTTGCTGTTGGAAATGGCGACCGAGCCATCGTCGGAGAGAGTATTGGGATCCAGAAAGACTTTGGGCTCGCTGTCCAGAGTGTCCTGCACGTACAAAACACTGGAAACGAAAGGAACAACACCGGCTGCTGCAGCGACTGCACGATCTTTGTTAAGCTTGTTGCCGACTACCGACCTTTGATTCTGTAGACCTGAATTCTTGTAGAAGTAATATTTGTCGCCGTGCCGGGCCGGACACGAGTATCTCGGATAATCCCAGAGTTCCGTTATCCTATCGTGTATTTCTTGGCGAGCCCCACAAGCTGCCAGGTACGGCGTCGTTAGCGCATTTTGAGCGTCAACGAAGGCTTTGGTTTCTTCCGAGTCGGGATCCTCGAGCCATCTGTACGGATCTTTAACCTAGAATTGAAAGGAGCGTGGAATTTTCTGTTCTTTTATCACAGATGTTGAAAGCGGATTTTGCACGATAATACGCCCAAAAGGCGTCTCCTGCATGCGCCGCGCTTTGTTAATGGCGATTCGTCAATTGTTATTGGCATCAAGCAAGATTCAGCAACGTACGAAACCAGTGCCGATTTATTTTCTGCAGTGAGCTGCTGATTACGGTTAGAATAGATAAAGGCAGCTCTGCGTGTATAACCTCAAAACCGTGATACTTGTCGATGACGGTCTCGTCCCGCCGCGCTTCGGGATATTGGATCATCGTCATTGTTCCTCTATTGCCGTTGATGACAGAATTTTCAATGTGGAGATTCGTTTCCTGAAATGACAAATACGCGATTGTATCGAGTTTTGGAGCTACGGCGGAGAGCAATGAACTCAAAGAAATATATCCGCGCATAATTTCACTCTTACGCTATGCGATGATAAGTTAGCTGCGCACAAACGTGCTTTGCAATTTTTACCGACGAGTGTATGCACTGTGATCAAGTATTTTTGAATACCGACACCCTTCGCGATATTTGAAATACAAGCCCGTAATCTGCCAGTCAGCATCAGGACGCAGGAGTGGGATATGACTCGTCTGTTTTGCTCACACGTTGTATCAGCAACGAAGTTAGCCTCGCACGGAACTACGGAACCACAGTTCTTCAGATTTCGGCGCTTCTATTCGCTGGAGTACTCGCGTGAGTTCGTTATCCCAGCCGCTAAAGCGCTAGCATCGATATACCTTTAGCCGCCGTAATCCTCTTTCTCGAGATTTTGGTTTGTTGACTCTCATTTTCGAAAAAAGATAAACTTTTTGCAATTTTCCTATACAGTTTTACTCGGATTTCTCAGTTTATTCACATTCGTAACGAAATGCTCTTCCATCGATTCCGAAAGATGCCCGAAAGTTTAATAAACAATCAATTCAATGCATCGACTTCGAGAGGTTCGAGACGAAGTAGAAGTTGCACCACGTGACATATCAATGCGAGAGGAATGGACGAATGGTCCGAACAGGAATTTTTCAAAGACGAATATTTTTTAGCATGAAATAAAATCGTCAAATTATATGTCAGAAAGTTTCTAACGAGCTTTAATGCTTTATTTTTTCCAAAAACTTAACCGTCTACGAGAAAAATCTGCTTGAAGATTTGTGAGGATTTTTCGACTTTGCCTTTGAGGCAATGGGGACTCAACAATTTCGTATTACCCGCCATCAGTCCTCTTCTGAATTGTAATAGGTTGAAAGGTCTCGTGGTGCCCGATATCACGATCACGAAATTCTTCCAAAGCAAGAAATGTCGACGAGAAATTCAAATCGTAATGATTATAACGGACGTCCAATTATTATAGTAATATTTGGTTAATGTTAACTATAAACTAAAGTGTTCCTCTTTTTCTTTGTCTTTTAGATAATTATAGTGATATTTGGTAAATGTATTGACTATAACGACCATGTTCTTTTTTCCGTTTTCTTCCCACTTTTCTTCACCTCGCGAGCACTTGGGGTCGGAACGTTTGTGCAATTGCGGCTTCACTGGGTTAGAATTTCAACGACACTTGGAAAACTTTCGGCGGACATTTATTCAACTTCTAGTAAAAGTTCTCAAAGCAATAATTCTTTGATTACGAAAATTATTGCTGCATTGAATTAAAATTATTCGCTAGAAAAAACGATGAACTCGGGATGATTCAAAATGGGTCGAGCCCTTCACCAATAAATGTTAAGGGCCTGACGTTTTTTATCCGTACATACTCCCAATGAAAGATCAACTTCATAGTTTCCGGATGTCCGCTACACAGTTTTCGGGGGGGATTAAATTTAGACAATTTAGCACAGCCTCCTACGAATAATTACGAATTGACGTTAAGTGTCAATATGCCCACTGAATATGTCAGTAAGAGATATTAATTGCGGTTGAATTAATGATTTTTCATTAACAAAACGCTGAGGCTAGCTGTCCGGTTATCGGACGAATAAGCGTATGTTATTCGTCCGGACAGCGGCAAATTTCACGCGGTTCACGCTGTACAACGCCCCAAACAAACAATCCCAAACACACAAAACCAAACAAATGAAACCCAAACATAGAAACCCAAAATAATAAACGCAAACAAGTCGACCCAAAAACAAACCCAAACAACACAAAACCAAAAAAAGAACCAAAACCCAACCAAAACCAACCAATTCAAGCCCAAACAAAATTATAAAGATTTTCTTCGAATGACTACGTGCAAATTATTCTTCCGTATAGTTTGTTTAACAATTTAATACAATCTATCCGGAAAATTATATATATGTTATCCGTCCGGATACTAGCTTACACGAGTCACAACACGAGTATGCCTACTGGAAATACGGCGTGAACTGAGCCACTATCCGGACGAATAACATACGCTTATTCGTCCGATAACCGGACGGGGAGACAGTCCGTTAACAAAAACGATGCTGAATTGTCTAGATTGTAATATTATTTTTACGCATAAACGAACCGCTTTTAAGGGTTTACATCTAGTTAACATTTTTGCGAATATCGATTTCTGGTGCTCGACCCAGTCTCGAAACATAACATTTCAAAAATGTTCACTTAAAATGTTTAGTCGATTCGTTCGTGATTGAGGGAGTTATGTGCCTATATAGGTGGGTTCGGCGAACCCGCGAACTTTAAACACGTTTTGCTCAAGATGTTTGTTTTTTTCAAAATCGGTGACCACTATAAGTAAAAAATCACCGTATTGATTAACTTTAAATTTTATAAGCTTGTTTCACATATCAAAAAGCAGTGCTTGAACGAAGAAGATTTCTTTCCAATGCATAGTTTTTGTATCAACGAAAATAGAGCGGATTCTTCACGAAAATTTGATACCTTCACTTTGTGTCGTGTCCATTTAAAAAAAATAATGAATATTTTATTAAATTTTTCGTCCAAGCACTAGATAATTTCGTGCAAAAATTATATGCGTTTGATTCTTTGATTTCGGACGATTTGTTTCTAAGCAGCAGTGGTCACCGCAAAGGACGTTTTTCAAACGGCGGTCTACACAACCCATTGTATCTGGCGCAGTTATACATACTTTTCATTACAAAAACTGTAAAAGATCCTTAAAACCATACTCTTTAATGTTGAAAAATAATAATTTAAAAACATGCACACGTTTGTCTGGAAAACATTTACAAAAATTCCTCGTCTTTTTGGGTTACGAGTTAGGTGCAACCCGTCGAAACAACGAATATTCGTGGAGCTTTAAGGGGAGATACATTTAGGCGAGAAAAACATTTGCTGATGTTGATGATTTTGTTTTGTAAAAGGAAAGATTTCTTCACCATTTTTGAGACTTAGGCTATGTTTTATTACTACTTTAGGCTGTTACATGGTATTTTTTCTCTATTGATTTTTAAAAATAGTGGAGGTGTAGCACGGTCTTCTAAACTGCATTTTCAAAACTGGCTTAACGTATAGCTAAAAAACGAATCGACCGATTCTGATGGAAATTGGTAAAAATCTTTCTAACCTTATTGTGTGAATCTCATTTCTCTCAGAATCTCTCAGTCATTTTCGCTTCACGATCGCATTTTTTGGTAGGAAGCACCAGTTGTTAAGGGGGAATTTACCTTTGTACATTTTTTTCGCCTTTTTTCTTGGCTTAAAAGGTCCCTTAACTATCCAAAAATGATATTCAAAAGGTTTCATTGTATGGTCCAGGCATCGCCGATTAACGGTAAACACGAAATTTCCATGATTTTACAGTACTTGAAACTTTAAACGCGTCTTTCTCGAAACTATGTTTTTAGACACGGGCGCATGCGTAGCTCCTCGAGTTTTCAATCGATTGACTTGAAATTTTAACTGTAGCTTCTTGACAACATTTTCTAGTCCAATACGTAGGATTTTTTCGATAAGTTGAAATTTATAAAGTTTTATGATCGATATTCGACCGATTTTTTTACGAAACACACAATTCATATTGACGCCGGTTTTTTTTAAATTAATATTTTGGAAAACCCTTACGTACTGGACTAATTTTTTATATCTAATTTCGAAATATTTTTCGTTTTTTTTTTCTAGCGTGAAAGCTATGACCTGTGCGAATACGCCCGTAGAGGTCTATGAAAAAAGGAGTTTTCTTTCATCGACTACTGCGTCACCATGTTGTTTCGAAATAATATTTGAAATAAAAAATTCTTTCACTTTAAGACTCGTACGGCCATGTATAAAAAACCGAATTTGAAAATATTGTTTTGTTTTCCTTAAATAAATTGTCAAAAATGACCCTTGATTTTGCCCTCACGAAGGTATATTCCCCCTTATAAAAATGACTTCAGCATGCTGTTTTTCAAGAGAAAAACGATGTTTTCTTCGGAGAAGCTGTCATTTTTCGTATTTTCCGAAATTTTGAAAAGTGGATCGTGAACGCATAGCCACTTGGATATATTTGAAGAAAATATTTTTTGTTTTCGTTTCATATTACATTTGAGCCTGGTAGAGATCCCGCCCTTTTGGGACTCGCCGCTGGAGGACTGCAACGCCAACGGCAGCACCACGAACACTTTGAAAGATTTTCTTCCGAAAACATTACATTGTAACCACAAACACGTGTACAACATGCCGGGGAAAAATGAATTTATTTCAACCGATGCGTTACTAGAAAAAAATGCACTATTCTAACCTTTCAAATTGGGCTTCCAGAGAGGGCTACCCCGTAAGGCCTTAGGCCACCCCGTAAGGCCTTAGGCCACAGCAACGGGTATAAAATCATGTGCGAATTTAACAATTTTTTTTCGTATGAAAAAGTGATCCACTCATAAAATTACACATCTATTTAGTATGAATATCAAGCTGTTATAAAATATTTTTTTTTCGACGTAGAAAATGGCCGACTACTCGAAACTTCTCGAAAAAGCTTATTTCCAATTGGCGTGACAAATAACTTCAACAATTTTCACCCGATTTACTTCAAATTTGAAAGTTATGCTCCTAATTGCATTTCGCAGGCAAGTACGTACGGAATTTCTGATTAATCGAAAACTTTTCATTTTATGAGCAGTGATAACGAAAGTTTTCACTGAAAATTCATTTCTGAAGTTCAAATACCTATAACTTTTGAATGAAACAATATTTTTCAAATTCCGTACGTACTTCTCTAGGTATTCTAATGCAGATTGACAAGAATTTTTGTTTTTTTGTTGTAGGTAAAAAATTATGGATGCTAAATGTCACGCCGCGGAGCGCCTAAAAAAAGATAACAGAAAATATCAGTAGTTGGCCATTTAGTACATCGAAAGAAATATATACATTTTCTAGACCCGATGCGATGGTCTAGTGGTTAGCGTGCTAGCCACTAAACCATCGGGAGATCCCGGGAGATCCCGGGTTCGAATCCCAGTCGCGTACATTTCGTCGTGAAATATTTTTCTTCGGCATTTCGCGGCTAAATAAGACTAGTTCCACGACTGGGGGGGGGGGGGGGCAAACTTGATTACTGGCTGTATTTGGTATAGGTTTTGCGCAGTTTCCCTATACCCATGACAGAAATGTCATAATAAATATGATACAGACGGGGAGGTTGGCTGCGGCCGCAAGGAGGGGGGTAGGGGCGATAGGAACGAAAAAGAGAAAAAAGGAGTGTAGAAAAAGCAACAGTGGAGAAAAATAATAGGTAACAAACGCGAACAGCGTGCACCTTAGGAAAAACAATATATGTTTTCTAACAGCTTGATATTCATACTAAATAGATGTGTAATTAATTTGATGAGTGAATCACTATTTCGTGGGAAAAAAAATTGTTAAATTCGCACATGATTTTATACCCGTTACTGTGGCCTAAGGCCTTGAGCAAAAATCACGAGAATCGGCAATTTTATTCCTCGCCTAAAGGTATTTCCCCCCTAATCGTAGGTGTATATCGAAACGGTAATACGTACCGATGCCGGGCAAGCTGTATCCTCTCGGTTCACCGTTATTTCCCGAACGTTCAAAGCCTCAGTGTGCCGTATTATCGACAATAATAGAATGACAAGCGTGATCTTCGTAGGATACATGATTGCGAGTGGGTCTTCCGTCCACGGATCCTCGACTCGTTAACTTTTAATTTTATATCGGAGCTTCCGTTCGCGACCGCTCGGTCGAACGTTTCGCCAACCTATGAGACTGCTCTCTCATTCGAAACGGCGTGGATATACGAAACACGAGAAAAAGAGACTTCAAATGGCGCGAAGATTCGACTAGAATAGAGCGCGCCTATTCCGGCCGAATCTTCGTAGGTAGGAGAAAATCTCGTGGTTAAGTCGTTGAAGGTTGGCTGGTGGGGCTGCTTGGACCAATGGTGAGCAGGGCGCTGGTTCATCGAAAACCTGAATGAATTGAAAGCGACGCGAACTGAAAGAGAAGACGGAAAATAAGAGTCCATTTGCCGGCATAAATGAGCCACTTAACGATCAATTAACCGGTTGAATTAACGCTGAACGCTGAGTCAGCAAAAGCAAGCGGATCAACACTTTTCCCCCTCTTTCTCCCTCTTGCCATATTCGAAGGGAAAACGAAATCAACGAGGCGCCGAAATTCGACGGTACAACGCTACGCAAATGAGACGTTGAAAAAGTACAAATTCCGAGAGCTTACGACGTACGAGTGTCCCCAGGTACGCGTATCGATATTACGGTCGAGTGAAAAAGCACGGGTAATCAATATTTCCAGACTTACGCTTTCGTCGGTATACATATTTATTCTGAAAAAAGAAACGGCGCAACTCCTTCCGTTCAACGGAGGACAACAATTTGAGAGTGCAGTTGAAAATGCTCCGCGGCTCGTTTCGATTGGGCTCGCAGTCTAAAAAATCTGGTTAATACTGATACTTCGCATGCTGGATTCGTTTCGAGCCTATGCTTCAAACCGTTCCTCCTAGATGCGCGATTACACGCATCGGTGTGTGTTACTTCGATCGGAAATTTGATCGTCCGTGTAACAAAAGTGCGAGGGAAACTTTGGGTCGATGCTTCTTTCTAAAGAGGGTTCAATGAGTATGACTGACAAGGGGGCATTCCCTACTCGTCATCACCGATTTCGCTCAAATTTATAGGACATGCAGGGCTCGGCTAGAAATAAAAGGACCCGAAGTGGGAACTCCAGATGACCAAGCGTTTAGAAAATAAAAATGTTGACGCGGCTCTCGCAGCCTATAGGCCATTTACGTTAGCATGTTTGCCAAGCAGCCGTTGGCGTAACGGTAAGTGCTCGGACTACTAATTCGATGGTCGTGGGTTCAACTCCTCGTGTGGACTTTTTTTTTTCTTTTTCCATCTTTTTCTCAATTTTTATATTATTCATTTTGTAATTAAGCAAAGAGGTGAATAATTAATTTTATTTATTTATTTGCAAACTTTCCCGACATGTTCAAACAGGAATTCTTCTTTCTCCTTTATTGGCTATTTTCCCTCCTTGGTGAATGTGCCATAAACGTAAATAGTCGTTTCACAATAAGGTTCGTTTTCACCTGAAGATCGCTCCTGGCGGCTGTACACGAACAATAGATTCTTGGCGCAGGTAGAAAAAAGGTGTCAACGAATGAAGTTTTGAATTTTCATGTACAAAGTCTTTTAGTATGCGCTTTAATTACAATCCCTTGTTGAAAAGTCCGAAATCCCATTTTTACCTTTTCTATGCCTTTTGCGTATAAATCAACAAATACAATAAATTATTCACCGCTTTGCTTAGCTGCAAAATGAATAATATGAAAATTGAGGAAACGATAGAAAAAAAGTCTCCAAACGGTGAGTCGCGAACCCACGACCATCGAATTACTAATCCGAGCTCTTACCGCTACGCCAATCGCTGCTTGGCAAACATGCTAACGTAAATGGCTTATACGGTGCGAGAGCCGCGTCAATATTTTTATTTTCCAAACCCTTGGCCATCTGGAGTTCCCACTTCGGGTACTTTCATTTCTAGCTAAGCCCTGCATCTCCTATAAATTTGAGCGAATTCGGTGATGACGAGTAGGGAATGCCCCGTTGTGAACCCGTTACATATAGCAGCGAAGATTTCGCTGCTTTCGTGAAACTGCTTCTCTCGAGAATTCTCCAAGCAACATTTCGAACAACACTTTGAGACACGAAAAAAGGCACACGAGAGTTGCTCTTAATCCTACCATCACAATATGTCGTTTATCCGTTGTTCGAAAAAACCTCGTTTATTATCGGGGATGATTAAGGGTCTAAATCGCGCGTATGTCGATCACGAGGCTCGTTGTTATCACGTTTTGTAGGTGAGCGGATCGAAGTTTTTGATAAAAACACCGCCGAAGTACTGCAAGAAAAATTTTCCCATGTATTGCTCCTCCCTCGCTGGCCAGAAACCCTCGAGGAAACCGATGTGTCCACCTCGACAAGTGACGACCGCAGCGACGAGTTTCGATTTCCGAATTTCCCGCAAGGGTATCGCTGAAAAATCGAAGATGTTAATGCGCTTTGCGCGTTTGAAATGAAGTTGCCATAGCCTCTGATGCTCCGTCTTAAGGGGACAGTCCACTTTGAAAATTTCAAATTTTCAAGTTGAAAATTTTACTCAAATTGATCGACGATGATGGGCAATCAGAAGGGATTTTGTACGGTGCAGGAATTGCCGATTGAGTTTAGGTTAGAGTTTTTCATAGTACAAACTGCAAACGCGTTTTTCTCGAAACAACGTTTTCAAAATTTAGCTCCATCGTATTTCTAAAACTAATAAACCGGTTCTCTTGAAATTTGAACCACATATTGTAAACATGATTCGCAAAAAGATGACCCTCGATGATTTTAAAATTTTGATTTTTACTCTTTTTTTTTGCGAAAAACTGCGAAGAAACGCGTTTTTTAACATTTTTTGCGTTTTTCATCTGACACTTTTTTTAATTTTTTGATAAAACTTTATATCCGAGGGTCATTTTGTAGCTGGTGTCATATTGAATCTAATGGACTTTGATTTTTTTGTTTCGGACAAGCCGTTGCCGAGTTGTGATGGAGCTACCTAGCCCACCTATTTTTGAGGCGTTACGTTAAACCATAGTTTTTGTACTTAAAAATGAATAGAAATGGATTAAAATTTTTCTAAATGTATTTTAAGACTTTATTTATCAAGCCCAAGAAATTTTATATTCATATCTCTTATAAAATCCTCAAAAAAAAAATCGTGAAAATAGCCTTTTTTCGCGGCTCCAAAATGGACTGGCCATTTTTGTACATCGGAAGAAAAAAAAAATTCCAACAGCTTGATATTAATACTAAATAGATGTGTATTTTATTTTATGAGTAAAATACTTTTTCATACGAAAAAAAATTGTTAAATTCGCACATGATTTTATACACGTTACGGTGGTTTAAGGCCTTAAGGGAGTAGGGTATTGTGACAAGTGCGAAAAATCGTTCGTCCCTTGAGGCACCTCAAAATGAAGAGGATGGTCCAACATACCGGAAACTACGTTTTTCAAAACGGTGTACGCGATTTCTCGACATGTAATGAACGGATTGACTTGAAATTTGGTACACTTATTCAGTGTTATTGTAGTTTAGTCACTTCATCTCCGGTCAAAGAAACTTTTGGCTTGAGGAAGAAAGATAAACGTAATTTTTTACCATCGAGAGGCTGGAACGGATCGTCGGCGGCGTTCAGACACAGGAGGGGAACCTCGATCAGATGAAGCTTGTCGTGGAGTGTAGCATTTGCATAATAATCCTCAACGTCCTTGTAGCCGAATTGCTTGGCCGTGAAATTTGCGTCGAACTCACGAACCGTTTTACTCTGGCGCGAAATACGTGAAAGAAATGAAGAAAATGTACTCCAAGACCCGAAAGTCCTCGGAGGGGACTACGAAACGCAACATTAAGAGGTTACGTGGGTTTGCAAATGAAAAAAAAAAGTACATTTAAAAAAAATTTTATTATCTAATAGTCCAATATGTCTAGAATATTTTCCCAAAGTTTTAAGTCAATCGGAGTAAAAGTCTAGGAGGGAGAACCTTTAGGAATCCCCCCCCCCCCCCTGGGAAAGACGGGTCGGGAGCGACGGCAGGTATTCGCATTTTTCTCAAAACGCTACTATTGAAGTCGGTGGACACGATTTCTCAAAAACTAATGCACCGATCTTATTGAAATTTTCCACACGTCTTCAAAATAGCCTTGACTAGTGATTGAACGAAAGTTTTTTTCGATTGCAATTAATTTTACAAGGCTATACGTAGTGTAAATTGTACCAAAAATTGAACTATTTTGCATACAATTCTGCAAGAAAATTCAAATTTCAATTATTTGAAAAATCCTTCGTTCAATCACGAGCTATACTTGTCTATTGGAAGAAAAAAATTGGTTTTTTAATTTCAGATAAAGCTATCACGAGTTATCCTGACCACCACGAGGACACTTTTTTTGAGGGCTCTCCGGAAACCAGGTCCCACCGGCTGAATTTCCCAAATTTTTGGATGAAATTTTTTCCAAAAAATTGTTTAAATGTTACGCTTTTATGTGTTTAGAATTTTGAATGAAATAATTTATATATTATACATTTTTTTAAATAGAAAAAGTATGCTTTATTTGGCTCCGAAACCCACGTAACCCCTTAAAGATACAGTGGAAACGTTACCTTGAGGACGTTGCGTATATCGACGTCGAAGAGACCGCTTTCTGTCGAGTAATGATAAGATTCAACGTTCCTGCAGAGATTGCCCACCAGATGTCTGTTGAGCATTAAGTTCAAGTAGGGCTTTTCGATACTCTTCGTTGCTTCGAAAACGTTCCAAGGTACGGAAATAATGAGAGCCGCTTTGAGCTTGTCCACAGCCGCCTTGCCTCCTTGGGCCAGATAATTGCCTAGGATCAGCCTGCGTAATGAAAATAAGAAAAAAGCGCCAAGCAAAGGCAAAAAAACATTCATTCGGTTTAAGACAAGAGAGGAGAGAAAAAAAAAGTTAGACAGTGATTGATTGTTATGTATATGCGCAGGGGATTACCCTCCCATGGAGATCCCGGTTGCTCCGAGAGGAACGTCAGGATAAAGTTTCCTCACGTGCTCCACGACTTCGGACAAATCCTCGCAGTTCGCGGCACAGTAGGTTCTCGGCGTCTGGTTCAAAATACTATTTATTCTTATCGAGTTTTGAGCAATCAATCCTTACGTACTTATTTCGTAACCTTTACACGCTCATCTGGTCTACGACATCGACAAAGTAGAGTATGCGGATTGTTATAGCAAAAGGAATATGTTTCGTTGAATTAAACGCCGAGTCACGCAATTAGCTCCGTACTATACTCAATGCGAAAAGATCGAGCCTGGAAATATCGATCTCCATTAAATTAAGGTATTTCTTTCACGAACCCAAGAGTTTAATAATTAACTGCTCTTTGTTTACAATGAAGTAAAAATACATCCTAGTATGCGGGTCAAATTTCCGAAATTTATCGAAAACTTAAAAGTTGAAACTTCCGTCAAAAGTTACCAAACTTTAAGGGGCTATACCAGTGTGACACTTCGAAAAAAATCGATTTTTTTGCCTTCTTCGACAGTTTATACTTTCAAGAATATCCTGTAAACATTTTAAGGCCGTATCTCTAATACTCCCCGAACGGCAGCCTTCTAAAGAGCAACCGCTCGTAGGTATAAAATGCCCCAGTTAAATCTTTAAACGCGTTTTTCTCGAAATAAGATTTTTCAAATTTGCTGACATTGTAACTCAAAGAACAATTATCTGATTGACTTGAAATTTGAACTGAGTACTCTTGAATATATTTACTCTACAATGACGGAGGATATTTTTGATTGGATGAAAAGTGACGGTTTGGCATTGAAAAAAAAAAGTACATTTTATAGGCAAGAAAACAGACTTTTTTTCATAACTACGCCACTTTGTTAGATTTTGATATTTTTCGAAAATCCTACATCATTGTACAGGAAATACCTTTCAGTTCAACGAAATTTTTTCCTTTTTTGGTTCCGGCTACTCACTCGGCCGGAATCATGTCAGCAGTGGAGAAACTTTTTTTTTAGCGCCTCCGACGGCAGCGTATAAGTCGCTTGGATCTCGATATTTTTCGATGAAAAAATGATGTAATATAGGTCAAATATAGCCAAATGTATTCTTAATTTTCCGAAAAATTTACTTGAGTACTTGTCTTCCAAAAAATTCCCGAAAGTCATCCAAATTTTCAGCGTTCACACTGTATAGCCCCTCAAAGGATTTTTTATGGAAATTACACGCTGGCCACATTTCTATCTAATAATTTATACATTAAGGGGGTTGGAACGTTAGCCAAAATTCAAGATCAAATTTGGAAAAATATATGTACTGAGACTTGACGAATTTTTTGAAATTTTTTCACTCAAAGACACCGAAGATATAAAATAGTTGAATGTATGCAGTTTTACGTCTGGTTATGAAGACGTTCATGCTGCGGATGATGTGACTTTTTTGGCTATTTAGCACCAAGATAAACCATTTCTAGCAACGGATTATCGCAAACTAAACCTTTGTTAGCATTTGAAAAAAAACCCATATTGCCGATCGTAAACCATATATATTCAATATTGAACCATCAAGGTTTGCTGAAAGATTACGAATCTTGGCTGGCGAATGAAGAGCATTGCTGCCAACTTCAATGTTCGAGGAGTTCCCGTATTTAATATTAAGCCGAAAAATAAGGAACATACAACGAATACAGAATGTGATTGGTTTGTTTCCAATGGCTAGGCGATCAGTTTTTTTTTACTTCTATCCTGACATCTCCGAAGCCTTTTTAATGAATAGGCGAGCAGATTTTTTTACTTTCGGCCTGACACCTTCGAGGCTTTTTTAACGCGTATCGATCAGATTTTTTTACCTTCAGGCTGACACCTCCGAGGCCTCGGTTGTTGAATATGACGCATCTCAGCCCGATTTTTTTGGCCGCCCATACCAGGCATTTGATGTATTCGGCTCCGCTGGCTCCCGTCAGTCCAGGTAATATTATGACGATCGGCGATGTTTGCGACGAGTGCTGATCTGCCCAGTCCAAGGCTACCTCGCCCCCGTCTTTAAGACTCAGTATCTCCCTGCGTTTTCGAATTTGTCCACGTCAAGTTAAATGGGAAACACGTGGCAACAGTCATATAGTCTCTTTCGGAAGTACACTTGTGTTCAAGAACTAGTAAATTTTTCAAAATTCATATTCGCCACAGTTCTTCCATCGAACTGCATTACAGACAACTTGTTTTTCCTAAACCACATCCTATCTCGTTACACAAGAAAGTGATGTACGTGTGAAAATTTTATTTTGAAAACGGGCCTCAGGGTCTTGCTAGCTCTCGACATTGAGGAAACTCATTTAGAGGTTCGAACGACCAGATTAATTTATGCAATTGGAAGTCTAGTAATTATTTAGGAGTTATGCTACTGCGGAAATGACGAACACCCGTTTGTCGCTTGAGGCAACTCAAATTGAAGAAGAAAGTTCAACGTAGGGTGCAGGACTCGCAGATCGAAGATGAATTTATAATTACAACGATATAACTGCTAGCCAAACTTCAAATGGGTTTTTCTCGAAACGATAGTTTCCAAAACGGTGTACACGATTTCTCGACATCTTATGAGGGTATTGACTAGCAATTTGGTCCACTTATTCAATGCAATAGGAATTTAGTCTTGACCGATGTTTTTCTTCTTAACTTTATTTTTCATCAGTTATTAACCATAATGATGACCTTTTTTGTTCGATGGATCGAAATGAAAATCAAACATTTTTTTTTGATTATTGAAAAACGATAACAATAAAACACTCGGTCAAGTCTTAGCGAATATGACCTATTTTAAGAAAATCACTGGTTTTTCGTTTTTGATTAACCGGGTGGCCAAAATTAAGTACACCCTTGAGCTCTTCGGGTTCAAAGGTCCTTCACGAGATTGTTTATAACTTCTGCAATTATTAAGATTTTTCAATAAAATTTCGTTCACAACTCTCTTAATGTACATTCAAGTAAATGCCCAAACGATTTCCAATCATCTTATTTATGCCTCCAAAGTTAATTTTTCTAAATAACCCAGATTTTTTGGCCTGCCCCCTTAAATTGATTCGACTCTTGTACGTTTTACATGATTGACCTTGATGACTTTGACTTGGCACTTCAATCTTCTGAAATAGTATATCAAATTTCGATTCGCTGTCACCTTCCTTCATCCAACATTCCTCGATTATCCTGGTACTTTTTATTAACTCTTAAAAAAATGGACTCTACTGAAATATTTTCCATCGCTACTTTATACAGATTTCGTATATGTATCCAACAACGCTTTTTTGTATATCCCTCCAATGTACACGAACCAAAAAAAGGAAAATCCAAATGAAAAACATCGTTCGAATAAGAAATCGATATTCTTTGCGACGAAGTTTCTGGAGACACAAGATCGAGTTTTCAAGGGCGATATTATTTCGTTCCGCACGAGTACTTTTCATCCGGCTGGACTCGACTCCTAAAGACGTGTTTCAGTCAGTGATGAATGAGCTCGTATAACGAACCTTCGGTACTGTACACGCGGCAAGATTCGGGAGCGTAGCAGGCTTGCCAAGACCGTTTGAGCACGGGACTCGAAACACCAGAGAGTCGGCCAATATTTACTCTTAACAATGTCGACGTTGTCCAGTAAGAATGAACGGAATGGACCCTCGGCGCATACCAGCAGAGGAGCCTGACAACAGAGACACAATACACTTCAATTTTAATAATCAGCAACATATAATATTTCTTAATTATTTATTTTCAATGTTTCTTCCTGTGCTCTTGTGCGTTTTCACGATTCCGTCCCTTTTATTTGAGCCGAGAGTGTTGCCCACAGTTATACTTTTCTAACACGCTACTGCATTGTGCGAGGGCACAGAGAAACTGTGAAAAACATCTGAATTTATGTCGAAACTATCAAAAAGAAATGGAATGTGGTAAATACTTGTTAAAAACTTGTGGTAAGGGTAAGAAATAGACGGTAAGTTATTGAAAACTACAAATGTTTTAGTAATTAGCCGCACTTTGTCACTGCACCATTCCCAATTCTTTAGATAGTGGCCAACTATCTGCGATACAGTAGTGTATTGGGAGAAACCCGTTGTGGGCGACACTCTGTATGTGGGTGTTGCCCACAACTGGTTGGGTAATTTACACTCTGTATGTGGGTGTTGCCCACAACTGGTTGGCCAATTTACACTCTGTGGGCGGGTGTTGCCCACAACTGGTTCGGTAATTTACACTCTATGGGCGGGTGTCGCCCACAACTGGTTGGGTAATCAGCACTCTGTGGGCGGGTGTTGCCCACAACTGGTTTCTCCTAATGCACTACTGTATCGCATTTCCGCGAGGGTACAAGGAAACTGTCGAAAACCTGCGGTGATACAAAGCGATTATATTCCAGTTTCAATGATGTTACCGGAAACTCGATAAAATTGCGTGCCTTTATGCAGTGGGCACGTAAGCCAGGGCACGGCCTAGCCGCCACCCATCCAAGTATGGGCCCGGGCCAACCCTGCTTGAAACGGAAAATCATTGCGGCCGCACGCCAACTGCCCTTTCACAACCGTCGGTTCTTCGACATCTGATATGCAATTCTTGATTTATGTACGTAGATTAAAAAAAAATCTTAAGCAAACATTTCCTCTTATAGGTTAACATTTTTTACTGTTCCATTTTTTTTCTAATGCTCTAATTTTCTTATAAAACAAAATATTTTTCTTGCCAATAATCGCGTTTTATTAAAATAAGCTTTGCAACGTCGTAACGATTCTCTTCGAATTTCACTAGATGGATTACTATTCTTTTTTCTAAAGACAACAAATTAAGCTGTTTCTGATTGAATTTCAATTATTTGGGTAAGCTGATCGGCCTAGAAGGATGCCAGCAGTATCGAAGAAGTAAAAAGATCGCGTGGTATTTTCTCTCCTGTGTGTGCATGAACGTGATATCGACGAGCCATATAATGTCAATTGGGAATTGTCGAGATGAGCCTGGGCTTCCGTGACGTTTACGTATATTAAAACTAACGGGCTGTTTGGGTCAATTGTCTATCTGGGCTCCATGGATAACTAAACGGCTCGTCACCTGCCTATCGCGTGCATGCAATTCTTTGCCATACAGACACACTGGTGGACTTATACTCTTATCAGCAAATACTCAGTCAGTCAGCCCAGCCGAGCTGGATGGCCTTCGTTAACCGAGGGAGCGATGTTCCTTTAAGGTCAAATTCATATGAATGGCTATAGCCAATTTTTATCGACACGCTGTCGATCATATCATTTTGCTACTCAATTCAGCAATGAATTTTCAAAGCAACGCGGTAATTTACATGTCGACAAGGGAGACGTGGCATTCATTTTCCAACTCATTTTACAATGGCTCGCATTGTTCGACACGAAATACGTCACGGCGATGATAATTCTGATCGTATGATTATCTAATACTCATCGAACTACTGTTTCGTTTGTTAGTATTTTCAATGTTTAACTTATCAGATTTTTATGGCCCATTTCCAAATTGGACAGTTCGCGCAAATTTGCCAAATTGCCTACCTTGCATTTTCGCACTCCGTTTGCTACTTTGCCTGCTTCGTCGCAGGGCACAGGGCAACTGGTAAAAATCCTAGTCGGTAAGTCAGTTTTCACCTAAGCCCCAAATCTTTGAATATCTTATCTTCACGAGAAGGATAAGGACGATTGTGAAGTTTTTTGTTTCTCCATAAATAATCGGATAATGAGATATAGATTGATTTATTGATTTCGAAAGCTTGTAAAATACATTCGTCTATAAAAGCCAACGAAGAAATTCAAAGGGGCGGGGGGGGGGGGGGGGGGGGTTCTCGCCTTTAGGCGAGAATAAAATTTGCTGTTTTCCGTGATTTTTATCAAAGAGGGAAGACTTCCTTACCATTTTTGAGATTTAGGGTATGCTTTATTACCACTTTTGGCTGTTACGTGGTATTTTTTTATTTATTCATATTTAAAAATGGCGCACGTATGGCACGGTCTTCTAAACTGCATTTTGAAAATTGGCGTGACCTATAGCTAACAAACTAATCGACCAATTCTAAGGAAATTTGGCAAAAATCTTTCTAACCTTATTTTCTAAAGCATGATCCTAAATATTGTTGAAAATAAAAAGAAAGTATTTTTTGATTGCAAAATGTAGGCATTTTTGTTCGGAAAGTTCAATCTTTTTGTTTCAAAGCGTACCATTTCATTGATTTCCGACATTTTAGACTTTTTTTTGGTTCATATTCTGCGTACGACTTTTAATGAAAGAACAATCTACGTTGGGTCTTTTTCGGATCAATTCTGCCAACGCTACGTGTCACGCCGTCTGACAACATCCGCCGTAACCCGTTTACAAGACCGTATACCATACCTTCGTCAATTTTGACGACTAATAAAAAATAAAAATACCATGTAACAGTCAAAAGTAGTAATAAAACATACCTTGAGTCTCAAAAATGGAGGAATCTTTTCGTAAAAAAAAAATCATGAAAATCAGTATTTCTTTCTCGCCTAAAGGTATGTCCCCCCTTAACGAATGCGATCAAATGCAACCCTCAATTAAACCGACAGCCACGCGCAACGAATGGTTGTGTACTGAATGAAAGTAATATTATTTCAATGACCAGCCAATTCGAAACAATTATCGTAGAGAATTAGAATCGATGAACCTTTTTTTTCAAACGCCTCATGCGAATATCGGATTCGTGGAAAGCGAGAGCCAAACCTTAGTTAAAGGGTCACTTCCCAAACGTGTGTATATTTCGTTCGTGTGTCGTGAAATTTGTAATTGCCTCGTTGGCAAGGGGCACAGGGGCTCCGAAGTTCGATTTCGAACTCGTTCAAATTCCAAAGTCTCTGCCGTTCAACTTTAATTCCTGCACAAACGCCGACACAATGATTCGCCACGTTCACGGGTGATACTTTAATTGAAACAAATTATGATCACCTCAATTATCTCGATAATGAGTCTCGGACCATTAAAATAAAAATAGACAATAATGTCGCGACAGTACATCGAAACACTTGAGTCTATGACTGTCCGCGTTTTCGCGTTAATAACGTAAGTACAATGTGGAGTCTTTCTTTTTGTAACCGAGCGCAGCGATGCATATTGAGAAACGCTATATTCGTCGACTGTCAAGTAATTTGTACTCAATTGGTCTGATGAACCGATTATACGTTCGAATGTTTCTTATCCCTCGTTGCATCGCGACGTCCTCCAATGTCTTGCAATCTCATAGGAGATGCATTGGCATTGTTAGAAAAAAAAATACCTTTTTAAATCCATATCAGAGACATCAAGAAGAGTTACTAAAAATGCACTCGGTATATCCGTTCTGAGCTTTATGTTCGTCGTATATAAAGTTCTATAGAATGTATTTATTATTAGCACTATTATTGACATTACCATTGTACTAAAATTATCGTTATTATTATTAACTTCACTACGTTATTATTACTATTAACTTTACTACGTTATTATTGCTATTGACTTTACTACGTTATTATTGCTGTTAACTTTTACCAGGGTTATCATTGATTCGATATTGTATTATTAAGATTGAAATTAACATTAGGTACTATTTGGTTCACTATATTAACCCTTACTCGCCACACTTCTGTGGAATACACATCAATGCATTTTCGCATAAGAAAAAAGGTAGTGGAGTTGTTTCGAACCCTACAGTGGAAAGTAAGGGTTAATTAAGATTCAATCATCATTAGTAAACTATTTTTAGCAATACTCATTATTAGTACTATTATCGGTAGTACTTATTATTAGTACTATTAATAGTAGTACTTATTATTAGTACTATTATCAGTAGTACTTATTATTAGTACTATAAATAGTAGTGCTTATTATTAGTACTATTATCAGCAGTACTTATTATTATTACTATTGTCAGTAGTACTTATTATTAGCACTATTCATAGTAGTACTTATTATTAGTACTATTAATAGTAGTACTTATTGTTAGTACTATTAATAGTAGTACTTATTATCATTACTATTATTAGCCGTGCGTATTAGTAGTACTTATGATTAGTACTATTATTAGTATGATTATTAGGCTACTATTTCGACTACTTTTACTATTATCGTTATTATTATTTTTAGTTCAATACTTACTTTGACGACTTCGCAGAGATAATAAGCGCAAAATCCAACTCCCAGTAGAGCACCGTAGTAGACTTTCGGTAGACCGAGAACGCTCTCGATAATGTCCAGCATCTTCGTTTCACGCTTTTTTTTTTTGCTTTTCAGTACGAATGGCCAATTTTTTCGTCAATACGAAGATACGATGAGTAAGCGTATTTTGACGAGCGCGGGCCGATTCGTCGAGTACTATGGAAACGTACGTGGGTGATAACGTTGGCTTTTTTTAATCATAACGCGGCATGACGTTGCGATCGACGCGAACAAGCATGCACTAGAGCTGTCCTGACTCTGGTTGAGGCCGACCGGCCCCGTTTGTAGTTGCATATACACGCAATACGGATATGTACACATGTAGCTATGTGCAGATAAAACGCCTTCACTGGTCGCGTAGTGGTATCTCTTAGTTAGGCCCGCGGTCTGCACTGACACTCCGTTGCGGATGACGAAAATCCCGCATGGAGGCACCCACCGACCAATACGGCGCGAATCGACGGACACGAAAAAAAAAGAAATGGCAATAAAACGATGAAAAAAGGAAGATCGCGTCTCTTATGTAAAAACGGCGAGAGAGCGTATCGCAGGCGCAATTGGCTACGGACGATCAACGCGGAAACTTGTTTAGCTTGCGTTTCGTGGGTATCTCTGCCGTTGCAGCCACTGATAAAAAAAATCCTCTTTATCCGTTGCCACCCGCGGTAAATCGATTACTTCCCTCGTACGGCAAACCTTCCGACCACTCGCAAAGTTCGGTGGGGTGCCTCCAACTACTTTGATTCAGCCACTGGACTCGCACGTCGAGACAAAAATGAGGCGAGATATTCAATAATGATTTTCAACACTGCAACGCTGGCTACGATTTAAAATAATTGGGATGCTGAAAAACCCGGGATTGTTTTGAAAATTCGATAGTGCGATATTTTAAACGCTTTTATTGAATTTGACTTGGGGTGAGAGGCAAAACGGAAAATCGATATTTTACCCACTTTTCGACTACTCAGAGCTCAGAAATTTTGCACACATGCATCTAAGAGGTCGCCAGGCATGATTCAACTTAAGGGGTCGTCTCACTTTAGACTCTAAAAAGGGGCTGTTTCCATGAATTTCTTTGATAGGTTTATATCATAGATGTTGATATAAAAGCTGTTACACTTACGGATGCTGAGTCCCTATGAAATATGTTAATGTTAATTGTTCAAGAAATAGCTTCTTAATCGTCATGAAATTTTTACACGACCTCCTGAATACTTCATGTAAAAACATACCAAATTTTCAGAATTCTATCATCATTACTTCAAGCTCCTTAAGGGTTGAAATAAAAAATGATAAGAAAATTCTGAAAATTTAGTATGTTTTTGTATGAAGTATTTAAGAGGTCGTGTTAAAATTTCACGGCGATTAGGAAGCTCGTTATTAAATAATTAACATTTTGTTAAGAACAATTTTTAAAAGAAATAAAAAAAAATTTATCAATAAACTTCGTTTTGTTTCCGTTGCTTTCAGTATATTGTAGATATTATAAAATTGAGAGGTCAAAAAAAAACATATTGCAAAGTTACATCAGTTTCCATAAAACAACATTTAATTTTTGAATGTTAATTGTTCAATAACGAGCTTCCTAATTGTCGTGAAATTTTTACACGACCTCTGAAATACTTTATACAAAAACATACCAAATTTTCAGAATTTTATCATCATTTGCGATTTGGGACTCAACATCCTTAATAGATACAGTTTCGAAATACATTTAAAAAAATTGTATGTATTCAAGTAACCCAGAGAAACTTTAAACGCGTTTTTCTCGAAATAAAGTTTTTGGATGGCTTGTTGGTAAAATCATCGAAACTACTGAACCGATCCTTATGAAATTTTAACCACATATTCTTTATAACTATAGCTGAAGAGCATATCAAGGATTTTTTAAAATTTTATTATTTCCTTTTTTTTTGCCAAAAACGGCGAAAAAACACGTTTTTTTGTTGTATGGAAAAATGTCCGCCGCTTAGTTGTTTTTGCATATATGAAAGATCGTATGATATACGCTATAGCCATTAAGGGGCTATACCAGTGTGAACGCTGAAAATTTGGGTGATTTTCGGGAATTTTTTGGAAGACAAGTCTCAATTAAATGTTTCGGAAAATGAAGAATATATTTGGCTATATTTGATCTATATTCCATAATTTTTTCATAGAAAAATATTGAGAACCAAGTGACTTATGCGTTACGTTAGGAGGCGCCAAAAAAAAAAGTTTCTTCACTCCTGACATTATTCCGGCCCATTGAGTAGCCGAAACCTAAAAAGGAAAAAATGTCGTTAAACTGGAAGGTATCTCCTGTACAATGACGTAGGATTTTCGAAAAATATAAAAATCTAACAAAATGGCGTCGTTATGAAAAAAACCGTCTGTTTTGTTGCCTATAAGATGGTGGTATAAAAAAAATTAGTCAGTCGTCCCAAAATTCTTTGAATTCGTGCCAAAATTATTGCCCTTGCGGAGCTCACAGTCGAGGAATAATGATTTCCCGTTGCCTCGACGAAATAAAATTTCGAACAATTTAACGTGTACGAGGAAAAAGAGGGCAATGCCGGTCACCCTTTCGTTTTCGTTTGGCGTATCGCGTGACTGGTGGAGCAAGGTCGTAAGACACGTGATTGCGATCCTTCGCGATTATTAAGGCCACATTACGTATACACGTTTTTTTTTTGGTCGGTCGATCAGAAAACTGTTAAAATGGAAAAATGTTGGTATTGAAAAGCAAGAAAGAAACGTGTACAGTAATTATCAAGATCGAAGAAACGGCAACTGATTTACGATTGACAGTTTCTTATTTTTCGGCCACGTAGCCTTACGAAATATTTTGGACAAGGCGGCCTTCGCCTCTAACGCAAATGTGGAACGACTCCACGTGATTTCGTACCGCACGGTACGAAAACGCTGCCCACCTATTAAATACCTGTGCACGTTGCAATTTATGGTTACAAGGACGATATTATCTTGTACGCGATAAAGCAGCGAATGTAGCTCGTTGAAGGTCTGGCAATAAAATTCCCTCTTATTTGTTTCTCCAAGTGAATTCCCGTTGATTAATATCCTTTTTAACGCACACTTAATCTTATTTTCCTGTTGCATGCGACGTCGTTACATTCGATTTATAATGTATTTTTATTATTCGAGCAAATATCCCGTGCGATAAATGGGTTAGGGTATTGTTCGAACCCTCGTTAATTTTGAGTAATTTTATTAGGGTGCTAGTTTGGATGCGGCGTGTGCACCCTCAAAGGGCGCTCACGCTTTAACACTGAATTATTCAAGTAGAGTCGGTTGAGTCCGAGAAATCGTTGGATTTCGAGAAAATGAACAGTCCGGTACGGTGGGGATCCAAATCTTGCATTTTTTAAGGGGCTAGGCTACTGTGGTCGACTCGAAAATCAGGGTTGTTAAAAAAATGTTATTCGAAGGAATAAGGTACATGATTGAAAATTCATTTGGACATTTATTTGTATGTAAATCAACAAAGTTGTGTACCATATATCATTTAAAAATGTTAATAATTAAAGAAGGTATATGCAATCTCGTGAAGGACCTCTGAACGTGAGGAGCTCAACTGTGTACTTGATTATGGGCACGTCCTTTATATAAATGAGAAAAACTAGTTTTTCTTCTTCTTAAATTAAAACTTCTTAAAATAGATAATATTGGCTAAGACTTGACCGAGCTCTTCTTGTTATCGTGGTGGAATCGTTAAAATAAATTTGGATTTCTTCTTCAATTTTGCGAGATAAAATGACATTATAATTTGCTAATGGCAAAAATGTGTAAAATGAAAAAGGACTAAACTGCTACTACACTGAATAAGTGTACCGAATTTCAAGTCAATCCGTTCATTAGATATCGAGAAATCGTGTACACCGTTTCGAAAAATGTTGTTTCGAGAAAAACGCATTTAAGGGAGGACACCACGGTAAAATGTTCAAAAATCGTTTTGTCGGAGACACTTTAAAATATTCTTTGAATCCTCAAAAATATGATACATATTCGTTTATAGCTGAAAAAAAACAATTTTAGCGCGGTTTTCGATCTATTTTTGAGTTATTTTTGAGCGGATGCTCCGAGCGCTGAAAAGCGCCTTCGGCGATGCTTGCCGGCATCTCGACCATTGTGAGCCTATAATCTTTGGGGAAAAAGTTGCGGACTAAAAATACTTTTATTTTCTATCCAATAGCTGGCATTAGATTACGGGGGAAAAAATTCATCAGTTGTGGCGTCTGTAACACCGTTTTTCTCAAAACCATGTTCTCTCAAAACTTCAAACACGTTTTTCTCAAAACCATGTTTTTGAAAACGGCATGCAGCAGTACTCGAACAATGTTCATCCAATCGACTTGAAATTTTAACTGTAGCTTCTTAGATTGCTTTAACAGTCAAGTACATGCGCTTTATTCTATTAATTGAAAATTCTAAAAAATATATCACTTTTTATGTGAAAATTATGGTCGATACAATCAACTTTTTTTCAAACTCGTCTGTATTCTGTTTTCATTATTTTTAAATTTTCCCCTGTACTTGACTGCTGAAACTAATATAATGAACGAAAATATTTCATTCTCAGTATCAGGATTCAATTTACGACGGTTCTGCGTGCCGCGGAGAGACTCGTACGCCGCCATTTTGTATTCTTTAGACGAATCATTTTTTTTCTATATTTCATTACATGCACAATAAAGCCTAAAGGTTCTTTTGACCATGAATTTTATTCCTTTCTTAAAAAAAAATCCAAAGGAAACGGTCGAAAATGGGCAGTTACAGTGGTGTTCTTCCTTAAGGGGTCTTCTCTCTTTAGACGCTAAAAAAGCTATTTTCATGACTTTCATTTTGATAGGTTTATATTATAGATATTGATACAAAAGTTGTAACACTCAATAAATACGCTTTCAAAATACATATAATTTTTTTTGCTTTTATGTAACCTAACCACGTTTTAAACGCGTTTTTCTCGAAACAACGTTTTTCGACGGCTTGTTTATAAAATCTTCTACTGAACCGATCCTTGTGAAATTTTAACGACATATTCGATACAACTATGGCTATAGCGCAAATCAAAAAATTAAAAAATTTTGATATTTACTATTTTTTTGTTGCCAAAATGGTGAAAATTTTTTTTGTTGTATTTTCGAAAAATGTCCGCTGTTTAGTTATTTTTGCATATATAAAAATCGTATGATATGCGCTAGAGCAATTAACGTACTGATTGTGAATCTAAAACCGTTAGATTTCTTCGTTTCGCATGATCCATCTCCAAGATTTCATCACCAGTGCAGACCTACAATTTTTTTAGGACATTTTTTAACTACCATTTTCCTCTATAAGTAGTGACAAATAATTTGTTACAAATATATTTCGAAAGTGTATTTATTAAGTGTAACAACTCTTATATCAATATCTATAATATAAACCTATCCAACAAAATCATGAAAATAGGCTTTTTTGAGCGTCTAAAGGGAGAAGACCCCTCAAAGTTTTACTAGCAGTTCTATCGTTGTAATAATAAGTTTACCTACAATACGCGATTCCTGCATCAAATGTTGGACCTTCCTCTTAAATTTGAGTTGCCTCCGGCGACAAACGGGTGTCCGTTATTTTCACAGTAGCCAAACCTCGTAAGTTATTGAATTTCAATTTTACGTCATGTTACGAAAAAATTCCGAATAGCGAATGAAAATCAGAAAAATGTTTGATTTTAATACTAATCGATATTTGAATAACAATTAATATTTAATTACGATTCAGCAACGGTAATAACTTCATAATTAGTATCACTACACAAATAAAAGCGCAGTTCATTCTTTGGCCTCCAATGACGAATAATTATTTCCCTTCGTTCTGGCGATTCGTAGTATAGTGGTCACGTATAGGCCCACGAATAAGCCCCTGAATTCGACTGAGACCGACTATTTTTCCCGCGGGCTGCAAGTAAATTACAGACCGAAGAAAAAAAGAGATTTTTTTACTGAATTGCTATAGGACCTCTGACACTTCCATCAAGCCTGAAGCACAAATAATATCTGGTCCAAAGGGCGAAATAAAAAAGGGTAAATCCGTTACAGACAATTCGGGGGCGAAGAAGGGGGGAAGGTCGGGAAGACGGCGGAGTCGAACTGGTCGAAAAATCAATCGGGCCTTTATTAAAAGTCTTTTATCGTGCACAAAAGGGCTTTTGTCATTTTGTCACGTTCGCGTTTCTATTGCGACGGGTGTCACATATCTATCGTGAAGGAATAAAAATATCGATGTTTTTGTGCCGAGATGTTTCGGGAATATGGAAAGACTGAGATAGGACGCGCGAGAGGGACGTGGGGAGAGGGGGCAGAGGTATATGAACGAGAGGAATAAACTCTCGTTGCAGACGTTATCGATTGCAAGAGTAAAAAATGACGAAAAAAAATGTTTTGACATATGAGGACGAATCGTCGTGCCTCGAGGTGATATCGTATCCCTATACGAGTATACGATCCGGTATAGATCGCCTGTCGCGTCGACTTCCGGGGACGTAGTGCAGTCGTTACATCATAGAGGGCGTGACGTTTCGCCTCGTCGCAATTATTTGATTTTCATCCAAAGTTAGCTTAATTTCGTGTTCCTAACGACATTGATGTTCTTTACCCTTGACTAGGGCATTTTCTTCTCTCATAATTCTCACTAACAATGTTATTTCGTTTCATTATAATGCATCGCAATAAATGGGTAATTAACGAACTACATCCTAGTTAGATATGTTTCCTGAAAATGTTATTAAAATATTTCTAAAACTGAATGAGCTGCATACTTAAAACTATAAACGCGTTTTGCTCGTAACACTATTTTCAAAGTCGGTGGACATGACATCTCGAGAACCACCTGATGGATTGTTCCCAAATTTACAGGAGATACGGTGAGAAACAGTCAAAGGTCGTTGACGATCTCACTTTTTAGCACTTTTTCGAAAGCACCTGAGTACATCGTTGCCACGGATAATGCCAGAATTATGAAATGGTGGCCTGTGGCAACTCAAGTCAAATCTGATTGCTATTTTAATACTTTATTTTCATAATATGATACCCAGTTGTCACATACCACATGTAGAAGTATGAAACCGGAATTTCCCTATAGATGGTGCTAGCCATCAGTTTAGGGACCGTAAGACCGCTTCTGCAGCGCCATCATCTCCCTCTAACAGCTGACGAAGATTTTCAACACACAGCAACCCAAGTTCCCTACACCGGTATATTTTTCTATAACCTTAAACATGTCGAGTTTTGTGCTAACGAACTACGATTTGCGGACAGCATTGGTTTTCAGTTATCATTTGAAGAAAACTGCTGCAGAATCGCATTGAATGCTTGTCGAAGCTTACGGTGAACATGCTCTTGGCAAACACAGTGTTTTTAGTGGTTCGAAAAATTCAAAAGTCGTAATTTTGACGTGAGAAACGAAGAGCGTGGGAAACCACCGAAAAAGTTCGCAGACAACGAATTGCAAGCCTTATTGGATGAAGATGATACTCAAATAAGTGAACAAGAACTCGCAGATCAATTGAATGTGACGCAGAAAGCCATCTCCATTCGTTTTTGTCATTTTCAAACAACAAACGTGTAATTTTTACTAAAAAATTCCGGTTTCATACTTCTACACCTGGTACACTTCTCAAATAATTATTTTCCTTATCATGTTTATTATTATACTCAAATGTATTATATTTTACCCTTTTCAGATTCGATCGTTTATAGATTGTCTGTTGATTAGTTAATCCGCTAGTACTACCATAAATTGTGATAACGTTTTCTTCGTATGCGCTGGTGGACTATTGCAATTCCCGGCCTTCACTTCTACCTCGACTTTATCATTGCACTCCTTCCGATTCTGTGAGATCCCAAGAGTTGCCCAAGGCTACTAGGATATTCTTCACGATGCACTCCTCGATTCCAGTTCCACGAGGCCACAGGGAAACTGCCGAAATCCTATATCGATTTAGTTGCACGCTACGCTCTTCACCGTCGATCCACAGGGTGAGGGAATAAATCCAAACACGCATTTCTTGCCGTACATTTTTTATGAATCTCATCTCACAGCGAGTAAAAACTTTTTTTCTGTACATTCACGCGTGACTCCTAACGAGTCTCCGCATCGCTCAGCTTAGTAATTACAAGTATTTGCTCCCTTGCAATTTTCCCGCTCCAATCTCAGTACACTTGTTCGTTTACAAACAGCATTCGAATCTCTAGCCTGCGTGAGATATTTTTATTTGTTACATGTACGCAGAGAATATAAAATGAAACAAAAGTTGATGTATATATATATAGTTTTACAGAAGAGGCAGTAATCCACAAGTCTCTACGTGTATATATATATAGGAACTACGAGTTTTTCGCATGACCCGACGAAAAACACTGCGATATTCTACACTGCGGTTTATATATTAGGGAATAACGATACATCACGTAAAAAATATAGCGCCATATTCTTATGCACCTTGACAAATTTGGTCTCGTTGCAAACTGACTTCCTTATGCCTCCTGTTCATCAGACGTGACGCTGCTCATCAAATGGCTCAACATTCTCAAAGAATTTCACACTACGTGTTTGAGCTTTGTTTAAAAAAAATGCCACCCAAGGGACAGGGAAGGAGAAATTTTTACAAACGTTACATTTTCCTCAAATCGTGTAAAATATTTGAAAAATAAATAAGATCTTCAGCTGGAAAATGCCGCTTCCTTCGGCGCAGCTGGTAGCTCCTGAGACTTTGAAAAAGGGCGAGTAACGCCACTGTAGAACCAGGCGGCGGTTGCTTGATAATACGAAAGTTCGGCCAGCCCACTCGTATGCCTCGAGTAGTATTTTTGAAAGTTTCGAACCTCTCGTTTCTTCTCTTACAGTTTGTATTCCCTGGCTGGCCCGCACGCCCGGAAGAAAATGAATTATTTTCTCGACTCAAGCGAGCCCGTTTGTGAAATCGGAAATATATAATATACAGAGGTCACGTGACGAGCTGTTATCACTAGCCGATCCGTGCCTCTATTCGATGAAAAAAAAAAAAAACAACAAAAACGACATCACAAGTCTATCCTGCGACATTTCTGATCCCAATAATGATCGTTTGGATTTCCGGTGTGTCATAGGCTCTGTGGACAATTGGATTCGCGAATGTACTTGGCCCACGTTCTGGTAGGTGCCAAGTTGCCCTTGCGCCCTTGGCTGACGATATTCCTGTAGGTTTCGTTGTCGTACGAGCACGAGAGGCTCTTGCGAAGTTTCGCCGCGCCGGCTGCAAAGTTCGACGGTCGACTGCCAACGAGTACGTGAAGATCGTTCTTAACCTGTGAGGCCCAGTTCCACATCTCGACGATCGAGCAGTTGCAGACGAACGGATTGCCGATGAGATTGAGGGTGAGTAGGCGGGGATTCGAGCGCAAAACTCGTGGGCTAACGGTCTGAAGATGGTTGTCGCTCATGTCGAGATGCTCAAGGTTGCGAAGCTTGCTGAGAAATGCGAGATTCTCGTTGCCGGACAATTCGTTACGCGACAAATTGAGCTGCGTCAAGTTCCTAGACGACGAGAAGATGTTCTCGTTGAGTCGTTTCAGGTTGCAATTGCTGAGATCGAGTATCTCCAAGCCGGCCAACTGTTGTGGCATGAGAGAGCCCTGCTCGGGCACTTCCAGCGGATTACGACTGAGCTTCAGCTCGACGACGTTGGTGGTGGAGCGATTGCCGAAGACCATCGGATCCATGGGTGTCCTGAGGTCGCAATCGTTCAGCTCGAGGCTCGACAGCTTCGTCAAATTTTGGAAGAGGCCGTGCTCCAACGTGTGGAGCTTGTTGCCCGATAGTATGAGTCTCTTCAGCTCGGTCATCTGGGCGAATGTCTTGTTGCCGACGTAGCCCAAGCCGCAATAAGACATGTCGAGATACTCGAGCGATCGCAGAGGACTGAGGAGACCGACGAACGCGTCCGAGAGCGGATTGTGCGATACGTCGAGTTCCTCGAGATGCTCGAAAATCTCGAATGTATTCGGCAGCTTGCGGAGGCTGCAGTTGCTCAACGAGAGCTTGTGGAGCTTGGGAAGATGTCGCAGGACAGCCGTCAGATCGGCAGCGAACATCGGATTACCGCTGAGATTGAGAACTCGCAATTTACTCGCGTTCTTGAAAGCTTCCTCGGAGAGACGATCCTGAAGTTTGCAATTCGACAGATCGAGCGACTGTAGATTGTGCAAATTGTGGCCAAGGGTGTTGCCAACGTCGAGATGATGCAGCTCGTTGTCGGCCAACGACAATTGCCGAAGATAATGATTCATGGCGAACGCGTCGCCCGGCAAATTTTTCACTCCTGTATTGCCAATGTCGAGATGCTCGAGACGCACGAGCGGCGCGAGAACGCTCGTCCAACTCAGCGTCGTCAATTGATTGTCGTTCATATCGAGTTCGCGCAAATTTTCCAAATTCGCAAACGCCATTGGTGACACGTGTGTCAGATTGCAGCTGGCGAGCTTTAGGTATTCGAGATTGGTGAGATGATCGAAGGGCCCTGGATCGATAGGCTCGAGGGGGTTGTTCGAGAGATCGAGCTTGTTCAGGTTCGTCGTGTTGTGGAAGAACCGATCGTTCAAACGACGTATGCCGCAGCTGTTCAGGTCCAGATACAGGAGTGTACGGCAGTTCAGAAAAGGACCCTTCACCTCGGCCAACGGATTCTTTTGGAGCTCCAACGTTATGAAGCCGGCACTGTCTCTGTATGGATTTCAACGAAGGCGATTTTTATTATAATGCATCGACGAGTCGCGCAATGGGACAGTGTTCGCGGCGTGCATTTTCCATGGCGAAACTATCCGATGAAGCATGAAACGGTTCGTGATGGAAGTGACGTCGGCAATCATGATTGGCGGTTCGTAAAGAGTCATTCGGAATCGTAATTTCATTATCGGTTGAAATTGTTTCCTGGTGGATTGCTCTCCATAGGGTAAGTCTGGGATAGTTGGCCACAGTTTTCTCAAGGAACCGTCGAAATAAAAGTACAGACGTTTCTTGACTTATCTTCGTTTGTAATTAAACTTTGAACATTTTACTTTAAGATCATTTACGAAATTGACACAAACTCCCATCGGATCAATTTTAAAGTGACTATTTGTTGAAAATTAGGATTGGCTATCTCTCCCGGAGTATTCGGGTGTGATGGCCACGGAAGTAGAGCTGACATGGCCAGCATTATGCTCTTGGTTCTATCTTTTGTTCGTGAACTATTCAAGAAATACAATAGTAACCATTAATTTTACAAAATAACATCACCGCCACGTAAAACATGAAACCTTCAAAAAACTATTGCAGTAGCCAGAACAATTAAAAAGGATTTGACTTAGCATTTTTTTTGCCAAACTTTTGCTTGTACACTTACACCTGCGTACGACGCGAATTGAGCAGTAACGTGTGAAATCTAGTGCGCGGTTCTATGAAATATTTCTATTGGTCATCTGTCCCTCATGGTCAACTCCCCCGGAATTACCCTACTACATTACTCTGAATTCACGGTATCTGTTCACTCCGGTTCATTGCCTCGCGAAATCAAGCACGGCAAATCATAGAATTGAAATCCAATTGAATGGACGAAGTAACGAGAGCAACAGGCCTGTTAAATCGCTTCCTCATTTTGCCAGACTGACGTGCAACAATTACAAAATGATGCGAGTACGTTATATTGATGTACTACAAAAACAACGAACGATTTCCAAAGCGATCGACATGGCAGCTCGATCTACCGGTGGAATGGAATATATATACCTGAAAGTTTCCTCGTCGACGTGAGTTATGGCGTTCGACGAGAAATCAGCATCCAGAAGATAAGAAAGTCCGGCGAAGGATTCGGTCTTGAGCTCGGTGAGACGATTGTGTGCCATTTGCAAACGTCGTAGCTTGATGTCCGCTGGAAATGGCGCCAGGTGCTCGATGTTATTTCCATTCATATCGAGAATATAGACGTTCGGACTGAGCTCCGTGTACGGGATGCTCGTCAAATTGCTCTCGGAGCAATCGGTGACCCAATTTATGCGAAAGTAGTGACAGTGACAATCGACGGGACAGTCTTGCTCGACGAGTTCGCAATTCCCGACTATGAACGCGGTTGCGAGGACCGCCAGGGCCATTGTGGCTCTCGTTGCCATTCTCGCTGTTTCGAAGAGACCTCAAGTTCTTATCTTGCACAGCTGAAAAGAGACGAGTCGTTTTTATTATACGAAAAAAAAAAGAAACAAACAAAAAATGGAATCGAAGGGCTCGCAGAGTGGTCTTTGAACACTGGGGAAGTAGAGACGAATAACGGACTGCTCGTATGGAATGCAAGGTATGTATGATTTGAAAGGAGAGACTGACGGAGGTACAGAAAGAAAGAGAGATAAGAAAATGACGCAAGTGGGCCAATTGTCAGTTAACAATTGTAAGCGGACAAATTGGCAGACCAGCGATTGTTACTCATTGGACGTAAAGCCCAGTGGATGCTCGAGAGCTGAACAGTGGTAGGCACAGGTCGTTGAGCCCTCGTGCATTCCGGCCCACACGCGCAAAGTGCACCGAGCAAAGAGAAATGACGAATTTGTCAATGAAAAAAAAATCATAATCCATTCTTGGATGGTTATCCAACAGCTGGTTATCCAGCGGCGCGCAGATGCGCTTCGAATATTCGACACCCAACCATTTGCAGCCTCCGAGCTCTAACCATTACACATATTCCTACTGTCTGGGGAATCCAGTCTGCGAATGCCATATTGGCTCTTTTCACTAAAAGTGGAGTGATATCCGACCGAGAAAACTTTTTTTCAGGCTAGAAAAAATACACCACAGCTTCGCGGAGACGAAAGACACTTGCGGTAGGCATTCAATGATTTTCCATTCTCGTAGCAGACATACGTGTTACGTATGAATTTACAAATATATGGACACCGTACGTAAACTTATATCGATCCAAATGGCAACGTAAGCTGACCATTTTAAATATAACCGCGAGCAGTTACGAAGTCATGGGAAAGCCCAGATAGACGAGAATAACGGTGCAAGAGCCCTACTTATAGTTGTTAATGGAGCCTATATATTTTATTCGTGTAAATTTCAATTCGTTACCGCTTCAATATACATTTGCACACTACGAGAAATATATGACTTTTCACGTTTCACGGCGGAGCTATTCCTCTGCGAAATAAATTATTTACGTTCGAAGAAAAGGGTGAACTAGTCTGGCGGAAAATAGAAACAAACTGGTATGGCAATAGAAAGGGTTATTGTGATTATTCCTAAGTTCAATCGCGTGTGTGAAAAAAAGTTATTTTGGGAAAAGAGCGGGAAAGGGAGTGGCCGATGTAGGATGCACTAGACGAAATTTGGCACGGAGCTGAAAGACTGGCAAATAAAACTTGTCGGAAAGACTTTTCCTCTTTTTTTTTTTGGTAACGACACATACAGCTCGAAAAGCGAGAGTCATTCATGCGTGTGCAGTCTCCCCTTAGGCCGCGGGGAGGGCGAGAGATGGTACTTTATTATACGGGAGAGCACGAAAGAGCGAGAGGAGTATAAAAGTCTCATCGTCGTCGTCATCCAGCTCGGCGGTGGTCGTGCAGACGCCCGTGAAGGATAAAGGGCTTCCGCCCTTCGTAATCCCGTGATTCGCACGTTCGGCCACGTATAGGTATATAAATTCCTATGCGTCTGTGTGCACATGCCTACATACGTACATGAGATATGTTTACGAGTGCCTGGATCTTCAGCTGTGCGGATGAAAAGGGGGCTAAGGGATGAAAGAATGACGAAAAAAAAGGGGTAAAGCTCGAACACGGGCTGCGAAATCTTATTGTTCCCCATTTGTATCTCATCACCTTCACGCGTTTTGTCACGTACCACTCGAGGTGTCTCGCTGACTGGGAATGCGTGAGGTCTTCACGTGTCTCTACTACGTGCACCTAACCTCTAAAAGTCACTCGAGCATCTCAGAGATCCTGCAACCCGTGGCAAAATTATTATTTTTAACGTGTACCTACTTCGGAAAATGAATATACACAAAATGCGTGATAATCGTTCGAAAATCATTCCGGACGTTCGAACAGATGCGAAAAAGGTGTCGAGTGAGTGTCGAATGATGGATGAACTGCGTCTACCTAGAGATTTAAAAAAATCGACAAACTCCGGGTTTGTTTCCTGGGAAACGGTCGGTAAAAAAGAAACGCATTTTTTTCAGCCCAACGGTACATATAATGAAAGACTTTTTAAAGAATCACCAATAAATACGGAAAAACAAAAAAAACATGGCCACCGTTGATGATCTTACTATTTTTACATCCACCTTCATTTTTTAATACTTCGTTGGAAAAAAAAATATTTAAAATATCGTCGGCGACTCGTATTTATTGTCAACTTGAATAACCCGTTTGGTTTTTAGATTTTAGAAGAGCCGTTTGGGCTGGAGAGTGTCCACCGCCAAACGTCGGGAAAAAAATCTCATCCTCTACCGGTGGCCATGTTTTTGCTTTTTTCTGTATTTTTTTTAACGGCTCTCAATATACCTATGTACCGTTGTATTAAAAAATAACTGCGTTCCTTCTTCACTAACCGTTTTCCAGAAAAAAAATTCGGAATTGGGCCATTTTTTTCGGGCCCCTAGGTAGATGTAGCCCCTTAATGAGGCAGGCTTCCAGAGCTCGTTAGTTACCCACATTATTTCGGTACTGAATTAACAATTTTAACGTGTTTACGTATTAATCCGTTGTTTATTTAGCAGCATAGTTTTGCAGACATCGACTGGTGTCGATAATTATGTAAATTTTTTCGAATAGGGTGGATAGTATGATCTTGTGCCAAATGTTGCTATTTTTACGAATTATTTCGGTCTCTTATTATTATTATTTTAATTATATTTTTTTAAATTAATTAATTTATATATTCATTTATTTTATTTATATATTTATTTATTTATTTTATTTATATTTGATTGAAATAACATATTTTATTATTTTTACGAATTTTTTCAGTCTTGTAAACCGAAGGGTAAAAATAGGGGGGGGGGGGTGATTTTCCGTTTTGGGCACGCAGCCCTACAAAAAAAAATCGCGTCTCCAGAGTTTTACCCGAAAATTGTTCCATCCGTCATTTTTCCACCCCTCAGGGTCATCGCGGGTTCTCATTATTTCCCTCTTAGCGCAAGGAAGATCCCTACCGCCCTTCGGAGCCCTTCGAGTCGTTGGACGCGTTGGATAAGAGTCTGCGAAATTTTTCGTCGGTATTTGGAGATCCCATTGCAAAAGGGATCGTGGCACGGGGAAATATAGGTTGAAGCGTAGAAATGCAGGCCGGAAGGGAAGTAGTTGTCGCGAAGATGGGAGGCCTCTCTTGAGTATTCTCGCCCTTAGTCGCCCCAAAATAGATACGTATATGTATACAAGAAGAACGAGAAGAAGGTATGGGGATGATCTGGGGATTTCGGTGGGGGGGTTACGCGGCGACCGACCGAAGATATAGTGGATGGCGATGAGGTAAAATGTGAGGGATGGGGTCGAGCTCGGTTGAGCCGGCTTGCGCGGTTGACGAAAGAAGCCTCAATCCCTCCCCGAGGGCTCTGTGGCTCGTTTTTTTTTATAGTTCCTACGATGCATGCTACATATGTATATGTATGTTTGTCATCGCTGTGCAATGTTACCTATACACTGCCTCTACTAAGTAGACCACTATTGTGTACAGCGAAGTGTCACTGGAGGGACAAAAAGAACGTGGGAGACGAACAACGAGGACCGAAGGGGTGCGAAATAGAAACGGTATTAGCTTGCTGATGCTCGAGATGAGGCTCACCCGCATTTAAGGGGTTACTCCCACTTGCGATTTTGTAAAAATCGATTTTTTTATTGCATTTTTTTGAAGTATACGTATCTGAGAATATGTCCTGAAAATTTCAAGTCGATCCGAACAAAATTGACTGAGATCTGAGCGTTGAAAGAGAAGAATCCGTGAATTGAAGAACTGAAATTGAAACTTTAAATGCGTTTTTCTCAAAATGGCGTTTCTGAAGTCGGTGACCAAGATTACTCGAACACTAATTAACCGATCTTCTTGAAATTTTGCAGGCTTATTCAATACATAAAAAATGTAGTCTTTAATCGTTCGATTTTTTTCGTTAAAATCGAACCATTAACTTTGACTGTCCGCCATTTTGTGAAAAATAAATATTTTTTAAAATCCTTCGATTAAAGACTAGTTTATACTTATATTTGACTAAATCCATCCGCATTTTTTTTTCAGATGATCCACTTCGCCGCAATGTTGGTCACCGCAAACCGTGTGTATAAAAACATTATTTCATTGACGGCCATTTGCCACGAAACAATGTAATATTTTTCAATAAAAAAATTGCTGAAAGTTCTTCACGATGTGTTCTTTAAGATGGTATATTGATCGATTAAAAAAGTTTTGTAGTTTTCTTTAAAAAAATTCATGAAAAAGGCTTTTTTTGCGCTACAAGTGGGGGTAACGCCTTAAGGAGGTACGATCACTTCCACGAGGTTAAAAAGAGTCTAAATTTATTTTACCCACAGTTGCTCTGATTGATGTTTACTTATGTTGATTATTCGTATTATCGATTATAGTGCGCCAAATGGGGATTTTATTGCACGTGAACAAATAAAAACTGAAAAATTAGATTTTCAACGACTCGGTAGTAATCATCGTAATAATAATATTAACATATCCACCATAAAAACGAACTAAAACGACAAAAAGATCAGCTGCAAACCTATTAAAATAAGCTTGAATTACCTCAGCGGAATTAACACGATAGGCAGAATATAATTATACATATTATTGATACGTGATAAATGATAAAACTCCATAAATTGTTGTTTGCATATTTTGTGGCGGCTTCTATTCAAATTAATTTCAAAACAAAGCTGGGTCATGTTCGCCAAACGCATTAGCTGTTCTCGCGACGTTGTTGAGGTCTGTGGGTGCTATTTCGTCGTTCTGGCCATTTTCAACCTGGAATTGAAACTTTCTTGTAACGTAGTGCTTTAACTACACGGTGAAGATTGCTTTTCTTATTTTTTACAATATCCAACGAAAAAAATAAACGGTCCAAATAGCTCAAATTTTGGCAATAGGCGCATAAAGTATTCATCAAAATCATATAAAAATTTCAAATCCGAAAGTTGGATTCGTAGTAACGAACGTACCTCCTCAAGTGAGTTCTAGACTGCACTAAACCCGATGATCGTGGCCAACCTTTCGTCGAGAAAAGGCATTTTGAGAAATTTCCATAGTCGCCGTGACAACTCTGAAAAAACAAATTGTCCGGTACTAGGATTTTTTCGTCTTTGATTGAGCAATATGGGCGCCCAATCGCGTTATGAGCGTTGAACTGGCACGTTGGAACGTTGACAGCGGTTCTCCGCGGAATTCCGTAGGGACGAGACGTTATTACACGCTCCTATAGGGTCGTAACTATATAGGGTAGGTGCGAGGGCGTTCGAGTTCTGCATAGACACGGGCTTTTATACGAGGAGTGTATATAACCCTGGGTCAATTGTCCTCCCCGAGCATTTAGTTATCTCCGTTGGCTAATAACACGCCGGTGTACACGCATCGATAGTTGTCCGCCCTTCGTGTGTGTCCCACCCCAACGGAATAATCGAGGGTCAATTGCGGCGGTATATAAGTGCTCGAGCCCGCAAGCCCGCCTCGTAATTTGCGACGTATATAGTTATACGTATGAAGCTGCACGAATCACTTCTCAACCCTTCACGCAACGACGGCCGGGCCGCCAGGATGAGGCTTATTTCGAGTCCTAGCAGACCACTGTCATCCAGCCTCCAGTTTGCCAGGATACGCGCCTGCACGGCTGATGCACACAGGATACTAATATGTACTTTCAAGGAGAATCCGGAACTTGACTCAACGTCCTTGCGATATTCGCCCTTTGCGTCAAGTACGCGTGCAGAAATTTGCTGCGAGACCCCAGTTCCTACCACCGCTCTATAGGGACTTGATAGGGATGGCGCGCACAGTCCACAGTGGAATCCAAGTGCACATCGCACTGCTTCCAATTGACGGAGTTTTAGAACTTTTTATTTGAAATTCTCATCCGGAATTTGATGAATTTCTAACTAAAAATATACTTTCGTGATCACGTGCACAAACTTGTTGGAGAGTACCAGGATGCACCCACTTCTGTATAGGGATTTGTTGGGGATACCGCACGGAGGGACTCCTCGCATGGCATTGGAGTTTACATCGTTGGAACGGAACAAAGGCTTGCCAACACAAATTTTTTGGTGCGATTTGACCTACGAAGAACACTCGAACTTTTTGTAGGATCCTCATGAGCAATCTGCAGCCTAAGATTGCAGGATCAGGTTTTGAATAATGAAGAAAATGAAGAAATAAAAAAGAATTTTCGTTGCATTTCGACCATGCAAACTTCAACATCGTATCCTCACTGGGATTCACCTGGATTCTGCACTGGTCTCCGATGAACGCCGTTTGAGAATTCTTACCACGTTCGAATCGAAAGTATGCGAAACGTTACGAAGAAAAACTCGGTGTGTTGAAAGATTAATTGCACGCTTTGTATACGCGTGGTGATATTGTGTCAAAAGGCAGTCAAATAAACCCTTTAAAAAACTTTTAAAAAGTACAAAATGAACGCCAAGTAATAAAAAAAAATCCTCAAAAACATTATCGCTTGTTTTACCTTATGAAAACATTCTGATTTACGTTATAATTATTTTCAACTTGAATTCAAGCAATGGTTTTGTTCTATTTTTCAAATTTATCAAATGTTAAAGAGTGAGATTACACTTTTTTAACTAGCCAAGCCAGTTTACTAGAAATGTTGTACACAAAATTGTTACACCTTAGGAATAATCTATTTTCATTTTTAAAAATTATATTAGTATTATAACATCAAATTAATATAAGCATTATATAAAGGTACAACGTATGTACCACACAAGTACACTGGGAATGCTGTGCAACGACTTGGCGTGCATGATTAAGAAAAAAAGCTCGGCGAACGATCTTGTCCTCTCCACTACCCAACCCTCAAGTTAAACCAATATTGAATTATTTACTTTAATTGAACAATTTAAGAAAAAAATACTTCCTATCGCGTTTTATACGACACTTCCTGTACTGCCTATCGTGTTAATTCCGCTGGGGTAAGTCAAGCCTATTTTAATAGGTTTCCGGCTGACTTTTTTCGTCTTTTTAGTTAGTTTTTATGGTGGATATGTTAATATTATTATTACGAAGATTACTACCGAGTCGTTGACGATCTAATTGCACAGTTTTTATTTGTTCACGTGCATTCAATTCATCATTTACCACAACATTTGGCACACTATAATCGATAATACGAATAACCAACATAAGTAAACATCAACCAGAGCAGCTGTGGATAAAATAAATGTAGACTCTTTTCTGACCCCGTGGAAGTGATCGTACCTCTTTAATCTGTCGAAATTCTGCCGCATTTTCGACACTGTACAAGAACTTCAACGCGTCACATACAGATAATTATCGTTCGTAAAATTATTTCCGATCGCCTGATCATGAACGCGCTCGACCTCGTTCTTTTCGTCGTGAATATCTGCCAGAAGAGCTCCGCACTTTTCCGAGCCAACGAGAAATTTGTTCGCGGATCCTCGGTACTCGTCCATACAACCATTTTTTTTCTCTTCCAGTGTAATCGAGTTCCCCGTGGCGCGCTTTTCTACTTACCCGCCTGCCGACGACATTCGTATTAATAAAGCAATGCTAATTACGCCACCGCATAGTATACGTAGACGCGAACATAGAGCGAGTTTGCGCTCGGGCCATACACGTATTGAGCAGAATGTACGTTCTCGACGAGACTCGCTGCGGTTTTCCCCGGTGTGTTAAAAGTTACGCGACAGTTGGTATGTAACGTGTAATACGCGTATATAGTACGGGTACGTACGTGCGCCCATCCGCACCTAGAGCTACGTAAACGTGTGTCCCTCTCTGTGTGACGCGGAGACGAAAATTTGAAAGTGGCCAGAGGCAAAGGACACAGAGTCAGAAGCCAGAATAGCGAAACAGTAACTGCCGCTCGGAGCAGCTTTGTCATAAAGACATATAGGTATACGCATATCTGACTAACATACCGTAGCCTATGTATTCAGTAGTTACGGCCGCGCCCTGTCTCCCTTTTGCCATCACGGAGTTGATCTCTCCTGTCTCCCTTTGCGTCTCTTTCTTCACGTTATTTTCCTCTCTGTCTCTCGGCGGTTGTTCGCATTACACGCTCGAAAGAGCCCCTTTTCGTCTTCAGCCCCTTCGCACACACCAGCATCTCTTCTCGTTCCCTTCTGGCCTCGCTGGAGAGAAGGCACGAGGGAGAACGAGAAAGCGAGGGAGGCAGAGAGACAGACAGAGGAATAAGGCAGAGACAATATTTGCTTCTCTCTCTTTCTCTCTTGTATTGCCACTCGAAAACGAAGTGCGAATCCGGAGTTTTCATATTTTATATATATATGTATGTATACAGGGCGAACCATTCAACGTGACCGGCCCAAATATCTCCGTTGCCTTTAGAGTGACGAAAAAAAGTCGAGAGGTAATTTGATTGATTTCGAAGGGCTGATACAGTGGTGAGAAATTAATTTTTGTCGAGGTCATAGTTTTTGCGCTCTCAAGTTCATCAATGGTTTTTCGAATGGTAACATGTTCTTTTTACTACGATGTCATGGCCCATATTCAGACGAATTCAACGACCTATGATATCATGACCTTGAAATGATTTTTTACCAAATTATTTTGGGTTTAATTGGGTTTGTTTGGGTTTGTTTTCGTCACTCTAAAGGCAACAGAGATATTTGGGATGGTCACGTTAAATAGTCCACCTTGTATATATCTATAGGGTGCCTGCAACTGTCGATAGGTCAGATCATGATCTACTATTTGTTAGAATTTCAGTATGGTAAAAGTCTCACGGTTTTCTACAAATGATAACCTTTTTGATCCGGTTAAAAAAAATACTCTTGGTTATTCGTTTTATCTAGAAAAGTCTTCTTTTTGACCGTCAATGTTAAGGAAACTTTATGAAAAAAAGATCTTATGCAGAATTTTCATACAAACCAATTTGAATATCTGACTGATAGCCTGCGGTGTAAAAAAACTGTATTTCGAATTGTACTTTGAACAGATTGTGGAAGTTTTTCGTAGCCAACTTTTTAAAAATATTCTAAGTTCTAACTTTTTTGCTCCAATAGAATAACGTGTCCGATAGCTATCAAATGTATCATAACGTCAAGCCGCACCAACCCCAAACAAATTTTATATTAAAAAAAAGCGTTAAAGTAACCTCAAGTGTGGGGTTTCTTTGTCAAGGCATTGAAATGCAACTTATGTCCAAGATTGAGAGTTACTTTGACACCCTTTCCATAAAAAAAATGTAATATTTTATGCGTTATCAAGGAATTAAATGAAAAACAACTATTCTTTACAATCAAATTCTCATCTCTGGTAAGGAAACATTTGACATAAAAATATCAAGTACCTAGGGTACTATTGTAGGCACTTAATCAGTCTTACGATTATATATTATATTATCATTGAGATGAAAATCAACTTAAGCAACATTACAATCAATTTTGGCAACATTGTAATAAACTTGAACAACAAATTTAAACATATTTGGGGGCGTATATACATCACGTAATGCAATTGGGGAGGGGGGGGGGGGGTCGAGATTTGCGTTACGTCACGATTTTAGAACTGCGAGAAATAGCAAAATTTCTGCATGTTCCAGTTTTTTAAATTTAAACTCATCGTTTAGAATAAACTAAGTGCAAGCTCTTATTATTTTGAGAAACATAATGAAGATGAATAACCGTCATATCGCCCGCGACTTGATACTTTAATATAAGTATCAATATTCTAGAAAAAAAAACAACTTTTCAAGAAAAACGGAACGAAAACTTTGATCGCGATTTTCTCGAAACTACTCAAAAAATAAAGAACTACTAAAGAAACTACTAAAAAAATGTCCATAACGACGGCAATTTGAAAAAAAAAACAAAATAAAAAAACGGCTAGGCAGAACGGTAGCTACATTTGTATAGATATCGATAAATTGTTGACTTTTTATTGACATTTTATTTACTTTTCATAAAGATATCGATGGGACATTTTTTCGTCGCCAAATCAGGATTAAATCTTTTTAACAATTCATAAAAATTGGCATAAAACTAGATTAATATATACTTCATAAAATGAGTATGAACCCGACCCTTTCATAGTTAGTTATTTCTTTGAAGAAAAAACGTAATTATTGGCGACAAAGCACCCGTTACGTAACGGAATGGAGGGAGGGGGGGGGGGGGGGGTTAGGTCACCCGTTACGGTTCTGTTACGTGGGAGGGGGAGGGGTCAAAAATTAGGAAATTTTGCGTTACGTAATTTATGTACGCCCCCTTTAAATGTGCACACTGTTGAACTGTATTATGGCGCTCTGTTAAAATAGCTCCAAAAACTGTAAAAGTTACCCTCAATGTCAATCTAACCTCATTTAACGGTACGACGCATATCGTGCCAATTTCTTTGAAGAGTTGCTTAGTTATTGTCGATTCATATCATGTATAGCAATGGCATGCGAAAACTCAAAAGCAGATGAGTTTTTTAAGAAAAATAACATAATGCATAAAATCTAGAACACCGTGGGACTTTTACTAAACTGAAATTCCAGCGTATAGTAGGATATGACCTGAGCTATCGACAGTTGCGGGATTATCCATTAATTACAAGACACCCTGTACGTATATATATGCATACAGGCTGTATATATATACAAACGTAAATATATTTCCGCATAGCTCTCTCCCTTTGCTCTTTCTCATTTTCGTCACTTCCCGTTCCTTTTCATATCTCTCATTGTACATGCCCATACCGCGCATTTCCTCGCTATCTACAGCATTATCGACAGCTGGCAAACAAAAAGGCGGAGGTTGGAGGATTCGAGCGGTGGCTCAGTACGGTCGATGAGGCCTTTGGTCCGTCGTCGTAAGGTATAAAGATTATATACAGATATAACGCTGGATATGCAACATAGATTCGAGTGTCGACTCGTTGGCGAGCTCCGCCTTTGGCGCCGCGTGAATTTCTCTTCAGGCGCGTACACACGACTCCATTTCGCTCCCTACCCCCCCCCCCCCCCCCCTCGATTCGCGGATTCCCCACACCGTGGGGACGTGAAGCATCGTTTCTGGTACTTTAGCGGGTAACGCAGCCTCGAATCCATCGTGCGTACGAAATCTTGCAGTCATTGGCACGAGAATAGAAATTATTGGAGTGTTGCCCGGTGGTAAAACGGGTCGAGGGTAAAGACGATTGCGCAACTGGAGACGAAAGCGATCTCGCGTGATCCATTCCCGTTGCAAGGGAAAACGTCACGCGGTCACCCGTTCGACCGGAAGCTGGATTATCGACAAGACACAATTAACCTACCGAACTGTCTATTCGTGGGTGGGATGGAATCAACTAGTCATGTCATTTCGTCATCCCGAATGAAGCTCGATTCGGGTTAGATTGTCGGGGTTGGACATTTCGAGACGTGATATGAAAAAAACGTCAACCGCCGAATGGACCCATTTGCTAAAATACACGTAACGAAAAAAGAAAAAAAAAAAAAAACGGGGATCCAATTTGTGTACGAGCGAGCGAGCAAAGCAAAGACCGAAGAAATGTCAGACGGATAAATATAGACAATGATTGGCAGTTTTATTTTCGGCTGCCATTCACCGAGGCAGAATTTCGTTGAGTTCGAGCCAACGGTGGAAGGCCCGACGTGTCTCCTCGCAACGACCCTCCCGACTTCCTCTCTCGTTCCAGCATTTGCATTTCTCCATGACACCCCCTAACGCTTTCAAGATATTCATACTTTTCGAGGATATTCCGCGCGTATCCTAGACATCCAGAGAGCCACGGGTATGGGTGCCTTTGTGCGTGTCTCTCTCGAGCACGTGCGTGTGCGAGAACGCTTGCCAGAAACGCCTCGGAATATGCCGAACGGAACTGAGAGGGCGCGTTCGGATGTTCACTCATGCCCTCTTCTTGCTCTACCCAAGCCTTGTTGCCGCACTGATTCATGGCCTTTCAGAATGCCACGCTACACTGATTATCGCGCGCGAAGCATCGGGGCAGCTGGTGGAAACGCGGCTTTATTTAGATTTTTTCTTCTCCCCAGCCGGTGCAAAAGACGAGTTCGAAAAAATTAAGAGAAGATTACCGGAAAAGTGTGCGCGCTTGAATGAGACGGGAAATGGAAAACGCTTTTCGAAAGATTCTTTGCCTCCTGAAAATAGATGGAACGAATTTTACACGGGGGAAGAATTACGAGTGACTTTGGGGCATATTTCGTCTGCTTGTTTCAAGTATCTAGATGTATTTTGGAAAAGCAACGAGTGTTGAGGCGTGTTTGGTGGGCGGCTGCGGCGTTCGCCGATGTTAGGCAAAGCTGGTGTGGATCAATACTTGGATTGGTGACCGCTCAGCCGTGCTGTGGCTTCGGGTTTCGCGCGGCCGGCTGAGAGTCGTTGCTTAAGGGGTTACCCCCACTTGCGATTTTGAAAAAATCGATTCTTTTTATTGCATTTTTTTGAAGTATAAGTATCTGAGAATATGTCCTGAAAATTTCAAGTCGATCAGAACAAAATTGACTGAGATATGAGCGTTGAAAGAGAAGAATCCGTGAATTGAAGAACTGAAATTGAAACTTTAAACGCGTTTTTCTCAAAATGGCTTTTTTGAAGTCGGTGACCAAGATTACTCGAACACTAATTAACCGATCTTCTTGAAATTTTGCAGGCTTATTTAGTACATAAAAATGTAATCTTTAATCGTTCGATTGTCTTTTTCGAAAAAAATGGCCGTTTTATAGCCAAAAAACGGCCGTTTTTTTTCGTTAAAATCGAACCATTAACTTTGACTGTCCGCCATTTTGTGAAAAATGAATATTTTTATAAAATCCTTCGATCAAAGACTAGTTTATACTTATATTTGACTAAATCCATCCGCATTTTTTTTTCAGATGATCCACTTCGCCGCAATGTTGGTCACCGCAAACCGTGTATATAAAAACATTATTTCATTGACGGCCATTTGCCACTAAAAAATGTAATATTTTTCAATAAAAAAATTACTGAAAGTTCGTCAAGATGTGTTCTTTAAGATGGTATATTGATCGATTAAAAAAGTTTTGTAGTTTTCTTGAAAGAAATTCATGAAAAAGGCCTTTTTTTGCGCTACAAGTGGGGGTAACGCCTTAAGGAGGTACGATCACTTCCACGGGGTCAAAAAAGTCTTTATTTTACCCACAGCTGCTCTGATTGATGTTTACTTATGTTGATTATTCGCATTAACGATTATAGTGTGCCAAATGTTGTGGTAACATTTTTCGACAAACCGATGTAATTTTTGGTAAAGTTTAACATCGTTTCAGTCTATTTAAGTTGCTGATAATTGATTAGGGACAGGTAAGTAAACACAATGAAAGTACTAATTATTAATATAATATGAACGGTTTGTCAGAAATTTGCAAGGTTATTGCGTGATTTGTTGTTAATTCGTTAACCGTGTAATGGGGCAAGATGAATACAAGCTATCGCAAACCCGGAATGTTTTACAACGTACCATTATTTACGTTAGAAAGGGTGAAATGAAATTAGTAAAGCATTTACTAATGACCACGCATTACAGACGAATTAAAAAAAACATCGCTAATTAACTATATATGGCACCGTTAATTTTTTGGAATACTGTCAAAAATGAGAACGTTGTTGAATTAAGGGGTAACACGACTTTAGCTTTGTATCGAAAAACCTCTACGGACTTCTATGAAGGAAGTTATTGTGAAGCTACTGTCAAAGTTTCAAATCGTTCCAGGCAACCGTGTTGAAGTGTTCGCTTAGATTGAAAAAAGTTGTTTCGAGATAAACACATTTTTATGATGTTAAAGCATGTTTAAGCAATTGACAGAAACGATGTTTTTCAAAATTCTATGGTTGTATTACTCCTTGACGAGTTTTCTCTTTTCCTGGAAGTTATCATTTCACAATAACTGCAATTATTTTCTTTTCCGAGTTCCAACGTATACCCTTGCGGGTTTTTACGTGTTACCCTTCCTAATTTAACCCCATCCACTCCCCACCCGAGCTTCGCTGATCTAACCTCCCTTGCGTCTACAGCCTACTTAAGGTGGGAGATACCTTTAGGCGTGGAAAGCAATTGCTGATTTTCACGATTATCTTTAAAGGAAACATTTCTTAACCGCGTATGACACTTGGCATATGTTTTATTACCATTTTCGGCTGGTACATGGTACTTTTTTTCGTTTTCATTAATCTTGAAAAATGGTGGAGACTGAAGCATGGTCTTCTAAACTGCATTTTCAAAACTAGCGTGACGTATAGTTACAAAACTAATCGACCGATTCTAATGATCTTTGCTATAAATCTTTCTAACCTTATTGTCTAAAACACGAACGTAAATAAAAAAAAAAAATTATTGAAAATTATAGCCATTTTTTCCGGAATATTTAATTTTTCGTTTTAAATCGTACCGTTACATCGATTGTTCACATTTCTTACTTTTTCTTGGTTTATATTCTGCGTATAAGTGTTAGTGAAAGAAAAATATTCCTCGGCCTTTTTTTCACATTAATTACGCCGATGCTACATCTCACGCCGTTTCACCCGCCGCAAGCCGTTTAGAAGACCGTGACATACCTCCGCCATTTTTAAAGAATGATAAAAATAAAAAAATACCATGTAACGGCCAAAAGTAGTACGCAAAGCATACCCTAAGTCTAAAAAATGGTAGAAAAATATTTAAAAAAAAAATAAATCATGAAAATCCGCTCATCCACCAGTGTCGGTCAATAACTGCAAATATTGTTTTTTGTTTACTTCCAATGTTCTTGCGTATGCTCTTGCGAGCTTATCTACTGTGTTTCCGATAGCTGGCACAATTTTTAAATAAATTACTTGTGCCCTCCCGGGAATAAACGTATTGGGAAGTACCCAGATCCTACCACATTCCTATAGGGATTCGATAGGCGCGCTACACGCAGGGGGTCTACATTGGAATTCACCTGGATTTTGCGGTTTCCTTATTGACGTCGTTTGAGATCTTTTTTATTCGAGATTCGTTGGACCTCCAAAAAAAATATCTTTTCGTGATCTCGTGCACAAATTATCCCAACGTTTCGTGATCTCGTGCGCAAAGATCCCTACGAAAATTTCCGCATGGGCATCATTCCGGGAGGTCTTTGTGTTCTAAACCGTAAAATGACGATTGTGGGGCAAGAGGATAGGAACTTGTTAAAGCCCGCAAAGGCACACGAAGGAACATCACAAACATAATGGCACTTTATTGTATATTAAATTCTGAACAAGAGTTTCAGCACCGTGTTTCGCAAGCCATCGAGCGAAACAATTCTTTTTATGTCTTTTCGTACATGTGCAAGCAGTCCTCGGTACGACGCTTCGACAATGGCGTTAAAAAGACCGTTTTTACGACACCCGCGGACGCAAAAGTTCCACGTGTAACTTTATAAGGAAGGAATGTGCCAATTTTTTATTGGCAATTTTTTTGCCCGTTGTTGTTTTTTTCCATCGTTTCGAAGGAAACGGGGGTTGGAGTTGGTAGACGGAATGGCGCGGCGTCAGCGTCGAAATGTTAGCTCTCATCTGCGTTGAAGGAGAGGGAGGAAAAGCCACGCCACATTCGTTGACCCTATCTCGCGCCCTGTGCCTCTCGATCCCATATTTTTTCAAGCTTCGCCTCCTTCGCTTCACTTTAGCCCGATCGCCCTTTTCTACCCTATCCTTCCTCTCGTTCTTGCTCACTCTTCTCTCTTCCGCTGGTGCTCCCGTCTCGTTTCGATCGCGACCCTTTTCAGGCGCTCTTATAAAGTTGTGTCGACGAAAATCAAGAGGGAGAGGGAGGGAAGAGAGAGCGAGAGAAAGAGAGAGAGAGCTATTCACGCTACTCGTTCCTGTCGGACGTTTCTCTCGATTTGTCAAAAAGCACCTACCATAGTATGGGCTGCAAGGATAAAAGGCGAAAAGGCAGGGAAAGGGATATCCTGACTGGCTTTGACCTAACCACGATGATGGCGGGCGTCCGATTTATTTTTCTTTTTTCTACTTCGCCGTCGACTATGTTGCGGGGTGTTTTGTATCGGATGATATTTATATATTTTCTATTCGAGATTCGACGTTGTTGACGGCCCAGGCCGACAAATATTTGCTTATGAATCGCTCCGGGGTGCTAATGGACCTGCATCAATTTCCTCATTTTTTTCCCCTCCCAACAGGCGACCTCGAGGCCGACAGCAGTGAGAGATTCAGGACAGGCAGGTCCATCATCTTCTCGCTGCGAAAGCCAAGAGGAAAGGTTGGAATGATCGATTGGAGCATCGGACCTAAGCTCGGGCGCATTATTTTCACAGTGTACATTATACGAATATTATGTACACCAATGGAAATGAATTGACCGAAGCGCCGATCATTATTCAATGAAGACACGAGGATATACGAGAACGTGCTCGCGGTGAAAAATATCGTGGCAACTTTTAGTAGTACGGTCGATGAATATTTATATCCAACGGTGCTGTTACTTATTTCTCAAACAAGTTTCGAATGTAGAGATCACTACTACGCTTCTTTTTATTGATATACATGGAGAGTTTGGTGAATAAATTTAAGAATCGTGCTGATGAAAAAAAAACTCGGAGGAAATTCGGGGAGAGGGGCTCGAAATGATTGGCTCGATAAATTTTTGTGTCAACTGTTTAATACAAGCCGGGAAAAATGATACGTTTGAAGTGAATAATAATTTTGGTTGAATGAGATTGTGTTTTTATTTCAGCCAATGTTTTCAATTGATTACACTTGATTAGCAAAGAACGTTACTTTACCACCGGCCTTCGACTTTGTCGAAAGATGTGATAAAGCATTGGAAACTATCAGACACGTGGCGTTTTTTATCGGCGGAAAAACGATTTTGGGGGAAACCACCCCTCAAACAAAGGCGTGTCTCTCTAAATTAATTTACCTTTTTCAATACTTGTATAGTGCATTTTTCATCGCTTTATTTTGGAAGAATTTTGGTTTTCGTTTTATTCGGATCGGTGGACTGCTTGTGGGCGAAACTGCAAAACCATCCTTTGACATGCCTTTTTTGAGGGGTAGTTTACATCCTTAAAACTACAATGCTTCATCACATATATGAGTTTCAACGAAATCGAAGGCGGACACTTAAGTGATGTGCCTTGTAAAAAAAAACGTGTTGTTTACTCCAATAAATTTTTCCTCGTGTAATGAAGTAAACTTTTTTTTTATTAATCGTTGCGAAAATCTGTAGTCAACCTGAACACATTAATTTATTTCGTCAATAAGAAAGGTGCCTCTGATCGAAAAATATAATGTGACTCTAACAGTACTTGAATTCAAATCTTGATTATATATTGTCACCTAGGCCACAGGCTACTATCAGAGAAAGTTGACTCACTTTATCCAGCTTCAGTGGATGGTCTGCCATATCATTACGAAATCTTGTACCGAAATTTGTAAAGATCGGTGAAGATATGTAAAACAAAGGCCACTGAACATAATTTCCATTCTATCGATTGGGTATCCATAAAAGTTGTCGAAGTTCGCCTTTTCCTGGGCTGTAGAATAGTAGATTCCCTTGAAGAGGAATACCTTAAACAGACCTTCGGGTGACGAAAGAATTTGCTGTTTTTCATGATTTTTCTATAGGAAAGATTTCTCCACAGTTTTCTAAACTGCGTTTTCAAAACTAGCGTGACGTAAGCTAAAAATCTAATCGACCGATTGTGATAAACTTCGGTATAAATCTTTCTAACCTTATTGTCTAAAACGGGTAAGGTTCCGAACGGAACCTTCCCAAAAATGGAGAACAAATCTTTCCCTTGGTAAAAAAAATCATAAAAATCAGCCATATTTTTTACCCTAGAGACGTGCTTGATGCTACAACTACGTCTCAGATTCCAGTTTTTTCTAATCTGGTATAAACATAAATCAGAATCATCGATCATGGTACAAAATCATCTGGTATAAATATGATATTGCGTAAGCAGTTACGCACGTTCCTTTATTCCTGTAAACGATGATTCATGCTCCTACGACATACAGTCGAATTTTGATATAACGAAGATTTGTCCATTCTCTTCCGATAGACACCCGCACCCTTGATACAACGACATAATCATCTACATTAATGCTCTACTTGCTAATTGCTAGTAAAAAAATTTCCAATTTAAACCTTTCTTTCTTTAAAAATATCCCTTATATTTATAATACCATATTTTTTTAAAGAACATTTTAAGGGGTTCTCACTTTAGACTCAAAAAAGGCTATTTTCATGATGTTTTAAATAGGTTTATATTATAGACATTGATATAAAAGTTGTTACACTTAATAAATACACTACCGAAATACATTTTAAAAAAAGTTATTCATATCACTATTCATAGACGAAAATGGTAGTTGAAAAAATGTCCAAAAAATGGTAGGTCTGTGCTGTTGATGAAATCTCGGAAATGGATCATCTGGACAAAAAAAATCAAACGATTTTAGATTCAGGATGTGAATATAGCGCAGGCTATAGCGCATATCATACGATTTTTGATATGTGCAGAAACAACGAAATTCCGGACTTTTTTCTAAAAAAACACGAAAAAACGTCCGAATAAAATGTTTTAAACCATCAAAGGTCATCTTGTTGCGAATCATGTTTACAATATGTGGTTCAAATTTCAAGAGAATCGGTTTATTAGTTTTAGAGATACGATGGAGCTAGATTTTGAAAACGTTGTTTCGAGAAAAACGCGTTTGAAGTTAATACTACGAAAAACTCTTACCTAAACTCAATCGGCAATTCCCGCACCGTACAAAATCCCTTCTGATTGCTCACCATCGTTGATTTCTCCAAGTGAAATTTTCAAATTGAAAATTTGAAATTTTCAAGGTGGACTGGCCCCTTAAAGTTCGAACGTGAGCAGATGCTCAGGTAGCAAAGGTCACACAAAAATACAGTTAAATTCCTCCGATTTTCATAATATTTTACTATGATACTTTTGGATATGTATACTTTCGAAAAATGTTATAAAAAAATCGGTTTTTGAAAATTGTAAAGTGAGAAGACGCCTAAAAGAACATGACTTCGGAATAACAAAACCTTAATATAACGAAAGCTGGATACAACAAACCCTTGAGATTCCTTATATCGAGGTTCGACTACACAATTTTTCATCCAACCCCAATACATACGAACGCATATCGCGAGAGAGATATTCTCATTGTAAATACCAACGAAACGGATATGCCATAACGTTTCGAAATATCACAGTTTACTCATCGGACCCCGAGATTCGTCATGCGGAACAACTTTTCCGATATAGTTTCGCGGGGTCAAAGTTGCGATCGCGAGTTGCGTGAGCGTCGTTTGTGTTTTCCGCGATCGCGAGAGTTCATGGTCGCGGATAGCATTGCTGGAGAAACGGACTGGCGCGCGTTGATGAGATTCTTTTCGTTTTTCCTCAAACATTTCGTCGACTAAACAGCTCGTAGTATCGGCATAGCTCGACGAATGAACGGGAGGCTTCACGCGATTGAAATTGCGGCTGACGTAACGAATCGCGAAGAGCGACGACAAACGACGACCCCGAGAAGTTTCTGACGTTGCAATGCGCCATCGTACACGTGCAAGGTCAGTCGGAGCAGCAATCGTACCAAGCGCAACGCCCGTTTGATCCAATTTATTTATTGCTGACGTACAACTATAAGTCGTAAAGAGAGCTTATCTTGAAAATATCACGATTCGAGCAATTATTCTCCAGAGTTCGTATTTTGTTCGTCATTCAAATCGGATTAAAAATCACGGGGTCAAAGTCGCGTTTAATTAAAATTGAATGTGGCGAAGATGATCTCGATTCGAGATACTTGATAATAATTCGGATTTCCTACTTTACTTTTATCCCCTTTTATTTCTATTTCTATAAATTCTTGATTTTCGATTTTAATAATATCAGCATATTTAAATATAATATCTAAGAATATATTTAATATCTTTTATTCCTAATATTTTTAAAAAATACATTTTATAAAGAATCATCTCTTAAATATTTTATTGTTCAATCTTCTAGATCTACATTAATTATTTTCTTTTCAAGATGATTATTTAACAATTTTAATATTTTCAATTCATTAATTTATTTTATAAATTCTGCTATTTTAATTAAACTAGGAGCAAGACATTTTCATAATTGATTTATTAATATTATAAACAATTTAAATTGAATCAATTGTATAATTCTTTCTATTTGCGAAATTTTTTTTGTAAAGAATCATCTCTTAAATATTTTATTGTTCAATCTGCTAATCTACATTAATTATTTTTTTATTCAAAATTATTATTTAACAATTTTAATATTTTTAACTCATTAATTTATTTTATAAATTCTGCTATTTTAATTAAACTAGGAGCGAGACCTTTTCATAATTGATTGATCAATATTATAAACGATTTAAATTGAATACATTGTATAATTCGTTCTATTTGACCAAAATAAATGAATGAAATTTAGTACAAATCCTGACCTTCTGAGTTGTTCGTTAAATCTTCGATAAAATTGTTCACTACAACTAAATTTTCCAATTAATTTCGACTGATTAAAAACGGTCTATTTACTGTTAAAACTCAGTTCAAACTATATTAATGCTTTTATCCAGGGCAATGATAATGTACGTAGAGATTTGACAATTATTTTATTTTGTTGTAAACAGTTACTTCTCCTAATTGAAAAGAATATGTTTGGCACTAATAGTGTTCTATTTGGGTCTGATGACCCTTTTCCTTCCGACATCAAATATTTTTATTTTTCGTATTTGTACGCAAAATCTCGGGCCTTGTCACCGTAGAATGAAAAACCCTAACTTACTCAAAATTCAACTCATTAACTGGATTCTCATAAAACATTATAAAGGTTAGATTTTGAGCCAGCTTTCGTTCCCCTCACTAAACATTTAATTCAGAATATCAAAGATATAATTTCCTCAAATAAAATATTTCTCTGGAGTTAGGGCTCAATGAAAAGTTTATTTCAAACGATAAGTATAGTTCGAGAACAAAAACATTTCCCCGCGTCTAATTAAAATATTTCGGTAGCATAAATAAAATGAACTAGTCATCGCAAGCAACACGTTAGATATTCAACACTTGCTTGGCTCAGACAAAACCGTTTCTCCCAGTTTACTACGAATGCATTGACGTAGCGAAAAAATCGATCCAAAATAATTAAATTAGAATAATCGATTAATTTTATTCGTCGAAGCAAGCACCCAAGCAACCACGAAGAGATAATTCAATAAAACATGAATTAATTTCTTCGTCGTCATTTCGTAACTTGTATAAAAAGTTGCTATTTCATTACGTAAATTAAATAGATATTCAAATTGCATAACTGCGTTAACTTTGGGCAAAAGAAATAAAGATTCGCAGACAGATGCACAATCAGAAAAGTACTGGAAGATCAACACTTACTATCAAATAATAAATAATATCATTGTAAATCTAAAACCCCGTTTTGAGAGTCTACCAGCTCATGCATTAAACGCATTTTTATATTAGATATAAAGAACAAAGAAAATGTCATAAAAATCATAATAATTGATGCAGCAGCCTTAGAAGCTGAAGCGATGGAAATGAAAAACATACTTTCACAGAAAAATGATGAAATAAATGCTGGAAATTCAAGGAAGCATATTAAAAATGAGTATCTACTGCTCTAACTTGTACAAACTTTTCCAAGCAGCAATAGTACCCCCAGTGAGCTCCGCTGGCTATGAGAGGAAGTTTCTGCCACGGGGCGGATAAAAACGTGGCTTAGAAGCACAATACTTCAGGAGCGATTCTCTCATATGTCACTGCTGGTAATGGCGTTGTTAAAAAAGTCCCAACCAAAAAAGAGTTGGACCGTATTGCAGGAAAAAAATAAAAAGCTAAGACTTATAAGTGAGCACCTCCTGAAAGTAACGTTTGAAGACTGGTAACTGGATTGAAGAATGAAGAAAAATTCGTTGATTATTTTTCAAGGTATTGCAAACATTATATAAACAATTGCATTATTTAAATTTGATTAAAAAAAAAACGATTGTGTAAAAAACCACTTTTTTAGTCAGGAGCCTAGGGTGGCTCCGAAAAAAGTTTTGGCTATCCCAATGTCTGAATCCCAAATAAACCTAGACCCAGTAAACTTCGATCCGACCGAAAATCCACCCCCCTACAGATTTCGCGAAAAATATGACCACCTCACGCAAGGCACTCATCGTTTTTCATCATTTTTTCATAATCGTTATTGAATACGTGCCGATCGTGCTGAGTTCTATTCAACGTCCCTTAGCCGCATACTTGGCTATGTAGGACACTTAAACTCGAGGATCACGCAAGTACCGCTCAATTTACCTGCCATAATAGTCGGACCGATTGACTAAAGAGCAACGGTATGTACTCTCTATCATGGATGTCGTACGTAATAAACGATAAACATCATGGCCTCGTAATATGCAAAGGTTCGCGTCGAATATTCCCGGGACGTGGGAAAGGGTCTTGTACGTAATGTACAATGTAGGAGAGAAGGTCTGTGATACAATAGGCCTTATACCCTTTCAACCTAATAAAGTGTGTTCCCGTATATACATATATATATGCACGCCTGTTTGTTCGAGCACGTGAGGGAACAATGGCCCAGTCAAGAGCATTATTGGCCTTCGTTCAACCTCCTAGGTAGTGGTGCACACACTTATATGTACGAGCTACTGTGCCGAAGGTTTATATTTACACAACTGGTTTGCCAGAGTTAATAGAAAATTGTTCATTGTTGAGAGTCGAGATCGAGGAAGGAAGGAAATAAGGAAAGTAGATGGAAGACTAATACGGATTTATTCTTCGAGAAAAATGTCATATATAAATATATATATATAGAGCACGTATGCTTCCGTATGTGTGCTAACGGAACGAAGGGAAAAGCCCTTGTGTAAGCTATTTCTGTTCTCGTTCTTTGCTCATCTTCGTGCGTGTATATATATATATATCAATATATAAATCTACAGGGTGTCCCAGAAATGAATGCGGTCTACTAGTGCGGATAACTACTAGTTATCCGTTCGTCCAAATACAGTATTCGATAGTACTTAAATTTTTTTAAACAACGTCTTCCATTGTTTACTCAAAAGATCTTTAGATCCCTAGATCTTTCCAGTAAACAATGGACAATATTGTCTAACACTTTCTATTTATTATTTAATACTTTATTTGGGTAACCGAATAAGGTTCGAAATTCAAATTTTAACATTCGAAATTGAAAGGTTTAACTTTCAATTCCAATTTCAATTTAACAAAAATCAATGGATCCGAATCCACTTGGGCGAATGTGGATTCGAACTCGCGCCCGCGCTCGCTTGGACGCCGAAACTACTGTGTGATTGTTTACTCACCGTTGAACTTTGCTCGTGAATATCTCGGCCAATTTTTGTTGCACGACATTTAAAAAAAAAGCGTTTTGCTTGGAAAGAGACACCCTATATGCTCACGAACGGAAAACTAGTAGTTAAGAAACACCCTGCGCGCGCGCGTATGTGTGTGTGGGTGTGGGTGTGTGTGTGTGTGTGTGTGTGTGCGTGTGTGTGTGTGTGCGTATCGAAAGTAGAATAGGCATTTTCTTCGTAACTACACAGCCAAAGGAAGCTTCAGCCTTCCAGTAAAGTAAACGGCCAATAAGTCGCTCGACAATCGAGCGAGTCTGGGATTTTATCGTTTCGTCCTCTTATCGTCGAGTTTCTAGACATCGTTGGAGGATTCAACCATACAATGTGCATTCGTGTGTGTGTGTGTGTGACTTAAATGCGTAGTTTGTACAAAGACCTCGAATGGGCATTGCTGGACTACTCTCTCTCTCTGTCTCTCTCTCTCTCTCTCTCTCTCTCTCACACACACACACACACACACACACACACACACACACACACTCTCTCTCCTACGTTTCGCGTATATCTGAACATGTATGCACATGGATTGTTCACCGGTATTTCGTCGTGTGTCACGACGCCGGTGGCAAATTGCCTCTTTACATTCGATAGGCTCTGAGTGCTAACCCAACGATGTCGTTGGGCCGCGGCCAATTGAGTAATAGCATGCATAGCGCGATCTTGCCGAGTTTTTACGTTGACGCGCATAAGAAATAAAAAATAATAATTCGGCATCGTCGGCAAAAGTATCGCAGCAGGTATCGCGATAGATGAGTGAACCATTGTGGAAAAAAAGCCCTCTGCTCGGGGATCGCGCGGAAACATAAGGTCCCGTAGCTTGTCACGTGCGCGCAAGTAATTGTCAAGTTCGAGGCAACGTGACAATTATGCTTAATTGCTTCGAAAAAATTAGCGAGTTCGTTTGGTGCTTATTGAGTAAAGGGGTTTTATGAAAAGAGATAGTTACGTTTAGTTGTAAAAGTCGAAAAATCACTTTTTTAAGAACCAATAT